>JAXCLR010000063.1:62410662-62434010 GCA_035584095.1 Annona squamosa | reverse complement strand
AATGCCTCTTCCGGATTTCCATGGTGAGCATACCCGCCAAGCATTGCATTCCAGCATTTCAAATCCGGCTCCGTAACCGCAGAGAACACCAAGCGAGCAGCTTCAAGGTCGCCTGCTTTAGCATACATATCCACTAGGCTCCCACAGCTGCACATATCAGTCTCGGTTCCAGATTTCACCACAAGAGCATGCGTCGTTTCCCCTAGTCTGAGGGTTGTCAGATCCGCAGCGGAGCTCAAAATACTGCTGAGAGAAAAGCTATCCACTCTGTGGCCTTCCGCTTGCATGCCCCGGAAGTAATAAACTGCTGCTTCGCCTTCGCACAGTCTAGCATGCCCAGAAATCATCTCAGTCCACAGAATAACATCTCTCTCCACCATCGAATCGAAAAGCTTCTTTGCCGACTCTGATTCGCAGTTCTTGAAATACATGTTGATGAGAGTACTTGCGACGAAAACGCTCTTCTCGAATCCCGCTTTCTTAATCTGGGCATGAAATGGCTGCCCATATCTTGAACAAGGAAGACCCGCAGTCGCGCACACGACTGCAGCATAAGTGTAATCATCCGGATTTTCCCAACACAAATACCGGGACTGTACAAACAACTGCATCGCGTTCTCTCCATCACCAATCTCCGAATACCCAGCTATCATTGTATTCCATGAAACTTTGTCCGGCGTCTCGATCATTCTTAAAGCAGAGCACGCGGTTTCCAGGTCTCCACAACAAGAATACAGCTCGAGCAATGCATTCATCACTGGCGTATCGGCAGGATGCTCTGATTTCATGATGTGGGCATGGATGATTTTCCCGCTAGCGTAATCCGCCAGTCGGCTACAAGCATTCAAAGCAATCGAAAAGCTGAAATTGGACGGTGCTAGACCTGTCCCTACCATGCAGCAGAACAGCTGCAGGCCTCTCTCGATCCTCCCGTTCGTCGCATACCCGTAAATCATCGAGTTCCATGCAATCACGTCCCTTTCAATCATCGTATCGAAAACCGCCTCCGCAGATGACAGACCCCCGCATTTCGAATACATCCCAAGAAGAGACGTCTGGACGGGGATATCACTCAGGAGGCCGCACTTCACAATCTGGGTGTGAATAATTGCAGCAGCATTGCATTGGTCTTCTGTCGAAAACAGAGATTGTAGGAGGCTGGTGAAGGTGGAGGTGTTGGGCCTGATGTCTTCTCTCCCCATGAGCTGAAACAGGCGGAGGCTGTGAACCGGGGGCTGGCGGGGAATTCGCGAGTAAGCTGCGATGATGGCGTTGAAGGAGACTACGTTTCTACGAGGCATTTGGTCGAAGACGAGGCGCGCATCGGCGAGGGAGCCCGACCTCTCGTACATGGAGAGAATGTTGTTGTTGAGGAAGGGCCATGGGCTGAGAGCTGCTGCGGTGGTGGTGAGGACGAGTGCGTGAAGCTGGCGGGCTTTCCGCAAACACGTCGTGGCCGCGCATCGCTTCAGCAGCTCGGACCCCGAGTAGCTTTCACCAGATCCCATCTTGAAAGGATGAACGGCTCAGAATGATTTCGATGAGAATTCGGTTTAGAGATGTACGCGGGAGATTGCATGCAACGCGATCAGATTGCTTCCTTTGATGAACGAGCCAGTATGCGACGCTTTGATATTCCAGGACCATCTTCGGGAGTCTCTGGACTGCTGCTGCTGATAGGTGGTGTGTGGATTGTGCGCCCTCGCTCAATATAAACGGTCCAGATCTACCGTTTCACGGCTTATCATTGCACCGTGGAGTCACAACTCCTATGTAAGGAGCGGAAAAGAATTTTTTTCAATTACCAAAATTTAATTTTAAATATTTAAGAATGGGTTCTCATCGACTGTGGCCGGATGCGTTTAGGCAGAAAAATTTTATTTTTAAATTCTGTATAAATTATGTGGCGTCATGTATATTTCAGCCATGCGAAATCTGTCAAAATTTGTTAATTTATTTATTAATTTTGAGTTAACTAATAACCGGCTACTTGTCTTTATATGGTTTTGCAAATTTGACTCATAAATAGTAATTTTGTAATGACACTCCTACTTTTGAGGAGGGAGTCGCTCCTCAAGCTAAAAAATGCATTTTCGTAAAAAAAAATATATTTTTTGACGCAAAATTTTTAGTATAAAAGTTTTTAAAATTAAAAAAATAATGTAATATGACAGAGGTAATGAAGAAAATTATAAAGAATAGAGTTAAAATAGATATTAAAAGTAATTGTATAAAAATGATTAAAAAATAAAATAATAGTAGAAAATAAAAAATTTTAAGTTGAAAATTTTATATAAACAAATACTTTCTTAAATAAGAAAAATAATACTGTTAGTTTCAGCTAAGCAATAGTTTATGTTAAAAAGCTTGTTAATTTTTTATTTCTTTTTTGTAAAATTTTAATATAAACGTATTTAATATATAAAAATAAAGTTATTATTATTTTTTATGAATAAATTTTAACCATTTTTTAATATACAAAAATTGAAAAACTTGATTTATATATTAAATATAATTAGATAAACAAGTGCATGAATAAAAAATAAAAAAAAGTTTTGAAATAAAATTTTTAAGCGGGTATTTAGCCCGCGCTACCAGATCATTTCTCAATAAGAAATTAATCGGCTGACTTGTCTTTGCAAGGTTTTCCAATTTGTTCTCGCAAATAATAATTTTGTAATAACACTCTTTTTGAG
Organism: Annona squamosa; assembly: GCA_035584095.1. Classification (NCBI taxonomy): domain Eukaryota; kingdom Viridiplantae; phylum Streptophyta; class Magnoliopsida; order Magnoliales; family Annonaceae; genus Annona; species Annona squamosa. The sequence continues at coordinate 62,431,314 of JAXCLR010000063.1, read as the reverse complement.
CAAATGCGAGAAACGGCCGTTAGATTCCAGGGGGCACCGCAAGTGCCGCCGCCTTCTAGATCATGTCTTCTCGTCATCCCGATTTCTCCCGCCTCTACGCTCTCCTCCGCTCTCAAATCCAACCTGATATTCTTCAAACGAAGGAAAAGGAGAAAGATGTTCTAATCCTCCTTTCTCAGGTTTCTCCCTTCCTCCGCACCTCCTCCATCTCGCATGCTCCTAATCTAGTTTCGCTCGCGCGCGCGCGCTCTCTCTCTCTCTCTCTCTCTCTCTCTCTCATGCAATCACTTTCTGTTTTTTCTGTTTCACAGGTCGATGCAGAAGCTAAATCATGGACCATCGAACCGCATCATTTTGATTCCATTAAAGTGAGTTTTTCTTCCTCCTTTTTTCTGAACGTTACGGGATTGTCAGCCGTTGACGGCAAAGATGGGTTGTTCACACTGCATGAGGCACACAATTTTCTCACTGGAATGTGACAAGGAACAGGAATATAAAGTGATTATAGTCACGTTATCTTATGGCAGGCCATGGATCTGGAAGGCTTGGCTAATGTTGCATCTGTTTTGGTAAGTTTACATTAAAATGGGTTTTTGCTTTTGGTCCTGTAAACATTTGTTGCTATGCAATTCTTCCCGAAGAAAAGGATGTTCGAAGCTTGCCATTTTACCTTACTTTGTCTCTAATTAAAGAGGTAAAGAATACAGTCATTGTTTGTGAGGTTGAATTCAGGATCAAGTTAGTTGGTGGTTGATTCATACAATCCCCATCCAGAGATACATTCAAGTGCTACCCTGACAGATGGCCTATCCCGGTTAGAGATAATTAAGGCTTTTTTTTTTTTGGGTAAAATGGAGAATTGATAGAGAGAGGAATAAATTATTTTTATGCCAGTCAGTGGAAAAATTTTACATAGTTGAGATGTTTGACGACTGATCTTTTCAGACCGGTCGGAAATCCGGTGATTTCCGGCCGGTCTGAAAATATATTTTTTTTATTTTTTATTTTAAAATAAATTTATAAACTTGTTAATCTAGTTATATTTAATTTATAAACCAAGTTTTATCCTTTTTGGATATATCTAGGTATTTAAAAATCCAAAATAAATATATAGACATATCTAAAAATGATAAAACTTGATTTATAAATTAAATATAACTAGATTAACAAGTTTATAAAATTATTTTCAAAAAAAAAAATAAAAAAAATATATTTTTTGACCGGTCGGAAATCACCGGATTTCCAACCGGTCTGAAAAGATCGGTGCTCGAGATGTTTTGTACTGGGTTGTCTCATGGTTGCCTTTTTGCTGGCAGGTGGTTTTTCTGGCTGCTAGGAGTCAATACATTCAACATGTCGCTGGAAACATTATAGTTTCCTTCTCCAATTTTCTTGCTAAATCTGTATGTTCTGAATGGTTGATCAGACTTGGTTGAATAGCAATTGAATTTTTTTTTTGTTTACTCTTAACCCATGGGCTGATGTTTCTCTCAGGGAAGCAAATTGGAGGAGTTTCTTAATTTGCTATGGGCTTCCTTAGAAGCTGCAATTCTCAATATCTGTTCTTCATCATCAGTTTCTTCACCAGATGGATCGACTATCCCTTTGGATGCAAGTAACAATATCAAACATAACATGAAAGAGGTTGCATGGACCACATGGTTAGATTGCAGTCCTGTGAACACCATTTCAGATTTGCAAAAGAGGCTGTTGAATGCCAATTGGCTTACAGTTACGTGCCTAGTGCAGGTCCTGCACAACATAATAAAATCTTTAAAGCAAGATCATGGTGAATTTTTAGGAGCCTACTTGCGTTGTTTTGGTTCTTTTCCTGATACTCTATGGGATTTGTTGCATGAGACTTTTGTTGGTCAGAACGACGCATTTCAGATGTGCTCCAATGAGATTTCACCTATTGAAAACAATTGTGCTCCCCATTCTAAGTATTTATTCTTAGGGGCTCTCCTTCGGCTTTTCTGTTCCATGGTGGACCAGAATGTCCTTGAGAAAACTCCAGCAACACCCTTCGATGTGCTTCCATTCCTTTCTAAGATCATCAAACTTGTTCCACTGCTTTTGCGTTGGTGTTTCACTGAGCATGCGGATCATGAAGGCAACCAAATTTCTCGTTACTTGCAGCATAAGATTCTGGTAAGAAATAACTTCTGATCTCTATCAAACAGCATTGTCAAACATTGAAGTTGTAGCTGGAACTGCATCATTTATAAGCGAACTATCACCTAAGCCCAGTGAAGGGAATGGATATTATATTTTGTACATCTGCGTGTGATTGGTGGGCTTTTTTGGGTTGTTTGTCTGTGCTCTGTTATAGGCAGCGGACCTTGCTTTCCTGGACCATGGTTCTTTAGTGTGGTACAATCATATAGGGGAAAAAACCGAAAGTACTTGTTGTGGTTGCCTAATATTTTGACATTAGGTCTAATCAGATCTTTGGGTTGTGTGTGTCACAGATGCTGATGTTCAGGCTTGGATTTCATATCCATCAGCAATCTTCTACTCTTGTTTTGTGGTTGGAATTACTTGAGAGATATTTTGAAGATCTCTTGCACCTACCCCTCTTTGAACATAATGATCATCTTGGAGGTCATTTAGAAGAATCCCCATTCCTGACAAGTGTGCATGGAGGAGAAAAAACATGTCAATCAAATTCCCGCCACTTACAAAGGCGTGCTGTATTTCTCCTTTTCAAGTGCTCCTGCAGTTTGATTAGCCTTGACGAGGAAGGTATTAGCAATTGTTCATTTACAATGGACACTTTAATGGCAAGGAATGAGCTACAAAGCAGCAGTGAACGTTATTGTGCAAAGGGCTTGACAGAACTTTCTAAGTGGCTTCATAGGCAGCTGCCTTCTGAGAAATTTGAAGACTCAGATGCATATTCCAGAAGTTGCTGCAGCTTTGCTGTGTCTTTTTTGCAGCTATACATGGATGAGGTATGCATTTCCATTCCTTGGGTAGTCTTTCACTATCATTTTGCAGAAGTAAATTAATACCTGAAAATTTTCTCCTGCTGGAAATATCTCTGGATAAATTGTTGGTTGTTTATCATAAATGCATCCTTCCCTTTGACAAACTGTCTCTGTGATTTGTGTGGTACTCCTGATTAAAAGTGAAAACAGATGATTTGGGTTTTGACTAGAATTCACAAATTTGGAAATGAATCCATATGGTGTTTTTTTTTTTTTTTTGTTTTGATTTTGATTTGGTGTTCTTTTGGATGTGTCTTTCTATGATTTCTTGAAAAGCATTAACACAAGAGTTGAGAATATTTAATTGGAGAATTAGTATGAATCGAATGCAGATTTGGAAACTGAGCCTATTTGAAGCACAGAGGCTTTCTTTTTGATTACTGATATATGTATGGTAGAAAGTGACTAAATTTATCTTACCTTGGTTGTATCCTGTATAAAAATTATATTGAGAGCCAGAAGGGAATCCAAAACCTTTTGTGGAGGAGGGGAATGAGGGGGCATATAAAAAGTATGATTTAAGCAGTGGACAATCATGCCAATATAAACTATAATTTGAAATATTTTTCAAAATTTTAAGGGGACTAATCCAACTCTTCAAGTTTCAAAATTCAGGGTAACTCCGTGGAGCTTTGCCTATGTTGATTGTTGAGGGTTGGTTTAGCACATATTGGTTGTGGTTCTTCTAATTGTTCTTTGTGGTCTCCTTTTGCATTTTCTTCTTCTTTTCTTTTTTGACCCCTAACTTTGTTCTGGTTCTTGCTTTGTCTGTAGGATGATTTATCACTTGAAATGTTGTTGCTGCTTTTAAAATTGTGCAGCTCAAACAATGAAAGCATCAATAATTTTAAGGAGCAGAAGGGAGATGCTCTTGTTCTTATTTCAAGCATTTTTAATCCCATTCGCCTTTTTCTTATATTTCTCTCGGAGGTTGATCCATCAGTCTGGTCTTTCTTTCCTTCTATTTATCCCATGAACTTGTCTATGACTGTATCTCTTGGATACTTTAATTCATAATAAGTATGAGCAATAATATTCTTCTCACGAATAATTATTTTTATTTGAGACTGAACAGAAGTGCATTTATAACTTAGTTTTGTTGTTTCCCCCCCAAATCTCCATCAGCCTAAAAGTTCTACACAAGTTTATCTTTGAATGTATCATTCTAGTATTTTCTTAGTCTACAAAGTCTATGACCTTTTATGCATGAAAAATTTCTTCCCTTTTTTGGAAATTACGAATTATAAGTCTAATTTGTGTAACAAATCTGAATGCTCAAAGTTCAAGTTTTACCTCATTTCAGAAATTTTTATTTTTTGTATTGTATTTTACAATCAAGGTCTATTTGGTATGAGTTAATAAAGAAGTGGGGAAATTTTGTTGGGAAAATTTTTTTAAAAGTTAAAAAGTAATGTGATGTGATAGAGATAATTATTAGGAATGAAGAGAATAAAGTTAAAATAAACATGGTAATTTTACGGAAAGATGCAAAAAAAATGATTGGACTATAGAGGTAATAATGGAAAAGTAGGGTAGTTAATGTGATTAAAATATAAAATGATGTATTTGTTGCCTCCATTTCATGTTATTATTTGAAGTCAAATCCTTCAAAACAGTTGTTTATGTTTGGTGTAATTTTGTTTTTTGATATCTCCATCTAAAAGTGCATTGGACGCACACATCTTGGATATGGCTTTGCTTTCGTTTTTTCGTTTTGCTGTCATTTTTATTATTTTCTTCTCATTGTATCTTATATCTAGTTTTTGTAGTTACATTACGATCACCTGGTGCTTCTTGATTACCTTATTTCAAAAGATACAGGAGTTCATTGTGCACAATATCTACTAAGGTACTCAATAAAATTTTATTTTGCTGTCCTACTTGTCTTATCCGAAGAACCTGGCTACTTTCTATTATTTGTTCTATTGTGACATTTCTTTGTGTATTTTTCTTCATGCTGCCATGTAACTTAGGTGCTTTTCTACAACTCATTTCCTTATAGGTGCTTGCGCATGATTTCAAAATCATGGCACGTTTTCGTGGAATTTTCTGCCAGTGGGGATGCAATTAATCGGTCATGGCCCCAAAATGGCAATGTTAGGATGAGTGAGCAGGGCTCTCATGAGGGGGCTGAGTTCCCAACTTCAATAGAAGAGATTGGATGCTCAAATGTGCTTGAGAGGGCTGGCAAAAGAAGACGTAGAACTGAAAGCAAGAATGGACCTTTCATACGACAGGCTTTTGAAAATGCGAAAGAATGTTTGCTTTCTTTGAAAGAATCCGTAGCAAATCTTCATCAGAAGAATTTGTTTCCATATAATCCAACAGCACTTCTAAAAAGGTTTGTTAATTCTTCTCTTCAAAAGAATCAAAACATCTGTTTAAAGCACTTGGAATTTTGTGATTCCACATTCAGTACTTAGTCCCTCTGCAAATTCTGCAAAAGAGAAAAGGGGTAGCACCTCAGCATGGCGTCACACATCCAAATAAGTAGCATGGATCAGAAGAAATGCTTTCCATCAGTTGGGCATATTTTCCACGCAGATGGGCTGCCCTCATGATCCTTCAAGGCCACTCATGGACATGCGAATAGTGTTGGATTTAGATGAACCTTTATAACGTGAATCATCAGTCTTTCACCCAGAACTATTTTTTTTATCCCTTGCTGACACATTCTACTTTGTATTAAGGAGTATTAACATACATACTAATGAAAAACTTAAGTTATTTTCATCGATACCAATAATTTTAAAAGTCTTTCATCAATGCCAACACTTTTCCAAATTAATTTGATTCATGCCATGAATGAAATCAATTTGAAAAAAACGTTGGCATGGATGAAAATAATTCAGTTTTTCATTGGCTTGAATACTAAAGCCCCTTGTATTAAAGAATTACATTGTTTAGGTGAATTAACAAATCCATTTGTAGGGACTATTGGATACGGACCTCCTTTCATTATCAAAGCTTATTAGCTATTTAGTCATCTCTATACCATTCCATTAAATTTGGAATAGAGTTGTTTATGGCGAAATTATTCGTCTTCAAGACTACAAAACCATGCCCTTTTGAGTCTTGCTAGCATTTTTGAAGTCATAAAATTGACTTCATCCACTCTTGACTGAGTGTGGAGGTTGGTTCAGGTAAAAGCCAAAGCAGGTCAATATAATTTCCTGTTGGGTTCACCAATCATTCCCACTAGAACCTTGCTGGAACTGCTGATTCAAATGAAGACAGAATGCCACAGGCAGCCCTGGCCTTCATTTTCAATCGCTGCTCCATCATGCTGGATGGGCTTCATAGTTTTGTCTGTTCCTCTTGCTTTCATTCTTTTATGAAATCTGAATCAAATATTTGTTTTGCTAGTACCCAAGTAGCCTAAAATTTACACTCTTTATGGTACTTTTCATATCATTAAACAACAACAACAATAATAATAATAATAATAAGAAGAAGAAGAAGAAGAAGAAGATTTGCATGGAACTTAGGTTCTTATTTTCTGTTTTTTCATGCCAGCTTGACAAGATTCCAGGAGCTCTGCTACTTGCACAAAGACACCATCTAAGAGTAAATGCGATAACCTAAGGTTCCCCAATTTATCAACCCGAGTCTGTGTTCTCGCTTTATGAAGCATTGGATTGTCCTGCTAGGCAACGGCCAAGTTTCTACTTCAATCCCGAGTTCAAATTGATGGAGGTTGCATCCGAAACTTCAGTTCTAATATTCCAGCTTTTTGCAGTCACCTATGAAACCATGGTCGGGAAGCAATCAAAGAATCTCAGAGGTAATGGAAAGTTTTTGGGCAGATAGCAGCAGTAAGTTAGATGACAAAGTGTCAGCAACGCTTTGGCTTTACATACCCGGTTCAAGTCCTACTGATTGAAGCCTGGTTTGTTGGATGGAAAGGAAAGGGAAAGGCATTCTTTGGTTGAGTTTTTGTAATTTTAGTCGGCAGCGTCTGGGACAGTCCGAGGACCTCGTAACGGTGATGCCATGATAGAAGCGCCTGTCGATGCACCCCAGTGGCTGCATGTCAGGGGGGACAACGTGGGCAAGCATGATGACTGTCCCCTTGGAACATTCCTTGATCTGATCTGCATTCGCTCAAGTTCCCACTTCCTAGTGTTTGTAAAGACTATTTAGCCCTCGGAAATTCGTGCAAAAGAATGGGTGAAACAGGACTTCACCCTCTAAAACACAGCCCAACAAAGCCCAAGACAGAGTGTTGTGTGTGGATAACAAGCTTGAAGGTTGGATGATTCCCTTCCAGCCTCATCACAGCAAACGCACGTCCGATGCTCAGACGACTGGATGATTTCCTTCCAAGTTCCAACCACAACACGACAAACATACACCCTGTATGTGACGATTGGATGATTCCCCTTCAACCATGAATCCAAGACGGTATGACACGACAAGCACTCGTCGGTTGGCTCCACTAATTTTTTTTTGGGTTCTCCCAATAGCCATGGCCCGCATATATCGCCAAATTGTCCATTCCATGTTCATAACAAATCCCTCGGTCTGTCAAATGAAGAATTCCGGTAGGATTTACGGGTGTTGATGCCGACTGATGAACAAAGCACCTATCCAAATAATTTTTTGTTTTTCAAATTTTTTAATATAATTGTTAATTTAGATATATTTAATCCATAAAATCAAAGTTTTACCAAGTTTGGATACGTATATATATTTATTTTGAATTTTTAAATACAGAGGTATTTTAATCATGTTTCAATAATCTAAAATGATCAAAATACTCCTGTACTTAAAAATTCAGAATCAATATATAAATATCTCGAAAAATAGTAAAATTTAGTTTATAAATTAAATATATCTAGAATAACAGTTTTATTAAAAAAATTATTTTTTGGACCTATCTAAAATGATCGAAAGCGACAAAAGGGTAGGTTGGGATGAATAACCATTTTTGGATTTTTCTCTCCGTTTGTATCATGCTGGTGGAATATCAGGTCGTTCATGCTAAGCTAGTCTGAAAGCTATTCTTGCAGACTACGCTACGTGTTCTACCTTCTACAGCCAATTTTCTGTCCGTGTAAGCTTGTCCATATTCGATGTATTTCTGCGCGATCCCGTGTTGCTTAATTCGTGGCAAATGTAAGTAAGAAATGTCAATTGGCTCCATGTGCTGTTGTTTTTGTTAAATAAAATTGTCCAGATTCAGTGTATCCGTGGCCAGTATATAACTGCTACTCCCACCCCACCAACAGAGGAGAGAGATGGGTGAGGTGGATTTGGCCTTCGTTCAAGCCATAGAGCATAGGCCTGCGCTCGAAGTCGTTGAGGCTGGTGGAATCCCTTTGATTGATCTGTCACCGCTGAATTCTGCCAGCCCAGATGGTGTTGGTTGTTTGATTGCTGAGGTGGATGCTGCATGTAGGGACTGGGGCTTCTTCCAAGTGATCAACCATGGTGTACCACCTCATCTTCACCGCAGAATTGAATCGGAAGCCAAAAGATTCTTCCACTTGCCTCTGGAGACCAAGCGCAGGGTGCTCCGCAATGAAGTCAATCCATTGGGCTTTTATGATACTGAGCACACAAAGAATGTGAGGGACTGGAAAGAGGTGTTTGATTTCGTGTTATATGACAATACACTCATCCCACCATCTGGACCTGATGATCCACTTCAGCAGGATCTGAAGAATCAGTGGCCTGACTTCCAACCCGAGCTAAGGTAATTGAATTCTGGCTTTTGGAAAGTTCCGTTGCAGCTGAAATTTCATGCATCCGCATGATCAAGGCATCAGTCTGCCTTTGTGTTTTCTTCCTAATTTATTCTCGTGTGGGGTTTTCATGGGTCAGAGAGGCGGCAATAGAATTCGCCCGAGGAGCGGAGGAGTTGTCATTCAAGTTGCTTGAGCTTATTTCATTGAGCTTGGGCTTGCCGGCAAAGAAGCTGAACGGTTTCTTCAAAGAACAAACCAGCCTAATCCGTCTCAATCGCTACCCTCCCTGTCCGAAGCCGGATCTCGCTCTGGGTGTTGGTCGCCACAAGGATTCTGGGGTACTCACCGTCCTTGCTCAAGACGATGTGGGAGGTCTGGAAGTGAGGCGAAGAAGCCACGGAGAGTGGATAAGGGTCAAGCCCATCCCAGATTCCTTCATTATCAACGTTGGAGACATCGTTCAGGTGAACTTCTACTCGTTAATAGATCAAAGACATGCAATCAGTTATTGCGTGGATGAGATGGATGGATTTTATTGTTATTATTATTATTATGTTTTGGGTTGCAGGTTTGGAGCAATGACAGGTACGAGAGCCCAGAGCACAGGGTGAGAGTAAACTCGGAGAGGGAGAGATACTCCGCTCCCTTCTTCTTTCACCCTGCGCACTACACGATGGTGAAACCGATAGAGGAGCTGGTGAACGAGGAAAATCCGCCCAAATACAGGGAGTATAGCTGGGGGAAATTCTTCAAGACCAGGATGCAGGGCAATTTGAAGAAGTTGAATGTTGAAAACCTTCAGATTTATCATTTCAAGATTTCTGCATAGATGTACAACGTCCTGCATGTATCAATCTCGTACGTGGTTGTGATAAGAATGTAGATATACAAATCATATCATCCGTTATGTTTTTCAATTTTATGGACCGTATAGCAGTGGATTCTGATCCATATTGCTCACGTGATGGGACTTCCCCCAAATAATAATAATAATAATAATAATAATAATAATAAATAATCTTGTTTATGATTTCGACCCAAGACAATCACCAATACCGAAATACGTATATGAGTCCATGAGTTTATAAAAGTTTAATTTGTTTCCAATCTTATTAAAACTGCATGTAAAAAGGATCATTCTATAATTTACTTGAATAAAAATAAAAATAACATTAGCACCAGTGGCTACGAAAGGCGCTACGTGGGATCCCATCATGATGATATGAAAATTTTCAACTTATAAGTTAATCTGATGTGACTCTGAACAGTACCACTTATTTTAAAAAGTCGACCGTGAATATATATAATTTCATTGGTTAACTATTATTTTTGTACGAGGAGTGGTCTTGTTAGCGTAAGCTTAGTAAATGTCCTACTTAGCCTGCCTTAAAAAATTTATTTACAACAATTTTTTTTACTTTTTTCTTCTTGCACTTGTTTATCTAAGTATATTTAACATATAGACAAGTTTTACCATTTTTTAATATATTTATCTATTTTTTGAGATTTTTAAACATCTGTGTATATATGTATAAAAAATACTCTCATTTGTAAAAATCTAAAAAAATATATACACATATCTAAAAATGGTAAAACTTGATTTATATATTAAATACACTTAGATAAACAAGTGTATGAAGAAAAAGTAAAAAAAATTATTTTAAATAGCATTTTTGAGGTGGACTAAGTGAAATATTTACTTAGTCCAGGCTACTAGGATCATTCCTTTTTTATATGTACATATTTACAATAATCTCAATTTCTATTACATTTTAGTCTGAAACATTCTTGAAGGGAAGAAAATAAATATCCGTACGCATGTTACCATCTGATAAACCCCTGGTTCATTGGTTATCTATACTTAATTATGTAGATAGAACGACGTAATAGAAAATAATAATTTTTGAAAAGTTATTAAAATATTTCCATGAGAAGTGATAAAATTTCTGATGAAAAATTTTTAATGTAAAAATTTTTAAAATAGGAGAAAATGATATAAATGATAGGAGTAGTGATGAAGAGTAAAGATAATAAAATTAAAATAGATAGATTAGTTATGTATATAATTATGTAGAAATAATTGAAAGTATGATCGTTATATTGAAAGATATGAAGAAACAATTTAAAAAATATAATAATTGTGAATAATAAAAAGTTTTAAATTGAGAAGTTTTAGTTTGAACAGGTTTTGTATAAATAAGCATGTACAAAATGATTGTACAAATTTAGGAGCAAGAAGTAGTTGATTGCCTTCAATTAATAATTTGCAAAAAATGAAAATTTACTCTTTCCTATTTGGTTTCCCTACTAAAATTTTTCTAAACAATTGTGCCTATTAAAAGGGTGATATGCAAATACACCTACTTAGTTTCACCATAATTGCAACAATATACATATAGTTCAAGAAATTGCAAATGACCTTATATAATTTGTCCATAATTGCAAATATACACACATCGTTATAACGTTATTACTACACCTTCATGGCATAAATATATTTACGAATATATGGAAACCACATGAGTATATTTGTAATTTTAAAAATTAGGTGGGTATATTAATTTTTACAAATATATTTACATAGTTTGCATATATTTATAAATATACTAATGTTGTGACTGTACAATAACAATATCATAACAACATAAGCATATTTATAATTATGATCAAACTATGTAAGATTTATTTATAATTTTTAAAATTTCGTGGATTTATTTTACAATTATGATTAAACTTATCACCCCTGCCGAAAATCAGATGATGCCAAGTGGATTCCTTAACTTTTTGACTGCACCCCCATGGGTCAGAAATTTTAATCCGAATTCAAAAATAAGATCGGTGTGGGTCGATCATGTCCTAACCCGAATAGTCCGGCCCACCTCGCATATATTAATTTATTAAAAATTATAAGCCTATGTTTAAATATTATTATTATTTTCTTTTAAAATTCTTTCCTTTTTATAATCAACTTTATTAATAATAAAAAAATAAATTTATTCAGAAAGCAATATAAGAATTAATAAAAAGAATTTGTACATATATAACCCTTATGTGTTTTTTTATATTAACTTATTTTAATAAATTTATACCATATTTTCAATTTTTTTCTTAATTATGTATTTTTTAATAATTAGTGAAACATTGAAGCATATAATATTTAAATTTAGTATAGATATATATTTGTGTTTAATAGGTATATAAATTCTTAAAATTATCTTATTTGAACTGTATTTTTTACCCCACTCGCTATCCCAAAACCGGTCTGATACCAATTTGAAGTTTGTCCCAGAATCTATTAAAAATCAGTAAGGGTCAAACTCAATTTTTAAACAATAGAGTCAGGGTTGGACAAACCTCGACCCAATATGACCCGCCCCGATTCTCACCCCTAGTTTCAATGCATCGGCTGCAAATCTCATATTTAATTATTTATTTGAATTTTTTTCTTAAAACTCTTAATTTTGGTGCATTAAATTTTTGCATTAAATTTTATTATTTTTGAAGAGTATATATTTTTAAAAATAGAGGTATTTTAGTAATTTAAAAAGACTAAAATCCTCTTATTTTTAAAAATAAAAATATATACACATTTTTAAAAATAATAAAACTTAATTTACAAATATAATATATATATATATATTTTGCAGCTGGATGCATTGAAACATCCTCCTTTTAAGTTTGCCTCCAGTTCCATGTAGTTGTCCCATAAATCTCCAAGAAAAAAAAAAAACAGGTCTTTTGACTTTTTTAGTACACATCTTCATTTAGATCTTTCATCCTTTGAAATTTTTTTAATTTATTTTTTTATTTGATTCTTGAAAATTAAAAAATAGGGCATGGATACATGGGCATGTATATCTATGCCCTATTTTATCATGTTAGAAATATAAAATAAATTCACAAAATTATCGAATTTCATAAAGCGTAAGATTTAAAAAAAAAAAACAAAAACAAAAAGAACTCATATTTTTGTACCGGGCACTTGCACAAGTAAGTAAATAAAGATTAGTAACAGAAAGAAAGAAGCAAAATTTTGGAGTTCTCATTCATATTTCAAGCATTTTAAATCCCATTAAACTTTTTTTCCAGCTTACGCCTCCGAATGTTAATTGTCATCTATCTATTCAATCAATCTATCTACAACCAGAGAATGAAAATTACAGCAATCCTCTCTGATTCATTCCACCGCGCGCAAAACTGCAAATACGTCCAACTTTCTATTTTGTGTGTATGTGCGATAGCAACTTATTGCATCTGTCTTCTTATCCAGATGTCGAACAGCTAATGCATTCATCTGAGGTAATTACTTAAACAGTTCTTGCAACCTTGTCTGAGTCTTAGAGAGGAGGGACAACAGGGAAAGGGGAAGATGGGTGAGGTGGACTTGGCCTAAGCTCAAAGCGGCTGAGACTGGTGCAATCCCGTTAATCGATCTCTCGCAGCTAAATTACATTTGCATTTCCACCGTACCCGAAATTGCTGAGGTGGGCGCAGCTTGCAGAGACTGGGGCTTCTTCCAACTCATCAATCACGGCGTCCCATCCCATCTTCGCACCAGAGTCGAATCAGAAGCCAAGATTACTTGTGCACACCTCTTTCGAACTTCAATAGATTCCTAAATTGCTTATGCGCACGTCTTTCAATGATCAGAGATATTTATACAATTAGTATTCTACATGTATTTAAAATATATAATAATTTTTAGATACTTTTAGATATTTATTTTTGATTTTTTAAAACTAATGACATTTTCGTAATTTGTAAATTATGGAAATGCCACTGATTTAAAAAAGTCAAAGACAAATATTTATAATTTTTAAAAATGATAAAAATTAATACACATGTTAAATACACCTAGATAACAATTGTATTAAAAATTTTCAAAAAATAAAAATAAATGGGTGAAATGCACCCAGTTGCATTGAAGCTGAATGCACCCCGATGCATTCAATCACTCCCATATATTTTATGATTATGCACGTGAAAAATGTTGCACCTATTTCTTAGAAACTAAAGTAAATTTATAAGATTTTATATTAAAGTTTAGGGTTTGTTTGGCATTTCTTTGAACTTTCAATTTAAAACTTTTCATTTGTTATAATTATATTATTTTTAATTATTTCTTCACATCTTTTTATATAATTGTCTTAGTTTTCAATTATTTTTTCATAATTATTCAATCTATTTTAACTTTATTCTCTTTACTTCTTATCATTACTCTTCTATTATCATTGTGCTTCTCCCAATTCAAAAAATTTTACATAAAAAAAATTTTCATTAAATTTTAACTCATACCAAACATATATTTAGGTTTCATTTGGCATTTGGTAAAAAAAAAAAAATTGCCTACCCCTTCTTACATTTGATTTAACATCTTATATATATATACTCTACCTTTTCCATTATTACAATTATATTACACTCATTTTTTCTTGTTTTCTCATATGAAGTACTTATCTAGTTTATTTTAAGATGAATTTGGTATTATGAGAATAAGAATGAGGAATGAAACGTATATAATAGAGGTAAAGTAGAGAGAAAGAAAAATAAATAGAATAGATGTAAGAAAATATGAAAAAAAGATTAAAATATTGAAGTAAAAATGAAAAAAGTATGGTAATTATATAATTAATATATTGACTTTTGAACACATTCTCATTCTTCTTCCAATTCTCACCATACTGAACACATTCTTATTTTTTGAAATCTTCGTCATTACTCGTATTATACTAAATCATTCTCTCAAATTTAAAAAATTCTCTGATTTGCTTTGTGCTACTCATGACTGATGCCGAATGGACACGCACTAAATTAAACTGATGTGATTTAAACAGTTCCATTTGTTTTAAATAATGGAACATAAAGGCCTACCATTTCATTGGTTAGCTATATAATTTAATTATTTCGATAGAATTATATAACAGAAAATAATATTTTATGAATTATTTGTGTAAATTGATATTTAATTGCACAAAAAAATTTTAAATGACTATGCAAATTTAGGAACAAGGAAGTAGTTTATATGATTGCCTTTCAATCAATGATTTGTAATGAATAAAAATTTTATATTTTTCCTATTTGGTAGCCCTGCCAAATTTTATTTATTTATTTATTTTTTGAAACAAACGGATTTTGTCCAGTGGGCAGCCAGCCTGCTTCCCTGAACTCTTTGAGATTATGCCACATGACACGCTCGGGATTAAGTGACAAAGTTAAAAAAAAAAAAAAAAAAACGAAAGTGACAAAATTGATGCCGACTTTAAATGAGTCCGGATCTTTTCTACAGGTCCAAATAATTTTTTTAAAAACTTTTCATAAACATGTCGATCTAGTTATATTTAATCTATAAACCAAGGATATATGTATATATTTATTTGGATTTTTAAAAATAGAGGTATTTAAGTCATTTTAAATTATTTACAATGACTTAAATACATCTATTTTTAAAAATCCAAAATAAATATATACAAATATCCAAAATGGTAAAAATTAGTTAATAGATTAAATATAGCTAGATTAAGATATTTATAAAAGAATTTCAAAAAAATAAAAATAAAAATGGATTTGGACAGTTTTGAAAAGATCAACCAGCACTTTAAATTCGGGCAACACCCTGTGCAAAATTTCCAAAACAACCTCCCCCAACTATAACGGAGGTATATTTCCAAGCAAAATAACAAATTAATTTCATTTATTCAACATTTTGTAGCAACCGTCGCGGACGTTACGATGGGCTAGGCCGCTTTCCTAGCCTTGTGAAGTCTAGGCCGTATTAAGGTTCTGAAACAGCGGCACGTGGTTGGGATTTTTGTAAGCTTTTCAAAATAAAACGTGTCAGTATGAGCGATCTTTAAAAGCATAAGTATTTACCCATGGATTCAGTGGTATATCTGTTGGAATAGGGCTATTTGCACATGGATTGGGTCATGGATTCGGCAGCACATATGTGGCTGGAAACTTCTAGACAGCGCACCATCTTGCTGTAGCCTCCACTCAACAAAATGTGTTAATACTAAATCAAATAAAGCATAGAAAATAGTTTCGACGGATTTGAACCATTAATGGAGTTGTTACTGATCTTAAAGGGTATATCCCACTTTTTATTGGATAAAAACACTGTTTGTACAGAGCTTGAATTTTGATCTTTGGATTGAAATAGATATAACAAAAATCCGTTAACCCGAAGCGGTTTACATAAGCATGAAAAAGGGAAAATGAAAATAAATCTGAAAATGAGGAGAGACAAAGAAGAAGAGAGATGGAAAAGAGGGTTGGAAAATGGGAAAGCTAGAGCTGGAAGAGAGGAGAAGCCAAAACGCTAAGGATTTACTGCAGACTCCCGTTCCCCCACCCCCCCCCCCCCCTCCCCCTCTTTGGGATGCCTCCTCAAGTGTGCTTGAGCTTAGAGCCTGCCCCTTTATTTATAGAGGGGAGGTAGGTCATGTGGGCTTTGGACCATGGCTAAGAGCCCATCATTGTTTGGGCTTGCTATCTTATTGGAGCATTTTCCTCCAGTGGGCTATTGTTATAGCCTAGTGATTTCTTGCTGTAGAGCCCATTTCTGGAGGCTAAAGTTGGATCTTATGAGCTGTTGCTGTAGAGCTTAGTTGCTGGATCTGGTGGGTTATTGCTGTAGAGCTCATTTTAGTCGGTTGTTGGAGCTTTGCTCCCATCGGCTATTGGTTCTAGAGCCCACTAGCAATTATTTTGGATTGATTTTCTTTGTAGAGATTGAGCTTGGATGTTAATCGATATGTATTATTTATTTGGATTCAAGGGATGGTGTCTACACATTCGTACTGCATATCTTATACTCACACTACTCTGCGCACACTTGTGCTTGGGCATACAAACCACAACAAATCTCCCAACCGTTTAAATTTATGATAGCTCATAAATTTGCAAATATGTTTTTTAGATTTTTTATACATAACTATGAAAATTTTTAAATCTTTTGATATTTTATTTTATTTTCGAAAATAAAAAATAGAAAATGGGTATACGTCCCTTTTATTTTTAAAAATCAAAATAAAAGACTAATTAAATAAATTCAAAAAATTATGAAATTTCACTAGATAAAAGATCAGATAGGGCTCATCTGCGTATGAAAAAGGGTAAATTTCTTATATACTCATGAATTTTATCACTAATTCCACTTATACTAATAAATTTTCAAAAATTCCTCTCATACCTACGAGTTTTCATCATAATTATACTTATCCTCATGTTATTAGGGATTCGTTAAAGAAACCCTTAATTTTTAAAAACATGACAAATATAACCATTCCTAATTATGATTTTACAGCTAAAAGTATGAATTTTTAATAATTCTACATCTATAAAATTTTATATTATTTAAAAATAAATCTTTAACTTTAAACAAAACAACCTCAAATTACGTTAGAGTTTGGGCATATTCGTCATTTTATAAGAAATATAACAACTCATTTAATAGATCCTTGACAGTGTAGTTATAAGTGAAATTGAGATGAAATTTCATGGATATGAGAGGAATTTTAAAAAATGTACGGATATAAATGAAATTAAGAACAAGATTTTGAGGTATATATGAAATTTGGCCTATAAAAATATTCTTGTTGACCGAATAGAACTGAAATCTGGCTGCCGCACAGAAAATTGACCCTTAAGTTTTAACAACGGGTCATTGCACACGTAAGTAGATAATGACGTCCGAATTCGAACAGGAGGTAGAGAGAAAGAAGCAAAATTTTGGAGGTCCGCAAACCTTTTTAATTTTAATTTTAATTTTTTTTAGTTTTTAGCTTTTTGAAATGGTAACATATAAGTTAAGTTTTAAAAATTTTTCGATATATTTTTTTTTGAATTTTAAATACAGGAATCATATAGTCATTTCCCCCACAATGCTCCTATATTTAAAATTCAATAAAGTATGTGTATACACACTTATACAAAAATCTTAACACTTTTATTTATGAATTATATAAACTTAGATTTGTAGTTTTCAAAAAGACTGGGTGGTAAATGATCAAAACGCTTTAGATCCCATTCAACTTTTTCCAGCCATTGCTTCCAAGCCGGAGAATGAAAATTGAAGTAAGCATGTCTGATTCCTTTTACCGCGTGCAAAACTGCAAAATACGTCCAATTTTCTTCTTTCGTATGTATGTGCGAGAACAACCTATGTCCAGATTCAATGCATCTCAGGTAATTACTTATATCCTGGAAAGCTTAGTCTCATTCTCAGAGAGGGACAGAACAGAACAGAGAGAGAGAGAGAGAGAGAGATGGGTGAGGTGGACATAGCCTTCGTTCAAGCCATAGAGCACAGGCCTAAGCTGGAAGCGGTTGAGGCTGCTGGAATCCCGCTGATAGATCTCTCGCCGCTCAATTCCATTTCCGTTTCCACCAACCCAGATGCAGATGGGCTGAGAAGCCTGATTGCTGAGGTGGGTTCAGCTTGCAGAGACTGGGGTTTCTTCCAAGTCATCAACCATGGCGTCCCATCTCATCTTCGCACCAGAATCGAATCAGAAGCCAAGAAATTCTTCGACTTGCCGCTGGAGACAAAGCGCCAAGTCCGCCGCGACGAATTCAATCCATTGGGTTACTTTGACACTGAGCATACAAAGAACGTGAGGGATTGGAAGGAGGTGTTTGATTACATGCTACGTGATCCTACCTTCATTCCAGCTTCTCATGAACCCCACGATCCACGTCTTCAGGAGCTGAACAATCAGTGGCCTGCCCAACAACCGGAATTAAGGTTATTAAAGGAAAAAAAATGATTGCTGGCGTTTTTTTTTTTTTTTTTTCAAACTTGAATCGTTATTATTATTATTATTTCAAACTTCCACTGGTTGCAACAGAAGTTGCTTACGCACACTTGCACGACTTTCAATGATCAGGGAGGCAGCGACCGAATACGCCGAGAGCGTGGAGGCGCTAGCATTCAAGTTACTTGAGCTCATCTCATTGAGCTTGGGCTTGCCGGCAAAGCGGCTCGACGGTTTCTTCAGAGACCAAACCAGCATCATCCGTCTCAATCACTACCCTCCCTGCCCAGCAGCCCACCTTGCTTTGGGCGTTGGTCGCCACAAGGACGCCGGGGCCCTCACCATCCTTGCTCAAGATGACGTCGGAGGGCTAGAAGTGAAGCGAAGAACAGATGGAGAGTGGATCAAGGTCAAGCCCATCCCAGATTCCTTCATCATCAATGTTGGAGACATCATTCAGGTAGGAATGAAAAAGACTTAAAAGACTGTTTCAGAAAAGGACATGAAATCTTCAGGTATTGGTGTGTTTATTATGGATGGATATTTTTTTAATTCAGGTTTGGAGCAACGACAGGTATGAGAGCGCAGAGCACAGGGTGAGAGTGAACTCGGAGAAGGGGAGATTCTCCGTACCTTTCTTCTTCAATCCTGCACACTACACGATGGTCAAGCCTATAGATGAGCTGGTGAGCGAGGAAAGTCCGTCCAAGTACAAGGAATACAACTGGGGAAAATTTTTCAAGACCAGGAGGCTGAGCAATTTCAAGAAGTTGGACGTAGAAAACATCCAGATTTATCATTTCAAGATATCTGCCTAAATAAATGAATAACAATGCATCGGTGTACCTAAATAAATGAATAACAGTGTATCAATGTTTTTTGTTATAATAATATTAATATTTATGGTGACGGTAGTTTGGTGTCGTCATCGTTTGTGGATTGTGATGGAGGGACAAGAGAAGCATCTTTTTGCAACGAAATAGTTTCGTTGCTAAAGGCATGAATCGTTGCTAAATATCTTTACTAACGACGAAAAGTTCGTTGCCACATCATCGCAAAAAGCCAGTCGTTGAACGGTTGGGGCTGAGGTGCATTTAGCCTTTTTTTATTGTTTGAAATTTTTTTTACTAAAATTGTTAATCTAAGTGTATTTAACATGTATATTATTTTTAAACATTTTTATAGTATTTTATATATTTATTTTTTGCTTTAAAAAACTAGTGACATTTTAGGTAATTTAAACGATATTTGCTCGCAAATTAACATTAGCAATTTATTCACATTCACAATTACAATTTATTTATAAAATCCTCCAGTATATATGTAAGTTTTAAAAATTTTAATTTTTTATGAAACATCATGACTGTTCAACCTTTTCTAATACGCTATCCAAAAAATTTCTCTTCATGTGAGAGAAGTAACCTTTTCAACTTAGGTTAAATGAACCTATATCAAAAAATTCATTTACGATATTTTTTTAAAAAATTTCTTTATACGCTTATTTATCTAGGTGTATTTAACATATAAATTAAATTTTATTATTTCTGGATATATATATTAAGATTTTTAAAAATAGAAATATTTTAAATACGTATATATACATAGATGTTTAAAATTTTAAAAATAAAGCATCAATATAAGAGGCATATATCCATGACCTTCTATATTTTCAAAAACAAAAATAAAACTCAATAAATTAGGAAAATTTTCAAATTTCACGGGGTGATGGGTGAGACCTGGAGTCATATAAAAATAAAAAAGGTTTATTTTTAGACTGCATAAAAAACTGAAATTGAGGTAGTCGCATGTAAACTAAGAGTGTTGACAATGGGTATAAAATGTCAAGTTAAAATTTTTCAATCTAAAACTTTTTACTCTCCATAACTACTATATTTTTTAATTATTTTTTCACATTTTACGATTTCAATCATTTCTATATAATTACCTATACAACTAATTTATCTATTTTAACTTTATCCTCTTTAGTACTCATCATTACTACTATCATATCACATTATTTGACAATTTGTACTGTGGAAAATTTTTCATAAAAAATTTTATTCATTTCCAAACACACTCTAAAATTGAATCTTGCATTTGATAATCAACTTAGTCACACACTTTTAAAAAAAATAATGTTATATCTTAACTAGCTAACTATTAGGGGTGGGAATCGGGGCGGGTCGGACGGGTCAGGGTGTGCCCAACCCTGACCCT
>JAXCLR010000063.1:62385896-62409768 GCA_035584095.1 Annona squamosa | reverse complement strand
CATCTTCGCACCAGAATCGAATCAGAAGCCAAGAAATTCTTCGACTTGCCGCTGGAGACAAAGCGCCAAGTCCGCCGTGACGAAGTCAATCCACTGGGCTACTATGACACTGAGCATACAAAGAACGTGAGGGATTGGAAGGAGGTGTTTGATTACATGCTACTTGATCCTTCCTTCATCCCAGCTTCCCATGAGCCCCATGATCCACATCTTCAGGAGCTGAACAATCAGTGGCCTGCCTACCAACCTGAGCTGAGGTTATAATTTTTTATTTCCTTGTTTTTTTCCAAACTTGAATTGATTCCTACCAAAATCTCAAACTTCAATTGATTCCAACAAAAATTACTCATGCACATGTACACGACTCTCAATGATCAGAGAGGCAGCGACCGAATACGCCCAGAGCGTGGAGGTGCTAGCATTCAAGTTACTTGAGCTCATCTCATTGAGCTTGGGCTTGCCGGCAAAGCGGTTCAATGGTTTCTTCAGAGACCAAACCAGCTTCTTCCGTCTCAATCACTACCCTCCCTGTCCAGCACCCCACCTTGCTTTGGGCGTTGGTCGTCACAAGGACGCCGGGGCCCTCACCGTCCTTTCCCAAGATGACGTCGGAGGGCTAGAAGTGAAGCGAAGAACAGATGGAGAGTGGATAAGGGTCAAGCCCATCACAGATTCCTTCATCATCAACGTTGGGGACATCATTCAGGTATATACATAAAAAAAGACATGAGACTCTTTCGGAAAAAGGGCATGCAAATATGCAATCATCAGTGTTGGTTGACTGTTATGGACGAATTTTTTTTTTTTTTTTAAATTTTATTTTATTTCAGGTTTGGAGCAATGACAGGTATGAGAGCGCAGAGCACAGGGTGAGAGTAAACTCGGAAAAGGAGAGATTCTCCATACCCTTCTTCTTCAATCCTGCACACTACACGATGGTGAAGCCTATAGATGAGTTGCTGAGCGAGAAAAATCCGGCCAAGTATAGGGAATACAACTGGGGCAAATTCTTCAAGACCAGGAAGCTGAGCAATTTCAAGAAGCTGGATGTAGAAAACGTTCAGATTTATCATTTCAAGATGACTGCCTAAATAAATATATAGCAATATATCAATCTTGTCATTGGATTAATATAATAATAACATGTATGATTATACCATATAAAAAATATGTACGGTTATGTTGTGACAGTTAGGTGTCATAATCGTTTGTGGATTGCGATTCGAATGCAAGTTCCGGGGATTTTCCTTCTGTAGTACTGTGTCCCAAAATACTCACAAATAGTTTTCAGAAACAATTACATGAAAGATGATGTGATGTAGGATAAGTATCCTTTTAATAAATAAAGAAGGGAAGAATGAGAAGAAAACATAAATGAAAGAATTAGGAGAAAGAAATAAGACCATAAAAAACTCAAAGAAATTTATCTGTATTCATAAACTCTCAATAAAAAAGTTTCGTATAGGTTTTCTTTGTTCCCTAGGTTGGGAAGTATGGTTTTTTTTATCTTTCCTAGGTCAGGGAGAATCATGGATATCTTGTTACGATCTTGATGAGATTAACGTTTTTCTTGAGATTTCTTTATATTGGTTACCTTCGTGATTTAATATTTTTAGTTTAATAATAAGATTGTCTTGAAGTTTATTTTAATTTTTAATTTTCTTATAATCAAGTTTCTTTACTACATAAGTTACAGCTTTTCTTCTCATAAAAAAATTGCATATTTTTTTTGTTGCTTAAATTTAGAGTTTACCAGCTAGGCTTCGTGGTAACAACAAACGCCCCGCAACAAGCAGGCAGCGTTTCCAGTCCTGCATGTGTTTTACAATTTCTCCCTGCTGTGAAGGTTTACAATTTCCTCCTGCGGCGATGGTTTAGAAAAATTTCTCTTCATGATGTGTGCATGTGAATATGTTTTATTGTCATATTAGGATGTAATGATATACATAAAAAATATCGAGAATTTTAAATTTTAATAAGACAACTTATTTTGAGAGTTTATGAATTTACATGGATCTTTTTCAATGGTTCTCTAGCCTTATTTATTTTTCCTAATTTATTTATGTTCTCTTGCTCGCTCATCTTTCCTTGTCATTCTTTCGTATATTTCCTTGTCATTGGTTTGCGCTACGTTTCCTAGGTGTATTGGGCTTTAGAAGAGCCCACACACTACCAGTGTGGGAATCGGGGCGGGTCAGGGTTGCCCTGACCCTACTTTTCAAAAAACTTGTTTAAATTTTATTTTTATATTGGGTCAAAATAAGGTCGATTTGACCCTTACTTTTTTCTACTGAATCTAGAGACAAAATTCGGATCGGTATCAAACCGGTTTCGGGATAGCAGGTCAGGTCAAAAATACAGATCAAATAAGATAATCTTTAAAATTTATATATCTATCAAACATAAGTATATATCTATACTAAATTTAAAGTTTATATGTTTCAATATTTCACTGATTATTAAAAAACACATAATTAAGAAAACAAAACATTTGAAAATATAGTATACATTTATTAAAATAGGTTAATATATAATTACACATAAGGGTTATATGCGTACAAATTTTTTTATTGATTCTTCTATTGTTGATAGAATTGATTATAAAAAAGTAAAAATGTTGAAAGAAAATAATAATAATATTTCAATATAGTCTTATAATTTTTAATAAATTTATATATGCGGGGTCGGTCGGACTCTTCAGGTTGGGACATGGTCGACTCACCCCGACCCTATTTTTGAATTCGGGTCAAAATTTACGACTCATCCCTCTATTAGGTCAAAAATATATTAGTTTTACTAGGCTAAAAATAGGTTGGGTCAATGCCAGCTCACGGGTCAACCCGCTCCAATTTCCACCCCTACTTAGATATAAAAAAGGAGGCTAAACGCGCCCAACTTGGGATGGGTTTCGAACCCCCGTCCCCGACGATGCACGTGGCATCGGTTACTACCGAGTTACAGCCTGTGCAGCTATATGTAATTATCAGGGGTTTGCAAACTTATGCGGCAAATAAACTGGCAAAATAAGAAAACTAAAAATAAAAATCACCTTAAAGACAATCTTGTTATTAAACTAAGAATATTAAATCCCTAATATAACAAATACAAAGACATTCTAAGAGAAACATTAATGTCATCACGATCGTGGTCTGCATCATTCTCCATTTCTCCCTGGCATTGGAAAGAAAAAACCCATAATAAACCTTTTTATTGATTTAGTGCTACTAGTCCCACATCACGATGCTTCCGCTTTGATCAAATTTTAGAAATATCTTGATGCTCGCTCTCGAAACCAAAACTGCCAAATTATTTTTAAAAACCCATGGATGATCATGGATTGTGTTGCTGCGCAAATTAGTGCTGACCAAAAGTGGATCCGTCTATTCAGATTTAACTCAGTTAATTATCTGCTAAAATGTTAATATATCAATTTTTAATGTGAAAAGCGTTGCTAAAAAAATATTTATGCTTACTAGAAATTACAACCATAACTTCATCACATAAGTATGAAAATAATATTTACAGCTAATGTCATGGTGAAACAAGACCAATCCATACTGGTTTCGGCTGAATTACTGAACATATCTTGAATATTAGACAACCTAAGTATGATGAATCCGGCCCCTCCATTTTGTCGTCAGATAGTTGAGAATGCCAACATTTGCCATTCATCAGAAGAAGAGCTTACATTTTGGCGGGTACATAGGTAGGATCGTCAGCTAAGCATGGTCGGATGGCCAGTCTGGAGCATCCTCTTGAACATGTCCATGCCGAAAGAAGAATCCGATGAACTGGCAAATCATGCAAGAAATTCGGATTTTAGTGAAGATTTATGAGACCAACAAGCATAAGAAGGCTACGTGCATCAAAATCACGCTCAAAACAGTACTAAATGACATTCAGTAACAAATCATTTCCAAGAAAGCACGAAAGAGGCACAAACCTTGGAATGGTGATTTCATATGGATATGTTATGCATTCTCGATTAGGTACTGGTGGAATATGATCCCTCTTTTCATTGACAAATTTTATGATTTGGAACAAGACATCCCGAAGGGCTTGCTCCAGGGCAGCCCGTCGCATGTTCCTTTCCTCCAATGCTCTTTCTACAGTAAAAGCAATAGGGGGGAAAATCACATGGAGAGAGCATTTTTCACATTTGAGAAACGAAAACATAAATTAGCAGGCCATTATTGCAAAATGAAATTGATACCTCCAGGATCTATGATCAATTTAGTATGATGGGACTTGCTGGAATGTACTTTTGAGTTCATCACATTCAAATTAATATACCACTGTTCCCAATATAAGCGTTCAATCTTGTTAGTGAACCATGTTGCCTGCTTGTTTTTCACCTCATAGAAAGATAAGCATATCTGCACATGGAAAGAAGAAAAAAGAAAAAAATAAATAGTTGATAAAGCAAAATCAAAAGGGCAATGATAAACAAGAGCCATCTAACAAGATCAAGAAAATCATTTCATAAAATCAATCAGATGCAAGCCATAGAGTTACATGGGAAAATTTCAGATATATCAGGATAAACAATCCATTTCCATTCGTAATCAAAAGCAAAGCAATAACACAGTAGATGAACTCTGATGTTCCCAGTATTAAAAATTTGCATATGATAAGCATCTTAGCGATGGAAGGCAGCATGGGACTCCACTATGGCAATGCCTAAGCCAAGAGGCAATTCGTTGTGGTGACAACACTGATGGGCAGCATGCCACATTAGATATGAAAGCTTCGCTTAGAACCTGTTCCATCAAAACCAAATGTGGAAGTGGAAACACTTCTTGGGGAGGCCATTAAAATGATTCGAGAAATCTATCCCGTCCATGGTGCTTGTGAAAATTCATTTTAAAATAATGCTTAAATCAGAAATCAGTGATGACCCTACAGAAAGAAAATTTTTCAATGGATTTTTATTCACTACAAAACTGATTGACATTTAGAGGCCCACACAGCTCCTTTGTTTAAAAAACTAATTATGACATTTCTAAATCAACGCATTTTGTTAAGCATGATGAACAGAATATGTATCATCAAAACCATTGTAACAAATCACCGCTTCAAAAGATGATTTAGAGAGAGATGACAGACAACCTGGCTTTTCTTGTTTGGATGCTTCTCCACCCAGCTAATGAAATGGTCAATTTTTTCATCTATTTTCTTCTCCAGCTCAGCATCTCCACATTGCACCTAAACAACAAAATTAGGTAGGAGTCAGAACATAACAACATCAAATCTCATCCCCAGAACATAACAACATCACAATACTCAGAAAGACAATTGCAATTTTCATGATCATAGAGCACAAAATTGCAAAGATCTTGCACAAGAGTAGCAGGATAACCCAACTTGATCAAAGGTCATCATCAATTGGTGCCATAGAAACCAGATATGTTGTAGGCTTGTAGCCATATAAAAAACCAATCCAATCCAGATTACCTGAACCCACAAGCAACCACCATTCAATAAATGCAAGAAGTCAAATTTGGTAATCTGTTCTGGTTACACACAGATCTAAATGATACAGAGCAGCCCCACTATAAGAATGGCCCTTGCTCATGACCTTCCCAATACATGTGAATGGAATCTGTTTACTGGATAGCTTTAACTAACATATCCAACGCAGAAACTGGAAAAGAAACAACATTCAATACTCACATAAGTTATTTCAAAAAGTTCAGAATCAATGTCCTTTGGCCGAACCAGACCTAAAGCCCTGTGAAATATAATTGTATGCAATATACCTGCATTGAGTACAGATGTTTTGTTTGTTTGTTTGTTCAAGTGGAACAACAAAATAGTCAGTTTCCATATGGATATTAAATACACATACAAAAGCCTACAATGATGAAAAATCTGAGCACAAATAGCATCCATTTCTAAAGCTGCATAGGCAAGCCTATCGACTAAAAAGTGGGTATCATTAAAAGAATACAACAATTGAAGTACCTCAAACAACTGCAGAAAAAACATGAGAGATTTTTCTACTGCATGCAATTCAGACATAGATTGTGAGAGGTTGGACTGTGGTACAAGAGTAGAAGCTGCCACCTTTAATATGAGAACTAAGGTCCTTTCAAAATGCATATGGAACATATTCCAATCAAAATAAGAAGGAAAAAAATGCACTCCTTGAAGCCTTGATATGATAACAAATGCTTTAAAAGGTTCAATAATTAACAATTCTTGAATGTGGTCATCCACACTTGGATGCTGCCTACGTACTGTTGATGGCCAACCAACGTCAGATGAATGCAACAGCATCCTTCTACTGAAAACAGTGAACCACACTTCAATCGCATAACCACCACCATCACAAATTAAATTCATAGGAAATTGGCCCATTGAAGGATGGCCACTGATTAATCTACAAAGTAGAATTCAAAAACTACCTGCCATATTTCACTCTTATCAAGACAGGAATCAAGCAATTTTCTAGATTGCACTTCATAATAAAAAGACAGGAAACATCAGTGCCTCTATTCAAAATTAGGCTCAATAGCTTTCTAAATTACACTTGGGGCTTATCTCTACTGAAATAAAAAACAAAGGCTCACTGATAGATATCATAATCCCAAACAATTCTCCTGGTGCACACTTCATGGCTTCATTTTTATAATAGCTGCTTTCTGCATGACACATGATTTTCATAAATGAAATTATCATGCTCCAATGCATCTCATACAATCCTGGAGGTTAGACAAGTAACATGATCCAGACTTCAATTAAAGGATGTCTGCTTGAGAGTAGGAATCTTATGTTTTTAACATCCCAACTGGCAAGGGTCAATACTTGATAAAATAAGTTGCACTCTATAGTGTCCTTATTTATTTATGTATATTTTTTCTCCAGTATGACCACATAAAGTGTCCTTCTCTCCATCCTTCATCGTATATCCAGTAACTCCTCTAAAGGGAATAAAATCTTACAGCGGAGGACTTCCCGAATCTCGAAGTGTTCCACCTCCTACAATAATTCAGACAAGTAATCAGTCAATCATCGTTAGAAGTATTTCCACTACATTGTAGACATTATGACGAGAACAAAAGCAGAAACAGATTTAAAATTCAAGTACAAGCCTCAAGTTCGTCCTAAGATAATAATGAACATAAGACTCTCGACTGAAAATTTAACTGTTTCAAGGTCCAAAAAACAGTGCCAATGGTTGCAAGGACAATCTCATTGACGCAGAGTTCCAACGAATATGCGATCAGGACTAGCTTATAGTGAAGTTCATTCCACTGAATCCACTACAAATCATTGTTTCAGATTCACAACAGCAACAGATTCATTTCACATTCAGAACCTCACCAGTTCTTTGAGATGACAGACTTCGCAATTCATCGTCTTGATATCAAAGCCAGCTTCCGCGCCTGTTTATGGCTCCCTGCCCACGAAATGCAGAAGAAGCGTATTGAACGAGATGGATTTTTATTTATTTATTTATTCATTGCCCAAAAATGTCGAGATAGATTGCTTAAATCTCAGGTTTTATTTTTCGGATGATGGGGAAAACGCGAATTCTGGATAAAAATTAGGGTTTTGAACGAGGAGAAGAAGGAAATTACGAAAACCTGCTTTTGATCTGGAATAGGATTTCCGAACAATCCAAAACCCACCGTGCTTCGTGAGATATAGATGCCTCCAAACCTCGCTCCGAGTCTCCGACTCTTCCACTGCAGGTAATTCAGAATTCAGGAGCCAGAATAAAGCCGAAAGGACACAAATTTAGAAATTAGAACACGATCCCAGCTCTTTGAGTATAATTTCAAAATGTTCATCATCCGATTAAATTTTCAAAAATCAAGCTAATCGGGCGCAAATTGCAAATATTGCGACGCTTATGATAGCCATTGCCCATTGGCAAGCTGCTTATGGTCCACACATTGCGGTGCACGTGGGTTAACCCAATTCAAAACCATTTTATTTCAACCAAAATTTTAAAACTCTCTTTTATCTGTGGGTGTGTTTGGGAAGTTGTAAAATTTTTGATGAAAAGTTTTGTATGTAAAAGTTGTCAAATCAGTGGAAAATAATGTGATAGCATAGGGGTAATGATGAGGAATAAAGAGAATAAATTTAAAATAAATAGGTTAGTTGTATTGGTAGTTGTATAGAAATGATTGAAAAGTAGGGTTGTTGTATAGAAATATGTGTAAAAAATAATTTAAAAAAGAGTAATTATGGAGAGTGAAAAATTTTAGATTGAAAAGTTTTAATTTGACAACTTTTTGAAATTGCCAAACACACCCTATAAAAAAAAATTGCAAAACTCTCCGACCATCATAACCCAATCCAACCCAACCCAGCCCATTTCAGCACAATTGTAAATAAATTCAAAGAAATTCCAACGAAATTATATTACGATCGTCATTTGATTAAAATTATAATAATTTATATCATAATTCCCTATTTTGCTTGCATGTATTAAAAATGTTTTTGACAAAACAGAAAAAGGACTTTCTAAATGATATGGCCATTATTTTTATTTTCAACTTATATTTTCTTTTTCACCTATGCAATATTAGAATATTATTTTTAAAATTTTAATAAAAATGTAGCAACATGAAACGCTTATGGAAAGTAGAAATTATTGTGTATTGTTTTTTTTATGAAAATAGTGTATTATTTTATATTTGTGTATTTTGTAGCTTTTTAAATTTTAATATCTTTTTAATAAAAATATCGTACCACTATGCTTATTTAGGCTTCTCTAGATATATGAGTTTCTAACTCGCTTTTATAATATTGTCCGGTTATGTGAGTGGGATTAAATACCACAAATGCCTCAATATGGGTGCAAGTGGGTTGAGTTAACATCTCAATTCCTGCCCTTCTAACTCAACTCAAGTACCCAACTCAACTCAAATTATAAAACTTCTTCCAACCCAACTTTACCTTACCAAACCCATCATAATCCAACCCAATCTAAGCATAAACTCACTTTTCATAACGATGAATAAATTTAAACATTTTCAGCAAATTATATAATAATCCTCCATTTAATTAAACTGCAATGATATAACAAAAAATGGCATACGGTGTGTTTGACATTCAGTAAAACTTTTAAAAGAATTTTTTTATAAAAGCAATATAATATAATAGAGGTAATAAAGATTAGTGGAAAAACTAACATTAGAGTAGACATGATAATTATGGAAGTATGATTGAAAGGTATAATGGATGTAAATGGAGATACGAAGAAATGATTTTCAAAAAAGTTAATTATGACAAGTGAAAATTTTAAGGATATGTTTAGAAAGTGATGAAACTTTTTATATAAATTTTTAATATAAAAGTTTTTAAATTATAAAAAATAATGTAATATAATAAAGTCAATGATGATGATTAAACATAATAAAGTTAAATATATAGGCTAAATGTATTTGTCATAACCTCAATCCAAGAGTAATGATCTGATATTATTTTTGTAACGCCCCATTAACTAAGTCAACGCCCGTTGCTGTTGCACTATGGAATGGATGATAATAGAGAGAACACATAGGTACAATAGCTTAAATCATAATATAATATTAAATATGACCATAGGTCACTATAAAAATGATGTCTCATAGAATCTAAATTGAGCTATTTTCAACTGCTCAAATCTATAAAATATAAATACATTATGTCTTTCTTATATCAATCTCAAAATAAATAATTTCAAATTTAGATTCATCAAATCCTAGTCTCATTTAATGTACTAACACCATTATGGTCTCTACACATATGCATGTCATTTAAAAATATGATAAGACAGGATGAGTCCAAGCAAACTTAATAACTAGGATAGTTAATGAAAACTATTAAATACTGAAAATCAACTTACAAACATTCAGTTAAAAAACCGAAACTTTTAACATGTCAATGCTCATGGTCATGCTTTAATGCAACTGCTCATGCTTATGCATTTAACCATTTAATTTACTTCCTCTTTCAACTTAGTGGCTTGTGGAATTCATATATCCGTCAAGCCCTGGCTCGTAGAACTTGAGCATCCATCAAGCTCTTAATCACAACTTTAACTTTAAGCTATCTTTTGTATGTCATGCACATGTATTCAAACATCATGCTCATGACATGCTTTCTCAATTACAATTCAAAATTATAAACTGAAACTACTTTGCAAATAAATACTACACAAACCATATAAAATTTGTTGAACTAAAATTCATCAAATTCGCATAAAAATACATTAGCGTGGCCGGTCACATACACAGAAAAGCATAGAAAATCTTAAAACTTAGTTCAAAAACTCGTGTTTACATATCAAAAAGGATCCTACTTACCTAATACTTCAAAGTAATCCGCCAAATTGAGATCGGATAAAATTTTGCTTCACTTTTCTAAAGAGATAATAGTAATCCCCTAAAATTAATCATTTATTCCACATACACCAACTTTGAAATTTTATTTCGATAGGATCAAACGTTAAAGGACAAGCTTCATACTTAAAAATTTCTATTATCATCTTAATAGGCCATAATCAAGTGAAATTTTTATCGTTAAAATATTTTCATCAATAAATTTTAATAATAATCTTTTTTGGATAATTTACCCCTTCTAATGAATTTAGAACATCCAAAAGTATAGAAATTGACAGTTGGTTATATCAAAATCTATGTAAAAAACATTTTACCTATTCACGGACCACCATATATTGCCTGAATGAGCTATTACTTGCATTATCTAGTACTCAAATAGGAGTATTGTATATGAAATATTTGTCAGAAGCTATTCTATGAATTTCTAGCCTATACAATACATCTTTGCAAAATATTTTATTCTCAAGGGGATTTTTTCAATTTTTATAAAACTTTCTTATAAAATTTCTTCTCAAATCAAGAGGGTATTATGTAATAATCTTTTTAGAAATATCTCCTATAAATTTTCTAACAAGATTTAGGATTTTATGTAATTTCTTCAAAATAAGTTTTTTTTTGCAAAATCATAAATTCATGGGGTTTTTATAAAATTTCCGTCAAAAATCGAAATTGTTACCGTCTCTTCTTCCTCCCCTTTCTTTGGTCGCTCGCCCATTTTTTGTTGATCGTTGGCAGTTGTGAAAACTACTCAAACATGCCCGAATTTTTCTTTCAAGTACATATCTAAGTTCTTCTTTTAATATAAATTCGCCAAATATCTTTTTTTTATAAATCTAGCTAATCTATATAGTTCGGGAAAAAAGTAAATGAATTATAAAAACTTAAAATTCTCATTAATAATTAAGTGTATCAATTCTCACTTACCTATTTGGCGTACCCACAAAGGGATTTTGTATGATAATTCTAAAAATCTCACAAAATTTCTTAAAAATTTCAACTCAATAGTTTTCATTTACTCTTTCCTATCAATTTTTTTCTACGTTCACACTGTTCTTAAAGAGTGTACCATTGCTCACTAACGCCTGCTTGCCAATGCTCACCATAATGCTTATAAATTTTTATTATATTATATTATATACATTTAAGTCATGTTTGACAAAAAGTAAAAAAAAAAAGTAGAATAAAACTTTTCAATATAAAACTTTTTACTCTTTATAATTAACTTAATTTTTAATCATTTATTTGCATTTTTCTATATAATTATAGTACTTTTCAATTATTTTTACACAATTACTCTATTTATTTTAACTTTTACTCCTTATTATTACTCTTACAATATCACATCATTTTTTCAATTTAATAATTTCATATAAAAAAAAATTTCATCCAAAAATTTTATATTCACAAACACACCATTAAGTTGAAAATTTGTTGGGGTAAACAAATAAAAGTTTTAAGTCGATAAAAACCCATAAATGATTATGAATTGTATCTCTAATTCCAAATATTTATATTAATTTGATAACACGAAAAAGTACAAGAAAAGTAGCCTCTACATATTTCATATTTAACGGTCTAATTGCTCTATTTTTATTATCATAGTTACATTTCAATTAGTTTCCATATATTGTTGACAATTATTTTATCTTTTTTTATTTCGCTTACTTTTAATCATTTATCGTTACTATATATATTGTATTTCATCCTAAAATATTTTTTATTTCTTAAATTTTTTTATAAGTGTACAATTATATTTACATTCTTCTCCGAATTGTGATCATTTTAATTTTTAATTTTATTTTCGGAAATTAAAATTTTAAATTTTCAAGGAAGAGAGTCTAAATAAAGAGCACAATTTTATTTTAAAAATTTAGCCTCGAGCAATTGTGGTGGTTTTTGCATTTTAGACTTTCTAACTTTGCCCATTTATATTTTAAGCCATGAAGTTTAGTTGTCTGTATTTTAAATTTTGAAAACTTTAGTTCATTTGCATTTTAAACCCTAACTTAAAACCGCATTAAAAACTAGCATTAATCCATTCAAAATACATAAATACCCTTTAATATATAAAAAAAGAAATATTTTTTATATTTTAAACTTGACTATTAGACTTTTTTATTTTATTATTAGAGACTTCAATGACATTCTTGCTTTTAATATAAATTTAGGTGTTTTTTTATAAAATATTAGAGGGTATTTATATCATTTTGTATAAATTAATTGTAATTTTTAATGCCATTATGAGTTAGCATTTAAAATGTAAAGTACAAAAATTTCAGAGTTTAAAATGCAAAAAGCAAAACTTTAATATTTAAAATGCAAATAAGTAAAATTAGAGAGTTTAAAATGCAAAAGACCCACAGCCGTGTGATACGTTACTAGTTGGAAAACAATCACGGCACCTCGGGAATGTTTTGGAAAACCGAAGAAGCGAACTGGACCGGGCCGTCGGACGATTAGACCCTACATTGGTCACAGCCCAGATCCAATTCCGTGGTTCGGAGGGCGAACGTTAGACAGATTCCAGAATTCCAATTCTGAATTCAAAACCATTCGGAAAGTAGCCGTTAGGGATCTTTTTGAAATTTTAAATCAGCCATAATGAACGGTGACCTGGCATCCTATGAGCATGGCACCCCGTTTTTGCTCTTCAGGTCACAATCCTGAAATGCAATCTGCCCTATTCCTTTTTGCATATTTTTCCGGAATTTATAAAATCACAAAAAGATAGAGACCTACGGAAATTGTGCCCCATGGATATAGTCTATAAGAAAATTTCAAGAAATTCTTGGTTAAACTATGTAATGTTTTGATTTATTATAACTGCATGTTTGAAAAGTGATTAAACTTTTTAATGAAAAGTTCTCAGTATAAAAGTTCTTGAAATAAAAATTAATGCAATATTGTAAGGACAATAATGAGAAATAAATAGGTTATTTGCATGGTAAACCTTATAACTTTGGTCAATTACATCTCCAACTCTGAAGTTTGACCGTTTGCATTTTAAACCCTACAAACTTTTGCCTTTTGCTTTTTGAACCCTGCAGCGTAACGGCGTCAAAAAGCACCGTCAATTTTTAGACTCCATTACGTCGCAGGGTTCAAAAAGCAAAAGGTGAAAGTTCGAGTGGTTTAAAATGCAAACGGCCAAACTTCGGAGTTGAAAATGCAATTAGCCAAAGTTAGAGGGTTTATTATGCAAAAAAACCGAGATTTACTTCTTTGTTTATGGCGTATTGACGAGAGAGAGAGAGAGAGAGAGAGAGAGAGATGAAGATATAGGGTGTGTTTGTTTAACATAAAAAAGTGTCAACTAAAACTTTTCAATCTAAAACTTTTCACTCTCCATAATTACTCTATTTTTTATTATTTTTTCACATTTTTCTACACAAACTACCCTACTTTTCAATCATTTCTACACAACTACCCATACAATTAACCTATCTATTTTAACTTTATTCTCTTTACTCATCATCATTACTCCTATTATATCACATCACTTTTTATTGATTTGACAACTTCTACTCCAAAAACTTTTCATTAAAAGTTTTACCTCCAACCAAACACACCCATAGATTTTTTTTGTATTGGCTTTACCTTTCTCACAATGCAAGTTTCTGTAGGTAGGCTTCAATGTGATCATTTTCTTATCCATTACTCGTGATTCCTGTATTGCACTGAGTTTTTGAATTTTTTCTTCATCTCTTTTGCTTTGGAAATAATCTTAGATCTTTACTGCTTTTTTTTTCTTTTGGTTGTCTTTGACGTGTAGTATATGTATATATAGTGAGCATTGGGAAATCATTTTTTGTTGGAAGCAACTTTGCAAATTTATACGATCCTTTAGAAGCCTTTCCTTCGCTACGTCTCCTCGATCCCCAACCCCAACAACTTTGAAACAGAATAGATGCGGCAAGTTCTATAAATCGGGTTAGCATTTTCTCCTGTTTTTGTTAGTTTGATAAGGAAAATCCATGGATTCGAGGCCCTTGAAAACATCCTTCCTCACCATCAAAATCGCCCCCGCTGCCAACACTGGTGATAAATGTCCTTCCATTTCTCTATCTTTGCACCATTCTTGACTCGTGATAAAAACTAGTATTGCATCTTCCGAGTCTTCCCAATACAATTCCCCTTGCCTCATTTCCACCCTGTCATCTGCATTTGTTTCTGCACTCTAATCCCTTACATCTATTCACAGACACCTCCTATTCCACCAAGTGAAAATGGAAGCATAAACTCGACAGTCCTGTTGCCCTTCCACTCACCAATTTCGTATTGTGGCTCCCCTTCCAATGATGGCCCAGTTGAGTAGAATCTGGTTTTTTGCATGGTAAACCCTCTAACTTTGGCCAATTGCATCTTCAACCCTGAAGTTTGGTCGTTTACATTTTAAACCCTGTGAACTTTCGCCTTTTGCTTTTTGAACCTCATGGTGTAACGACGTCGAAAAGCACCGTCAGTTTTTCGACGCCGTTATGCTGCAGCGTTCAAAAAACAAAAGGTGAAAGTTTGAGTGGTTTAAAATGCAAACAACCAAACTTCAGGGTTTGAAATGTAATTAGCCAAAGTTAGAGAGAGTTTACCATGCAAATAACCCGAAATAAATAGAATAAAACGTAAAAATAAGATTATTATATAGAAAAATGTAAATAAATAATTTAAAAACATAATTATTGTTAATAGCATGAAGTTTTAAATCAAAAAAATTTATGTTTAACTAAATGCCCCATAAAATTTAAATCTGATTATGGGTGTGTTTAGAAAATAATAAAATTTTTAAAGTAAGAGAAAATAATTTAATATGATATGGTGGTGATAAAAGTAAAAGGAATAAAATTAAGATAGATATTGTAGTTGTATAAGTTATTATGTACAAATAATTAAAAAGTATGTTAGTTATGTCGAAAGACACAGAAAAATAATCAAAATAGAGTAGTCGTAAATAATAAAAAGTTTTAAATTGAAAAAAAAATTTATGGTAGCCAACACATCTCATATTTAAAAGTGTTCATTTAGTTAAAAAATATAATTATCATATTAGAATTTTGATTTTTGGTTGATTATAATACAACTACACCTCAAAAAAACATTTGTTTTAGTTTTCGAAAAATATATATAAACATATAGCGAAAATTTGAATATAATCCTTCCCTAAAAGCATTATTTGCAAATGTGTTACTCACTACTAGGTAAGTAGGAATGTTGAAAATAAAATATTTTAAAAACAATATGAAATTGATATAATATAATATAGTGAAACGAGATAGGATAGTTGTATGAAAAAGTAATTAACTATGAGTTAAAAATGAAAAATATAAACAATTAATTAAAATATTAAATTTTTATTAAGTGCACAGGAAAAAGATAAGAAATTTTGAGTGCGTTTAGGAATTGATAAAATTTTTGATGAAAAATTGTAGAGAATAAAAGTTGTCAAATGATGTGATACGATATGAGTAATGATGAGGAATAAATAGGATAAAATTGAGATAGATAGGTTAGTTGTGTTAGTAGTTGTATAAAAATGATTGAAAAATAGGATAGTTGTATAGAAAAATGTGAAAAAATAATTAAAAAATAGAGTAGTTGTGGAAAGTAAAAAATTATAAATTAAAAAATTTTAACTTATAACTTTTATTTATTACCAAACACATACTTTGTTTTTAAAGCTTCTTCAAATGAGGCATTGTCAAATGAGGCATTGTCAGAAGGTATATTTTATCCCAAACACAATTGAATCACCTAGAGGTATACAGGGCAAAGTTACTCACGTGCTCACAACATGTGTAACATATGCAAAAATATTTATATTTAACGCCCATTTATTTTAAATATACAAAAAAATACTTTCATTAGGCATCATGGTCAACTATTGTATAATTTGTACAAACAAATTCTTCATATGAATATTGGGCCCCGCTAGGCAGGCGTTTCCTCTCTTGCATTTTTCTTACATGCGAATTCTTTTCCCAAAATACCCCCAATTCAAAACGCAAACGCGCGCCGAACATCTCCGTACGCCGCATCGAATCCGGTCCGTCCATCTTTCTGTCTGATAATTCAGACGGACCAGCTGAGGTTTCCTGCAAGAAAGAAATACAGAGATAAGCTCTCTGTCCTCAGCATATGCGAGAGAGAGAGAGAGAGAGAGAGCGCGTGCGCGCGCCAAGGATCTTGATCTTCCCGAATTGACTGATTTCTTTGTTATATTCATTTTCCCAAATCATTGAAATCAAGCAACGATTATTACATTTCAAGTAGTTAAAGAAGATTTCAGGAATTCTTCAGCTTCGAATCCTCTTCTTGACTTCATCTTTCAGGTCGGTATGCTTTCAGCTACTGTTTCTCTCTGGATTTTGAAGTTCTTCTATATCTCAAGAAATTTCTCGTATCTCGAAGACGATTCATGTGATGTGGAATTTTGCTTTGCTTTTCTTGTTTTATTTGTAGAATGTTAAGAGATTTTAAAGTCTTTCGGCGACAATCTGGAAAGAACTCTCATCTGGAGGGCAATGAAAATCTGCTGCCGAATCCTACAGATCTGGCGTGTAACCCTGCAGACGCCGATTCCACGAGGGCCCCTCTGAATGCAATTCAAGATCCTGCACAAAACACTAGACCTTCAACTGCAACTGCAACTGCAACAGAACAGGAACTTGCTCCCAGGAGCAAGCCTGACAGAACTCCCTCCAAGACCAGGGCCAAAGGTCATGATGGACAACTTCCATTACGTACGCCGGAGAAAGTTGGGTCTGGTTCTTCTGTGCCCAAGAACAGGTTTGGGTGGTTCCAGAAAAACGATACCAGCTCAAACTACGTGGAGACGCGCGACGAGGTGGGCCATTTGCTGCCAACAGGCAACCGACTGACTGGTCATGGGATTGGGGGATTCCCCAGCATGACTCCTCGTTCAATGCGATCCTTTGGACGTGCTTCGTCTGCCCATTCTGAGGGAGGATCTGCCCAGAGTACTCCGACGAAGAGTGTCGGCAAGCCTCCAAATCCGGGTTTTGGTCCTTCTAATGGATCTCGCCCTCCTTTGTGTATCGGCGCTCGTGGGGGGAACTTTGCCCTTCTGTCTAAAGGGATTCCCACCGCAGTTGCTTCTTCAACAGTTGTCAATAGTGTAGACGTTCCTCATTTCGAGCTCAGAGAAGATCCATCGTTCTGGATGGATCACAATGTCCAGGTAAATTTTATTTTTATACGTATCTTTGTTGCTATTCTAATAGATGATGTACTAAATAGATTCTCTTTTATTTTCTTTTGGTTTCAATAAGGGTGCCAATTTTGTTCTCGGGAGGACAGATTAAAAATGTGATTGCAATGCACATAAAATGTTACGTTGGTTCCCCCTCCTGGTTGCTAACTTTATTACATGTCCATGCGTGTAAATTAATACTTTTTTCACTGCCCTTTTTTAAACAAATATAACCTTACTGTTGGAGAATCTCAAAAGTTTTTCCAAGTTAATGTCATTTAGCCTACTATAATAGCGTCTACTGGGTTGTCAGTCAGTTTGGATGGGCTGATGGGTAATCTGGTTAAGAGCTGTGAAGGGACTGAAAATGTGGTTGGCTATTAAAGTGATTGATTCTCTCTTTTTGTTAACCCACGAAGAAAGCAATAGTAAGTCTCCTTATTTTTTCAAAGAAAGAGAGTACAATTCTTACTGTTTTTCAAATGGTGTTAAGGATTAATGTGTTAAGTGGAGTTAAAGATTAATTGTGTGAAATGGTGCCAAAGATTCTCAGTTAGTGGAGTTGGATTGGGCTGTATTTTGTGCTAGGGATTAGGGGTGTAAATCGGGTCGGGTTAACTCGGTTTGGGACAAATACAACCCTAACCCACCTTGTAAAATACCAACCCAACCCTACTTTTCACCCATTAACCCAACCCTATTTCAACCCACCTCAAATCGGTTCAGTTTGGGTTAGAAATCGGGCTAATAAATTACACATATTATCAGTGCTAGTTAAGCTTTTGTTTGCACAAATTTCTAAAATAACAAAAGTAATGATAATTATAAAAACAATAAGGGGCTTGAATGGAAAGTAAATAAAATGAAATCTTTCGTTCCTAAAAACTTATTTCTGATTTTTAACGCATAATTATCATACATTTTTCCCTTGCTCAATGGAATATAATTTGCAAAAATGAGAGGATACATTTTTTGGTAACTTTTATTAACATCCAAAAATTTTTTACTAACAAGAAAAACGCATATGCAAAAATCGGATTGGGTTGGGTCAACTGACCCCCAACCCGGTTCAAACCAATTTTTAAAATTGGCTCGGGTTGAACCCGATTTTCAAAAAATTAACCCGACCATGATATAAATCGGCTCGGGTTGAACCCAACCCTATTTACACCCCTACTAGGGATGGTCCACCAGCAAAGCCATTGGTAATTCTACTATCAGAAACCATATTGGTATGTATGTGTTGGTCTATTTTTTCCATTCCTGATATAAAACTTGAACATTTTCTCATGTATTTGGCTCCATTAGTAGACATCATCTGTTCTAAAAAAGTTGAAATAACCAACAAATTTATAATTTTTCTTCAGGTTTTAATACGTGTGCGTCCTCTCAATAGTATGGAACGGAGTTTGCATGGTTTCAATCGTTGCTTGAAGCAGGAAAGCGTCCAAAGCATAACCTGGATTGGGCAACCAGAAATGCGGTTTACTTTTGACCATGTAGCATGTGAAACTATAAACCAGGTTGGTCTCATAAATCTGGGAACAGGGAATTAAAAAAAAAAGTGAGATACTCTGTATCAGGTGTCCTGGACATGCTTTGACATTTGATTTATCAGGAGATGCTGTTTCGAGTGGCAGGCCTTCCAATGGTGGAAAATTGTTTGTCAGGGTACAATAGCTGTGTGTTTGCTTATGGTCAGGTAAATTATACATCTTATATTCAATTCACAGCAATGCTACAATTGTTTTGAGGTTGATATGAGCAATGGCATTCATATTATATGGAATCATTTACTCTTTTAAATTTATTTTTCTTAGAAGGCACATCTTATTGCTGACAACTGTTCAATGAATGGTTATAACTGTAGACGGGGAGTGGGAAGACATACACAATGTTAGGTGAGATCGACGAATTGGATGTGCGATTGAGTCCTGACCGTGGTATGACACCACGAATCTTTGAGTTCTTGTTTGCTAGGATTAGAGCGGTAAGATTGTCCAGGCTTTTTATATAAAAACTTTTTGTTCCTTATTGATTCTGCTAAAGGAACTTAGTCATTTCTTTCCAATTTTCTGGATTCAGGAAGAAGAAAGTCGCAGAGATGAGAAGCTGAAATACAGTTGCAAGTGTTCATTCCTGGAAATTTACAACGAGCAGATTACGGATCTTCTTGATCCTTCATCCACTAACCTCCTTGTAAGTTTTGCTTTTCCTCTTTTTGCCGTGCCAAATGTTGTTTTTTATACTCTATGTTAGAATATTTTATTGATTTGATCTTGATTATCTCAAATATGATTTCAGCTGCGTGAGGATATAAAGAAGGGGGTTTATGTTGAGAATCTCACTGAATTTGAAGTTGAAACTGTAAATGACATCCTGAAGCTCCTAATTCAGGTACTTATGTTTTTTGATATTTTTTCAGTCCTGTATTTTTTGTATGTATTTTGATTTCTAAACTCCCTTTGGCCACAAATGCATTGAACCAACATATCAGGGGGCAGCTAACAGGAAAGTGGCAGCAACAAACATGAACAGGGAGAGCAGCCGCTCACACAGTGTTTTCACATGTGTGATTGAGAGTCAATGGGAGAAAGATTCTACCACTAATATACGATTTGCAAGACTAAACCTTGTAGACCTTGCTGGGTCGGAAAGGTAAACTGTATCATTCATGGCCATTTAAAAATTTTCCCTGATCATGTTGGGAGAATATCCTCTTATAGATCATTATCTTTAACAGGCAAAAGACATCCGGAGCTGAAGGTGAGCGTCTAAAGGAAGCTGCTAACATCAACAAATCATTATCCACACTTGGGTATGTAACTTATGCAAACTGCTTCAACAATTTCTTTGCAAGTTCATTGTCATTATCACTTACCTTGATCATCTGTACTAATGCTAAATAGGAATGCATTTCTTAATGTGCTTTTGGTTGAGACTATTTGATCCAACTAAAGGTCACAAAATTGACAATCTTGACCTTTATGTGATGTGCAAAAAACCACCTGTAAGCTTGTTGGGTATTTAGGTATGGATCTGGTTGAGTCCACGTCAAAGCCATACAGGCAGTTTTTTGTCACATCGAAGCAATAATTTTTTGATAGCATACTGATGGGATCCTCAGAAAGCAGAAGAAAGGTATTGGTTGGGGTGGTGGTTTGGTCTGTTTAACGCATTTTGACTATTAGAAAAATTTTATAAGGTTTCATTAGAGCAACATTCTAGGTTGTTCAAATGGTTATCAATCCAATATTGAACAACCTGGATTTGCTTTTGGTAGGTCTCACAACACTGCCTATTTGATGTATTCTGTTGTCGTTGGCTCCCTGCAGACATGTTCCCAGATTAATTAATTGTTAATGGATTTCAAATTCTCAGAACCAAATGGGCAACCATGCATAGGAGTCATGCCTCTCTGTTGGATTAATCTGATCCTTTTTCGCCAACTCTATCACATTTCTAGCGAAGGATTATCTCAATAAAACAACATGCATCTTTAGAAGAGTTCAATTGTTCTTCTGTGTCAATTTCATTTTGACAGATCTTTTATCATATTTGTTTGCTGATGTATGGTTTTTCTGTTTCCGCACCTGTAGCCATGTGATAATGCTTTTAGTTGATGTGGCACATGGGAAGCAGCGTCATGTTCCTTACAGAGATTCCAGGCTGACATTTCTTCTGCAGGTTGAGTTGAGTTGGTTTTCTGATTTGTTGTTCCATATAACTGTGTAACTCGTTCCTTATGTGGGCTTATCTTGTGCACGGCACAATTGTGTTTCAGGATTCTCTTGGTGGAAATTCTAAAACCATGATAGTGGCGAATGTTAGTCCTTCAATCTGGTGTGTAGTGTTACTTCATTTGCTAGTTGTGGATTATTTTCTGTTCAAATACATGCAATTCTACAGCCATTTCTTATCAAGCATAATTCTTTGTTCTGCAGCTGTGCAGGAGAAACACTAAGCACTTTGAAGTTTGCGCAGCGTGCTAAGCTTATTCAGAATAATGTAATGGTTATTTATGCTAATTATTGTTTTCTGAATTTCTTTCGTTGAATTTCCTTAAGTTGGCATTTGGTCTCTTAATGTTTGTCCCCAATACCAGGCTGTTGTCAATGAAGACACTTCAGGAGATGTGCTTGCACTGCAACACCAGATACGTTTATTAAAGGTGTTCATGAATTACTCTAGAAGTGTCTATTGTTGTATTTTCGATAATGCATTGAAAGTTAACCGATGGATCTTGATAATGGAATAGGACGAACTGTCACTTCTAAAGCGGCAAAATGTTTCAAGATCTCTCTTATTTGATCCAAGAACCATTGATGAGTCTGCGAGAGAAGAATGTGATACAGCTAGTGAAGGAGATATAAAAGACATGGACATCAGCAACTCAAATGAATATGAATCTTTGGGCTTTTTAAAAGTTTCTAATAAACAGGTATACCTTCTATAATTTGTACTGGTTTTATCTGATTATAAGTTTGGAATTTATACAATTTTTTTATCAGTTTCTTCCACAAAATTTACCTTGACATGTGTGTATGCTCCTGTTTCTGTTAATCCTGATACTTTTATTCATCGTTCTCCATGGTTTCTATCAACTATTCTCAAGTTGGTTATACTAATGCTT
Organism: Annona squamosa; assembly: GCA_035584095.1. Taxonomy (NCBI): domain Eukaryota; kingdom Viridiplantae; phylum Streptophyta; class Magnoliopsida; order Magnoliales; family Annonaceae; genus Annona; species Annona squamosa. The sequence goes on along the minus strand of JAXCLR010000063.1, from coordinate 62,387,591 downwards.
TAAGCCTGCTCATTATCTTTGATTATCAGTTGAAGTCTTTGGAAAAAATGTTGGCTGGTTCCATTAGAAGAGAACAAATGGCAGACACTGCCATCAAGCAACTTGAAGCTGAAATTGAACAGCTGAACCGTCTGGTAAACCTGATAATGGAGAGATGCTGAGGTTCGTTACATTCCTAATCAACTGTTGTTGCAAACTCAATAAATGCTCTTTAACAGGTTCATCAAAGAGAAGAGGATACCAGGTGCACAAAAATGATGCTGAGATTCCGAGAGGAAAAGATTCAGAGAATGAAGTTACATCTTGATAGTTTAATGCCACTAGATTCCTACCTGGCTGAAGAAAATAATGCTCTCACCGAAGAAATTCAGCTACTTCGTGCACGAGTTGACCGGAACCCAGAAGTAACTCGTTTTGCACTGGAGAATATCAGGCTTCTTGATCAGCTCAGAAAGTAAGCCCCTTTGCTCACTGGACAAATTTTTTTGTCACCAAATTGCCATATTTTACATTATTCTTCTTGTTGGGGGGTTTAAGGTTTCAGGACTTCTACGAAGAAGGCGAGAGAGAAATTTTGTTAGCTGAAATAGCAGAACTACAAAATCAGGTGTCAATGGATGTCAGAGATCAAATTTTGGGGTATCTTGCTCATTATCTAATTTTGTTTTTTCTATATTACAGCTTATCCAATTCCTTCAGAGAGAGTCGGAGCCAAATAATCATTCAGGTTCAATTTCAAATGTTGGTTCCCAGGTGCATTGCCTTATCACTGCGTCTCTCCTTTCTTATCTGACTATACAAGTGCCATTCTAGCTGTCATTATCCTTTTTTGCTCATTCATGGAAAATCTGATACTAATAATAGTCACAGGAGGCTGTGGATATCGGAATTGCTGCTGCAACCAAGGAAAATGATTCATTGAAGATTGAGGTTTGATTGATCTCAATATTCCTGAAATTTTTTTTGCGAATGCTCTAGACATATGACTCAAGTATTCTGTCATGTTTCTCAGACATTTTTTCTTCTTTTTCAGTTGAAGCAGACCTGTAAAGAGTTGGAGGATTGCAGAAATAACCTAAACTCTTGTATAGAAATGAATGCAAACTTATCGAGGTGGCTGGTTACTTTGATTCGAATGGGGTTTCTGCTGTCAGTTTTGAATATTTGAATCCAAAAAGTGAGCTTTTGTGCTTACACGGAAGATGGCATTTTGTTTCTATTTTTTGCAGGGAGCTTGATGAATTGCGTTCTCTAATGAGTGACAATGGATCTCCATGCATGTGTCTTCATCCCAAGCTTGAATCACAGGAGGTGCACTCCTGAACACTTGGAAATTCCATTTGTTTACTGTTTCTGGAATATGTTGTTAAATTGATGGGAAGAACTTCAAAGAAGGCTGATCATTAGCTCCCATGCAGCCGGCGACAAAAGCTGTTTTTTTATTTTTATTTTTTTGTGGAACTGTTATCCTAAGTGTATTTAATTAATATACTAAGTTGTGCCATTTTTGAAGATGTGTGTATAGGGTATGTTTGGCAAAGGGTAAAAGTTTTCAAATTAAAACATTTCAATAAAAACTTTTCATACTCTGTAACTATTCTTTTTTTTTTTTTGAATTATTTCTTCACATCCTCCTATATAACTACTCTACTTTTCAATCATTTCTACACAACTACCCATACAATTAATCTATCT
>JAXCLR010000063.1:62357017-62385796 GCA_035584095.1 Annona squamosa | reverse complement strand
CATCCTCCTATATAACTACTCTACTTTTCAATCATTTCTACACAACTACCCATACAATTAATCTATCTATTTTAACCTTATTATTTTTACTCCTCATCATTATTTGTATCATATCACATCATTTTATTCTATGTCAAAAAATTTTTACATCAAAAACTTTTTCGTTCAAAAGTTTTATCGCTTCCTAAACACACCTATAATAAAAAAAAATATATACACATTTCGAAACATGGTATATTAATTAAATACACTCAGGATAACAGTCTTCATAAAAAATAAAAAAACTAGGTATTGTGGCCAGCTGCACATGTTCATTAATCAAACTAAAGATAAAGTAGTCACTCTCCATGGGAAAAAGAAGAGATGAAATGTAGGATCTGAAGGTATAAAGGAAAATTTTATAAGAAATAGAAAGGATTGTGTAGGGGAAGCATAAAAAAAATTTAGAGGAAGACGGCAAGACTCACAGATAAAAACAAAAATTGGAAGAGAAGATACCAAAAAATTCGTTTTTAATAATTAAACTGAGATCTACTATTAGTAGATGTTCTAACTGAATATGAATAAGATGTTTAATTAATGCACACTTCATCAAAGTTGATTGATGTTTTGACCATTGGATGCTTGACATCAAATCCTTAATTAAAAAAATTAAATATTCCAAATCTCAAATAAAATATTTTTAGAAGACTCCTGCAAACTTTTTCTCATGAAAGGAAAATCAATATGCAATTATTTTTTTCCTTTGCTCTTGAAGTTAAATTGATGAGTAAAAACTTTTATTGCCAGCAAAAACCAGAAGAATGGAAGCATGAAATTATGATGAAGCATGATGAAGAGATGATGAATTTGCAGCTGGAGCTGGATATACTAAAGAGCATTTTAGAAGAAGAGAGGTCATCTCGTGGCGAGATAGAAGAAAGGGCTTCTCATCTCAATAAACAGTATGGTGTCATGAAAAATGAACTGGAGAATGCAAAATCTGTCATTGAAGCACTTGAGTCTCAACAGTGTATGTCTATTAACGAAATGGAGGAACTAAGGGACAGTAACAGTCAATATGAAGATCTTTTGAAGAAACAGGAGCAGGAGGTTTCCATATTGAAAAAACAGTTAGCCAGTCTTTCTGAAGGGGAAAGAAGAATTTGTTGCAGCCATCAGGAGCTGAGAGACCACCCTTCAAAGCATCTTGATGGTGATGATTCTCCTTTGAACATAAAACTAAAAAGAATGCAAACTTCTCTTGAAAAAGCCAGAAAATTAAACATAAGGTACTGGAATGATCAAGCATCTCAGGCTTCCAATGAAGAGGAAAAGGAAGAGGTTCGTTCGCAGGTAGAGGCAGAAATGGCTGAAGTGATTGTTTGCCTGCAGGAGGAGCTTTTTGCCCTTCAGCAGCAAGTTGATGATAGTAATAAGCAAGAGTTACTGGCCAAGGAGAACATGATAATTTTAGAAACTGAAATGAAGAAACTGCAGAGCAGGTTGTGTTCCTTGAGTGAGGAGAACAAAAGGCTTAACAATCTTCTTGAGGAGAAGAACAGAGAAATTGTGTCATTAACTGAAGAATGGGGAAAATTGGCTTGTGATATTGCTGAAGTTCTCTCCGGCGGAAATGAGGCACTTCAGGAGGCTTCCATTCATGTTGATTCTATCGCTGATTCATGCCCACCAAGGATTTGGATTAGTGAACAGTTTGAGAGGACGATAAGGACCATCTCTGAAAAAGAATTATTAATTGAGGATTTACAAAAGTGTCTTGAAGATGCACAAATATTGAAGAATGATATGGATTGGAAGTTGAGATCTTTAAGGGGAGCCACATTGGCGATAACTGAAGCGCACCAGCAAGAAAGCAGTGAGAAAGAGAGAGAAATTCATCTATTGAGATCGCAATTGAGTGTGAAAGAGTTGATGATTCAGGAGTTTCAGGAAAAGGTTGGAATAGTGGAAAGTCAGATCCAAAGAGCAGAGCTGTGTGCAATTGTTGCATTTATAATAGTGAACAGATTCTCAGAATTGCATTCAATAAATGTGAAGGAATTGAAGCACCTAGAAATCCAGCTGAATGAGTCTGTGGAAGCAAATCTACAGAAGGCTGCTCTTTTGCAGGATCAGATTATTCTGACTAGAAAAGCAGAGAGAGAGATTGAGGAAATTCGAGTTCAATTGAAATTTTCTGAGGAAAACACTGTTCAACTGAAGCTTCAAATTGCTGAACAGCAGGGGCTTTTGTGTCCTATGGAGAAGACTCTGGAAAAGATTGAGAGGGATTCCTCTGAGTCAGAAATTGCTGATTATGTCTATAAAACAAAAGATAAACTAAATGAGTTAAAAATGGGTGTACAGACAATCAATTCATGCATGGATGAGTACATGAAGGAAGATGAATGGAAAATACAAACTTTGGGGAAACATGCCACTGTCGAGGTAAACTAGCATCTTAATTGTACTTTGCTGGTAAAGTTAATATCATTTTTGGTTTCTAAGTGCCTAATTTCTGTAATATTGACTTTTCGACAGGTTGATAACGAGGAAACTCAAGACCTTGTTAACAGGAAGTCTGAGTCTCATCCGGACACTGCAAATGGCACAGAGAGGTCAGTTCATGTGTCTCTTCATGATTATTCACCCAAAATAGGCAAGAATGTGAATGATATATCTCAGCAAGAAATGAAAGGCTTCCGCTGTGGGCAGGAAGAATTCAAATCTGGAAAAATTCCAGAAGGTGTACATGACAGAGATGTAATCATTCTTCTGAAAGAAGAAATAGAGTGTGCGCTTGAAAGTTTATGGGGAGTGCAGGCTCAAATGAGCAAACTTCTTGCAGAGAAAGAGGCGATAAAGAATTCTGAGATCCAGAGCCAGAGAAGGATTGAACGTCTCACAGCTCAAGTATGTAAAATGCAAATGGATATGAATGACATGGAGAAACATTTTAAACTTCAAAGCTTAGAATTTCACCATAAGTTGGAAGACATTGAGGAAATGGTGGAAGAAGCTAATGCTTGCTACTCCATGGCTAGTGAGGTAAAAGACAAAAAGTTTGCCCAAGTATGTGCAGCTTAGGATGCATGCATTAGGATTACCTTTATTAACTTCTATTCTACTTTTCCATTCTGTTGTGGCATTGGATCCTTTGCAATATTGTTTGTGAGTGTGCATGTGTTTGCACAAGTTCATGGGAAGTTGTATGTTTGTGTGCATCGGTATTCAACATCAATGACCATGAAGGCTTTTCTTATTGTAATACATGTCATGCATGCAGTCTTCTTGAGAAGCACTGACCACTCTTATCATAAGGTGGTTAGTCATTTCCCTTCTTGGAGGCCTTGTTTTCAAAACTTAACTGAATTTGGAATCAGTTAACATGATATTTTGGCCAAACCACTTCAATTGGTTCAAACCCCCAAGATTTGACCTGAAGGCACAGTGTACTGTCTGTCATCACCTTTGAGAGTTGGAAGATGAGAACAGAGGTAGTCATAACAATCCATGGTTCTATGGCCCAGTGTCTTTATCAGAAGTTATGCAGCTGTTGGTGATGGCTGAATTGAACCATTGATTTGCCATTGCTGGTTTAGTTATCCGACAACGAACCTGTTTTTCGGGTCTCCGTTTCATTATTTTAATCAGTTTACAAAAGTGAGAGGGACTGGCTCACAGATCCAGACGGTTGAACTGGTCAGACCAGCAAATCCAGCCCGGTTCTCAAACCATTGCTTAATGGAGAGTTGGCGACGAAAAATTTGTTTTATTGAGATTTATTTTTTATTCAGCCCGTATTGGTAGGTTGAACCATTCAGGGAATGGGATATGTCCCAATGACTATCTTATTTATTAGATTATCTTGATGTCCAATAATAGATGTGCGCTAAAACACCACATTGGGTTGAATTACTGCTTGGTTTTGGTTCACTCATGGAGGAACGCATTTTTTTATCTTCCATCTATATTTTAGTTTGAGATTGCTGATACCACTGTTGATCTGGTGGTTAGAATCTGGTTAGTTATATCCTAGCATCTCTCCTAAATATGATCCAGGCCATCATTAATGTCTTCGATGGGCTGCATCTAGTGGGCTTTAATTGGTTGTACTACTCAAGGAAGAACACTTTATAATCATCTATTCTCATTGTGGACCTCCTTGGTAGGACATTCCTCCATTAACTTGCATTTTCCAGATTGATATTTATTACAAGTGAATGAATGAATACCACCTAATACTTACAGTTTTATTTGCTGATTGGAAATTTGGATTGGAATTCTTCAGGTGCTTGAACTTGAACTAGGTGCAGTCAAGGTATTCGCAGGTCAGAAAGTCTCAGAGAATTCCTGTGTGCTCTCAAAATTTGAAGAAGCTCAAGAGACTATAAAAGAAGCTGAAGAGACTATAAATGCCTTGGTGAAAGCAAATGAAACTGCCAAAGTGGAAGTAGAAAGGCTGAAAAAAGTGGAGGTTTTGTTGACAGAAGAGAGAGACTTCCTAACTAATGAGGTTGAAAGCCTTCAGTCATCGAAGGATGCCAAAGAACAGCAATGTGAGAATCTTGAGAAGCAGGTCCATTCTAATCTGGTTGAAACAACCAACCTAATTGACGTTGTGGATCAGATTCTTGTACAAGACTGCAAAACTTTCTTGGAAGAATTCAAGTCTGTGGTCTCTGATGTATGTTGTCTGAAGTCCGAGTTGCTGCAGTCTGTGAATTTAGCAAAAATATTGTTAGAGGAAATCTGGTCTGAGATCATTGCAAAGGATTGTGCTGTATCTGTTCTACACCTCTGTCACATTGGGATTTTCTTGGAGACAGTAACAGGTCTGAATGCAGAAAATAGCTTCCTTCATCATGGGCTTCGTGAATCAAACTCTTGTATTGCTGATTTGAGAGAGCACAATTGTAAAGCAAAAAGGGAACTTGAGATGTGCAGCATCCTCAAAGGAAAGCTACTGCTTGACATCAAGAATAGTTTCCACCGGATTGCTAGACAGGAAAATGAAACAGGAAATCTTAGTGAGAAATTACAGTATTTTGAGAAAAGGATTTCGGACTTGCAAACACAAGAAGAATCCATGCTAGCCAGGTCAAATTCCATGGGCATTGAACTTGCTGTTCTGATGAAGGAGTTTGATCTGCGAAGCAAGGAAGCATTAATAGCTCTGTCAGACAATGAAAAACTGCTAAAGGAGAATGATGAACTTCGTCATCAGCTAAGGGAATCCCTGAAAGTGCAGAAAAATGTCCAGGTTGACAACGAAATATTTATAGAATCTGTCTGCAGAGAGTTGAATGATATATGTCCAGAAAATATAAGGATGATGGAAGTTGCTGAAAATGACAGAGAATTTGTTGCAAATATGCTTAGGCTTGTTGCAGAACATATGTATTTGAAAGATATTGAGTCTCTTGTCTTGGCATCAGAGCTAAAGCAGAGGGTTAATGAAATGAATAAGATGGGGGCTCGAATAAGTGCGTTGGAAAAACAAAGTAACTTATTTGTTGCATTTCTTGAGGTGATGATGACAGAATTGATTTCTGCTAATGTGGACAAGGAGCTTGAGGTTGCTTTTCTTAGAGAAGAATTTCATGAAATCTATGTTCAGCTTAGAGCATCAGAGAGTGATAAACAAGACTTGTTGGTAAGAATGAAGGAAAAGAATGACAGAATTTTGGAGATGGACAGGGAAAGCAAAGCCCTTGAAAAGGATATTCAGTCTTTGAGGGAAGCAGTGGATAATGATAAATCAGAACTGATAAACAAAAGCATTGAACTAAATAGCTTTCAAGAAGCTTCCGAAAGGCTTCTTAAGGATTTACAGAAGAAGGAAAAAGCTTTGCAGAATTTATTGCACGAAATATCTGCTCTTGATTTACAGAATCAAAAGTTGCTGGATGATGTTTCCTTACTTCAGTCCTCAATTTCCAGGCTTCAAACTGAACTGGACAAAAAAACTGTTGAAGCAAATGACATTCAACATTCTAGTTCTCTTGCTATGTGTGCTATTGAGTCAAAAAAGGAGAAGGAAGTGGCAACTCTAACAAGAAAACTGGATGAGATGGAGAAGGAAAATGAGAAAATGAAGCATGAAATCGATAATCTGAAGGCTGAATGCTCAATGGTCTTTGAGGAACTAAAAGGAAAGCAATTGGAATTGGATTCTTCTTCTAGCTGTATTCATTCCATAGGTCAGGAAAACCATGGGTTAAAAGAAACTGTCAGCACCTTGGAAGCTCAGATTACTGATCTGCGTTCTGATCAGGACATGAGAGTTTTACAGTTTGAGGAAGTTCAACTTCATCTTTCTAAAGTTGTTGAGGATAATGAAATACAGAGAGCAACAACAAATATGCTGAAGTTGGAGAATGAATCCCTGGGAAAAGATCTTATGCTCATGAAGCAGCACAAGGACGAATCATTGTCCTCACTTGAGTTGAGTGTTAGTTGCAGTTATAAAATAGTTGAGAAGGCGGTGAATTTAATGGAGAAGAAAAGCAGTAAAATACAGGAAAAAATGCTTGAGGAGTTTTGTGAATACAGTGCAATGATGGTTAAGTTCATTTCAGAATTTGAAGGATTGGAGGTATCCACTAAAGAATTGATTTCAGCAAATTCATCCCTCCAAATGGATTTGGTCCGGAAAGATGAAATCTTGAAAGGATTGCAGTTTGATTTAAGCTTATTGCAGGAGTCAGCAGCAAATGCAAAGGACCAAAAGGATGAATATGAAGAAGTTGTGGCTAGATTGGAATCATTGGAAGAAGAGCTTGAAGCAAAAATAAATGACCTTGATGAGGCTGCTTCTCATGAACAAATTCTTGAAGCCCAGTTGCTTGAAAAAGCAAAAAGGGTCACTTCTGTTGAATTGGATCTTGAAGAAGTACAGAAGTCTCTGAAACTTCTGTCACACGATAATCTTGTGATGAAAGCTCACATTGAGGACCTCTTGGTGACAGAAAATTCCCTCAATGATGAGTTGGTGGAAAAGACCAAAATGGTTGAAAGACTGGAAGAGGAGATTCTTGGTCTGAGTGCTTCAATTCAGCAAATGAATCATTCCTTTGAAGGTCTGAGGAGCAATCTTAGTGAAGTTTCCAACGAAAGGGATTGCCTGGTTTCTGAGGCACTTGTTTTGAAAGAGCAGTTAGAAATGGCACAAGCTGTTGCTGAAGAGAATGAAGCAATTGCTGTTGAGGCACAAGAGGTAGTTTCCCAATTTTTTTTGTCCTTTCATTATTTCTGACTTTGTTTCCTGTTGTGTTCTTCCTCAATGTTTTTTTCCTCTTGATCTTAGATGGCTGAGGCAAGGAAGAGCTATGCTGAAGAGAAAGAAGAGGAGGTGAAGCTCTTAGAGAAGTCTGTTGAAGAGCTAGAATGCACTGTGAATGTATTAGAGAACAAGGCAAGTTTATTAATTCTTGGAATATGAATCCTATTCATAATGTTCTGTCTGCTTTCTTTTACTCACTATTATCAATTAGCTGTAATTTGCAAATTTTTTGTAGGTGGAGATGATCAAAGATGAGGCCGAAAGACAACGTTTAGAAAGAGAGGAGCTAGAAATGGAGCTTCAATCTCTGAAACATCAGATGATGACTGTTCATAAATCAGCTTCAATTGAGACTTCACAAAAGCAAGATCTTATGAAAGAAGTAGTTGATATTAATCCAACAAGGTCTACAGCATATACTGTCTTGGGTCAGCTATTCTGAATCTACTTGCATCTAAACCTAAAATTGTTTATTTCTCTATAGGTTCAATGAGAAGAAATTACATGATCTGCAAGAAGCATACAATCAGATTAAGATTCTTCAGAATGATGTTGTGAAGAAAGAGGCTGAGGTGCATTGGCTGTCTGTTTTAGGTTTTACTTCATTTCTTGATTTTGTGTAATTTTTTCTGTCCTAAACATGAAAGAATGATGCAAATAGATGTATTTTTTACCATTTTAGTTCTTGATGCCCGTAAACTGCTTCTGTGCTTTGTGCTGCTCTTTGATCGAATGGAAATTTTGATTAGGCAAAATGCAAACAATGAACCTAGAGTTGACATTTTGTCATGGACCTGGCCGTTTCAAGGCTTAACTATGTAATCCTTGCCATTTACCTAACAAGTAGTGTTTGTTTAGTTGCATTGCAGCTTTACACATAGATAATGTTTGTTTAGTGGCATTGCAGCTTTGCATACAAAGTGTCAATAAAATGAAATAGGTTAAACTTTAAAGTTTCAACTCCATATGTTGAGAAGTGAAAAAATTACTACAACCAGGCAACTTGAATCTACACATATTCGTGAAAAAATGGAAAATCCATTTTGTAATCCTATCATAAGTTGTAGAGAGTTTCTGGAACTGTTCAGTAAGATGCCATTTATTACTTGTCTGCAGGTTGCCCAATGCAAAGCTCACATCTCTGAACTGAACATGCATGCTGAAGCACAGGGACGTGAATACAAGCAAAAGGTAAATAGAAGTCCATATAATTTCTGTAGGGGTTATGCTCCCATGCAAACATTTTCTCCACTAATGTTCTGTTTATGGCCTATGAAGAAGTATTTGTAAAATATAATGCATCTGTAATGGTTGACATACTTTATTTAAATAAGGTTAGAAGATATTTCAGCTGGAAACTCCGGTAGACCATGAATAATGAAGGAATTTTGTAGAATGCGTGTACACCTTAAATTGAGTAAACTTTGGAGGGCTGGCCTTGTGCATAGAGCTTCCCACAGATTGCGGAAAACAAGGGGCACACATATATGTAACCTTAGTGTTGTTTTTATGCCAAGGCCCACTCTCTGCATATTCACTCTCAAATGGGATACATTTTGTAGAATCCAAGTCTTCAATTGACAAAATTATTTTCCATCTTTAGCTAATCTTAGAGAAGTAATTTCTACTTCAAAAAAAAAAAAAAACAAAACAAAAAACAAAAAACTAGACAATTGATTTCAAGAACGATGAAGAATGATGAATGGATCAGCTTTTAAAAAATGATTAAGATTGATGAATGGACCAGCTTTAAAAAGTCCATCTCTATGAGTGCCTCAAAGTGTATTTTCACCATGTGGCCGAACATTTATGTGTAATCATAATCTTTCATAGTATTTGTTCTTAATTTCAATCTGCTGTAGAGTTGGAAGAGTTAAGAATGTGTTTTTGCTTCTCTTTTTTGCTATCTGTAACAAATAATCCGTGGTACTGAAAACAGTTCAGAGAGTTGGAGGCCATGGCACAGCAAGTCAAGCCTGATACTGCATCCTCCAATTTTTCAACTAACTGGATAGCAACCAAAACGGAGAAGCATGTAGTAAAGCCACGAGGATCTGGTTCTCCATTTAAATGTATTGGCTTGGGATTGACACAGCAAATAAACTCTGAGAAGGAAGAGGAGTTGACTGCAGGAAGGCATCGAATATCAGAACTTGAAGCACTGCTTGCAACTAAACAGAAGGAGGTACACAGCTCTGCCCATTTATCACGATCGGGGTAAAAATCCCATTATGATTGAACATTCAAAATTTTCTTTTCAGATCTTCATGTTAAATGCTAGATTAGCAGCTGCAGAGAGCATGACTCATGATGTTATTCGGGATTTACTGGGAGTTAAGCTGGACATGGCCCACTATGCTGTAAACCACTGTTTTTCAATTTCTTTCCACTTTTAGATGCATATTAATTATTATCCATAAACTATGCCATTGCCTTTTTTTTTTTTTTTAGTTTTTACATTCATCAGCAAGTGCGAAAATGGACCACCTGCCCATACCGTATTAAGGAATTCGGCGAATCCCATTCACTGATCTGGCCCAACACCCTGAGTTTTGACAAGTTACCTTGAGTTGTTTGCCCAGTTCAAGTGGGATTTGATCAACTTGATCCCAGATGAGGTCAAGTTAGTTAATTCTTTGGGCCTTTGGCCTTGCATTTCTTACATTTTTCAATTTGCTTTCATGTCATCTGAGATTTGTCTGCTTATGTACACTCCCTATTAATGTCTTTTTACCACTTGTAAATTTCAGACACTGCTAGATCATCAGCAGGTGTTGAAAATAACTGAGCAGGCTCAACTTCAGACTGAGGAATCTGAAGAGAAGGTTTCAATGTTCCTTATGTTAATTACTTAATTTGGTCTTTTCCATTTTTTAAATAAATTAAACATATTTGTCTTGCAGGAGCAGGAGGTTGTCAAGCTGAAGCAGCAGCTCAATGTGTTCATTGAAGAAAGGCAAGGGTAGGGTCATAACTAATTGACTTCTTCAATAGCTAAGAGAAATCTTGTTATGACATTCCCTTTTGTTTCATGTTTAACTTTGACAATTGTTCTATAGCTGGCTGGATGAAGTGAACCGGAAACATGCAGAGATGGTGGCTGCAAGGGTTGCATTGGAAAAACTTCAGCAACAGGATCAATTTCTTACAACTGAGAACCAAATGTTGAAGGTTTGTATTTAAACTTTCTAGGCCTTCTAACTGGTGAAAGATGCTTGCCTAAGTGGATCTTATTTCTTCCATGATTTCCATTTTGCATTAACATGGTGAACATATGCAGAGTCTAGGCTGATCTTTCTGTGCACAACAAGAAGTGTTCTGAAAGGTTGTACATTAAATATAGCATTTGCAAACTGAGTTGGCGTGTACCTTTGCACACAAACTTCACTCTTCCATTTGATGCGTCCCGCTGAGGGTTCAGTCTTCTCTTTCTTATCTTTTCTAACACTTGAATTACCTTCTAAAATGCATCGAATAGGTGGACAATGCAAATCACAAGCAGAGGGTTGTGGAACTTGAAGATGAAGTGAAGAAGCTATCTGGCCAACAAAATCTGCAGCAGCGCATACATCATCATGCTAAAATCAAGGCAGGATAAGTTTCTCTATATCCAATTTGTCATGTTAGAGGAACTGGTTTCCCATTTGTTTATGTTGGAAACAATTAAAATGATTTTCTGCTTCAACAGGAAGAGAACAATGTTTTGAAAACTCAGAATGAAGACCTTGCTAGCAGACTGAGGCGGACAGAGGCTCTTCTTTCACGTGTGAAAGAAGAGCTTGCCTCTTATCGTGCATCTCGCGGAAAAAACCCTTACATTGATATGGGTGAGGAGCAACGGTTGAAAAACAAACTAGCGGTTAGTGACTTGCTGATTGTAATACTGCATTGCCGGAATGGAATATCTGAATCTTTTCAACATATGGGCTAAAAATCTTGTATAAAAAAAAATAAAAAAACATATGGGCTAAAATCAGACTGCTCATCCCTTCCATTTGCAAGTTGCAAGTATGTGATCAAAGAGAAGGACTTTGGAGGAAGAATAGATCATTGGTTCATACTGATCCAGTGGTCATCAGACACATGGTCTAGCCTGCTGCATATTCAGCGCTGTGTGTCATGCGCATTTCATCAGCTTCCTACCAACCAGAATGAAATGGTGGGCTAACCCTCGTCTTTTGTTTTGTATTTTCGGACAGACAACTGAAGAAGAGAGAGTCCAGCTAGCACAGAAACTCTTTAGTCTGTATACGAGTATTCTAAAGGTATTACGAGTCATCAAATTCCACCCTACACTTTGGAATTGATTCATCTGTTTTATGTAGGTGCTGACTTTTTGTGCTGTAGGCCGCGGGACTAACAATGCCTGTGACCGAGATAAGCTCATCAGTGGCAGAAAAAGCGATCATTCAACTCAAAGAACGGGTTGCTTCTTTGGAACAAGAGTTGCAGGAGACAAAGTATAAGGTGTGATATCGTCTCCCATGATTGATGGTATAAATCGTGTCCAGCAAAATTTACCATGATGGAAACTTGGAAATGTGGTTTATGTTAGGGTTAAAAAATTGAAACCCTAGCATAAGAGGAATCCGTTTGGCATGAATACTAGAGTCATGTCCTGGGGTTAGCAATCTGCACGATTGTGCCAATGAGATCCAAACAAGGGGGCTATCTAATATCTATCATGGCCTGAATGCATTATCTGAGGAGATTTTTCTCTTGCAGCATAAGATCTCAGGTGAGAAGATACGCTTATCTGAGCTCAGGCAACCATCCTCACCATTCAGTGCAAGGACAGATGAGAACTGCCCGACCCCACAGCCTAGAAGGACATCCCGGGCTTCTTCCATATCGGCTTTAAGGTGAAACTGCGGACTGCAGATTGGAACAGCAGCTGTCTGTCTAACACCTGTAAATGCTAACAGGGATGCACCTGTAAACTGTATAACACCTGTAAATGCTAACAAGGATGCGGGAGGCAGGATCTTCACCCTAAGGAGAAAACGCGCACCACTCTTGCTTGGTGTACAATTCATACGGATTTCTTAGCATTCTGCGGAGTGTAAAAAGCCTATCATTCCGAGCCACTCTTGTGGAGTGTACAATTCATACGATTACGTTAGCATTTTGCTGACTGTTTGTCGTCTGTCTTCAGCGTAGGAGCACCTGTAAATGGGGTGGGGGATTATACGTGAGAGTATATGATTCTCTTTGATATGGATAGCTTGTAAAGCTCTGTATTTCGATTCTTTGTGTCAGTAACGTGCAATGCAGATTTGATTTAAAATGAAGTTTACTTGAGCTGTTCAACTTCTTCCTGTTCGAATGGGGTTTGCCGGTTGTTACTAGCTTGCCTGAGGGTGGATTGCAGAGCTCCGTCCTGATAGTGGTTACTTGTCGAAAATTGAGCCTTCGATTTTATCAAGGTTAAGATAAAAGGCCGCTGTTGCCAACCAAAAAACTAGCCGTGCTGTGATTCTTCTGAAAAGGAAATTCGTGGCTTCCAGCATTTACTGCCCAACTCGAAAATGTGCTAGAAGCTACAAAACATAGTGGGCTTCGTCAAAAAGACAATTGTGGCTGATGTTGCTGCCATTAACATCATAGTGGGCCGCGTCAGGAGGTGGATAATATAGAAGCATTCATGCCCGATGTGGAGATTTTACTAGGAAACCACAAACATATTGCGCCACGTCAAGAGTCTTTTTATTTTATTTTATTTAAATTGTCAGTGGAGAGGGGCATTCTACATTCATTTTCAGGCCTCTCCCAGTATTGGTGTTTTCGTCGACTTGGAAAACAGGATTTGGTATCTTGACTCTAATAATTCTATTTTTCTTTATTATTATCAATACCTTCAATTATTTGTTTTGTTACGTCAAATCACAACATTTTCTCTCTTCACGTTTTTATATTGCCCGAGAAGATGGCACTATATATATATATATTAAATATAGTTCATTAAGAGCTAAGTTCGTTTATAATTATTAGTTATTACTTGCTTCGATGACCACTTGGGCCATGATTTCAGGATATTATTATGGGCTCTGACGTTCTAAAGAAAGTTCATATGTGGGGATGTGTTTGCAAAATGAATGATTATGGGTGAAAACGGTGAAAAGATGGAGAGATGCTACAACTAAAAGTTTTGAAGGCAAAAACGAAAAAATTATTATGGTTTGAAGGGCTAATTTTATTTATTTATTATTATTTTTTTTTTTTAAAAAAAAACACCAAGGCCCCTGTCTTAGGATTCGTCAGTGAGCATTGGAGTTGGAGAGAACTTAAAAAGGCCCAAAAAAAAAAAAAAAAAAGGAGCAACGGCTGGCGGCGACTTTTCCAAAACCCACCCGCCAGTTCTTTAGCGCTAGACTTGCTTCCAGGTCCAAAACCCATCGTTGATCCTTCTCTGATTGAAGCATCATATCCTCACAGGTAAATAATTCAATCGAGCATCTGATATCCAAATCTTTTCTGCTACTCTGTTACCATCCATGAACTTGAATTAGAGGAAGAAAGCGCGAATATTCGGGCATTTTCAGGGCTTCAATCGCTCTAGTAATTCGCCGCGGAAGTATTCTATGCGGGAGAATGGCATCAGATGCTCTTGTTACTTTAAGCTAACTCCCTATTTGATCTCCAGCATTTCCGACTCGAAAGATTGCAACTTTCTCCTTTCTTCTCTTTCTAAAAGGCTTGTCTACTGCAGGGATGAGCTCGCTGTCGCTGCACTCTGCCTCCATAGATGTCGGATGTTTCCTGAAGGTCAGTTTATATGTTTTTCTTGATTTGAAATTAGTTCTCTGTCATATGACGTTTGTCTTGATGGAATTGACTGCGGAAGAAAATAGAATATGTATCTAAACTATTGATTAGCTGGGATCAATGTAGTTTGGCAAGAGATAGAAATTTGTCTTTTGTTATCCATTTTCGTTTGATTGCTCACTATGACAGAATTTCGGTCCCTTACTTATACCATTTATGTATTTCTGACTAGAGAGTTAGGATAGTTTTCAGTTTGGTGTGCTGTAAATTCTTGCATATTTCTTATAGGAGGGCGTCAGTCGTCATACGGCTTGAATTACATGTACTTTGGGGAATTTTCAGGAAGGAAAAAGGACTTTGAAGGGCAGGAAGTGTGATGGAAGCATTCTGCAAGTTAGATCCTCTGTGGCCCCATCACCACAGACACTGCAGCGTTCACAGTCGGTGACACATAAATCGCAGGAATCAGTTCGTATTGGTGTTCTTGGGGCCAGCGGCTATACTGGTTCTGAAGTAAGCTTGTTTGGCATCAGCAGTATCAGTTTCTTAGTTTCAGCGTAGCTCAATTACCATGTTTCTTTTATCGTCTGTTGTATCATTTGCAGATGTATCTGTCATTACCATCATGAATTTGGAGATGTTTGCAATTAGTTGATTTCTTATTTGGGTTTCTACTTCGTTAGCATCATCTTTTACCATGCTTTCTTTTTATGCTTCTCCAGATTGTTCGGCTCCTTGCAAGCCATCCACAGTTTCATATTGCATTGATGACTGCTGATAGGAAAGCTGGTCTGGCAATTGGATCAGTATTTCCACACTTGGTTACACAAGTAATGCCGATTATGCTTTGTTTAGTTCTTAATTCTCATATATCAGGATGCAATCCTTAAATCCTTTTAAAATGGCTGAGTTTTGATTTATAGGATTTGCCACATATGGTTGCCATCAAAGATGCAGATTTTTCTAAAGTGGATGCTGTGTTTTGTTGCCTGCCACATGGAACAACACAGGTCCTATCATATCCTTTGATACAGTTTTTTCAATGGAAAAGAGTCATACTATGTTAATGGGAAAACGATATTAAACCCAAGCTCGGAAGGCTTGGCGTCTTCAACAAGTCGGAATCTGATTATGTTTTCAGGAAAAAAGATAAAACTAGGAATCCTTCTCTGAATCTATCTTCTGAATGCACTTGGCCACTGCTTTCTTGTTGCAGGAAATCATTAAAGGCCTTCCAAAGGAGCTAAAAATTGTTGATCTTTCTGCGGTATGCTTTGGGTGCACCTTTCTTATATATACTTTGTCAAAATTTAGTTATATTCTATGCACTTCTTAGACAAGCTCCAAGTGGAAAGCACTCATTATGGAAAGTAAATAGAACATTTTCTACAGGACTTTCGGCTGCATAACATCAATGAATATGAAGAATGGTATGGTCACCCTCACCAAGCACCGGAGTTGCAGGTAATGCAATTGTTACTCTTACCATCTTATTGCAAAATTAGGGCAAAATTTTGTCTCTTTGCAAATATCTTCATACTAGTCCAAAGATTGGTTCATTATGAGCTGCTTTGGAGTTTGGAGTTCCATATGAGCTATTCTCTTGTGAGTATTTCTGCATTATTTTTTCTTCTAGATGAGGAAAGATCAATGTATCATATCTTAAAAATCTAATACCAGGTAATATAAAAAATACAAACTAATTGAACATCTCATTATGCTAACAGCTAATGCTTCTCCTTATTTGGATTCAGAAAGAAGCTGTATATGGCTTAACAGAGGTGTTAAGGGAAGAAATCCGGGTCGCAAGGCTTGTTGCTAACCCTGGTTGTTACCCAACGTCCATTCAACTTCCACTTGTTCCCTTGATAAAGGTTTCTATTCTATCTCAATTGTTTGCTTTCTTTGTTAGCATTGAACTTTCATATCTTTGCTTAGTCCAAAAATTAGTGAGTTAGCCACTTTTAGATTATTCAAATTTCTTTCCTGAGTAAATCGTTGGTTAGGCAACACTTTTTTTTCTCCCCTGTTATGATACATTTTTTTTTTTTAACATGGTTTTTTCAGCGCTGAGATATTCATTTGTTAAACCAGAGTTAATTTGACTCGTTGTCTTTACGTAACCCTGAAATCGCTGCTTTCACCAAATTTGAGCATCTAGTTTAGTCTTTGCTTCTTTGCCTGGTTGTGTTTTATATTACCTTTCCTTCCATTCTTGCCGACTGTTCCAGATGTGGTGTGCAGGCTCATCTAATAGAATTGCAAAATATCATCATTGATGCAAAATCCGGTGTGAGTGGAGCAGGTTGTCATTCTATGTCTCATCACTTTTTTTCGAGTGTGACTTTTTTCTAGATGCATCACTGAGCATTTTTTGAGGGGCTTTTAGATTGTGATATTGATGTATTTCAGGGCGTAGTGCCAAGGAGGCTAATCTATACACTGAAATTGCTGAAGGGATGCACGCCTATGGAATCACAAAGCATCGCCATGGTACATCCTCATGTGCATTTATGAATTTGTTGAGAACTTGATTCCTTTCTGGAATAAACCCTTTTTCTGACTATGTGATGCCACTGTTGTTATCCATTAAATAGTAAATAAATCAAATCAGCAAACCTAGTAGTTTTACAGTACTCCACTATGATGTGCTAATATTCTGCCTCCAAAAACTTGCTTTCGAATAATTATTTTGGCTTAGTGTCACAAACTGAGATCATGAAGGAAAACTCTGATTCTAAGGTTGAAGAGAATAGTAAAATGGTGAATGTTCGCAGTTTCCTACTTGTTTAAAAGATCAACTATCACCTCAAGGTCTAAAAAGCCAATAGAAGATTGCTTAACAGGTAACCTAATCTCTAAGACATCTCAAGTCAAAGCATGTTATATACATGCCTAGCTTACAATATAGAAGCTTTTTTTAACACAAATATTTTAATGTCCATGTTGGACAATACTATAGATATTCATGGCAACTGCTATGTTGTGTTGGCCAAATTTCCTTTTCTGCATACATGGGCTTATAGTAGACCTCTTAGCATTAAAGTCAGTTTTTAGTTTATCCATTATATAAAAGAGTCATGATCTTGTTAGCCTAGGCCAAGTAATCCATTTCTTAGCCCAAGCCCAAAAACCTATACATTATTTTTTATTTGCTTTTTTCATAAACTTGTCAATTGATGTGTATATAATATATAAACCAATTTTTACTATTTTTGGAGATGTCTATATATTTTTTTGGATTTTAAACATGGGTATTCTAGTCATTTTCAACTATTGAAAATGACTAAAATACCCACGTTTAAATGTTCAAAAAAAAAAAAAACATATACCCATCTTCAAAAATGGTAAATATTAGTTTATAAGATAAATACACTTAGATTACAAGCTTATTAAAAAAAAAAATAGTGTATATAGCCCCAACTAAGAAATGGATTACTTAGCTTGAGCTGATAAGATTATATCTTCATATAAAATTGCTGACATTTTCCGTGCTTACAGTTCCAGAAATTGAGCAAGGACTCTCTAATGCTTCGGGATCAAAAATGACAGTCAGCTTTACCCCTCATTTGATACCAATGGTAAAATCTTACTTCAATCCTAGAAAATTGGCCTTCTGAATTTCCTTTCATTATATTGCTTATCTTCAATTCTAGAAAATTGCCCTTCTGAATTTCCATTCGTTCCATTTAGCAATTTTAATTTACCATATTTGAACAAGCCCTGTCTTAGTTGCTAACCTCTCCTTTTTTTTTGTTTATTTGTTTGATGGTCTAACCTCTCCCTATTGGTTGCTAAGCTTTTGTGCTTCTGGATCTTATAGACCCGTGGAATGCAGTCAACCATTTATGTAGAAATGGCTCCAGGAGTGACAATTGAGGAACTGTACGAAGAACTGAAGACATCATATCAGGTATCTTTCCTATGCAACTTGGAATCACAAACTGCTGTCTTCTGCAGGGATGAATGTTCTGATGCCACTGTCTGCGCTCACATATTTTTTGGATGGAAATTGTAGTTGTTACCTATTGGAGTCTGATTTCTTGAAATGCTACATGGTGTCTGTTATCAGAACAGGCCGGTGAGTGAACTGGTGACTTCTCTGGCCATTGGTTCAAGCCACTCCAGCTGCCCATTCAAACTGGACTTAAATCAGTTAATTCAAACTGAAGATTAACCTGGAATTATTCCGAGAGTTAATGTGATGATTTTATCACTAGATGATCCAAATTTAAGACAAAATAAGTGGAAGCCCCTATGTAAAGATGCACATTTACCACTGAAATTAGTCAACAAACTGCAATAAAATCTTCTTTTTTCCACCTCTCCCAGTTTTCCCTTTCAAGATAGGAATTCAAGTCAATTTTGTGCCAACTTATGCTGTTACAACCAGTGTTTTCTTAGGTTGAATTCTAGAAAAAGGCATTGAAGTTTTAGAAAGTTCATAGCGATTTTAGGAATTTCAAAGGCAATAATATCAAGGGCTACCAATGTGGCAATGTTGATATCTTCCTCACCAGTGATGATGCCAACCTTGTGAATTATGGTGCAATGAGTGAAGCAAAGCCTTGATGGGTCATGGCCATAAGAACAAACCTCTTTCCATGTTTCTTGCAAGAGTTTGTGGCATGATTTTCCAACAGAACCCTGAACCTGGCAAAATAAGATCGGGAAAGGGGGTGGTTCCTAGTTGAACCAGCTGATCTGGCTTGGTTCTGATAACACTGGAAATAAATGATGGTCAACAACCCAGGGACTGACTAATTAAAAAGGCAAAGAGGAAAGAAAATAACAGCAATAAAGAGCAACCGGAAAAGGCTTGGCCCAGACAATTCAAACCTGGCTCAAGCTAATTGCATCTGTGACAGTTGTATGGAAAATGGTTTCTAAGGATTGAGATGTGGAGGTTTATTGAGGCCAGCTGCATCCCCTTCAGGTGGAACCATTGGTTAAGGCCTTGATTTCAGCATACATGCCAGGGAAGATATCCAAGTTATTGCATGGTGTTTTGAGTGCGCTGTCTAGTTGGTCGTTTCAGAACAAATGCTTAAAATTGCAGAACTGTTCTCAGTTATGCCTTTATTATTATTATTATTATTATTATTATTATTATTTTGAAAAGAACAGCAGTATGTAAACATAGTTTCGCAAACACACGGGTCCTTACCGCTGGACCTGCAACTTTTTTTTTTTTTTCTCTAGATGAACTACCTGAAAGTGTATTCCTTGGTTTGGAGAGTTTTAATGAATTCACCAACCAGTTTGCTGCTGATCCATTTGGCAAATAACTTACGTGCAAATATTGATGGAGTCTCCTTTGGTTCTGAAAATCTGATAGATCCTTTTGCTGTTGGGTTTCCTCCTGGCGAGATTATAAATTATACTTAAAAATATAATTACAATGGCCTTTGTTTGTCTGTGTTCTTTAGTCTATTTTGCAAATTTGCTTCAGATATGGAATGCGATCCTCATCTTTTATAGTTGGTGGTGTTTTTTCCCCCCTGCTAACCATTCTCCTTCCCTATGAATCTTGACTATGGTCTTCCCTTTCTCAGGAGGAAGAGTTTATTGTTTTATTGGAGAAAGGAGCTATTCCACATACTAGCCACGTCCGGGGTTCGAACTACTGTTTCATGAATGTCTTCCCTGACAGGATTCCTGGAAGGGCAATTATAGTCTCTGTTGTAAGTGTGTCTACTTTTATCAGCAATGCACGCTATCAAATGTTCCTGGGCTAGCCCTACATTTTTTTCTCCTAGTTGGAGTGTATAGAACTCATGTCTAGAATTGAGCTCCTGAAAATTTGGCTTGATTTGAAATTGTTGGTTTGACTGTCTGTACTGGCTGGGGCGAGAGCATTGCTTATTAGCTAGTGTGCTGGCCTTTGTTGGGGAGGTCTTCCTCGTTTTTTGTACAGTACATGCTTTAGCCAGACTGCCCAGTCATCATCCTGATCCCTATCTGTCATAAATGCTAAAAATAAAATTTATTAAATGATTTTGCAGATAGACAATTTAGTGAAAGGGGCTTCAGGTCAAGCACTGCAGAACCTCAACTTGATGATGGGACTTCCAGCGACTGGGGGACTACTCTACCAGCCACTGTTTCCATAGTTATTCAGGTTCCATTTTAAGATATTACATACATTTAGCAATTTGTAGAACGGTTTTTAGATCTGTCATCTTTCTGTGAGAAAGCATTATTGGTAGGAAGCTTCCTAAGACAATTCAGCGCTTCTGTCCTGCGAAATAGCTATCCAAAAGCATATTGAACAAGAAGTGACAGGAATTGAAGATTCTTATTGTAAATATTTCGTACATTTCGCAATTTGTAGAACCGTTTTTAGATTGTTCTTCTTTCTGTGAGAAAGTGTTATTGGTAGGAAGCTTCCTAAGACAATTCAGCATTTCTGTTCTGCCAAATAGCTATCCAAAAGCATATTGAACGAGAAGTGACAGGAATTGAAGATTCTTATGGTAAATATACTGGGTGCTGATCTGAGCATTTGAGATGCTGTGGAAGCTGTACCATTTTGATAATTTTTCTTGGTCACAGGGATTCTTAGTAATGGGGTTACTTTACCTTGTCAGCCATATGCATTTTGACTCTTCAAGGGAGACCACATAATTATATAGCACAGTGGATCAGGTGGAACAAACTGGCTTGCATTTCTTATAAAATAATCATTTAAGATCACAAAGATTGAAAAAGTAGATAATGGTGAGGCAGGAGGTGCTGTGTGCTTATTATCTTCTTATAACACTATCATTTAAGGTCGAAAGGAGGTAGTTTTCTCACATCACTCTCATGTTGTTGAAGGCAGAGAACGTGGCATAGGCTGGATGCACAGGAGTGCTCTCCTGAAATCAAGTTGCGTAGGAAACAACTTGCAGTTAAGATTGCATCACTTTACCATAGATACAGGTGGAAAAATGCTTCACTGTGTATTATGTGTTGTTGAAGTTTGATAAACTCTTTATGTATCAGATACTGGCAGGTGAACCAAATAATATGTAGTAAACTATATATGCTTAGCAAGTTGCTTGGATCTGGAATAGTTTGACAATATCATGGACCAAAAATCTGGTCAACCAAAACCCAAATTTCAGGAGACATCAGCCCTTTTCTGGCTGTTAGGGATTTAGGTTTAACATTGGTTAGAAAATGTAACCATTTTAAAAATCGGTCGAAATGATTAAAGAAATTGCAACGTAACCTAACCCAGGCCATCTTTTTAGTAATTTCAAAAAAGAAAAGAAAAAGAGTTCCACTTTCAATTCATCTCCTTCGATAGTTTGATCCAACAGGTTGAACTTAAACAAGTCTCATTATTACTCCAGCTTTCACTGGCTGATACCCACTCTTTTAAAAAAAAAAAAAAAAAAAAAAAAAAATCCTCTGGCTGATACCACTATACTTTTAATATTATTTCTTCAAAATCTATAATATCTTTTTTTCAGATGTCATATATTTGAGAATGTTGGATTACGTTAGGGTTGATATCAGCTCTTCTCTGTGATGATTTTTTTTTCTGGGTTTCTATTTTGGGTGATCTCCCAATCTTTTTTTTTAAAAAAAAAAATTATGAGTGGTGATTTGTTTGGGTAAATTGTGCTCTCTTTTTTTTCTTCCTTCTATTTATGTGGATATAGTGTCGTTGGGGATGTTCTTGGAGGTGCTGATGTTATTTGACTGAGGTTGTTTGACAAGAAGTACGTGGATATGAGTGGTTCTCCTATGTTTTCCTTATATGTAGATTTTCAAACTCAGCCTAGTGTTAGTTGATTCGTGCTAACTCAAAAGTAAAATACATGCATTTATACCACTTAATTTTTTCATTTTGCATACATGCCAACGATTTTTTAAAAATATTTTAAGTAGAACCTAAGTGTTGTTAAAAACCACCGTGAAGAGTCTAGTGGAGTTAGATCCACAAGGGTTTAAGTTGACAGTAAAGTTGACTCCTCACGAGGGGTTTGAAGATTCCACAATGGAGGCAACTCGACAGTGAAGTTGGAGTTGACTCCTTGAGGATCTTTTATAGATCCTTGTAGTTCCTGTAGCTAGGTTTGGTTTGATAGATTTCTGTAGTGTTAGAGACAGGCAAGAAAATTTTTTCTCATCTTTTATACGTTTATTTTATTTTTTAATCATTTCTTCGGATCTTTTCATATAATTATCTTATTTATTTCAACTCTATTTTCTTTGTTCCTTGTCATTGCACTGTCCATTTCAAAAGGAATTTAAAAAAAATCATCAAAATTTTTTACCCTATATTATGACTGGATGGAGACAGTTGATGGTTGTAATAAACAGAGAAAAGTTTGATTAGGGTCAGCTCTCACTTCTCAAATACATAAATACATACATATTATAACTTAGTGCCTGTGCATCAAGCGGCATGGTCTTTCCAAGTGTCAGATGCTGGAGGCCAGCCTTAGGTTAGCGTGTTAGAAGTGCTGGGAGCGGAGAAAGAAAAAGAAATTTCCAATGCAACTTGGAATCACAAAATGCTGTCTTCTTCAGGGATGAATGTTCTGATGCCAGTGTCTATTCTCGCATATTTTTGTTAGGAAAATTGTAGCTGTTAACATTATCGGAGTCTGATTTCCTGAAACGCTATCAGAACCAAGCCGGTTCGTGAACCGGTGACCTGTCTGCCCATTGGCTCAAACCATCAGCTGCGCGCTCAAACTGGACTTAAATCAGTTAATTCAAATTGAAGATTAACCTGGAATATACTTAAGAGTTAGTGTGGTGATTTTAATCAGTGGACTGTCCAACCTCACGACAAAATAAGTGGAAACCCATATGCAAAGATGAACGTTTGTACTAAAATTACTCAATCTACCTTCTTCCACCTCTCTCAGTTTTCCCACTCAAGACAAGAAAACCTGCTGGTATGAAATTCAGGTCAATTTCGTATCACCCTCTGCTGTTACAACCAGCATTTTGTGAAGGCTGAATTCTAGAAAATGGTAATGAAAGTTTGAAAAGTTCATGAGCGACTCTTGGAATCTCAAGGGCCAATAATAGCAGAGGCTCACAATGTAGCAAGGTTTGTATTCTTTCTCACCGGTGATGAATAATGATGCCAACTTCTGAGTGGGATCAACGTTGTGAGTTTTGGACCGCCGATGTACTTAGTGTTGAAAAGCCTTGTTGGATCATCGCCATAAGAACAAACCTCTTTCCACGATTCAATATCTTGCAAGTTGCAAGAGCTTGTGGCATGATTTTTCTAACAGTACTCTGAACCAGGCAAAATAAGATTGAGAAAGGGGGTGGTTCCTAGTTGAGCCAGCTGATCTGGTTTGCTTTTGATAACACTGGAAATTAATGTTGGTCAACGAGCCAGGCTCTGACTAATTAGAAAAGGGACAAGGAAAGAAAAAAAAAAAAAAGAGCAACAATTCAAATCTGGCTCAAGCTAATTTCATCTGTGACAGTAGTGTGGAAAATGGTTTCCAAGGATTGAGATGTGAAGGTTGTATTTAGATTTTTGTTCTTGTTGTTTGAATATTAGCCAAAATGATGTTCAAAGTTTCTAGTTATCCCATATATATATATATATGACGCATAACATAGTGCACATGGGTGCAAAAATACATTTTTAATATTTTTTGAAATTTTTTTATACAACTGTTAATCTAGGTATATTTAATATGTGTATTAATTTTTTTCTTTTTGTATATTTAATATTTTTATTTTGGATTTTTAAATTCAGTAGTAGTTTCATAATTCACAAATTACAAAATGGCCATCGATTTTAAAAAATCCAAAACAAACATCTAAAAATATTCAAAAATTATAAAAATTAATACATATGTTAAATATACCTAGATTAACAGTTGTATAAAAAAAATTTAAAAACAAATGTTAAACATAGGTTAAATACACCTGGGTGCATTTAAATATATATAGGAAAATATTCCAATGCATACGATTGCACCGTGCGGTCCATGCACTGTGGGCCCTACATGATCCTGAATGGAAAATCCACCCTGCTTACTATATTTAGAATTATTCATTTTATTAACATACCAATTTTCATCTAAATCCAACATATGTGTGGTCCCTATTTTAAAATAGTGCAAAATCAACGTAATAAAATAGTTTAATATGAGTATTAAGTTTATAGTAATATTTTCAACATCTAAATCGTTTAAAATACGATTTTTATATAGAGAAATGATTGTATAAAATTTCATTACAATTGAATATGTGTGGGGCCCATTTTACAGCGAACTTGTTTGCACATGAATGAATCTCATATATATATATATATATAGTTTAGGTGCTAGAATAACTGATGCTCATGCTAGCATTATGTGTTAAACATTTCCAATTTAATTTGGGTTGGAGGGAGCTTTGTCTCTCATTTTCTAGGAGCTGTCTCCTACGAAACATAGTTAGATATATATTTGTTGATGAAATGTTTTTTAAAAAAAATGTATTGGGAGAATCGAGTTGTAAGATAAAAGGGAGACATATGTTATATATAACTCTTTTAATTTTTAAGATTTTGATCATTGATTAAAAATTCAACTTATTCATTGTATTTAATATCATTTGTTTATTTGTGAGACCAAGTTTTATCCTGATTAAATATATTTATAGGCCGCATTTGTTGAAAAATATATATTCATGTGTAAATTATGAAAAACACTTAAATCCATTTACTCGTGAATTAGAATAAAATAATACTTTATAAAACCATTTGTCAATTAGAAATGATAGTTTAAATTTTGAAAATACAACTTTAAAATTGATATTTAACATTAAATTATTTTATTAAGTTAATTTTCAATAATTATAATATTCGACAAATAAAAGAGTTTTTAAAATACTATAAACGATGCTCAAATATAATAGTTAAAATAGATTTTCCATCAACTATCAATACATTGGTAACTGGTTTTCTGATGGAAGGTTGCCAGGATCCTTAGTAACTGGTTTTACTCTGCCTTTTGATTCATATGCGTTCTGATTCTTCAATAAATACCACATATCATTTGAGGCAGGTGGAATGATGTGGCTAGTATTTCTCATAAAATAATCATCTAAGATCCCGAAGGTTGAAAAGAGAAGATAAAGACCTTCAGAAATTGGGCATGGTAAGGAAGGAGGTGCAATGTGCCTATTAAAACAATCATGTAAGAAGGTTGAAAGAAGATACTCTTCTTATACATATCATTCTCATGTCGTCGAAGGTGGAGAACAAGGCCGGGGCTGCGATTGCATGCAGGAGTGCTTTGCCGAAGTTTGCAGAACATCTTGCGGCTAAGATTTCATCACTTTACAATGGAAACAGATGAAAAAGAATGTTTCACTCTCTAGTATTTGTTGTTGAATTTTGATGAACTCTTTATGTATCGAATACTGGAAGGTGAACCAAATAATACTTGATCAACTACGTATGCTTAGCCAGTTACTTGGATCTGCAATAGCTTGTCTATGTCAGGGTCCAAAAATCTGGTCAATCCAAGCCCAAACCAAGCCTACCCAGATTTGATGAGATGTGAGCCCCTTTCATTGGCTGTCAAGGTTGGTTTCTGTAGAAAATGCAACCATTCTATAACTTGGGGGAGAATGAAAAGATTTTGGTGAGCAAGTAGTGTTGTGTGTTGGAATGTAAAATATTATATTAGAAATGAAAAAAGTGATATGAAAATGAAAAATGTAGGTTGTTATGTATTTGGAATGAGGATTTTTTTTTTTTTGGAAAAATGTGAAACACCTTACTCTATATTTATCTCATTATATAGGTAATTTATAAATATACCCACATAGTTTGGTAATTATTACAAATATGCATAGGTAATTTAAAAAATCACAAATAACTTTGCATAAGATGACTAAAGTTGCAAATCTACTCATGTCATTACCGGACTGTCACAACGTAGATATATTTATGAAAAATGCAGAGTATATAAGTATATTTGCAATTTTGAAAATTTAATTGGGTATATTTAATTTTTGTAAATATATCTGCATAGCTGAGATAGTGCAATAGCAGTGTCATAATGACACAGGAATATTTGTAATTATGGTTAATTGTATAGACTTATTTGTAATTTTAGACGTTATATGTATATATTTATAATTATCGTCAATATATATGGGTATATTTGCAAATCACCCCATTACATTCCACATCTTGGACACAATTGATATTTTCAATTCATCTCCCATCAGTTTTGGCATACAGGTTGAATTTCGAACTTTAAGTCTCACCATTACTCCCATCTTTCACTAGCTAATACCACTCCATTTTTAATATTATTGCTTCAACATCTATGTTTTATAAATATCTTTTTCTAATATTTTCAAGAATGTTGGATTGGGTTTGAGTTGATGTCGCCCTAAGCCGATTTACAAATAGGCATAAATAATCCGACTCGATTTCCACGGTCGAGTTGTCTCGCAAAAATGCTTTTTCTGAGATTTACCAGGCAGCGTGTGAAACCCTCGAAGATCTTGTCGGTGAGTTAAAACAACGTAAAAGAACAAAAAGAAAGTCCGGATATGGACCAAAGCAGTTGCGAGTTAGAACTTTGTTCTAAGGAGTGGGGGAGCTCAATAAACCACGCCAAAGTCCAAACAGTCCTCAGTTGTATTTTGTGGTCCACGATTAGACACGTGGTCGATAATCTAGGCCCACCATGATATTGTGACTAGATTCGAGCTAATCATTACATTTGTCTTCATACACTTTGGGACGTCATCTTAAGTTGAATATATGATTAATTTTAATCACAATTTTTAGGTCATGTACAAAAATGAATGATGTAGAATGGGATGCGGGATGGAATGAAAATTATGCTGTTATATGCTATAAATGTGAAAATTGTATTGGAATTGAAAAAATTTGTGTGAAAATTTTATTTTTTGAAAACTAAAAAATATTTTTGGAAAATATAATATTTCATTTTATCCCCATCTCATTTCGTTCGAATGACTCTCCTTGTACTAATTTCATTTATTGACTCAACTCCGTGTATATCAAAAGTTTTAGGTAAGAGTGTTAACGGATTGGATTGGCCAGGTTTGAGCATAATCTGATTTCAAATATATTAAAATTTTGCAATTCTAATCCATTTATTAGTCCATTTAAAAATCTCAACCTTAAAATATCATAAAAATCTCAACTCTAATCTATCACTAAACAAGTTAACATGTTGTTAATAGGTTGTTTGAGGCATGTAGCAGGTGAAGGGAATAAGAGAGGAAAAGAGGGAGGGAAAGAAATGTAGAAAGAGGGAAACGTGGAGCAACAATAGATAGGAAGGTAATTTAATACACCTAAGTGCACCAAGGGGTGTTTAACCCATTTTTATATTTTTTGACATTTTTATAAAACTATTAATCTAAATGTATTAAACATGTGTATTAAGTATTACCATTTTTGGATATTTTTAGATATTTTTTGAATTTTTAAAAATCAATAGCATTTTTGTAATTTAGAATCACTAAAATATCATCAATTTCAAGAAATTCAACAATAATATTTAAAAATATCCAAAAAGGGTAAAACTTAATTCAAATATTCAATACACTTAAATGAACGGTTGTATAGAAAATTTTAAAAAATGAGTTTTTGCACTCGAGTACACCTGGGGTGCACATGAAAGGTTCCCCAAGATATACATATATATGGAGAGAGATAGAAGGAAATAAAGAGAGACCAAGAGAAAAAGGAGCAAGACGATTAGATGAGGAATGAGATAAATAAAAAGAAACATGGACACAGAAGACCAGACAATCAAATAGAAAAGGAGAAAGAAAGGAACGGATAGTTTAATGACAAGGAAGAGAGAAATAGGGGAAACAATAAAGGATGGTTGGACGGAGAGGGAAGATGAGAGAGGGAAAGAGAGAAAGAGAAAGGGATGGTCGAAGATATGAGGGAAAGAGAGATGGAAGTAGAGAAAGAGAGAGAAAAGGAAAAAAGTTATTAGTGGTCGGGATGGGGTTTGAAGATGAACAATGATGATACTGCAACAGAAAAGACAAAAGGGAGAAAATCGAAATGAAAGATCGATTCAAGATTTAAGATAACATTTACATTTTATGGGATGTAAACTAGTTGGATGAGTTCAATGGATTAGTAAAGGGGTTGGCAAATTATAAAATATCAATGTTAATTCATTTATTTATTTAGATGGTTAAATGAGTTCAAGGATCATAAACTATTTGTTCAAAAAATTCGACTCAAGTTCATTTGTAAACAAGTTGGACAAGTGGATTAAGGATTAATCATAACCATTAACACCGGTAGTCTTTGAGACGAAGCATCAACTATCAACTCAGTTAGGCCCCGTGAGATTCCCCTCCTGCGAAGCGACTCATAGCATAAGAGGATAAGAAAAAAATATTTCAATATCGTAACGAAACCCCACAGGTTGATTGAGATACTTTCTTCGAACACCCACCTAATGAATCATCATCATCCTCAATAACATGATGGATGCTGATGTTAATGGGTCCATTTGTCAGCAAGTGCAGGGACATTGACCGACTAGACTCCATTGTTGGATTTCCACTGTTAAAATAGGAAGGGGTTGTGCTGCCCACAGCGGTTTCGAGTCACAGTTAAGACCCATACTATAAGTTCTCTCAAGCCCACTTCCAAATTTTAGACAAGGACATAAGGAGATGTAGCATTTGTATCTTGCGGGAAAAATGGCTGGATAAAACAAGAGATGAAGTTGTGGGATTCGAAGGATGGGAGAAGAGAACAGACG
>JAXCLR010000063.1:62319812-62353462 GCA_035584095.1 Annona squamosa | reverse complement strand
GGGGCTCACATACGACATTTAGATTCTCCCGTGAAGTGAAACGTGTGGGCGGCTGTCGCATTCGCATAAGCATGCGCAAGTCATCGGTTCACAGCGATTGAGGGTGTACGATTCTTAATGAGATGGCCACGAAGATTTTATCATTTCTATTTTTTAATCGTTATTCTTATATTTATATTCATTTTTTTACAAGGAAGAAAGGGGATAACGACTAAAGTGAAGAAGCAGACGACCCAAATCAGATGCTGGGATTGTGACTGGACGAAGAAACGTGTATCGCGGATGGTGATCATAAACACAGAGACGTTTGTGTAAATACATAAATCCATATTAGACAACTTAGCTGCCTGAGCATCAAGTGGCTTGGTATTTCCGAGCATCAAGTAAGGCAGGACATTGGTGTTGGCGATGGAGGCAGCTGGAGCGTGACACGTTGTCTGTCTCTCCAAAATGAGCAAAGCGATCGTCGTGATTATTATGATCACATTCCACTGATTTTCAAAGGGCATGTTCAACCCTCCCACGCGAATTAAAACAGTACTGACAGTGTATGTTTATGACAATACTGTCCATTTGGTAGCAGACTGTACAATTATCATGCTAAAGAAAATTATTGTTTTATATACTACCTAGTATAAGTTTAAGTTTGTTATTCAATATTATACACTGTTATATAACATTATATCAAAACTATTCTAATACGCCTAACAAGCCTCCAATGGCTCAAAGCACACGTACATGCCGTCAGCAAGCAACATGATCTAACAATACCCCGGCACCGGATCTTGTCCCTCCTGCTTTTTTGTCAAACTGCTGATCGTCCAATATCCCAATGCCGACTCATCCTAGAATACATCTATCCGTACTGAATAAAATTTCAAAAAAATGATAACATTTTGATTAAGGGTCTATTTGGAAAATGTAATGATAAACTTTTCATCAAAATTTTTTTGCGCAGAAATTTTTCAAGTAGAAGAAAATGATGTGATATGGTATGTGTAATAATGATGAGTAAAGAATACAAAATTAAAATAGATGGGTTAGACTTATGAGTAGTCATGTAGAAATGATTGAAAAGTATAACAGTTATACAGGAAAAAGTAAAGAAATAATTAAAAAATAAAATTATTTTGAAGAATGAAACATTTTACATAGAAGAATTTTAGTTTGAAAAGTTTTTTGAATAAACAAATACCCTCTAAATAAATTATTTCTTACGCTATAAATAGTTTGAATAAAATCATAATCTCATAGAAATATATATTGAGAGAGATATGATCTAGTGCATTTACATGCATAGTAAGTTACATTGCAACTAGCTAAAAATGAGATCCACATGCATTTAGATGTTCTAATATTTTATAGAATCATTTATTCATATATAAATTATATTTTAGATAATTTACATATTGTAAAAATGACTTTAAAATTGATATTTATATTAAACTATTTTATTATGTTGATTTTATACCATTTTCAGATGAGACTCATATGCATATTTAATTTAAATAAAATTACATGTTAATAAAAGAAATAATTTTAAATACAATGAGCGGAGTATATTTATAATCTTGTGGGGCCCATTTTGAGCCGAATGCACTATAACTTACAGTACATGCAAATTCACAAAATCATATCTCATATATATAAGAATGTTTAAACAAAACCCTTTTTCTATGTGATCCTTTTTATTTTTAATATATTAATAATTGATGAAAATTCACTTCATCTATTGTATTTGACATTATTTATAATATCCTAAAATCCTTTCATTTATCTAGTATTATTGTGCATAAGCTACATCTATAAATGTATAAAAGCAACATAATAAAATGGTTTAATATGAAATATCAATGTTAAGTTATATTTTTAATATCTAAATTATCTAAAATATTATTTCTATATGAATAAATGATTCTATAATTATTATTATATCTTAATACATATGTGAATGAATTTAAGTATTTTCTAATTTAAACATGAATGCTTTTATTTTTGAACACATGTGACCTATGCACATAATTGATTTAAATTAAATTTAGTCTTTTAGCTAAACAAATGATGTTAAAGATAGTGAATGAATTGAATTTTTCATAAAGCATCAAAATCTTAAACTTTGACGGAGTTATGTGAAATTGCAAACCCAATACATATGTATGTGTGAGATCTGATTCAATGTAGATAGACTGGATCATAATTACGACGTGATGTGCTGCAAAATGGGCCTAATGCATATTAAAATATAATAATACATATAAAATCATTTATCCATATAAAAGCATACTTTAGACAGTTTAAATGTTGAAAATATCTCTTTAAACTTGATATTTATGCTAAATTATTTTATTACATTGATTTTTTACCATTTTAAGTTGAGGCCCATACACACATTTGATTTAGATAAAAATCGATACGTTACACACATTTGATTTAGATAAAAATTTATATGTTAATAAAGTGAATAATTTTAAAAAACAATGATGGAGTAAATTTTTCTATTCATGTCAAGTGTACCCTAAAATGCATGGACTACATGGTGGAGTATCATGCACTCCCTAATTTTCACACACACATATATATCAAAAAATGAGAGAGCGTTCCCAAGAATTTTATTCATGGTTCGTTAGCAACGATAGTGGGGATCGGATTCGTAACAGCATAGATGGATGGGAAGCCAGTTAAAAATAAGCGTCCAAATTGTTTTTTGTTCAGGTACGGGAGTTGCCGTCGTAAGGACATATATTAGACATGAATAATGCTGCTAAGGTGGGCTACAGCTAAAGGGGAACCCTCCATTTTCCTCCTCCTTCCAAGACCACCCTCTTCCCCTCCCCTCAATCGGCCTCAATGGGAATCATTCAAAACAAAATTAATATTTTTATTTTAGCTTTAAAATCCCACCGCACAAGTTCCTTAAAATATAATAAAAATGTGCGGCGAGATTTTTATAACAAAACAAAAATTACAAATGTTTGGGATAGTTACCATCGAGTCTAGTGGGAACTGAGTACCCATAAAAGTCGTTCTCGTATGCAATAGCTTGCAACAGGACTTAACATGGAATATATGTTTTATCATGGTCCTCAAATGAAAATGAACGCTCAGGATCTTTTCGCTAGGTTGCTGTCTCTAATTGTTGCGCCCCACCCAATGCGTAAAGTAGCCCGTGTGGACTGCATAAAGAAAAACCCACTACGAGTGCTGTTTGGGCCCCTCTTCGCCCTTTCTCAATTAAACACTGCCAGTGTATGTATATAATGCAATCTTCGTATTCTGCACATTACCTCAAAACAGAAAAGTAACGACGTAAGATAATTCGCGTACAGCGCTGTGGACGCATCGTCTTCCGAGATTAGTATTTCATCCTGGCCGTCCAAAAGGTGGGCCACTGCTATATTTTGGCATGCTGTTAAAACAAGCCACGGCGGTCCAAGTTGCAGGCTGGAGAAATAGAAAACGGTCGGCGGTCAGGAGGACATGGCTGACAGGCTTTTTTTTAAAAAAAAAAAAAAAAAAGAGAGAGAGAGAGAGAAAAAATAAAAACAAAAACATGGCTGTACCTTTGATGCTCCAATCCTCCGCCGCTTGCTGGCTGCATCGGGATGAGATAAACGATAGACAGCGCACAGCGCGATGAATGGGTGTAAACTGTAAACCATGCCCTATCAGAGACCTACCGTCGATGGGAAAACCCCTCGATAAAAGGCTGCATTGCCGCATAAGGGGGGACATGGCGGCCCCACGTGGAATGTGGGCATCACATCCATGCATAGGTATCATGTCATCGGCATGATGAAAGTTGTAGGCAGCTTTTTCTCTTCCTCTATTCCGGCTATGACATTCCTCTAGTATTTCATTAATTCCGAGCCGTAGTGTTTAGGCATTCGTGGATAGACGCGGATCAGTTCTACTGATTAGCATGATATACAAGTTAGTATATTAATTAATATATTATTGATTAGTATATTAATCAGTCTAATCTGCTAACCAACCACGAATTTTGGTGAATCACCCCCAGCTTTTTAAATGGCTCTTCCAGGTCCCGTATAAACATAAGGGCCAGTGCAGCATCGTGGTGGGGAGGCCCGAGCAGCCAAAGAAGGCTTTCAAAAAAAAAAAAAAAAAACACAGCTGGCCAGCCTGGCCTTACAGCGACGGGCCGTGGGTGCCCGGGAATCGAGGACGTCTCCCCCGGCGGACTGCGACGGCCGTATGCTGCGGCGACTGCCCGGACTGCCCTAACCGCTAAGGCTGACGCGCTGCGGGCGGGGCCTCTCCCGTCGTTGTAGCTTGCCCGCACGCTGCCCGGCCAAACCGCCCTAGTCGCGCGCATCTCACGTTCCGGACGGCACGCGCTGTCAGATGCTTTCCCGTGGCACGTCGGCCCACCCGTCGCACAGTGGCAAGTCTGGAGTGGTTCGCGTCGTCGGCTGTAACCTCGGCCGGGATGGTGACGATATCTGGAAATTACAAGAATATCGATCAGATTTTTTTTGTTTTTTTAAATTTAGAAATTATATGAAAAATAGCATTGGACAATAATCGTGCTTACACTGAATTTTTAATAATATTTATTATTTTGAAACAGTGTCATCAAAAGTTAATTCGACATGGCCAGTTCCACAAAAATATTTCATAAAATCTTTCTAGAAGTCATCTTCCTTAAATTTCAGAATTTCCCACTGCAGAATATGAATGCTCCAGACTTTCGTCTATATAAATGTGATTGAAATTCTATGACGTTATCTCATGCTATTATTTAGAACTTGACTTAATTTGAATACTCTCTAATTTTTTTTCAAAACAACATTGTAGGAGACATGCATGACGATCCGTTAATGCAAAGAGCGCATCCCAAAAGGTACGAGACCACCAGAGCATACTCAAGGGCATGGCATAGAGAGAAAACTTGTGATTTATACGAGTTCTCTGTGTGTATACTTCTATATTTATACATGAGGATGTTTACGAGATTCTACGTGCCCGTCCGTAAATCGGATTATTTATGGGCATCCCAAATAATTATATATATATATATAAATTTAGGGATCTCGCTAAAATTTTGTCTCACGTGAAATTCGATCATTCTTCTGTACTTGTTTATTTTGAATTTTCAAAAACATATGAAATCAACATAGATAACACTTTGAAAATACTAAACAAATTCAAAAGTTGTTAAATTTCAATTAAGCAATATTTAAATAAATCTTTTCATCAAAATTTATTTAAATAGAGCTCATGAAAATATAAAAAATAAAAACGAAAATTTTTGCGATTCACAAGTGACCGTGTGGGATGCAACCCAAGATGCACGTCGCCAAAGGAAGTTAACACGTCATGGGACGCCCCGTCCACTTTTCTCGAAAATTCACCTCTTCAAATGATATGAGCAAATTAAAGCAAATGATATGAGCAAATTAAAGCAAGCCTATGCCACCATCCACTTCCCTTGAAATTCATAATTCTCAATTACATGCAATCGGGTGCATTGAGGCTTAACGCACTTGGGTGTATTTTATCTTTTTTATTTTAAAATTTTTTACACAACTATCGATATAAATATATTTAACGTGTGTATCAATTTTTATCATTTTTGGAAAATTTTAGACTTTTTTTGGATTTTTAAAAAACAGTAACATTTGTAATAATTTAAAATGCTACTGATTTTTAAAAATCCAAAAAAATATTTAAAAATCTTCAAAATAATAAAAATTGATATGTATATTAAGTATTGATATTAACAATTGCATAAAAAATTTCAAAAAATTTTTCATGCACTCGTGTATATCGAGGGTCAATGTACTTAGGCGTATACAATTGCAGCCCAAAATTCATATCATTAAGATGATCCGATCAAAGTAGGTTCATGAACTATCCTCGTAAAGGTAGTCCATGTAATGCCCTAAACCTTCTCCATCAATGAACAAAAGCATTTTTAGAGGAAAAAATAAGAACCAATAGGATAGACGATAGAAAATGGGTTGGATTTAACAATATTATTTTGAAATCCATAGGATACTTATAATCAATTGACTAATTCTAAATTAATTATTACCTTTTATTTCATTTCATTGATATTATCTTCATAATTGTCTTAACTCAAATTTTAAATGGTTTAGGCAAATAATTTTTTAAGAATAAATATGAATTTATTAAAAATTTTTAACTATTTTGAAAATTTTCAATAAAGTGAATAAACATACATCATTTTATTACATTGTTATGCTCTGGTTCATCTGTTCATAATTTTAAATGAGTATAGCTTTTATATTGCCCTTTTATATAAAAGCAATTTTATATAATCTTATTTTTTTCCACATGTTGATATAAAATTTACTTGATTTATTGTAATAGCTTTGAAAATATATTTATATATAACTTATGAAAATATATAGATCTATTCACAAATATTTATAATTTAATAATATTTAATGAAATCATTTATCCACATAGTGATGATGTTTTAAATGGTTTACATATTAAAAATACAAATTTGTTTGACGTTTGTCTTCTAAATATTTTATTTTGTTTATTTTACACATTTGTAAATGAACAATCAATCATTAAAGTGAAAAAATGAAAGAAATTTCATAAAAATTAAGAATCATAAAAGCCAAACACATTTTGGATAATTGAAACACTTATATATATATATATATATCGATAAACATGAATTATTTCTTAGACATGGTACAACTCTTTAAAGTGGTCATGTCCATATAAAATTTTAATAAAAGATTAATGATTTCTTAAATCTAATTAATCATAGCATCTCCAAGGTCCAAAACTTAAAAAAAAGTATAATCATGACATTAGAAGCACTGAATCATTACTCCATCGCATTATATCCTATGGAAGCTTTTAGTTATCATACATTCATATACTTGCAAAGAATTTTGTAGCCGATGTGAGACGTCGTTTCCAAACTAGCTTATTTTAGGCCATTTGTATTTGGGCCTTCCATAGTGAGTGGGTCAGCTTGACTTTGCATAAGGCAATCATGGAATGTGGTATGGTCCACTCTTATATGCATGACTAGGATATACTAAATTTAGGCCACAGTAGAAATTTGGCAGGTAAAGTGGGAGGTAATGTAATATATCCATAAAAACGAAACTGCATATGGCCTATCATTCTATTATGATATTCATACCCCGTTATACCTATTTTATGGCCATTTATTTTATTCTTGTAGGTGGCGGACCACCCCATGATCGATTTCCCACTCAATAACGCCACTAATCTATATTGGTGATAATGCTGATCTCTTTGGGATTCAAAATTCCCCATCTCCCTCTCCCTCTCAATAATCAATTCAAGTGAGTGAAAGAGAAGATGTCTCTATAGAAATATTTTACAGAAATTAACAATAACTTCTTCTTTTTTTTTGACATCTGTTGGTGACAAGAACATTCCCTGGGGCCATGCAGGCCTTCTATCTCATGAGAGACAAGTTCTTTAACAAATTTAAAATAAAAAGGCTCTTTTAAAGTATATTTTTTTAAATCTAGATTTGAAAGTAGATTTTAATAGTCGAATAAAGTGAGAAATTTTCCAACACTTCTTCAGCAGTCTAAAACTGCTGTACCCAGCCAATCAGAATTAAATTGTTTCCGCTTTCAATCCCAAATGCTCCCAGGAAATGGAGAAAGCGAGATGCGGACATCTACGGGAATATATGTCATAACATATATGCCCTGCTGCTCAATGCTTACGGAAGAATTGAAGCTCAATGTTTGTGTCGGACTATTTTTTTCTCATGGACATGTAGGCTAAAGTAAGAAATTTTCATTGTTTGAATTTTATACTTTTATTTTTATAATATTATATTATTGAAATTTTTAAAAAATTTCATATTAGATATATAATTGAAAATTTAAAATTTTTTAAAATTCCGTATGATAAAAATCTATCGTGGGCATACATGCTATCGAAAAATTAAAAAATTGATAAAGCTTGTGCAAACATAAAGGCTCAGTACTTCCATGTATTAAAACTAGAACAGATCATATAAATGTGCTATACCATTGATTTTGTGAAACATAAGCCATCCAACATACTTATCTATCGCCATTTGGGCGATTTGTGGACAACTAGCAAACATTCAGATAGACAAATTTGTTTATCAAAACAGAAATATTTTCATCATCATCATTGGCAACCATTTCGGTTCAATCAATATTATTTATATTTATTTACTAAATTTTTTTGAAAATTATTTACTAAAATTTTTGGTATAATTATCTTGTCCCTGGCCAGAAAATATTCCAATATCCCGAATCCAGCCAGAAAATAAATGGGTTGTATCATATTTTTCTTTGTCTATTTTCCGTCGTATCACATTTTACTATTTTCTAATTATAATATTTGATCAGTGTATAACGGTTCGGTCAGAAATTCTAGAAGCAAGATATATAGCATGCAAACAAAAGAAGTTATGAGAAAAAAGGTAAAGGTTGTAAAGTTGCATGCATCTGCACTTGCTTCCGACCTAATAATACACCACACAAAATAGATATTTGAGTACCATCAAAAGGCTATACATCCAATACATACTTTTTTATTTTTTTCGGGATGTAATCACCCAATGCATACTGATATAGACTGACATAGCCAATAAGCCAAGCGAGATGTCCTCTTCCGTATTGATATGGTCCAAAGTTACAAGGAGTAGCATGGAATAGATGGATTGAAATATATTTTCTATAAAGTTAATAAATTAATGCGATACGTACCTATTTCTCCCATCATATAGCTTCCTCGCATAATTTCTATCACGATAAGTCCATTCATAGTTTGCGCAGTGATTTTGTATTTCTATCTATAAGGTTTACATGAAATCGATATCATGGCTTTTGTGAAATTTATATCCACGTTTACAAAATTTACTTAAAATTTCAGTCGAAACTACAAATCTTAAATCCTTTTTGAAAATGATCAAAATAACATTATAAACAATAAAATAAAATATCTTTAAAATATTACAATATTTCTTAAATATATTCTTCACATTAAATAGATCACCAGACAAACAAAAACAAAAGGAAAGATTATATTCGCGGCAGGATGACGCTAAAAAATTTTGATTATTGGTTATAAAATTTTTGTACTAAAGTAAAATTTTAGTTGCTAAAAAACATTTTGTTGTCAATAATTAGTGATTATGCTATATGGCAATTACTGAGGAATGATTTAGTTTCTAATGGTTTATATTTTCTTAGATAACCAAACTTTGATTTGATTAAAAAAAGAACATCATAAACAAAAAAAAGTTTTCCTTACGTGTGAAGTATGACTGTAACTAAGAATTTTTCTATAAAAACATTATTGTAAGTTAAAAAAAAAATTCTTGCATATATATTTTGGTTAATGAACGCTTTTTGTGGCCAATAAGGTAAAAAAAAAAAAAAATCAAATTTCCTGCGGATTGAATTTGTACATAAACATATATTGGACTAGCATGATTAGCTAGGCATTTCAATTTTGTTGATTTAAGTCAGACACCATGTACATCCCATTCTTGGATAAAGTTGAAGCCTGAGTGTCAATGGGCAAAAGTAGCAAAATGAGAAATAAAAAGATGGGCATGTATATACTAGCAAAATAATTTGAACCATGGGCCGATGGTTGGTGCAAGCATCCTGCACGTGTGTGGACAGCTCAATTCAAGCCATAAGTTACGGGCGCGGGTCATTGTACGTGGGACATCAGCTTTACACGTATTTCCACATGATAAGCCTTTCTCCTTGAAGTCGTAATCATTGCCTTTGAACGACACGAGACACAGCATCTTCTTCTGTTCTATTTCTAGTTTCTCCCCCGCACCCCACCCAACCCTTCGGCACACAATGAAAATTCATCTTTCTCTCCTTTCCACGTTCCCCAACGCACACTCACTCCGTTTTTTTTCATTCCCTTCTCTTAGACACTAATTACTAATTATTACAATCATTCCCACCACCTAATTCCAGTCAACAAATTAAATACTTGCATGGGATTAATCGATGATACCAAACGTCGTCGTTAATAACTTGTTTGGTTTTGTAACGGCAGTTAAATTAAAATTAGTTGGAATATATGGGGCAGAAAAACATTCATTGCCGTAGATAGCCAGCTGTTGTGGGAATAAGTTAAAGCTGCATGCAAATTGGCTTTTTCCCAGATTCCCAGAAGGAATTTCAGTCCAAGCTTGTCATCCCTAATCCTAGATTGTGTTGATCCTAGGTCACCATGTTTGAATAATCGGACCTTCGATATGATGGGGATCCTAGATGACCTACGTAGACATCGGAAGGTGCGTGTTAAGTCTCAAAAGACAACCAATTCTTTTTATTCGATGCGATATGCCGATATTATAACTAATTTTAATATTAATTTTACTTTTTATTGTTAATCTATATTGCATAAAGTATCACTCCTAATTAACCTTTATCGAAAAAAGTGAACATGTTTTACCATCATACATCCCCCTTATATGTTTCTGCAGTAGCTGAAATTAATTCATTTTTCTTTTACATCAATTTTCTGTCTGCTATCCAAATTAGCTCAGCCCACCCCCCACAATGTGCAACTAAAAGTTGAATCACGGAAGAAAACAAAGTGGAAATCTTTAACTAAAATTTGTGGTTCGTCTACTCTTCTACTAATTAGTTAACCAATAGCAAGTCCCTGTAAGTGTACTGCTTCTTATAGAATCAAGCATTATCAAATACCATGCCACACAAGGAGAATAAAATTAAATGGTTGTATCAAATTCCAAAAGAAAAATCAGAAGGTAATTACACCACAAATTACTGCTTCCAATCAGTTCAAAAGGATAATATTTATTATCATTTCAACTAAAGTATTTTCAGTGGGATCTTCAAGAATTGGAGATCACTTCCCTACAACGATCACCCGAAGGTGGGGCCCAGAAAATCTACAGTCTTCCACTCCCTTGTGATCATAGTCCTAATCGTACGGACGTGGGCATGAGCTAGATCCGCGAAGCCCTGATGATGCATAAGCGGTCTGCCTAATAACTCCTCCATCATTTCCCTCCTTACCACTTTCCCCTTCGGAAAAACCACCTCCCAAGAGCAGACAAGCGGTTTCTTTCCTC
Source organism: Annona squamosa (assembly GCA_035584095.1). Lineage (NCBI taxonomy): Eukaryota > Viridiplantae > Streptophyta > Magnoliopsida > Magnoliales > Annonaceae > Annona > Annona squamosa. The sequence goes on along the minus strand of JAXCLR010000063.1, from coordinate 62,342,361 downwards.
GAACAGCCATATTAAAACCTCAACATCCCCAATCCTCTTTTCTCCTTTTCCACCTGTAGAAAAAACAGAAAACTCCTCCCATCCTCCTCATTCCACCACGAAGTGAGAGAGCAAGAGACCACAGAACTACTAAAGACACCCTCCAACTGAGATTGCAAAGGCAAGTCATGTATCTTGCATCTCACCATCTTTCGAATATCTTACATACGCTACAAAACCCTACTTTCTTTGGCTTGCTTGCTTTCTTCCTTCCTACTTTTTCCCCCACCACTTGAATTTAAATCTTACTCTCTTACCACTTGAATTTAAATCTTGCTCTCTTTCTTTTCTTGGTCTGGGTCTTGTAGACAGGAAAAAGATGATTCAAGAGCTGTTAGGAGGGGGAGTAGGAGGTGGCGGAGAGGATCGAAAAATCAACGTTAGTGGATCTGGAGTTGTCGTTGAAGGATCTTCTTCCTCCTCGTCTTCTTCCTCCGAGAACCAGAACTTGCGCTGCCCGCGCTGCGATTCATCGAACACTAAGTTCTGCTACTACAACAACTACAACCTCACGCAGCCGCGCCACTTCTGCAAGACATGCAGGCGCTACTGGACCAAGGGCGGCGCCCTTCGCAACGTCCCCATCGGAGGAGGCTGCCGGAAGAACAAGAGCACAAGCACATCCAACTCAACCGGTGGCAAGTCCACCGCTAGCGGCAAGGCAATCAAGCCCATGCCTTGTGAGGTTGGGAAACCAAGCTTGGGCAATGGGTTCGACCATGATCACACTTCCAACCCCCTTGTTTGGCCTTCCCCGTCTCAGAATTCACCTCTGCTGGCCTTGCTTAGAGCCACCCAAAACCCTAACCCTAATCCTAATTGTCCTGCCATGGTGAAGGAAGAAAGGGTTTTGATTGGTTCCCACATGGGTTCTTCTGAGTCGCCAGGAATGCCCAGTGCATCAACTACTCGGAACGTGAACTTGGATCCTACTATTAATCAGGTTCCTTTCAGCCTCTCCAATTCCTTCTGGAGGAATAACCAACAGCAGCAGTTGCTCCAGCAGCACGCCCCACATCAAAACAGCATGCTGTTTGGTGAAGCTCCAAACACTAGTGCTGGAATTCAGGACCTCTATCAAAGGATCGCAGCCACCACCACCAACTACTACAACGACCACTCGCCGGCAGTGTTGCTAAGCAATGCATCCACTTCTGCCAGTTCTTCAATCATGGAACCGAGTTCCATGACGCCGGGCCAATTAGGCTACTGGAATTTGCCGTTTTCTTCGTGGTCCGATCTACCCACCACCAATGGTGCATTCCCTTAAGGACACATCTCTATGAGCCGGTTTCTGTTGTGATCTTTGTCCGTGTTTGGGTTGTAGTACTGCTACTTTTTTTTTTCCCCTTTCCTACTCTGTTATGCGTGTTTGATGCGTGTTTAATTAGCTTGTGAGAATGTATCATGATGTACCAAAAAAGCAAGGGATTGGGAAAATTGGTGAAATCGACATGCTTTATTGGAGTTTATTTTTCAATGATCAAAGAAGACTAACGCTATATCTTCCATTCATGATCCATCAAATACCAATATTTTTGCATTAAGTTCATTTATACCCCAGAAAAAAAGATATAAAAAAAATTAAGAAACGGAAAAAGGAGGTAAAAAGAGAAGATTTCGTTTACGACCATTACTTTTTGTCTATGGTAGATGCCTTTTGACCAACATGCGGGGAGTTATGCGCATATAAACAGTCAAAAAACATGCATGCTTGGACTAGCTAAAAAGGAGAAAATTCAAATACTTCCGATGTTTCCTTTTTTGCATCTAGCTACTAGAATATGCTTCACAAATGCCACAAAAATCAAAGCAAAACAATACGAGGACATAAAAAGGAAAGTCCTATTCTCAGTGGCAACATGTTTCTAAGTTGCCCTCGGAAAAGAAATTAGAGAAAAAAAATGTTGGGGTGCATGATGGTGCACAGATAGATTCTTTTATTGTATACTGTTTGGGAATGGTGAATGGAGGGGTGCAGCATCTCTCTGATATGCTTTACTAACAGCAGCAAGCAGATTCGATTCTTTTGCAGGTTTGGAAGGGTGCTGTCCTTGCAGCTTTTTGAGCTAGGGAGAGGAGGAGGTTGTATGTACGCTAGCGCAAGCGCGTGGGTTTAGCTAGCTAGTAAGTTTGGTGCATGCATACTCTCGCCTTGAAACTCTCGGACATATTCCTTTTTCAGTCCTGAAACATATGTTGTACCGAGAAATATGCAAGTCATATGCTCAGATTCCAACGTGCAGATCAAAAGCTAGCTTTGGTGGGAATTGAAGGAATTTCCTACACCACCTGCATGCATCTCACTTCGAAGTTCCAACCATTAATTGCAATAAAACCTGTATATAGCAAACCCATTTCTATTCCTGCTTGTTCTTGTTCATGCTAGGCCCCGAGAGATCGAACGTGAAATGGGTCATATGCTTACGTGGTCTGATAGGGTTAATTTTGTAATGAAGCTTAAAAGTAATTATGTAATCAGTCTAATGTGGGATATTAAGCTCCACCGATTTCATAAGAGTTGAATCATTTAACTGGCCAGCTTCTATATGAAGTTATATAGAAGTCTTTTTATGTAATTTTCTCTAATTTTAAGTATCTTGTATTTTTAAATATATTGGTATTTTTTAAGTTTTTGCCCGTAAAATTACAAAAATATCACATTGTTTAAAAATAAAAAATACTTAAAAATATTCAAAATTAGTACAATTTGATTTATAACATAAACATAACTAACATTTTGTGTTTATAAAAAGTAAAAAATGAATCCCCTGAGTGAACGCATGAGAGTCTCATGCATTTGGCTACATGGGATCACACCTCAATCAAATATATGCAAAAGTTCCATCTTAAAATAATATAAAGTTAACATAATAGAATATTTTAACATAAGTATCAATTTAAAATTATAATTTCATCATTTAAATCATATAAAAATAATCTTTACATGGACGGATGATTACACAATGTATTATAATATTTTAATATGTATATAATCCAATTTGCACTGGAATGCAACATAATTAGGTTGCATTTAGGCTGTCCTTAAATGGTTCTATATACTTGTGCATGATTTTGTTAGCTTAGGATAAATAATGACTTACTTAGCTTATGGTAAAAAATCTATTTAAAAACTTTTTTTATTTTTTTATAGACTTGTTAATTTGTGTGTATTTGATATAGAAATCAATATCGTTTTTAGATGTATATTTGTTATCTTTAAACCTGCATATCAGCCATTCATTGGCAATGATCCGTAACCCCTCACGTACTGAAACCACCTTACATTCATTGACGATTGAGCACACGTCATTGTTTTTTGAAGGATACGTTAGGTGCTACGCGTACATCCATTTTATTTCCTTTTTTTTTTTTGGACAAAAAAGGAAAAAGCTGACGAAAAGATGTAATTACTTTTTCATAATATATAGGAAATTTTAGTTTTATGCATATGGAAGGACGCCAATTGATTAGCTTTCCGTTAAAACAATCACGGAATCATAAGCCCTCTCTTTTCTTTATCTTCCTTTTGATACTCTTTCCCATGACCAGCTCATTCAATAATATCCTCCTGTATACTACGCCAGATCTATAGCCAACTTGCACTGCACACAAAATCACTTCATACTTATGATTTCACTGCGAAATAAATACAAATTCCCCCGGTCAAGGGGAAAAAATGAAAAACGAAGTGAAATGCCGACCCATTCCACACAAAGTCGCCCAAAACGATTAGATCTATATAGCTGCCAATCTCGTCGATCGATCAGCTTCTAACGTCGCTACTATGCACCATCTTCTTTAACTCGACCTTCTTGTATTTGTACCAAGAAGCACATAACAGGTACACCCCAAAATTCAAAACGCTCAAACCAGCCAACAGCCAGTAGAAATAGTTCAACCTGCTTCTATTGAGATTGTTTCCAGCTAACCACCCGCCGCTCACCTTATTTACCACCTCCACCACTACCGAGCTGCCATAGTATCCGAAGGCGAACGAGCACCACGAGATGGCCGTCCCCAACGACTTCATGCCGGCAGAGCTCTCGGAATTGAAGAATTCAAGCAAACCCACAAACGTAAACAAGTCCGCCACCCCAAAGATGGCGTACTGGAAGCCAAGCCAGAAGACGCTCATGGGCAACGGCGCCAACGAATCTACCAACCCATGTTGTACAGCGACCGACTTTCGACTGGTCTCGACGGCGCCGGCGATCCCCATGGAGATGGCGGAGAGGACTAGTCCAACCCCAATTCGCTGGAGAAGGCGGATGCCGGTGGGGATGCCGGTGATCTTGCTGACGAGAGGGACGAAGACGCGGTCGTAGAGGGGGATGAGGATGGCCATGAAGATCAAGGGGATGACGGGCAACGAAGCAGCGGGTACCTGGAAGCCCAAGAGGTTTTTGTCCATAGTCACTCCTTGTTGGATTGTGAACGTCTGGAGCTGGGCGAGGCACGTGTTCATGAAGACCGTGCTGAGAATGATGGGGAGCATTCGGATGAGGATCTTTGTCTCTTCCACCTGGGTTACAGTGCAAAGTCTCCATGAACCAGCAGCAGCTGTGGCGGCCGCAACATCATGCGGGGCCGGAGAGGATGTGCCGTCGTTCCTGGGAATGGCTGCTCGGTCTAGAAACCTTCGGAGAGGACGTACGACATCGATCAATTACATTGGCATAAACGTAACGTACGTTTGTGGCATTAATTTCATGAATTATGTACCTGAATTGATTAGTTCTTTGGAGAATTTCCACCTGTATTCCAGCTTCCTTGTCATGCAACTCATGTAACTCTTCTGCAGAATCTGGCACTGGTAACCTCCAGTTCCGAGCAGCAGCCACCAACACCTGTAATAAATATAAACAAGAAGATTATTAGAAGTTTAGAACTTAAGACAGATTGAAGTGGGCCTGGGCCTTATAGGTGGTAAATGCCAACCTGTAGGACTCGGAGGATTGAACCGCCGCCAGGGATGTTGTTCCGGAAAGTAGACCTCCCCATGCAGATGAACACAAGAGCAAAGAAAACTGCAACGGTGCAGACGCCGAATCCCCAGTCCCAGCCTTCGTTGCTGCTGATCCACACTACGAACGTCACCCCCAGCGATCCGCCGATGGTGAGGCTGAAGAGGAACCAGTTGAAGAAGCTGGATAGCTGGGAGGCTTCTTTTGGATTCCTCTCGTCGAACTGGTCTGCCCCGAGCGACGGCAACGCCGCTTTCACCCCGCTCGTCCCTAGTGCTACCAGATACAAGCCCGAGTAGAAGATGGCCAGCTGGCCGGCCTTTGCTGATTCACATTGGCTAGGGTTGAGAAGAGCAGTGCCTCCGCAAGATCTGGGCCGAAAGATGTGGAAGTGGGCTTGTGCGGTTAATAGAGAATATCCCTGCATGCAGGTAAAAGGAGCTAACTAGGGTCAGAAATCAGATTCCAATAGAATCAATACCAAAAGCCTAAAATCTTTTACCATATATCTTCTTTGATCTTGGATTATATATCATATATATGTGATATAGCAATTGTAGTTTTTGGCCTTCCTATAAGGAACAAAAACGAAGGTATACGTATAAAACTCAAGAGTGCTAAGAACATGCATTAGATTCCAACCAACCGACTGAATAAAACTATGCCTTTAATATGAGAGGAGTGTTTGGTACTGTGATCCATGATTGGAAAATTTATTAAAAATTCATGGTCTTCGTTAGACTTTCGTTTCTAATCATCTTGTGCTCTACTTTATTTATTTCAATTTATTCTTTAGTCAACCATATAAGCTCAATGTATTTTAATGGCTTCGCTAGAAAAGTAAAGGAGATTTTGGAAACATGGAGCCATGATAACAACTGGCGTTATAGATAATGATTACATAATTAATTTTATGTGCTTGCTTCAAGGCAAAATAATCCCACGAACCTTTTCAGCAGTAATTAATTAGTTTTATGACAGCTAAGCAATTCAGGAAAAAAGATTGGCATTCGTTATAAAATTGATAAAAATCGTGTTGTTCTGTATTTAATATAGACTCCACAGAATTGTGCTGTCTTGATTTCGAGTGTGCGACTAGCAATTATTGTAGTTTTCTTTTTTCAGTATATACAAGATAACTAGTTTTAATACAAAAATAAAAAGCTTAATTTGATCGAAGAATTGCGAATGTGAAGGTCTACAAGATGGAAATCTTTTGCTTTTTCTATTTTTTTTTAATGATGGCACTAACGTTAGGAATCTGCATTAATTAATTGTACATATACTTGAAACGCCAACCTCCCTTAAAAAAAAAGAAAAAAAAAAGAAAAAGAAAATCCAATTTGCTAGTTCAACTACCATGCACTCCGAAAGCGAAAATGGATGAAAAGCTTCATTACCACGAGTTCGATGCATCCGAAGAGAACACATGTCTTGAATCTGGAGAGATAGGTATCTGAGATGAACCCTCCAAAGAGTGCTAACAGAAATGAAGTTCCCATGAAGTTGGTTAGTGTAGTGGCCGATTTAGTCAGCCCGAAGTTCATGTAGCCATTGAAGTAAGTCACCAGGCTAACTGCATTTGATACGAATGCCATGTTCTCAAGCCCCTCCATGGCTGCCAAAGTACACAGTCAAATCAATACAAACCCATGTCAGAAAAGCAAGATATACGCAAACTGAATTCACGAATCGAAAAGAAAGATACTAGATTGGTAGTGGAATTAATTGATAAAGGAAATTAGTATATATGATCATAGGGTAACTAGAAATTACTGACCATAGACAAAAAGAGCGGCCCTGGTTCCTCCTCGTTGTTGGAGGGGTTTGGATTCTCCATCCTTTCGTATGCCCTGCGCGGACATGAAATTGAAGAGCCTTGGTTAAAAGCTGTGGGTGGATGGGAAGTTGGGAACAGAATTCAAGAGGAGAACTTGAGACTGTTGAGACTATCTTGTCTTACCAGCATTTTTCTCGACTTGTTCTGCTTGGGAGACGAACCAGACAGCTTAGCTAGGAAAGGTATCCACCTCTAGTTTGATACTTGCATGATTCGATATATGTCAAATGCCTGAGTATGATGTAAGATATATATAGATAGAGAGAGAGGAACAAGGGTATCTTTCTTGCTAACAATCCAACAAAAACAACAGGTCAGAGAAAATGTCGTTTTCAAATTTCGGGTGTGGTCTTATGTGTGGATGTCTTGCACGAGTCATGACTCATCACTAGCTCGACAAGATCAATGGATATGTTTACAGCCGGGGTGCGTTTGGCAATATGTATAAAATATTAAGTTAAAACTTTTTACTCTCCACAGTTATCATATTTTTTAATATTTTTCTATACAACTATCCTACTTTTCAATTATTTCTACACAATTACACATACAACTAACCTATCTATTTTAACTTTATCTTCTTTACTCCTTATTATTGTCTCTGTCATATCATATGAGTTGACAATTTCTATTTTTTGAAATTTTTTATTAAAAATTTTATCTATTCCCGAACACATCCTACGTCTCTAACTAACACCAAATTATGACCTCAAAAATCCAAACATTTGTTGGTGGAAGTAGTCTCGAAAGGCTTCATTGTATTCGATTTTTTTTTTTAAAAAAAGGCTTCAGTTAATTTGCACTCGGATCGAGATGAGGGCCTAGAGATGCATGGTCAAGGCATTTTCGAAAAACAAATTCAACGAGCGTTTTTCGGTAATTTTATTGCTTTAACCAGGTAATTATCAGTTGTAAAAACTTGAAATCACGCATTTGTTCATATACTGATCTAATTTTCGTTACGATCGGATTATATTTTAGTTTGATTAAATATTTTATGTTGACGATATCACAAAACCACAACAGTTTTCTCAAAATTACCACAAATGCAAGAAAAAAACATTTAAAAATCAAACGTCAGTGGGGTGAGAATTGCTCCCATTGGATTTCATTATTTTTTAGATTGAAGACATAGTTTTTTAAAAATATTTGTTAAACTTAAATATAAAAAAATCAACTACTGTGAATATTTTTATAATTTAGAATATTAAAATATAATTACAAAAAACCTCGATACCTGAATTTATTATGGATTATATACAAAAAATAATATTTTTATATTATACAAATATATATCCGGAGAATATAATAGGCGACTTGGATTTAAAAAACTTAAACAAATGGTTTCCGAAGCAGATTGCACCGCCACTGGAGAAAAGCCCAAATTGTATAACCAATAGTTTATGAAATCAGGTCCAATTGGATTTGCTTACAGACCCTTTAATCTAACGAAATCCAAACTAATTAAAAATCAGGGTGGGTTCAATCAATTTCTTAATTAATTTAAAATCTTCATTTCTTTAATCTAAATCATGATCAACTCAAATATATGTCTCACGTTGACATTTGAGATCAGATCAATTTTAACCAACTCAATTTTAGGTAGTTAAGGTAAAACATGGACAATGAATTACATGCATATAAATGTATATATGGTCGCCAGTCATGACCAGGAGTCTATTTGGCTGCATATATATATATATGTGTGTGTATGTATTTAATTTTCAGAAAAACATTAACTAGATAAGATGGAATTGATTGGAAATTAGTGTAATATTGTGCTGTGCGCGTAGCTTTGCAGCTGGCGTGTACGCAGCTACCGCTGGCTCACCATGCAGCGTGAACAGACACTAGATAGTAGATGTTCTTGGCTGGGAACTAATTCGGATCTCTAAATGTCTCTCTGTTGACTTGATTAAACAATGATTATCCTTATGTGAACTCTGCAATATATATCAGGCCGGCGCATGCATGCACCTGATAAAGAATATATGCCACCCATTCCTTAATATATATCCTCATTGATCGAGACTGTTTTTTTGAAATTTCACAAAAAAAAAAAAAAAAAAAAAAAAACTAATCGATCAAGACTTTGGTTCAACTTATAACTTGACTCAATCTATATCTTAGTTCCAATTCCATAATAATATGCGTTAGTCTTAAGACTAAATTTGATAAATTAGCTTGTTTATCCCATTCTCTGCGGGATCAAAAAGACACAAATGGAAGAGAGCTTTTTTATTTCCCGCACATAATTTCAAGCTACTAAGAAGAACGTGAGACATATATTATTATATATAGTCTGACTTTTGTTGCCGTGCAATCAAATTCCAGGCATTATATTGCCTACCGCCCACGTATTATACACGGAATTCGGCCAACTAGCTAATGGCTATGAATTGAAGCAGGAATTTGAAGGAACCCAACCGACCATGCATCTGGCTCTCTGCCTGCCCGCCTACAGTAGTAGTCGTTGTACACTGAATGATTCCTCACCGAACTGACCAAAGTGGTTGGAGGGATGAAGAATCCAGTCATCCAATATTCCTTTTTGAAACATTCCAAGTTCATAAATAAATATATATCATTGCTAATTGCTGTTGTTTAGGCAAGGGAGAACCTTGACAAACAGTTCTTAGCAGACATTGGTTTTGTCTCTAATTGAACAAATTAAGATTTATAAAATAAACCAAAATGTGCAGTGGTTGTTGAAAGGGCAATTTCAGGCCTGTCTTTTAGTACTTGCCCATGGCCAATGTCCACTTGTCTGATCGATGATGTGAGAAGAGAGCAAGAGTAATTACCCACCAATAATTAATATATATGTTACTTGTGGTATACATATATACCCATTTGAATTGATTGAAAAACAGATAACAAAAGGGGAAAAAGAGTCGACACATGAAACAGTTTATTTTTTAAGGACTAAAAAAATCAGATAACAAAAGAGGGAAAAAGTCAACACATGAAACAGTTTTATAAAATGACTTGATCATTTTCAACCTGTCATAAAATATATATTTATTTATTTATTGAAAGTACAGATTGAGATATATATTGTACATAAATCAAGATTTACAATTTTTAAATCTTTATGTATATTTTTGATTTTAAACATAAGGGTGTTGTCGTGTTTAAAATTAAAAATATAAATTTAAAAATTATAAATCTTAGTTTACAGATAATATACATCTGAATTTACAATTTCAAAAATAAAAACTAAAAAAATTACAACCGGTCGATGTCGGAAATGCCCTCATTTACAAGGGGTCGTACATGATCGACGGCATTTAAAAAAAATAACGGGGCATGTTAATAACTGAAGTTAATAAAATGAATGAGCATTAATTAAAAAGTAGGGTTGTTGAAATGGACAGCAACGAGCGATTATTGCCTACCGCTGCTACAAGAGAACGGAATATACCCCCAAAAATTCGATATTTAATTGAAAATACCTTGCATGCGGGTGAAAATGACTGACCTGTTTCACCAGTTAAATACCGCTATATACGATTACTACTTCGATATCAAGTAGTATATCAAGTGGTTTATGTAGCACTATCTGCAACTACTAGAGCAGGTTGCGGGAGCTTTGTCTCCTTGGATGTGGTCTTGGGTTTAAAATTCAGTAAGAGTTGTATCTTGTTATTTAATTGTAGAGATTTTATTGTTCCTGTATTTGAGAGTCTGTGATTTCCTCTATTGATATTTGAGAGTTTGTAATTATCTTTTCTTTGAAAAAGTTGTAAAAATTATTTTAATGTTTGATTATAATATGAGTTAAGATGTGATATAAAGCATACACCCATAAAAAAATGATTTATGTAAGTAAGTTAAGGAGATATTGGTTTTAAAAATGGGTAGAGGTACTTATCTCATTATTCTTCATTCGGTCCGTCCTCTGTTGTGTAGTCATTCAAAGTAGCTAATGTAACAAAAAAGGATAAATTTCATCTATGTTCATGAATTTTATCCTAAAATATACACCAATATGCAACCAGTTGCAATCAAGTCTTAAAATATGATAACAATCCGATAAAATTAATTCCTAGCTTTTTAGTCTAGTTAATTTCTTTTAATAGACGGAGACAGCTGCAAACTTTTAAAATATACAAGAGCCATAAAAATAGAGGTATCTATTTATCGCAACCCTATCAACACAAAGACTAGATTCAAAAGAGAGTTCTCACTTGTTACGTGGGATTAGAATCCTAACCATGAAAATTTCTATTCATGACCTTTCACACCAATACAAACAAGCTCAAAACTTTTTTCTTACAAGTGTCTTTAATGTGTAGAAAGTTTTGATCCAATTAGGGGAAAAAGTTGACGAAAGAAAAGAAAGAAAAATCCAAATCTTCAACCACAATGAGCAACATCAAAATCCAATGTTTTGCTCATAACGAACAATACTAATGTCCAATATACTAATGAAGTAAAAAAAATAGAAAAACATATTATCAAGGAAAACATGCAATCTCTGTTGCCCCATCGAGAACCTAGAATTAGAAAAGGAAAAAATCGATGGGTCTAGGGTATATTTTTAGGTGTCATATAATAAAGTAAATTTCTATATGATTTTGTGAAGGTGCCGAAAGGGGAAAGGAAATTTTTTTTAAATTTTATGAATGATAAGAAATGATTAAAATAAAATAAACAGAGGAAGATCGAAGTTAAGCTTATAAGAGAAAATTGAAAGTTACAAGAGAGGAAGACTTGAAACGATGGTGGGCAATGGCATTTGAAGGCATGTGATTGCGCTAGAGTGCTTGGGAGTTAAGGTTTTTAGGGACATGATTGAGAGCGAGGAGGAAAGGAAGAGAGTTGAGATGGTGGCAGATAGTGTGTAACTACATGTGTGTTGGCTTGATTGGGAGCTAGGGTTTTTGGAGGCATAGTTGAGAAAGGGGAGGAGTGGAAGGTTGGTCAATGTGAGGGGCTAAGGGCTATTAGGTCTAATATGATATAATAATATAATATTATATGTATAAGGAATTACAACTATCCGATTAAGGGTACCCAACGGATCAACCCGTGGGTACCCCGACTAAGTTACACTCCTATCCCCTTTTTATCTCCCTCCTCACCACATCCTCCACCTCCTTCTACATTAACCACTCAATCTCCTCCCCCATTGTTAGCTCTACTCTCTCAACCCTCTAGCAATGTTGTGATGGCATTCTCATTACCAAATGTGCCTGCTACATCCAGGTTGCCATCAACTAGTTCAACATCCTCTGCCAGGCTTCTTGTGAGGGTCTCCATCCAACTCTAAGGTTGCTTTGTTGAGCACGATGTCTCCTTCGTCAGTCCACCTATGATTCTCTCTTATCACCACCTTTCACTCAAAGGTCATCTTGCTCGCACATATGACTGCTTGCGAGAGAAAATCTTTGGTCATGCAGGATGCTTTCTCTTTTCAATCCCATATTTGTCCATAGCACCCATGATCTATAATAATAACAATAACTGCTCCAGGCTAAAAACGTTTTGAAGCTAGCAATATTGAATTCAATTGCGAATAGCTTAGAACCATCCAATGGCAAAGATTGGGAGGATGAAAGGTGCAAGTTGAAAATGGAAGAGCTAGAATTAGAGCATTCATCTCTATTGGCGATCATCCAGAAGTCAAAAAATGCATATAAAGAAATCAGAATAGAGAAGAAATCCATGAAATGAAGATGGAGTCTACCGAATAGGAGGGAAACAACAAAATTGGATAGTTTTGAGAGACAAATGGATAAAAGTTTGCAAAAAGGGTCCGTTTTGAGAGGAGATGAAAATGTAGCTTTGGATGCAAGGGTGAGTTGGATGACTAACAAAGGAGGGTTAGTTTGAAACTTTTCCTTTGTTGACAAAGATGTCTGTGGATAAATCAACTACACTCAATAATTTGATAACAACTTATTTAGAATTTTTTAATTCGATACTCTAAATTGCACTTGTTGAATCTAATAGCAAAAATGCTTAGCTTTTATGGTCGTAAAAGATTGCGATTCTTTAAGCAAAATATATGAGTGTATTAAATTTTTAAAAGTTTATAAGCGAAATTATGAGTAAATTTTGTAGGTATACATAAAATTTACCATAAAAGTTGCTACATAGTAATGCTAACACTACAATAGTGTGTCTAAAGCAGCACATTGACGCTTTTTTCAACATTAATGCTTCTGTTATAAAAAATTTTTAAAATAGCCTTCTTAATTAAATATGTTTCTCTATTTAAGCAAATTTTTCGAGCAATTTTTTTGAAAAAACTTCTTCGCTTACCTGGACATATTTTTCTTTGTATATATGTAATCAAAAAATGATGTGTGAAAAAATATAGATTTCTTTCTCCGATAAACATCAATATGTAAATGATTATAAATATATTTGACTTAGTCCATGTTTGGCTTTGCTTATTATGTGTAAAAAATACAAAAGTTTATTTGTTTTTTTATTGGTATATAATTTACATTACATCTCAACTTATACTATAATCAAGCTCTGAGAAAATTCTTGCAAAGTTTCAAATGAAGACAACAATCTCTCAAATATCAAGAAGGGAGACTATAAGCTCCTGAACATCAATGTGGAGACAATGCTCCCAAACTACCTACACTCAAATACCGCATCTGAATTTTTATACAAATAGATAATAAAACATCCTCAGGCTTCAAAGCCAAGACCTATTTGAAATGAGAGCCTTACCACTGTGGTAAGATACCATGCTCAAGTCTTCTACTTTTTGAAATCGTTTGGCGTAGCTAATACAAATTTGTAATAAAAAGACCTAATAAGTGCAGAATTCTTATGTTAGGAATTAACTCGTTTTAAATAACGAGGAAATTGCAGTATTTATACTTCTGATTACCAAAGCATATGTTCTTTTCATAAATTTATCTATTCTAAAGTATTTTAGAATTGTTCGGACCAAATGACCAAGGCAAACATCAAATAAAATGGGACCGATTGTACTTTGGAGAGACTGCTGCTTACAGCTCAGCCGAACATTTCTTTCTGCCTGCTAAAGCCCACATTACCGCGTCTGACTCTAGAGTATTCAGATGAAGAATGTGAAGCGCCCGTCCGCCCGTCCGCCCGTCATTTCATACTTAAATGCAGGACGTCCGCCACTTTAAGCGAGGCCCATGGGCATAAAAAATGGGCTTGTTTAGTTTTTGGGCCCATTCCTAGAAGATGGGCAATTTCGTAACTTGATTTGAGAATTGTGGGAGCAGACGTGTTTTGAGAAAACCCCGAGCCCTACTAGATATTAGACAAAAGGAAAGGGCGGAGGCGTGGTGTGGCGTGTGGGTGTGGGTGTGGGTGTGGCCGTGGGTGTCCGTGTGCAAGTGCGACGCCGTTTCCCTCCTCCCCTTGTTCTTCGAAGCCCCATCTGTCACTCCCTTACACTCTTTTCTGCCATGGTCGAAGAAGAAGGCGGACAGCTTCGTACGGAGATGGAGAGCAGCAGCAAAAGGAAGCTCGAAGAGATCCAGATCGCCAAGCAAAAAGCTCAGGAAATCGTTGCCCGCCTCGTGAACGATGCTGAAACCAAGCGCCCTCGCTTCGACGACCCTTCTGCCATCCATGCTCCACCTTTGCCCGGTCTGTTTACTCTATCTCCCCCCTTCTTTCCGACTCTCTTATGTATAAGGTGTTCCTTTTCACTGAAGAGGCGTTGTGTAATGAACTCGGTTCGAAGATTTTTCTTTACGCCTATGATTTGTTTGAGATTTGTACTAATGCCTGAAACAGTATAATGTTGTTTTGGTCAGTCTAACAACTAGTCGAATGTTAAATAAAACTGCAAAACCGGCCAGAGTTATGATATGCACATTGCAACCTTGTGCCATGGGCATCGATTTTTCTTCGGTTGTCCAATCAGAGCAAATTGATTACTGGCTTGGGCCTCTATCCGGATTTCGTCATCCAGCTGTTATCCCTTAAAGTTGTCCCTAAAAAGGCCCAGATCTGTTTCATGACCTTATCCTAATTCGGCTCTATTCCAAATATGTCAGGAATCTGAATCGAAATCAGTGCTGCTGAAAAATCATATCCAAATTATATATCATGATAACCACAGGAAAAAAGGTTTGAATAAACGCACACTTGCAGATAGAGATGCTTTACACTCATAAATGAAGTGACAAGGAGAGCATTTTTTTGGGGATCCTTATAATCTCTTTATATGTTAGGATAATCTCTTTATATCATAGAATTATTCCTTAAAAAAAATTCTGCCACAAATTCGGCATTTGGTTGAGCTGGTGACAGAATACGTAAATCGAAGTCTTCACTTGTAGTGCCAGGATGTAAACGAACAGAGCTAAGATATGCTTTTTCTGGCTCGGGCTTGGCCTCAAACTAGAAACTGGATGGCATGGAGCTAACCTTGTTCGTCATGTCAAGATGGAACTTGACCCCAAATGTACTAAGCCAATTTAATTAACATACACATTTGATGTGTTATATAATGGATTATGCATTTAGTCATGGAGTTATTGTATTATGGATATATTTGGAAATCATGAAAACTTATTAACCTAAATATTTTTTATTTAAAATTTTTTACTCTCCACAATTATCTTATCTTTTAATCATTTTTTACATCTTCCTATACAATTGCCTTATTTTCAATCATTTCTCTACAACTATTTATATAACTACTCTATTTATTTTAACTTTATTTTTTTTTATTCTTCATCATTACCTTTATTAGTCACATCTCCTATTACAAAAACTTTTACATGGAAAACTTTTATCAAATGTCAAACACATCCTCTATAGACACAAACAAGCTGAGCTTTAGGTGTATATTGTCTAAACTTTTAATTAACTAGATTGAACTAGCTTAGTGAAGCTCGCCCATGCATCTGTAGCCATTTTTCTTTCTTTCTTTACTAAAGGTTTAGGCTTAACTTTAAATAGTTTTTTGAGCTTGGTGGCTCTGCTGGGCTGTGCAATGGAAGTGGACAAGGGATGCAACAGAAGTGGATGAGGGAACAAAGATGAAAGGTCTTACATGGTGTCATTGTTTGCTTCTAGTCTTTGGGGTGTTCGATGTTTCCTGATTTTTATAAAAAATTTTTGATTGGTACATACATCTCAATACATATTATACTTGAAGATCTGAGACATTCTTACAAATACAAGGGACACATATTCCCAAAGAAATCTGGAGACACAGCTCCACGAAAGAATAAGGAAGACACAGCTTCCAACAACTACTTGGGAGACCACCCGCTTCCACACTCCATCCATCCGGGAGGCCACTGTTTGCTCCCACGTATATATTTTTCCGCCCGATGTCTTGAGCACGATTCGAAGCCTCACCTCGCTGCCTGCGCACATTTGCGCCACCGACAGCGACCAACCGAGCTAGCCTCGGTTGGTAATTTTTTTTTTATAAAATTTGAAACCAGTTCTAACTCTCAAAATTTATATATACACCTGTACTCCTCAAGCTTTCAATTCAGATCTGTGGGATTTCCAACAGTAACTTGGACTCTTTGTCTTGTTTCCTTCTCTCTTCCTCCTCCGCTGGTGATCTTCACACAGTTCTTTTTCTCCTTGGAAAAAAAAGATGGGTGGGTACATCAGTGTGTCCATTTTGTTCAAGTAGACACCATCATGGTTTGGACTTAGGTACGCTAGGTTTATTCACTGCTGGATACTTTACTCTAGGTTGGACTTGGTTTGAGTGAACCATGACTTGCGAAATTTCATTGCTAATTTCAAGGGAAAAAAAAGAGAAGATGGTTTAAATCTGAAAGCTTTACTATATGCTAGAAAATTTTGCTATATGGTTTACAAATTGTGTATTTTATGTTGCTGCATGCATATCACCTATTGACACGATTCTTTTTTTTTTTTTTGGGTGGTAAAAAATTTATGCAGATTTTTCCCAAAGGCCTCCAAGCCAACCATTGGCCAATTCTCAAATTGGATCTGCTCCTTTTTCAGCACAACCAATTCCTTACAATAATTTTCAAGCCACTACTAAAAAGATGGATATACCAAATGCAAAGGTACTTACAACTGTAAACCATTGTGATTTTATGCTATCAAATGGGAATATTCATGTCACATGTAAATTCCTCTTTTGTAGGTTGGTGTTATCATTGGGAAAGGGGGAGAAACTATAAAATATCTTCAGCTTCAATCTGGGGCCAGAATTCAAGTTACCAGGGATGCAGATGCTGATCCATATTCTCAGACAAGGGATGTGGAATTGATTGGTACATCAGAGCAAGTGAGCAGAGCAGAGCAGCTGATCAAGGATGTAATTGCAGAGGTGCATTCCTGTTTCAGCCACAGAAAGTTTAATGTCGATGCACCTATAGGTTTTATGTCATTCACAAATGTTTTTCCTTGTCTTCTTTCTCTACATGGGGTGACAGAGTGAATCAACAGCATCTGGCACAGCAGGGGCACGAGTCCCATCTGTACAACCAGGGACTGAACAATATACAATGCGAGTTCCAAACAACAAGGTATCATGTAAAATAATTCCTGAATTAGTTTGTGGGAATGTTGCTGGATTTGCAGGAAGTTCATCTATAATGGGACAGCTGTCAAATAATGATATTGGTTGTTTTTAGGTTGCTATGATCATTGGTAAAGGAGGAGAGACTATAAAGAGCATGCAAACCAAGTCTGGGGCTCGCATACAGGTTTATGCCTGTTCTTTGTGCAGAGAATACACATACTTTCTGATAATTATGGTGTAGATTTCTGGCAAAAGTTGCTTAGATTTTTTCTGATTGAAGTTTAAGTATGGAGTTTGAAGTCTGAATATTCCACTGCTAAATCGAAACTATAAGCCGCCATGCATTTGTGTAATTGCCAGGGAATGACTTGCTTTTCCTATGGTGATACTGCATATTGTTCCTTATGGATGATCCCCCTTGTAAAACAAGAACAGATGCAAATTAGACAGAAATGGGGAAGAAAAAGAAAGTGTTTAGGGGAAATGGAAATTTTGGGGTATTCCTTCTGTGCATGCAGTTAAGATAAAAATGCCATAAGTGCCAATCTCTGAAAGTTAATTGATATTGTTTGCCAGCAGCTAAACACAAGTCATAATGTGGGCAAAACCTAAAACTAGTTTCCAAGCTCCAGGAAGTGGCAGAAGGCAACCCATTATTTAAAATTTTATTATCAATGATGTCCCAAGTGTTTGTCACAACTGCAAGATGTTAGGCTTGTGCCTTAAAAGGATTAATGATGATAGATCTGTGGGTGGAATGGTTTTAAAAATGAACAATATCATGAGTTTGCAAAAATAATTTTTCATTCAACTTTAGGTGAATGGATGGGAGACCCGAAGAAGGCTTGAGGCTGGTTTGGCACTGCATTTTCTACGTGTGCAAATACTTATACAAGATTTGAAACCATTTGGCCAAAACTAAAATACAGTTTTCCATAGAAAAGTCTTAATAATAGTAAAATTTGTTACATTTGTGGGAAGCATCTGATTGATGCTTTTCCTTAAAGTACTGGTGGTGGGATTTTCTTACCATACATATCTAGGCCAAACAGGCCCTTAGAATGGAGGATCCCATTCCTTAGTCAGTACCAAACGATTCCCTACTGGAATCAGAGCATTAGGCCTTCATGTGATTAAAAAAATGGATTATTATGGTTTGCCAAAGATTCTCATCAGTGTCATATTATGGAAGTAGACTGCAATTGAGCAAGCACTGAATTTGATGACTGGATATTTACATCAATGCATGCATGCTTGCAAAGTAGACTTATGATTGTATAAATAATCTGTACTCTATAATTTTCTGGTCTGGCATGTCTTGCATCCGAGAATGCTTTCTGATTTATCTAATGTTGGTTTGTGCAACTCATCTCAATGCCAATCCTGATTCCTGAGGGAGTGGTGTCTCTGGTAGCCTTACAATATTTTGGTCCATTTGGTCTTTTATCAAAACAAGCCCTGTGATAAGCCCTGTTTTATCTGCTCCACTATGTCGGGAGTCTAGTGTCTTGGAAAGTGTTTGCTTATCACATCCCAACTCCATTGTTGTGATAATAAGAGCTTTTATTCCAGCTTTAAGGATGGCGTTGTGTCATCTGCTGTTGGTGTTATACTATCTGTTTGTATTATTTCAGGATGTTCTAATAATGTATTAACTGAACCTACCATGTTTTATTCTTTCTTAAATGACTGCTATACTAGTTTTATGGAGCACGGTACGGAAAATTTGAGAAATTAAATGTACATATTGATTTCTAACATGCTCCTCCAGCTTTGTCAACAACCCTTTTTATTCGATGTTTTTATAAATATTCATTATCATGGATAAGAGAAGAGCCATTGAAGTTTAGAAATAGGCATGATTGCTGAAAAAATGTTCCATTTCTGTGATCTATTTTATTTATCAATTGGCCATATTTGTCTTGCATTTCAGAAAGATGTATTGTATTTCATAAACTAGTGGTGGATTTACAACAGAAAATTCATGATGAGTGCACGAGATTGATCATGAGAAGGTTGGGGATGAAAGTGTGAGAAAGGGTTTGAACTCATATGGAGTATTATCTATTTAAGGTGTAATCATGGTGATGTCTTGAACCTTAATATCTAATTTATGAGGCTTATATTTTACTGCTATGCCATATTTTAACCATGCATAAAAGATGTACAGTGATTTTACATCAGTAAATTGAGCAATTTACTGGCGGCCCAAAAATTTTCATTTACTTTATTTTTTAATAGATCTATGAGCTCCACATAAATCTTTCTCACTGCATAGGCGAGACCCACACATCTATAAAAAAATCTAGAAAAATATCTTTTGGGCCTTCCATAAATTTTGCCCCAATTTATGGGATGTCATATGGGATATAGACCCGTAAGAGAGATTATTAGCATTGTCACTTTCATCATATGTTGTGGTTTTGGTGGTGATGTGACACAGACGTAGGAAGTATTGACGTAAGTCTAACGTCGTGACATAGGCATTGACATAAGTCTAAATTGTGATGCTGGCTACCTTAAAACTTTCAGGATGGTTTTTTGTCTTGAATTTGTGTTGCCGCCTTATAGACAAGCTTGGAAGATGCACAAAATGTGCCGTAGTTTTTGTTGTGGATCTGAATTCACATAAGAAATATTGACATAAGTCTAAAATTGTGATACCTTAAAACTGTCAGGATGATTTTGCATCTTGAATTTATGCTGTTGCCTTAAAGAGAAGCTTGGAAGATGCACACAATGTTTACCACAATGTATACGTGTTCTATGTGGTGCAGTACTTGGTATTCCCAATTGAAACACACTACTCATAGTAGTTCTGGGAAAAGTGAAGACAATTATGTAAAACCAGTTGCTGATTTTTTCCCCCTGTTTTTCATCCATACGATAATTCTTGAAGAAACTGTAATATTTGTGAATTTTGATCCCATGGTTTTTGAATTGTTGGCCTCCATTTGTCCCAATTGATTGGTGAATTGGTATTGAACCAGCACATCATGGTCATAAGCTAAATCATATTCCTAGTGAGCGATCCTCCAGATTGGACATCACCTATTTCATATCTCAACCAGCACATCATGGTCATAAGCTAAATTCTATTCCAAGTGTGTGTTGCTACAAATCGTACATCACCTATTTCATATCTCAACCAGTGCATCGTGGTCATAAGCTAAATCATATTCCAAGTAATACTATCTCAACCATGTTCATCATCTGGTCTATTTGATTATGCAAATGACTTTCTTTTATTGCACCAAGTAACTTCTCTTCCTTTTTGTCTTTTTCAGGTGATACCCCTGCATCTTCCTCCAGGTGACACATCAACGGAGCGCACTGTTTATATTAGTGGAACTAATGAACAGATTGATTCTGCCAAGGAACTACTGAATGACATTATCAGTGATGTATTTCTCTCTCTCTCTCTCTCATTCACTCATACACATGCACACATATGTGCGCTTGCTCATTCACTGATTTAAAATATATTAATTAATCTGGAAAATGGCATGATCTTTGCTGTCACAGACTTTGATGCACGATAAGATCTGTTGACTCCTAACCTCTGATTCCTTATTTTCTAGTGACCAGATTGTTGTGTTTTTTGTGGTTTGAGTGCTTTGTCAGCTCTATTTCTCATCCGATTCTTATTGTGCAGAACCGTGTCAGAAGTGCACCTACTTCTGTTAATTACATGCAGCAAGGATATCGCACTCCTGGAAGCTGGACTCCGTCAGGGCAGCCTCCAGCTCCACAGGCCCCTTATGGATATGCACAGCCAGGTGCATATTCTTCTCCCCCTCCATACTATGGAGGCTATCCCCCGCAAGCTGGATGGGATCAGGCACCACCATCAGGAGCAGCGCCACCAACTCAGCAGAGCACTGGATACAATTACTATGGGCAGCAAGCCCAGACAGGATCAGCTGCACCTAGTGCTGAATATGGTTATGGTCAACCAGCATCAGGCCCCGGCTATGCATATGATCAGGGTTATTCGCATCAGCATCAGAATTATGGACCAGATGGCCAACAACATGATGCACAAAACCTGTATGCAACTCCGGGGAATGGACAGCCCGTTGGTACAATGCCTGGGAAGCCTGAAGGAACACCTTCGCAGGCTGCGGGAACTACTACACCACCAGCGCAAACTCCTGTTGCCACCAACTCACAACCATATGGAAATCAAGCATCTACAGCACCACTGCCACCATCAGCAGCAGCATCTCAGCCATATGGAACTCCATCTATGCCTCCACCGCCTGCTCCATATGGTCAGCAATCTGCTGTTTCACCAGCAGGTTATAGTGGTTCTCAGTTCTATCCTGTCCCTCCAGCAGCTCAGTCCACCTATGATCAATCAGGCTACAGCCATATGGGTTATGGTGCGCAGCAACCTGCACAGATTCCTCCACCAACATCCCAACTCAGCTATGGACAACATGGGTATCCTCCACCATCCGGTTATACTCAGGGAACAAATCCTCCTGTCTATGGACAGCCGCCTGTTTCTCCATCTGCATATGGTCAGGCTACAAATCCTCCTTATGGTCAGCCACCCATTTCTCCATCTGGTTATGGTCAAAGTGCAAATCCTCCTGCTTATGGACAGCCACCCCCTGTTTCTCCATCTGGTTATGGTCAGAGCACAAATCCCCCTGCCTATGGACAGCCACCTCCACAGCCACAGGTGCAACCTGCTGCTCATGGGCCTCCACAGCCACTGGCTTACGGAACTGATAAGAAAGCAGATGACAAGCCCTCATCAGCGCCTCAAAGATGAAGTTACCGCGTCTTATCTCTTTTTAGTTTGCGGTTGAATGTTGCTTAGGCATGTGAGTTTATTTAGTTGGTTAGCAATTACCCGACATCCAACAATAACTAAATATTTTGATAGACCTTTTTGGAACGTGGAACTGCATACTCTGTATTTTGTGATGATATATCCATGGTGTTGATAGGAGGAAAGTTTTCTTCCCTTCTTTCGATGATGAGGGGCTTGTCATGGATTGATTGCCGATTAGTCTTATCTTAGTGGTGGCAACGACTGTTTGAATGCTGAAGTAGCTACTGACGCAGTGTGGGAAGCTGCTGTAGTTGGATAGGATCTTATTTTACTGATTCTGTTGGGCGGACTTGAATGGTTTTGAACGGAGTGTAATTCAGTGCACCCGGGTGCACTCAGCCTCAACGCACCCGGGTGCACTGCACCTATTTTTTTTTATT
>JAXCLR010000063.1:62291375-62307947 GCA_035584095.1 Annona squamosa | reverse complement strand
TTTTAACTTTATTCTCTTTACTTCTCATCATTACTCCTATTATATCATATCATTTTCTATCAATGTGACAACTTCTATCTTAAAAACTTTTCATCAAAAATTTTACCCTTAACCAAACACACTCCAAGAGTACGTAGAGGCCGTAAGCAAGTACGTGTCAAAAGCCCTCTCCAAAATGTCCTCCTTAATCCACGTGGGCCAGAGGTGTGCCAGGTGTCAGACACCCTGGAGAGATGGCAGACATCAAAACGCTGAGCATCACGGCAAAGCTGTTCCCACTTCCCATTGTCGATCTCATTGCCGCTTTTGCCCACTCCAGCATGTCTCAAGAGCACACTCCAGCCCCACCTGCTCCACAGCCTCCCCCCAAATCCAAAGGTAACACCAATTTTGATTTCCACCCCCAATTGTTCCATCGTGATATTCATATACCCCAAAAAATTAAAAAAGAAAAAATTATAGTTCTCTTCACTTTAACTGTTTTGCAGCTACGCTGAGAGATATAATCCGATGGAGAAGGAAGAAGTTGAGCTTCTCCATTCTGCTCGCCTCTACTGCAACATGGGTCTCGTTCGAAGTCTACCAATTCAATTTTCTCACAGTCGTTTCCTGGGTTGCCATTGCAATCATCTCTTGTTTGTTTAT
Organism: Annona squamosa; assembly: GCA_035584095.1. NCBI lineage: Eukaryota > Viridiplantae > Streptophyta > Magnoliopsida > Magnoliales > Annonaceae > Annona > Annona squamosa. Next base: position 62,307,302 of record JAXCLR010000063.1, on the reverse strand, counting down.
TTGGGCCAACTTGGTCACACTCGCTGGCAAGTAAGCATACAGATAAGCATTTCTTCCTCATGATCCTCATCTAACAATAAGAATTTCGCCTGCACGTTTTTGTTTTCTAGTAGTAGATTATAATAGACTCGAGCCGCCCGCTTGAAAACTTTTTATGGGACAATCAGAACAATGTTGATTAGCAGTGCTTGATTGGATTTTTTTATAACTGTAAATAAGGAAAGCAAAGACAGAATAAATACGTGGTAGGCATCAAAATGTAGGTAATAATAAGAAAGACATACGGATCGGTTAAGTTATACGGCTTATGTTAGAAAGGAATGCAAAAAAAAAAAAATTTAAAAAAAAAAAAATGAACCGAAGAGATTTTGATTGTGAGTATTATTTCTATTTGAGAAAAAATAAAGCCTACTTTTTTCGTCTCTCAGATCTCACTTTCATCACTGTTTTTATCTTCTAATGACCCTTTTGCGTGGTTATGGTTAATGGAATGTGATTTTTACTGCCCATTTTTTTGTAATAATAATAATAATAAATTGTAGAGATCCACGAAGTTTGTCAAACCTAGAAATCTCAGAGCAGTCAGCAGTGGAGGCAGCCGAAACGGTTCGTACATGGGCCCAGAATGGGGTGAGATGGTTGTTGGCCGCGGCAGTTGAGAGAGAATGGTATGTGTTATGTCAGGTGGTGGCTGCTCTCTTGGTCCTCTCTCTTATGTGCAGCCGCTTGGACTTCCTCACTGTCTTTTACACAAGTAAGCACTCAAAACATCTCCCTCTTTTTCTTTTTTCTTTTCTTCTTTTTTTTCCTTTTTGTCATTGAAGTGGTGAAAGTAAACGTTTCGCTTTTAATGCAACAATTGGGTGGATTCATTGATCATCCTTTTCATAAATAACACTGCAGTCTGCAATGATAGCCTTTGATTCTGATTTATGAATTTCAGCAATTCTGCTGGGCCTCACATTGCCCACCACTTACATAAAGTACGAAGACAAGCTGAAGGCATTCGCAGAGCGTGTGAAGATGGGCAGCCAGAGGCTATGGCACACGGTTGATGAGAAGGTCGTGAGGAAGATTACAAAGAAAATCGGCAAAGAGGAGAAAAACAACTGATACTAGCTGCTGCTCTTTGGCAGTTGCATTCCTTGCAGAGGATGGATTCGGCTCGGCTCGGCTCGGCTCGGCTCGTTCTATGGCTCTTATTTGCAAGATGATAGGACTCAAGCCGCTTAAATGATTGTGTAGATATAAGTTTGCATGGATGGATGCAAGGATTTGGGTTTTAATGGTTTTGACTGTCACAAAAATAATGTTATGCAAGTGCTCTAAAACACTGAGGATTTTGGTCCCCTAATCTAAAATAAATCGCAGCTCTAAAAAAATTTTCGAAAGAACTATCGCAATAAGAGAACGTATGCAAAACAAGGAGCTAAGACATTTCCATGGCCTGAAATTGCCGTTTGCTACCGAAGTTTCTCGTACACGCTTCTTGTCAAAAAGGTTTTGAGGGTACACGTTCCCCCATTACCTTTCAGCTACTTATAGGTGGGTCAAGCTACCCTATGATCTTGCATTGGAGCTATGCACTCGGCCCCACGGCAATCCTGGGTAAAAGCTTTGCTTTCACAAGCCCACCGAATAAAGAGGGGAAAAGGAGAGGGTTACATTGCATAGACAATCTCTCCACTGCTATCCACGTCAAGATCAGGATCTGTCTCAAGATCATCCATGTCTTCGTCGAGGTCCAAACTTCCCGTCAGGTAGGGATTCACGCCTCGGGTTCCTGCTGCAGGAACCGTGGCTTCTGCAATGATCTGCATGATTTCGTCCACGCTCTGCATGGGTTGATCGGGTTCCTCGTACTGGTTCGTGTTCTCCTCCATGAGCTCTACAGGGAGATTCTTTAGAAACCACTCGTGCTTCTGTATCTCGGGAATGCTTATTCTCTAAAGCCCACACAAAATAATATGCAAAAAAGTAAAAGGAAAAAGTTCGAGATTAATAAGCAGAACAGAAGATTGAAGAAAATTGATGTTCTCCGAGGCTATGAATTACTCACCAGTGCAGGATTGGCCACAAAGATCCTTGAAAGCAGGAGCTGGCATTCAGGAGAGACGTGAACATAGTCTGGAATTGAGTACTGCACGCTCAAGATACGCTGCAAGAAGCAATGGCATTTAAAAACCAGCTTAGCATGAGACAAACATCGCAGTAAAAGGGGATGAAAAGGTAATAACCTGGATTGTCTTTCTGAAGTTCTTTGGTTCATCAGGATCCTCGAAAGGGTATGCACCAACTAGCATCACGTACAGAGTTACTCCACAAGACCAAACATCGGCAATCTGAGGTAGACGGTAAAGCAAGCAAGCTATTTAAGAGTCGACAAGGGAGAGCACCCAAGTGGCATTCGCAATTGAATGGCCATAGATAGAATGAGAACACAAGGCAAGCAAGCTATTTAAGAGTCAACAAGGGAGAGCACCCAAGTGGCATTCGCAATTGAATGGCCATAGATAGAATGAGAACACAAGGACAAGAAATAGGAACGGCTATGGACAGTAAGGTGAAAGAAGATAATTCATTGCCGGGCACTCCTGATTGTTGGGGTCAATAGCATGTGAGAGTCAACCACACAGACAAGAAGTGATAACAACAGAAAGCTATTAAATTTACATTTATAGCTGGGTAGAGAAGTAGGTTTTGGTTTGAATATCAAAGTGGAATATTCACACACTGAAATAGCAGTCACTGCCAAACTAGCTAATTTGAAGACAAAGAAGACTCTTTATATTTTAACAAGGACATCAGCTATGCACGTTTTCACGAGCAACAAACAGCTCACCTTGCCATCATATTCCTTCTTGAGTAGCACCTCAGGTGCAATGTAAGCTGGGGTCCCAACGGTTGACTTGGGTTGTGAATGAAGTACGGAAGACTGCAAAATGTGGCAAGTCAGAATCACACAGAACACAGACACAACAGCTGAAGCTAGGAAATTTGTAGACGGGCAAGACTAATAAGACCTCATATTCGCTTTTTCTAATCAAAAGTATTGAGTTATGTTCAAGATTCTACTTGCTGTTTTCTGGGGAAGTAATATGCCTAATCAGTCAAGAGGAAACAAGATCCCATATCCAATTGCATGATCTAGGATCATGTTTTTGTTTTTAGGAACAGTCAGATGGGAAAATTAGCCACCGCCAAGATACCAAGTTGTGGATCCTACGATAAAGTAGAAATATAAAAAGCGAAAAATACCTTGGAGTACCCAAAATCACAAATCTTCAATCGAGGAGCAGGACTTCCATCTAATAAGGTGTTTTCCAGCTTTAAATCACGATGGCAAACTTGCTTCAATATGCAATCAAGTATATGATGGCTAAATGAGTAAGATCATTCTTAGCCAATGGCAAAGGCTAAATTTTAAATTTGAAAAAATGATGTTTTAGTTACATACCATTGAATGACAATAGCTGACCCCTGATATAAGTTGTTGGAAGAAGAACCGCGCCTGCAGGAAGGACATGATATTAAAATGGCACATATGTCAAAGAGACAGACCAATGGATCAGATTATAACCTCATCTTCACTGAAACGACCCGCATTGCATATACGCTCAAAAAGCTCTCCGCCAGATGCATATTCCATCACAATGGCAAGATGCGTTGGTGTCAATATAACCTGCAATGGATTACAGCAGAGCTATAAAATGCCGCCACAGCCATCTTTCAAATAGACACGGAAAAGGAAACGTTTCAGTGAGCAAACCTCTTTGAACCTAACGATGTTGGGGTGCCTCAAGGATCTGTGGTTAATAATTTCTCGCTTTACGTTTTCATCTATCTGTAAGAAAGATATCAGGATCAGAATATATAACAGTTATTGAGACAACAGCACCATTTGCAATCACCATCTTACGCTCTACCAAATGTAAATTATTCTAGATAACAAAATATATCATGTTGAACAGAACAACAGGGTTAATGTCACAGTGTCACATGGATTGGACCCACTAAAATAACTAGCCGCCATGAAGTTTCCTTCTCCAACCTTTGTCCGTTCTATCAGGAGTCCATTAGGCCTCCCTTTGCTAGCCATAGTCCATCATGGCGCACAGAGGGAATAGCAAGAAATCAATTTTACATCTACTATGACTAGCTGATTTGAGGACTTCTCCACACCCGTAAGAACTCAAGATTCTGTGCAATGTGCAATGAACTTGAAACAACGCCTCTAACCATCTTTGAGCCACACTTGACAAAACCCTTGCTACATGAACCACACAACACAATTCTGTTAATCTGCACTTATATGAGTTCCCTTTTACCTTGCCTTGCATTCACCATATTCATAGACCAGTCATGGCGTTGGGGTTCCCATGTCTGCCACATACCATAATCAATTTTAAAATATGTTTCGTTGTCAATCTTCTAATCTAGTTCATTATTGATCAAAGAAACAATCGAACTAACAGCATTTCTTAGTTTTCCTCTCAAGAAAAGTATCAAACATCTATTTTCATGCCCCTGCCCATAATCCTAGAAAAGCAGGCTTACTTGGTCTGCGCATCTAAATTGTGTCGATGAATACATACAGCTCAAGGATCAGATAAAAGGACTTCTTCCTGATGCAACCTAGTCCTGAGTCCAAAATCACCCCATCAGCTCTCAAGAGAGGTTTGCACAGCAAGAACAAAAGAAGAAACATCTGTTTATACTCTACAGTTATTAGTGAATTGAGGCAGACTCTTCTGCATATATGATGGGCCATTCTCATTTAATCAGTCAAAGCTCTCCCAAGCCAAAATTCATGATGGTTGAAGATCCGACAGTGATTCATTGACATATATTCATTATAATTCCCGCCATCCATCTTCACACACAATCAACCCACGCAGTATATACCATTCACTCAAATGATCCCTCCTAATTAAAGCCGCCAGTTCAATGGCTATTCTTACGTTCCTGCCTCAGCTCCGGCGTACAATCAAGATGGACAGATCCTCACATGTGCGATTTTGAATTCAGCATCAAATTCCGTGAATCTACAGCTTCCATCATCAATAACATATCTCCAAATATATTGGAGAAGTGAAAGGGCAGCAAGTCCTATAGACATCCATGAACTGCCGGCAAATCCGAAAACGCGTTATCCCAGTCCAAAACTCATAGCAAAGCCGAAATTTTACCGTTTCGCCAATCGAAAAGGAATCCAAAGCACCATATAGCGCCAGACAAGCCATTCGAACTTGCCGATTTCTACTAACGCGGCAACTGACTATCCTCATAATTCGATAGAACAGAAGAATTAGCGCTTCAGGAACCAGAAAAATCCAAAACCCTGCCACGCCGAAAATTACCTTCTCACCCCTCTCGATGTACTTGACGGCGACAAGCTCCCTCGTCTGCTTATCCCGCATCAGCCGAGCGATGCCGAAGTTTCCCGATCCGATGTCCCTCACGAGCTCGTACCGATCGCTGTCGTGCATTATCGGCATGTCCATCGCCGGACCGACCGTCAGCGCCGACCGATCCATGGCTGGAATCGATCCGCCAGACGCAACCTACCGACTCCGGTGCTGATGGTGCAACTGAGAAGCAGCTGATGCTGCAGCTGCAAGCATTACCGGCATACAAAGGGCGGTGGCGGACGGAGGACACGCGGCGGGAGGTGAGCCGTTTGATCGAGGACGGTGGGTTTGGGCGGCGGAGGTGGCGGTGGTTGGCAGAAAAAGACGGATTGAGGAGAGAAGCCCGTGACGGGCGGAGGGAGGCGATGGTATTAAATATCCAGCGGCCCACTTTCAGGTGCAACCAGTTGTACGGAAACGGAAGCCCATGGCTCATTCACAGGGATCTTGCTCCTCTTTAACAGTTCAGCATAATAACAATATAACATCTACCGACGATTGATTGTGGTGCGACTTTGGGTAACCAGCGAGCCTCTATAGGATAAAACATAAAAAATTATTAATGTCTTTCATGAATTTGTGCAGAGGTCAAAAAAAAATTAGTGAGAAATATTATGAAAAAAATTTAAAGGTATGTTGGGCAACGTGTAAAAAATGTCAAATTAAAATTTTTTAATTTAAAACTTTTTATTTCCATAACTATTTTATTTTTAATTATTTTTATGCGTTCTTTTATACAACAGTCTCACTTTTCAATTATTTCTCCACAACTCTTTAAATATCTATTTTAATTTTATTCTTTTTATTCCTCTCATTACTCTTAGTATACCATATTATTTTCTTTTTCGTTTAAAAACTTTTAACACTTTTCAAATACATCATAAAAAACCAAAATGTGATATGGCATGATAGAGTGAAAGTAATAATTAAAAATAATATATATATATATATGTATATATAATTGATAGAATAATTGTATGAAAAATATATTTGTTGGAATACATAAGAAATAATAAAAATTAAGTTTCTTAGGTAACTAAAATATCAAACTACAACAAAACGCATAATAAGAAATGAAAATTTGTTATAACTTATCAATGGGATACGAACAATAAGTATTCTTAGCAATGTTAGTATCATGTACCATGTTGTATATATAGATTTTAATATAAGTTATTGTCCATATGAATCATGCTTTTATTTGTATGTCTTCGAAACATTTTTATTATTTTTCGTTTTTCTTCATCCCTAAAGGATTATTTTCCTTCTTGTATTTTCTTTCTAATCTCTAATTTTTTTATTTAGATAGTAAAAATAATTCTATTATTTCAATGTGGAATGAACTGATTTGTAAGCCTACTTAATTTTCACCGAAGGGGTTCAACTAGTAGCAGAACCTTCACAAAACAAGGCCAGCTATGGTGGACAAAAAAAAAATAATAAAAAAAATAATTGGTTGTAATGTTAACCCTTTGAATAAGGGTACTATGTGATTTTACTAAATTACACCTTGTATATTATGTTGCCTACGTGACCTACGATTTTTTATTAAAAGTTATGAAAATCTTTTTATGTAAAAGTTTATATATTAATATAAAATAATGTGATACAATAGATGTAGTAACGATAAGTAAAGAGAATAAAGTTATAATAGATAAATTAATTATATGAATAATTATGTATAAATAATTATGAAATAAAATAATTATAGAGAGCGAAAAATTTTAGACTTAAAATTTTTTATTATAAATAAATATAACTTTAATTTCCTACCTTTATGCACAATTTGATTTTGGGTTGGCTGCCGATGATACTCATCCTTTGCTTTTTTAGTTATTTAGTAAAAGGGTGGGAAGTGTAGGGTGAGGTGGAAAACATCCCGTTTTTCTCATTTTTTCACAAATCATTTAATATCTTAATAACTCTATTATTCAAATTTTAATCTTACATTTTATTTGTTTTTCTTTTTAACTATTCTATTCATTTCCACTCTATCTTTATTATTTTATATCAATCATACATTTATGAAAATATTTCCCTTTTCATTCTCCCCTTTTGTCCCACAAATTTAAAATAATAATAATAATAATAACGTTGCCAAAGGCTACCTTTATTGCTTCGTAATTTATATTATTTTGTATTTTTTTAATTTATGAAAACCAAAATCCCGAACATAGCATTTACATTTGATGGCCTTGTCCGTCAGCTTTGGCATCATTGGTGACCAGACTCGTACGAAATAAAAAGGCATATGTAGGGCATATTCCTGGCTACGGATCAGATGACGAGTCAGGACATTGGAAGTGTCCTTTGCTATAACGTTGGGATACTGCGTCTCGTAGGGTGGGAAGGCCAATAATTCCCCATATTAATAATCACATTTTTCATATTTATTTTTATATTCTAGTTATTTTTCTACCAATTGCCTCTAATAAATCTTTTTATTCTAATTTTACCATATTAATTCACATCAATCACACATTTTTCAAAGTATTTAACAATAAGTAACACTTTTCACCTATAATTTTTTTATATTTACAATTATCTTATTTTTAATTATTTATCCATATCTTTTTATACAAATTGTATTATTTTTTAATCATTTATATAACTAATCTATCTATTTAACTTTATTCTTTTTATTTATCATTATTACTCATATCATGTTACATCATTTTTTATTAATTTAACGACTCTTGCGCAAAAATTTTTTCATTCAAAAAATTTATTAATTCCCAACACACATTTTATTTTGTACTCCCCGTCCATTCCACAATCTTTAAAAAATTCAAATTACAAAATGTCCCGTGATAAAATCAGATCACTTACTGGTGATCATTACCGTCTATCTCGGGAAATGATTTGGACTTTTTTTAAAAAAAAATTTTAATGCATAGAATTTATTTTTCTTCAAAATTTGTAAAATAAAAATGCACTGACGTTTAAAACACTTAATAATAAAATACTCATTTACATAACTTTGTTTGAAACGGATTTGGTTAGAAAAATCAAATTAATAAATCAACCGTACAAGAAATTGTTTGAAGGTCAATTTCGTACAAACAAAACCATGCAAACGATGTGACCGTCCCAATCCCCAGTGCCCCTAATGACTAGTACTGGAAGCTTCCAGATTTTTTCCTTTAATTCTCGAAGTTGATCGCGCACGTGATGACGGCGTTCCACTTTTGGGCCGTTGGCAAAGAAGTAAGGGCATCCGTGTAATTTAACATTTCGATCGGGCCAACCAACCGGATAAGGTCCCAAGTTCCTGTTGCCGTTAATGGAAAGCCACCAAAATGCCGCGTGTGGTCTAAACTCTAAACGCATGCACTGTCGCCTGTTGCCACCGGTAAGGCGGTAGCATGTTCGTACGTGCGCGCGTACGAACTATCGCCGTCCACGCTTTGACGGTAGGGTTTAACGTAAGGTTGGAAGGGTAACTCTAATCCTATTTTATTTAAAATATATTAATTTTAGGGTATGTTTGGCAATGAGAAAAAAATGTCAACTTAAAACTTTTCAATCTAAAATTTTCACTTTCTATAATTATCATATTTTTTAATTATTTTTTTACATTTTTCCATACAACTACTGTACTTTTCAATCATTTCTACACAACTATCCATACAATTAACCTATCTATTTTAACTCTATCATCTTTACTCTTCATCATTACTCATATCATATCACATCATTTGACAACTTTTACTCTCTAAAAGTTTTAGCTATTCCCAAACACACACTTAATTCGTCTATAACTCATTTATAAAAATTTCAACATAACCTTAATCCATTTAATGTAAATGGATCGAGTTGCTGATTGTTAATGGGTTGGTAAACCATGTTATTAACGAATTGAATAATAAAAAATTAAAATGATAAACTATTTAAAATACAATTTTACATGATCAATAAAGAGTTATAATACTAACCATTTAATTAAATTTTAAAATATTAATTTTTATATAAATATATATATATATATTCTTCATTAGAATGTTGGTTCTTTTTCATCAAAAAATGTTAATTTCATTTTTAATAACTATGTATAACTTATAAAGTAAACATTAAAAAGTATTTATTCTCCGTGCATTATAAATAGATTTTGCAAGGTTGATGAGTTGAACAAGTTAGAATATTGGATTGGTAGGTTGGATAAGCTTAACCCATGATCAATCCATTTAATTAAACAAGTTACATACGTCATATGAATTGGTCGGTGGGTTAAAAATTATCAACACTAACCTACTGAAAATAAGATTAGATTGACCATGGTCGGAATTGACTCTCAATTACACCCTACTTGATGGTGCCGTTATCTATTTGGTCTAAAAAAGTATAAAAGATTTACATTTGAGCAAAAGTGTTGTAAAAGCTTTTTTATTTTATTTTTCCAAATACTTATTATTATATATTATGTCTTTTTAAAATTTTAAGATAAAACATCATCCTAGTAGATCGACCATGCTGGAACTCAATTACACTCTACTTGATAGTGCCTTTATATATTTGTTCCAAAAGTGTAAAAGATTTACATTTTAGTAAAAGCATTATAAAAGCTTTTTATTTTCTCCATTTTTTGAATACTTATTACTATATATTATATCTTTTTTAAAGTTAACATTCTCCTGTAACTGTACCTTGAATTGTACACATCTTTGAAAGTCATCTAAAGGGAAAAGAAGATAGGATAGTTATTAGGAAGAAAGATTACAATACCGAATACAATATAAAAGAAAATACTATAATAAAATTTATTATAAGTAACCACTTTTTAAATCCCAAGTGTAATATGACTACATTCGGTACTAAATTTACATTAATTTCAAGTAAAATTATATTACTATGTACAACTAAATTTTATTAGCTGAATTATTAAAAAAATTATCTAGCTAAACTAAACTAAGGATACAACTCATGTTTAGTTGAGCTTGAATTCAACTCATCCAGAAAGAAAATATATGAAATTACTTTTATAAAGGTTAACTTGGAAAACTTGACTTCTAAGGTTAGGCTTAGGATTTAATAATAATCAATTTGATTTTTCTATTTATATTCAATATGAAATATATTTTAAACATAAAACCTAAACAATATATTCATATTTGTATTGTTTACATTAATGTTTGTAGTCTTGAAAATATATTATTTGTTGGATAAAAAAGAAATTGTATTATATGTAAATTACATTATTTCATTTACAATTACATTTTTATTTTTATCTCTACATTTGTCAATTTTCTTCCTCTATGGTTTTTGAAAAAATAAATACTTTTATTTATTGTTTTCCTTGATTTAGTCAAAATATATATTATTATTTTTATTTATATGACTTCATATGAAAATTTCAACTTATCACTTTTGACCCCAAGTTTAATTTTTTTCAACTTGTGTTTAAGTTCGAATTTCAATTTGAATTAAACTTATACACAGTTAAGGATTAAATTTTATAAATAAAGCTAAAGTTTAGATTGTACAAATAATGTTATGATTAGAATTGAGTCAAATCTTAATTTCATGAACTTAAAGTGCTATTTCTAATTTAAATATTATTTTTGGTCGCATTTGATATAAAAAGTGATTATATTTAACCAAGTACTACTACTCGAAAGCAACCGCGCATATGTGGCTAAATAGTCAATCGTAGTAGAAAAATCTAATACAACCAAACATTTGTCATATATGACTAAAAAATTATCTAGATAAAATAAAATTAATTGTGGTGAAATCTAGCAATAAGCTTGATGGTAAATAATGTTTTTGAAAAAAAATTAAGATAAAGGTGAAAGCGAATTCAAGGCATTGATAAAATATGAATCCTTTCAAGTGATGATAAAGATTTAAAAATATGTGTATTTTTTAAATAAATTTAATTTAAGAATTTGTTATTTCTATGTTAACTGAGATTGGAAGACAGGACACCCGATTTTTTTTTAAAAAAACGGCTGCACCTGAATTTCTGGAAACCTCTGAAATGAACACAGCATACAGAATTGCATGTTGACTAGTTATGGCATATACCTATCAACCGCTGGCTGCACTAAGTTCAAAGTAGTATAATATTTGTAAAATCGTGTTCACTGAATACTTTTTTTTTTTTTTTGATAACAGGTCTACACTATGTCTACCCCCCTCTCCCAATGTGCAAGGGAGTAGGAATAGAGAGAACTGAACTATTTATTGCCAAAAAATTATCTGTACAAATTTTCCCAATAACAGCTCAGAGAGGGGTACCCCACCAAGACATATGGTTCAGGTTAGAAGCTAAGACTAATTCGGCAAAGGAATGCGCAACAACATTTTCCTGCCTTAAAACATGGTGAACAGAAAAGGATCGGTTCACACTAAGTATCGCTCTGATTTCATCAATAATAAGGCCAACCGGGGATAAGATGGGCTCCACATCGGACGGGTAGTGGCAGAGCAGTAGAGAGTCAGATTCGAACATCGCATACCTGATGTTTAGTTGGGTGGCCCATTTGATTCCCATAAGAAAAGTTGTCGCCTCAGAAAATAACGGTTCCTGCCTACCTGGCCGCCTCCAGCCTCGTGCAACGATAAACGACCCCTTCGAATCCCTAATCACAGCCGCAAAGCCAAAATCATCCCTTTCCCCCATGATCCGAGCATCCGTGTTTTTCTTGACAAAACCATGGGGAGGTTTAGCCCACTAGGTACCAAAGCTATAGCCAGCGAACCCGTTTGCACCAACTCCCTTGCGGTTCGGTACTGATTTCGATACTCAACACATCATGCAGCGATATCAGATATTCTTGGTTGGCATCCCTCCTCCCTAAGCTTGTTACGTAAAAACCAGACCCTCTAGCAGCACAAAATGAAGAGAGTCAGGTCATCATGTCTCCTCTCACGCACACAAGCTTCGAAGATATCATGAACAGTACTTCAAGAAGGATCCAACTCCGCTGCCGACCGGCAAGCCCCACTAACCACGTGAGTAATAAGCTTTCCACTAGTGATAGTGCGGTACCGTGGATCGCGCTGACGCTTCCATTCGATCCGTCAGCCCAACGAAGTGAAGTCTCCCAGTGGTAAATGGTAATAGCTTGTAATCCTCGAGTTTAGTAGCCAGCGGCGAAGGAAATCGCCGGGCAAAGTGCTTGGGTCTTCTTGCTTTTTATCCCTTGAAATTACATGCTTTGTTGGTGGTCTCATCACGAATTTCAACATATGAGAATTCTGTTTTTAGGGAAATTAGTTGTAGAGAAATAATTTAAAATAATTTAAAAAGAAGCGGTTGGTGGAGAGTGAAAAATATTTATTTTAAAAAATTTTAATTGTAAACAAGCACACCCTTAATTTTTTATTTTACAGCTCAATTATCAAGTACAATTTTTTTTCAACTGTCCCTTAATGCATGCAGACCGAACCATGTATCACATGAGATACAACTACTGAACGAATTACGTGACAAAGCTCCATCTTACCCAAATCAAACTAGAAACATATATAGGGGACACAAGGCCAACGTAAGCAGCAGTCGCTCAGTGCTTGGGCTCCACGCATTACTAGCTTAATGAAAAAGTAATTGTCTGTTTTTAATTAGTTGACATTGGCAGATGTTTGACACTTTTTTCTTTATTTCTTGCAACATCAAACTGCAGAAGCTACTGATCGATCGATCGTCCTTGTCTTGCCACGCACCCAGCTGCGCAGCACGCGTCAGCACCGCCTTTCCCTTTCACTCAACATCGATGGCCTCAAAACGAGCCATTTAATTCTAATTACATTTCACTATGATCTAGCTAGCTATCTAGCTAGAGATTAATTTAACAATATATATAGAAGGAAGAAATAATCAGCTTCTTGTCTTCCTCCCTCCACATCTACATACGTTGAAATTTAAGCCGATTACTTCTAAATGGGGAAATGACCTTGGCACATATCCCTGTTATATGTGCAATGACATATGCAAGTGTAATCTATTCAACACTTAGTCCATATAAGCTGCATTGCAAGCATATAGATGCACTGCTGTTCTGGACGTCATGCTGACAAGGGAAGGGAGAAAACGCATGCTACTAGCAATTGCGCAAAATTTCCACCGTACCTTGATTGCCATGCGCTACCTACGTGCCAGAATCGGGAAAAAATCGCCCCCGCATATGCGGATTAGATCAGAAAATATGACTTGGATGGTGTATTAATTATTGTTAATGAGTGGGCCATTCGCTCCTTCTGGGCGGTGGTTTTTGTGATCCGCCCAACCATTTGTACGGTTCAGATGCAACACTGTAAGGCTTGAAGCTATGTGGGAGTCGAACTTGGTACGTCCGTGCAGCAACGCTGGTTGCTTGTTGGAAAAGCTTGTTGCCTGCTTGCTCGTGGGAGGCAAGAGCAAGACAACTGTATTTTCCATTGGCTGGTGTTACATGTCGAAGTCAAACCGACACAACGGCTCAATTGGGGATGGAGAAGTCAGTAGCATCTTTGGAGCGTCAATTTGAAAAGGGGAAAATACTTCCGACCCTGCATATAATTTATTCTCTTAATATTTATAATATTTCATCCCTAATTTTGTTATATGCCCATACTGTCACACCCGAAAAAATGCCAATTGTTATTTTTTGACAATACCTAAATTGCCCAAAAGGAAGCAGAGAATTTGAAGAAGTAGAAGCGATGTATTTCTGCTTCCATGGACTCCGTCTAATCTACGATGCTACAGAGCCCGAGGCTTTGTTGTTGCCGCCTGTGGAGCCAATAGGTTGGAGAGAGGAAGACGATGAAGATTTCAGCAATATCGCTATGCATTGACATGTCAAGGTGGACTCTACCCGAACCGAGCTTTGGATTCAAATTAAGTGTCGCAAGGATGGGTTGGGAAACTTGCAACTAGAGTGCGGCCTAATGGTGCCACTCGGGTGGAGTTGTACTAGATTTAGAAGAATTCAAATCCTAAGTCGGTTGGGTTTAAGTGAACTTAAATCCTAATCCTGATATTAGAATCTAGGTTTGGACCAGGTTCACATTAGTTTCAGTTTTAATTTTGGGTTGAAATTCAAATTATTTTCAACCAAAAAAAGTTAAAATTATTGATATAGATAACAATTTTTTTAAATATTATTGCATTCACGAATGAATATATTTATATGACCTATGATATCTTTATTTTTTTTATAAAAGTTAGTCTTTTAATTAAAAGATAATTTTAAATACAATAAATGTAATGAATTTACTCATAACAATTGATGTAAAAAAAATAAATGAGATTACGTGAAATCATAACCTAGAGTCTAATAAAAGTGAGACTTACATATCTCGTAATTAATTAGTATATATAAAATAATTTTAAAAAATTAGTATATTTATGATTAGGTTATGATTATATGGAAGAACTACTATCACAATTATAGTTGAAATATTTAATGCATAAACAAATATAATTATTTTAATAAATTAGGAAAAATATTGAGTTTGGATTGGGTTAATTTAAAACAAGTATTGGTTTCAGGTTTTCTCAAATCGGGTTCAAGCTGGGTCTATTTCGAAAATTTTCAAAAATAAAAACCAAAATTTAGTTTCGAAACCGAGTAGGGTCGGGCGGGTTTAAACCGACCTGGTACTAAATTGTACTCCTAAAGGTGAGATTCCATTTTTGGTACGATAAATGACATGGATGCCCTCAATGTTGATTTCAATTCTAAAGGCAATGCTACAGGGCTGGAGCCGGAGAAATTCAACTTCAAGAAATAGAAATTAGATGACGGCAACATTCAAGATTAGCCTAGGAAAGGGAAATGCATCTGTAAGCCCCAAATTTGACTTCATTGCTGTAAACTGAGGAAGATGACAAATGTTCCAAGAAAAATTCAACATCCCATGGTTAGCTCATGTGCTTGCTTTCACGCTACGCTACTTGCTTACGTACTCTTGGAAGCATTCCCTTGATGTGCATGTGAAATCTCGTTCGCGAGAGAAAAGCGAAGGGTTCTCAGGTGGAAGTTGAATAGGAAAATGAGAAAAGAAAGGATTTTTACAGGTTGGAGGGTTTCATTTTAGGAGACATCGGATGTGCCAAGTTTGGGAAAAGGTTCCCAGCATGGCTTGCCGTTATGATCACTCCCATCCTGCAAGCTCCTGAAACAGTTCTGAATTTCTATGTAGGTGGAGGTAGTTACGTCATTTTCTCTTGACACTTTATTTTTTTAAGTGAAATGATAGCTATATTTCCATTACGGAGAGCTATACAAAAAATCTAAATAAATTGGATGTACAATGAAGTGTGGTAGGTTTCCCCACTAGTACCATTGGGATTTAGATGATTTAACAGTGTAGTCTGCAATGGCATGGCACACAAATTTCCTGATCTAAGGACGTGTTGAAAACTAACAGAGCAAAACACTTCAGTTGTTTTCTTAATTTCCTGAATCATCATTCCTAAAGGTGATAGTATAGAGCCGTCAAAAACAAAAAAATCCTTCAAGATGAGGGAGTTTGTCTCCACCACAATGTGTTGAAAGCCTAATTCGATAGCCTATAGAATTCCAAAACA
>JAXCLR010000063.1:62242816-62291365 GCA_035584095.1 Annona squamosa | reverse complement strand
CCCCCCCCCCCCCCCCCCCCCCCCCCCGCCCAAAAAAAAATCCTGCAGCCCATCAGTTTTCCATCCTTTTGCTGCCATAAATTTGCCTTCAAAATTCTTGGTACAGCACCAAATCCCATAGAATTTTCTATAGTCGATCACCTCCCATCTACATTTATCTTATGGTGGCCTTCAAGTGGTCTTCTCCATCCTGGGAGCAAAGCTTTGTCCAGAAAGCTGCACCCAACTAGAAAATTTGCCTTCTCAATAGATTTTCAATATACCTAGCACAATTCATTTATGTCCCCCATTTCGATTTATGCTCCAAGTTCTCTACATGTGTTTCTCAATAACCAAATACGCCAACAAAATAAGATGTAGAATTCAAACATGTTATCCTTCTCAGATGATAAAAGGAAATGAAGGATACATAAAATAGCTCTTCTGGGAACCTAAACATTACAATCCTTCATTGGTTCCCTTCTAGCAAGTGTGACTCATTCACATAAGCCAAACAAATGATAATCGTCCTCTGGTTTCTTTTTGCACAACATACACAATGGGTCTATCTCTAGTTCCCTTTATGATGTTCTTTGGACACTTGGTAATGCTCATTGGAGAAGGGATAGGTGCAATAGGAGCTATGGTGAAAATGTGGATTTGAACCGAAGGAATTACGGGAAAAGAGGAATGATTTTGAGCACCATATGCAATTGGCGATTTTCTTGGGATTGCTTGATTAGCAATGTTGCTGGAGGCAAAAATGTCATTTCTTAGGCAGATAATGGTAGTGTAGGTTATTGAAGGTGGAATGGGTATATAAGGAATAATGAGTTAAATTTCGTAGACATTGGAGGAGTTATTAAAATGTCGTGAGTATGAAAGGAATTATGGGCAAATGTTAAGAGTATGATAAGGAATTTTTTTTAAAAAAAAAAATGAAGAAAACATCATAGGTGGAACCAATATAGCATTGAAATTCAAGTCTCCATGCAAATTTCTTCAACTTTATCATCCAACCAATTACATTTGGAGAGTATTTTATATGTGGAGTGTGTTTAGTAAGTGATAAAATTTTTAATGAAAATTTTTTTATGTAAAAAATTTTGAAATGGAAGAAAATAATATGATACGATGAGATGATGCAGAGAGTAAAAATATAAAGTTAAAATATATATATTAGATGTATGAGTAATTCTGTAGAAATGATTAAAAAATAGAATAATTATATAGATATAAGTTAAAAAAATAAAATAGTAATAGAAAGCGAAAAATTTTAGAATGAAGTTTTTTTTGTGTAAACAAATAACTTGAGAAAATTTTTGGAAAAAAAGTTTTTGAAATAAAAGAAAGTAATATGATATGATTGAAGTACTAATAAGAAGTAAAGATAATAAAATTAAAATAAATAATGTAAATTACCAAAAGTTGTAAAGAAGTTATTGAAAATTAAGATAGATATATAAAAATAATTGAAAAATAAGGCAATTATAAAGAAAAAATTTAGATACAAATTTTTTATTTAATTAACACAAAACACACCCTTAATCAAGTGTATACCAAAGGTCGGAGGAGGAGTCTTTTTAATGTAATCTACAGCGCCTTCTTACACATGACAACCATGCTTAGTTGCTGGCATGTGATATTTTTTTCTGATTGGTATGTAATAAAAATTTCAATTATTTACCTATGCATTGTAAATTTTTTAAATCAAATAATGTATAAATCATAGATTTGAGTAATATAATTTTATAGAATAAATTATTCTATTTAAATGTTTTATCGTATGAAAGTATAAAATTTTGATCAATATTAAAATTAACTAATTTTGTATTTTAGAAAAAATTTAAAAAGGATGTAAATACATAAATGCACATATTTATTAGAATATATAATCATATTTTCTCTTATATTTTTTTGTTTTATCTACCTTTCTTAAAATATTAGCCTTTACTATTGTTTTTATAATTTAAATATTTATAAATATCTGTTTTTTAAAAGGTTAATTTATATTTTAGTAATAAATCAAATTTTAAATTTTAAAATATACAATTTACTCAAAGAATAGTTATATATAACTTTGATTGTCAAGGAGATACTATTATTTTTAATTTTAAGGGTTAAATTAATGTTTGATATGGACCTTTTATTTGCATAGATTTACTACGTAATTATTTATGTTTATATTTAAAATTAATTAAAATATGTAAATATATGAAGTTTATTTTTATTTTAATAATCAAAATTTCAGTTTAAAAGTATACAACACAGTAGAATAGTCCCAATTTTTAATTTATGTTGATTTTATTATTAATTTCTAATAATATGTTGTTTTACAAAAATTTTTGTAAATTAAAATAAGCATATCCATCTTGAAGATTTTAAAGACAAAATATTAATATTTATTATTTATCTTTTTATTTCTATTTTACATATTACATATTATTTTTATATTTTAAAATTAATTAAATAGTTATAAATAAATATAATTTTCAATTTTAGTTTAATTCTGAATAACATTATCCAAAATTCTGAATAACGAAATTCTTAATTTAAGAATACAAAGCTCTCCTGACATTGTATTTTGAAATTTCCAAAATATAGAATTATCTATTTTTCTTAAGTGCTTGAAATAAATTTAATATTTAATATTTGAGCAATTCAATATACATATTTATTATGTAAACATATTATTAATATATGGCTAAAAATTATAATTTAAATCATACTATAGTTTTTGATATTTGCGTACATGCATGTGTTGGTGCCGTGCTAAGCTCTGCTTTATTATTACTCTTATTACTACTACGTTATTATTTATTTATTTATGTATTGTGCATGGAGGCCAACACCCAATGTTTTAAAAATTGAATTGAATCGGGTGTTGGACCGGGAACCGGCCGTGTCCCGGTCCGTTGGTTTTCCAGTTTAATTGCGGTTTGACCCTTGGTTCACACTAGTTGAACTGTAAAATCCGGAAACCAGTTACAAAACCGGTTCATTAACCCGTCCGGTTTTTAAAACATTGCCCACACCTGACTCTCATACTCACGCACGCTCTTATCACAGCATGTCAATTTTGGAATTTCGGAATTTCGGCTGTTCAAGAATGTGTTTGTCAAACACAAAAGATGATTTTTACTAACTTTTCCACACACTTTTTATACAACTATTTTTACTTTTAATTGTTCTAAAGCATTTTTTACACAAATATCTTATACTCTTAATCATTATTCTCTTTTTCAATTTTTTCTACGTTAACTTTTCAACACCTTTTTCAACATTATCAAACACATATAAAGGGCGTATCGGGGAGTGATCAAACTTTTGAACAATAAATTTTTAGTATAAAAATTTTTAATCATAGTAAAAACAATTTTAATCAGAAAAAAATTATGTGATATGATAGATATAATGATAATGAGTAAATAAAGTTAAAATAGATTGATTAATTATGTAAGAGTGTTTGAAAAATATGATAGTTGAATAAAATTATTAAAAAATAAAATAATTACACATAGTAAAAACAATTTTAACTTGATATTTTTGCTTGTTGCCGCTAACACCCGAATGTTTGAGCAACCATCCTCGGAGGGAAAAAAAAATTATGCAAGTTGGGCGCTCAGGCCAAGAGGGGTTAGAAGTGCGGTGCCATGCATGCCAGGCATGACTGGCCAATTGTAACACGCAAACTGCGCCCCTGCTAAGCATTGGTTGGTACTTGTCAGCAATGAAAATGTGCCGAATGAAGGATCGTCTACAACCGGATTCCAGAACGGCCCAAAATTTTTTTAAAATTTTTTTATAAATATGTTAATCCAGTTATATTTAATTTATAAATCAAATTTTATCATTTTTGGATATTTATATATATTTATTTTGGATTTTTTTAGATACATAACCAAAAATGATAAAATTTATTTAAAATGATTTAGATATTTCAGTGTTTAAAAATCCAAAATAAATATATACAAATATTCAAAAATGTTAAAAGTTGATTTATAAATTAAATATAATTAAATTAGCATGTTTATAAAAAAATTCAAAAAAAATTTTTGGGCCTGTCGGCCGTAAATGATCGATGCTCAAGAATGTTGCCACTTTTCATATACTCGTAAGTCGTAAAGCGATCTGTTGTGAGATTATCTTTAAGAAATAGCGTTATACTGTTATTATCTTTTAGATTACGGTGACGAAAGAAAAATGTGAATATGTTACAAGGCGTAAAACCAATAAATTAACATAAATAGCAAATAAGGACTAAAAATTGATATAAGTAAGATATTCCGTACATATGTACTAAACTACTAATTTGTTACATTTAAAAATGGAAAAGTAAAAAGCTAGCTTCGGCCATGAACTAGTTGTTTTATAGAAGAAATTCTTACAATATCATGTGATCTTATCGTGGACGTGGAGAAAACCTGATAAAGGTGTATTTAATTTGAGGTAAAAAAAAAATAAACTGGAAACAAAATAAAATAAAATAAAAGAGTAAAATGCGTAAGAGATAATGGTACCCGTCCAAGTGATGGAATGAGATAGCGAAATAATTTTTTTCATATTTTTGGTGTATTTGGATATAAACTAAAACTTTTTAAATAGAAACTTTTCAATCAAAATTTTTTTACTTTCTATAATTATTTTTTTAATTATTTCTTTTCATCTCTATGTACAATTATACTATTTTTCAATGATTTTCACACGACTATTTATTCAATTAACTTATTTTAACTGTA
The DNA here is from genome assembly GCA_035584095.1 of Annona squamosa. Lineage (NCBI taxonomy): Eukaryota > Viridiplantae > Streptophyta > Magnoliopsida > Magnoliales > Annonaceae > Annona > Annona squamosa. The sequence goes on along the minus strand of JAXCLR010000063.1, from coordinate 62,286,647 downwards.
TTGTATTTATTTATCATCATTATTCTTACATATCACATAATTTTCTCCCATTTTTAATTTTTTTTCCAAAAGTTTTATACTTTTCAAACAAACCTTGTAAGAGATAAGTATTATTACACATGTTCTGCTGTGAAAGCAAAATGATCATCTATGAATGCCATCTATGGCCGATAATAATACAGATTTTTTTTAAAATTTTTTTTTTAACATAGCTGTTAATCTATATGTATATTACCTAGAAACCAAGTTGTATTAATTTTAAAGATGAGTATATATTTATTTTATATTTTTAAACTGGAGATGCTTCTATAAAATCCCTTTCTATGTAATTCATTTATTTTTAATATCTAGATAATTGATAAAAAAATCCACTCTATCTATTATATTTAATATATTCTTACGAAAATTCTTTCATTTGTCTTATGTCATTGTATACCGGCCCCATCTACAAATATATACAATCAATATAATAAAATAATTTAATGCTAAATATTAATGTTAAAAAGTATTTTCAACATCTAAAACATATTACTATATGGATAAAGAATTTTATAAAGTATTACTATGTTTCAATGCATATGTGGATGGATCTAAGCATTTTCCTAATTTATATATAAATATACATATTTTTGAACAAATATAACCTATGTACATTTGGATTTAGATAAAGCTTGGTTTTCTAACTAAATAAATGATATTGAATATAATAAATGGATTAAATTTTTCATAAATCATCAGATTTAAAAAGTTTACATGGAACCAAGCGGGTCTATTTTTAAACATGGGGATATTGTGGTCATTTTTAATATTATGAAAATGACCACAATACCTATAAAAATGACTACAATATCCTTATATTTAAAAATACAAAATAAATATATACATATTTGAAATTGATAAAACTTGATTTATAGAAAATGTATACGTAGATTAACTGTTTTATTTTAAAAAATTTTAAAAAATAAAAAGTATGCCATCTCAGACCGTCTGAGTAGATCAGCCTTCACCTCAAATGCTGCGTTAACGTGAAAAGGAGATCAGAAATTTAAGGGAACATTTTAGGTCCCTTGTAACTTAAAGAAACGGTTGCTACTTCTGGAGCAATTGGAATGATAGTTTAACAATACAGCTTTTATGGCTTTTTTTTTTTTTTTTCAAAATCATAAATCCTGAATAATTTTTGAATAATTCGATATATATTTTTCATTAATATGTTGCATATTAACTTTTAGCCTTTTAATAATATTATTTACATGTTAACTACAATCTTAAGTCATCTAATTGCAGCTCAAATTATCCACAAAAAAGGCAAATCAGCACATGGTGAGGGCGGGAACGAAACCAGATAACGGGCTTCTGAGACACGTGGGCCAGGCCATCATATATTCTCCGATCTGTTTTGAAAGCCTAACAAAACACTCTTTCGGCTTTCACTGTTGAAATATTCAGAGAAAGGCATGAATCGGCGCTTTTATAGAAAAGCTGTCACGTTCATCTCATGACTCGTTCAGCTGTCAGGGGTTAACAGCAGCCACTGCATGCAAGATGCAGCGGTGGGTCGTCCAAGTTGGAATTGGATTGATCGGCTTCCACGTTTGGCAAGTGGAACCCGTAGTTTGAGCTGTTCCCTCACTCGACGTCCTTTTTGGGAAATAAAAGCTAACAGTTTTTTTTTTTTATATTTTTTTTATTAGTGTATATAGGTAGAGACATATGATATTACGATCAAGCATATTCAACCCTTGCGCAATGAAAAGACTTTTTTTATAAAAAGCTAACAGTTTTTTGATATGTGCAAATATATTTTTTTTTAATTTTGAAAAATCAAAAGTTTTTGAGTATTTATTTTCACCTCCAAAAACTGTAACTCTTTTAAAATAAGAAATATATATATATATATATCTAAAACATAAAGAAATTAAATGCACCCGGATAATATTTTTATAAAAAATGCAGCTTTTTAATTCTGGGTAACATAAGCTACTGTCAACCGAAGCTAGACCCCCATTGAACAAATCGCACACTTTCACGGATGATTTGGATTTCAACCGCCTGAAAGACGGTTGGATGGTGTTGGCTAATACCATATCTAAATGCATCCCAGCTATCCAATGTAAAATATATTACTGGCTTTTTTTCCCTTGCGTGATGCTCGTCTATTCTTAGTAATTATATATTTTCGTACTATTATCTCTTTTTGTAAAAATACTTAAAGTTGCTTTTATTCATTTGTGGTTTACTCGGCTTTTTGTTCTGAAGTTGGCATTTAATCCGTAACTTTAAAGTTTAAATATGAAATTTTTTTTCCCCCTTTTGCCCTTTTATTGACTTCACTTTGTATCCTTCAGACACTCTTCGACTTTCATTTTGCTGTCAGCTGCAGTTTGCGTTTAACCAATTTATTTTATAAACACGTTCATTTATCTATAGATATTTAATGATATTTTCATATGAGAATCAATTAAGTGCAGTTTGTACGCACCATAATTACCGTGTATTCCATTACAAAATGTGCCCCACATATATTAAAACACTATAATATTTTATAAAATCATTTATCTAAATAAAAATTTTACCTTGATTGTTTAGATGTTGAAAAATACAACTTTAAATTTGGTTTTATGTTAAATTATTTTATTACATTAATTTTATACATTTTAAGATGAGGCCCATGCACACATTTAATTTGTATGCAAATTGGTATGTTTTAAAATTAAATAGTTTTAAATATACTATGTGGGGTAGATGTTGATTTTATAATCAAGTGGGTGTAGTTCGAATGCACTTGATTATTTTTCTTTATATAATATTTTTATTTTTAAATGTAAAGGTATTGTAGTAAATTTTCATTGAAAAATAAAAAATAAAAAAAGGTTAAATTGCCCGACGTAGTTGGGGCTCAACTAAGGCCAAATATGCTCTTTATCTTAATTTTATTTGTAAAACCTAAAAAAACTAATCCTATTGTGTGAATTGAATTTGGATTAAAATTTACGTTGGAATTTAACAAATTTTTGCTTGAATTGAGAGTGATGAGTTTAAAATTTTATGTGAATATAAATAAAATCATCTAAATGAAAATAATAATAAGAAGTTTAAGTAAAGTTAAGAAAATTAGAGTAGTATAATATATCTTCTAAAATTATCCTTTTTGAAAAAGATAGAGGAAAAAGTAGCATATATAAAAGTAAATAATGTAAACATAGCTATAAATATAAATGAATATGATATGAATTATCTATAACATAATTGTAGCCTAACAAACATTGACGATGAACATAAAAAAAACAACAAAAATACATAAATATGAAAAATATTACTTGAATTGCATGTATATAATATATTTATATTAGATCTAAATATGAAAATTATGTTCTATTTCCTATTTATGACTAGGATGCATGTGTTTGAGTTTTGCAAAAGCAAGCCCAAAGCTGAACATGCTGGATTTGGGCCCAATTTGACCCAAATTACTCTTTTAATTATTTTATTTGAATTTGGAGTGGAGGTTGGTTTATAGTAGAAAAATAATAATAATTAAAATATTTAATATAAAAATGAATTCAGGTAACTTAAATGGCACAAAAACTTCAATCCCACTTTTTTCTTTTGGAGTTATGTGCCAATATGTCTTCTATATTTCAATGACGTTCGCCATATTTTTGCCCGTATGGCCTACTTATGTTTTTTTATAATATATATTTTTTATTAGCGTTTACAAATCATAATTAACCTCAAATTACAGTAAAGTCCAATAATCATATATAAAAGACAAAAATAAACTCTCATAATTTACACGAAAGAGAACGGACTCTTATCTATCTGCATGGGAGACTACATATTTTTCTTATGAGGGAGATCAGATGCTCACATCACGGACAAATAAATTTGATAATATACTTATGTTTGGTTTGAATGATACTTATCTCTCACGCAAATGAATTTGACTTGAAAGCCGCCGGATGGAGGGAGGGATCTAAAGTCCAAACAGCGTAGGTCTCACACTCTCACTCCTCCGAGGTTGCACGCAATCTTAATTCCAGCCAGGGCCAGGCCATATGCCACGTGCGAATTGGTTTCTATTCATGCTCATGCTCCGCGTGGTCATTGATAAGCGAGGCTGCAAGCTGCTAGTCTGAGCCCACCCAGAAATAGCGTCATCCAGGCATACGAATTCAAACAAACGCCAAATGTTTGCAACAGGAACTCGGTGTCATGTCAGGTATCTTGGTATCATGGTATCATCCTCGTCCGTTTAAGCTGTGCAATGAAATGGGTGCCATGTCAACACTAGAATGAGGATGGAATGATGGAACGACTGAAAAAATTATTAAAAATATTTTTAAAATAAAATATTTCCATTCATCGAAATCTTCATCTTGAAAAGATATTAAATAAATCAAAGAATAATAATCTTTAAAGAAAACATCCAAAGCTAAAAGTCAATTATTGGGATTTTGTCAAATTTTAACAGGAAATTGTACAATCAACTCTATAAAACCGTCAATTTTCCACAGTTAAATATTATTTTAGAATATATTTATGCAAAACAGTTGTTGGACAGTATTTCTTACAAGATGTTATCATGCATGATGGAAGATGTATACCCTCATCGATGTTCGCCCTATCGGTCTTTCCCTCGCGAAATTATCCATGCTCTTTGCCTCGGCGACGGAAAACTTCGATACACCGACGCGTACGGGCTCATAGTACACGTGCGCAAGGGAATTTGCTGACTATACGTCCATGCCTAATGCGGGTGGGTAAAATTTCAAACCACAGGCAGACTCGAGATTGAAAGAAACACAGGTTGCATATATTTTTTTCAATTTTGCATGAAAGGATTTTGTTCGGAAGATTGAAACGAAAATTAGAAGATTGGATTATATTTGGGTATTTCTTTGCCAACGGCTGCAAAAATATCGAAGAAGACATTTGAAAAAGGATTGATAAGTGGGCCACCTTGACAGATTCCAAATCGATCATTGGGTGGTGCATCAGATGTGGCTCTCGTCACGAGTAGGAAATCCTAACAAATTTATAAATTTCCACATCTGTCCCTGTCTAGTCTCTCCCACCATCTCCTACCCTGACGGCCTCAACTCCCGGTCCTTGTGAATTTCCTCTTTCAGGGCTCTGAAAAACCTCTCCGAAACAGAAAAACAAAATCTTCTTTCTATCCTGTCCAAAACGCCTGGAATTCCGAAATCCCAAGCGAAGGAGGAAGGAAGGAAGAAGGGAAGGAGAAATGATATCGGATTCGGAGCTCGTGGAACGGCTTCGAGAATTCCTGAAGAGCTCCGACCTCAACACCACCACAACCGCCATCGTGCGCCGGAGGTTGGAGGAGGACTTCGGACTCGACCTTTCGGAGAAGAAGGCGTTTATCAGGGAACAGGTCGATCTTTTCCTCCAGAGCCAGCTCGAAAACGTGAAGGAGGAGGAAGAAGAGGAGGAGAACGCTGAAGGGAATGAGGAAGAGGAAGAAGACGAGGACGAGGAGGAAGAAGACGGAAGGAGGAAAGGGTGAGTTTTCCTTTTTCCCGGCCTTCCATTTCATGTTTTCTTGGGGCTGTTTGTTGCTTCCCCACGAAACGAGTTCTATTTTAATATTTGGACTCTTTTTTCTCAATGTGGATCTGCTTCTTTTCCATTTATCTGGAAGCTAGGGAACTCCTTTTCACATTTCGCTATTAGAATAGCATCCCACTATTAAAATAACAGCACTTGGCTGTGAAAAAACCAGTCTTTGGATACTTTAGGTGTATTCTCTTCTAGGCTTGGTGTGTTAGGAGTGAAGGATATCTTAGATTGATGCTGTATGATTGGGCACTTTTGCACGGAGCAGAGTAAACGGAAGCTCGATAGGGATAACCATTCGAATTATCATCGTACATGCCGGAGCATGTCAAAGGCGTATATTGTTGGTATTTGCTTTTTAATAGCATCGCATTGATTTTGAGGATTCAATGGGTATTATCTGGTTGCTCTGGGATGAGCAAGGTTGTAGTCTTAGGTCAGAGTTGTGGCTGTTTATCAGATTTGTTGGGATTTTATCAAACTTCACATGATGTGGGTTTAGAAGTGGCTTCGAAGGGAGTTCGAAGGTTGACTGATTGACAACCTAAATTGAATTCAGTTCAACACTCAGAAATGAAGAGTCAAAGAAATTGAGGTAATTAGGTAAGTTGAAGAAACAACAACCTTGCAAAGATGGGAACTATTCTATTGACAAAAACTGGTTATTGCCGTCATGTGAATTTAGAATTAAGTGTGCTACAGCATGAACTCAATGTGTTGTAGCCATGTTAAATGCATACGTCAGACAGTCAGAGCAGGTATATTATCTATAACTGTTTGTTTGTCCTCAAACCATCTGAATAAGTTCATCTGTATATGTAAGTTGCTTGTCTTTTTGGAGAAGCCTAACAGCTAATTGGCTAATGCTTGGCGGAGGTCCATGAATGCTCTACATGTTTGGAGTTATATTGTTACAAGGTCCACTATTAAGTAACAACATGACATGTCTTCCAGAGCTGATATAGGTGTTTGCTTTAGTGTGTTTGGTTTTTTGTTACTACCAAGAATGAGCACGAGAATTCAGCACAACTATGTGATACATTTCGTTACAAATACCTCCTCTTAAGCAACTTGTCTGCTGGAGCTGCTATGGCTTGGCTGCTTGTTTAACCGCTTTAGTGTGTGTGCAAGCACTGCAATTTACTTTTCTATTTGGATGACAATTAGAATCCAACACAAGGCATTTGGTGACATTTACCTTCCCTTGTTTGAGTGCAACTTATAACAAGTGCAAGGTGGCTCCCATTTGTGGCGACTGATAGCGATATAATTTCTGCCTTTGGCTGCAATACAATCATCACCCTCTCGAGTTCCTGTTCTTTCACTGATGTCAAAACCAGATTAAGAGAGCTCAGTAAGGATAATAGTCTCACTGGGACACCTGATCTTTCTTTTTTCTTTGTTCGTATGTTTTTTAAGAACTCCTCATGACTAGAGGTGTAAATTGGGTTGGGTTGACTCGGGTTAGGGTAAATACAACCCTAACCTACATTATAAAATCTCAACCCAACCCTACTTTCAATCCTATTTTTTTACATCTTAACCCAACGCTATTTTAACCCTATAAAAACTAGTTCGGTTCGGGTTAGAAATCGGGTTAATAAATATATAATGTTTAAAAATATTTTACTTAATTAAATTCATTTTAACATATAAATTTATGTGAAAGAATAAAAATTAATCCTTTTTATAGGAATACTTTTCAATTTATGACTTATACAATGATATAATTGCTAAATAATATTATTGCAAATCAATAATGTCCAGTTAATTCCTAAGTATTATGTGCTAATTAAGACTATTTATTATATTGTACACTAATATATGAAATCAGGTTATAAAATTTATTATTTTTTTCAAAATGCCTAAAATCGGGTTGGGTTAGTTGGGTTCGGGTTAAAATCAACCCTATTTACACCCCTACATGACTAATGTTGCAGTGGCGTGGTAGCCTTAGTCAATGTAATTTTTCAGGTCAATATTTTCAAATCTCAACACTACGCAGTAGATGTATTATTATTTCTTTCAGGCACCAATCTTAGGATTGTAAATTAGTGGAGTTTTGTTTGTATCTTAGTTCTCAACATGTGGATGCTCCAAGTCACAGGCCTTTTTATATGAAGGTCAATCAGGTCTTGTGGGGATCATGATTTACCAACCTCCAATCAGTTTTTTCCCCCCTGCATGCCTATCAGTCTCCAATCAAGATCTGCAGATCTTCTTGTTCCAGTGTCCAAGGGCATGTTGAGGCTCTCACTAGATGAATCACCAGATGAATTGGGTTTCATCGAATGGAAGCTAATTAGTCCACTACTATTAGGGTTTCGTTTGGCCGAGCTTTAGGGATGAAAAAATCTGGTATCCTGAGAGATAACCATGCTTATGTTGAAAACGTTATTTGGTCGAAAGGTTTGGCATGATTTTAGTACATAGGCACCATTTTCCAAAACCTTTTAACTACTGCACAAAACTCTCTTCAACATGCAATGCCAAATGCACACCCAGGCGAAACAAAGCTTAAATATCTCAGTTGCACCTTCAATCTCCAACTACGATGACATTTGATGCTCTTGTTGCGTCTTCTACAGGTACATGATGCAGCATTATGCTGTATAATCAACTTTTGGTGTAACAGATGACATTAAATAAATAATAGAAATTGTTATTATGACATCATATTTCTAAGAAACTATTACTTTGTTCCTCTTATTTTAGGATGAACCAAACAAAGTGTGCTTGGCATTAGGCTTTTACATTGGGTACATGAATTTTTTCTTGTAGAATTTTATGAAGATGCCTTTTCCTTTCTGACACTGTGTGTGTTTCCGCGTAATTGTTTTCTTTGTTGTCTAGACGGAACAACCATAACAAAGAGAATAAGAAAAAGGGTGGTGGCTTTACAAAGCTATGTAGTCTGTCCCCACAGCTACAGGAATTTGTTGGTGTGTCTGAGTTGCCAAGAACAGAGGTAATAGTTGCTAAGTATGGAAGTGTGAAATCGATACTATTTCAACCCTAAGAGAAAATGTTCATGACTGGATTTTTCTTCTGTGATCATAGGTTGTCAAGCAACTTTGGGCTTACATTCGCGAGAAGAATTTGCAAGATCCTAGCAATAGAAGGAATATATTATGTGATGAAACACTGCAGGCTCTTTTTCGTGTTGATTCTATTAACATGTTCCAAATGAATAAAGTTTTATCCAAGCATATTTGGCCACTGGCTTCAGAAGAGGGTATTCTTCCAGAAAATAATCTGATTTGCATCATCTTACATATGGTTTTAGTGGGATTGATTCTTTTATCCGATGTTGTTTCGTCAGCTGAATTTTATTTGTGTTAACTAATTGTTTTTGATTACCTCTTGTAGAAGTGAATTTTGCTAGAAGCAACTAGTTTGTCTTCCTCCTCCTTGAACATTCTAAGAAGCCTTCTTGCCTTCTTGCTGTCCTCCTGCTGTCCTCTTCTTCTTCTTTTTTTTGGTTTCTTCTTTTTCATGTTATAGCCTTATAGCTTCTATAACTACTTGCATGTGGTGACTTTAATTATTGCCATTGTCTATGTATTGATTGAATGTGATATCGGGATTCATAAAAATGCATGTAGTTCATTCATGCATCATTATCATCGTTAGTCGATCTAGCTGTTTTCTTTTAATTCATTATCTTCTGAAAATAACTCCAGAGCATGCAGGTCCTGTATGTGAACTTGTTTTTCAAGACTCCTTGTGACAACTTTAGGTGAGAAAATCAGTGTTAGAAAATTCATTGTACTCAAATGTACTTTGGACATTTATAACTTTACTTTAGGATTGGATTCTGTTTGGTACTTCATATTCACTGAAGCTTGTGAATATACGGTTAAGATTTGATCAGCAGGCGGTTCATCAAATGTTGATGTTTGGACAATAGGAATTATGAAGAAAATCATTGTAGGATCTTTTCTGTTGGCAATCATTCCTTGCCTCCTTCTGCAGGTCATCAAAGATGCTATTAGTTTGCTGATTATGTACATAATGGAATATAAATAGGTCTAACATTTTTAATATTGCTAATTATGTTGATTGAAACTGTATAAGTATTTCTGGAAGGCATGTGTTAGTTGTGGTGATTCCTGGGGTTTTAACTATGGTGCATTGAAATGAGAATTCAGAATATACAAGCACTTGTTAGAATGAATTTTATTTCCAAAAATTCCCTTATGCTTATTTAATATGTCATTCATGCAAGGTTGATTTTGCCTTACTGTTTGATTTCAGCTTCACTAATTTCATTAAGCATAGAAGCAAAACATTTTATTCTAATAATATAAACTTCCTAATCTATTGTCTGAATATTGATTCCTGGGAGTGTGTTTTACAAATTGAAATTTTAATGCATTTTAGGCCAACCTTTTGTAGGTCAGAGCTGTTTTGAATACAACACAATGACGAGATTTTCAGAAAGTATATTTATTGTGAAGATTCTCCATTTAGTTCTCATAGCCAAATCATTGTGGTAAGAACTGGACTGGACCGGCTGGTTCAATCGGGAACCAGTGGCTCCACTGGTTTAATTGCATTGATTTGGTTTAAACGCAAAAATCTGGACAAACCATGGTTCAACCATACCAACCGGTTGGACCTGTTCAAGCCAGTTTAAAAAACCAAAAATGGAATCTGTCTTCTGCATGTCAGCCCGGTTATAGCTGTAAGCCTGTAATTGCATTTTTCATGGCAGTGGTGTGACCGCTTCATTCTTTCTTTTTTTAAAAAATGTATATATACGTACATGCATCCAATTTGCTGCATTTTAACGTCTCTGACTCTCTTCTTTTCAATTCCAAGATGTTTTTCTAGTATAAAACTCTTGGCATCATTTCATTGTCATCTGATTATCAGGCCATCCAAGAAACGCACCTTAAATATGAGAAATCATTTATATTTATATTCAAGTAGGATGGAAGAAATGAAGAATTGCATCAAGAATTTTATATGACCATCGAGTTTTAATTAAACTAAAAGGAAAATTTTACAAGACTACGATTAGACTTGCTATGCTTTTTGGGGCAGAATGTTGGGCAGTTAAAGAACAACATATATAAAAAATGAGCGTAGTGGAAATGAGAATGTTAAGGTGGATGAGTGGTAAAACAAGAAAAGATAAAATTAGGACTGAAATAATTTGAGAAAATTTAAAAGTGAGACCAATCTATGATAAAATGAGAGAAAATAGATTAAGATGATTTGGTTATGTTAAAAGGAGGCCTGAAGTAGTACTGGTTAGGAGAACAGAAAACATGGATGAAAGTAATTAAACAAGATTTAAAAATATTACAAATTACAGAATATTTAGTCTTAAATCGCCAAGAACAGCGCAACAGAATCCATGCAGCGGACCCCACCTAGGTGGGAAATGGCTTATGATGATGATGATGATTTATATTGAAAACATTTATAGACGTTAAACATTCAAAATTGTATTGTCTTTGTTTGGTAATTAAAAATTCAAAAACAGTGAAAATGTCCATATATGTTAAAGATTCAAAAACATTGAATTTTTTTATAGATGTCTTAATAATTAAAGTGAGAGATACTAAATTTAACATATAATCTTAGAAGGTACGAATATAAATATTTGCTAATAATTTAATATATAAATAATTAAATATTTATAATGTCATAAATATTAATGCTGATGTCATTGGTTCAATCCAATTTACTAAACCGATTTAAACCAGATCAGTCACTCCACTGCTGGTTCGGTTCGAATAGCATTGGACTAAATCTATTCTACTTGATTTAGTTATTTTAAATATTCTCTGTTGTAGTCCTAGTTTTAGATGATGGCTAAATGGTTTTTGTGTCAGCATATTTCTTTCCAGACAAATATCATGGTTTAGTCTCTTGCTTTTTATTGTTTGGTTTTCATGCTTCGTTGTATCTCATAAATCCCCTAAATTGCTTGGGATGTTAATAACGTTGCCCACTTCTGCATTAACTAGGTTCAATCAAGACATCGACCACCAAGGAAAAAAGGAAACAGGAGAAAGGTGGGGAAAGAGAAGTGATTCCAGCTAAAGTGGTTCACAAATGTTTGCTGTAAATTTTTATGATTTTCTCAAACAAACAAATAACATTGTGCTTTTTGAAGTCCAGATGAGTCTTCTCAAAAGGAGTCCACAGAGAGAGGGAAAAGACAGAAAGGTGGAGGTTCAGGTTTTCTTGCTCCACTCCAGCTTTCAGATGCGCTTGTTAAGTTTATTGGTACAGGTGAAATTGCATTATCAAGAGCTGAGGTGACAAAGAGAATGTGGGAGTACATAAAACAAAACAATCTTCAGGTAGTTTCAGTACTGTCTTTTTGAAATTCATAACCCGGATGACATATTTTCAAGGATGCCAATTGGTTGGTGTGGGCTATGTTCAATTATCAAGCCTGATTTGAGCCCAACCAACCCTAGGTTCAGAGGACGCTGCCTTACTGGGCTTTTTAAGTTTTAATTTCCCCCCTGGTGTTTTTGTGCCTGAAATATTCTTTGGGCACACATGTTTATTATGATATTTTTAACCGATTGCCTTCATTATGGTTGAAGGATCCTTCTAACAAGAAGATGGTTAACTGTGATGAGAAGCTGAAAGAACTGTTTGATGTTGACTCCTTCACTGGCTTCACAGTTTCAAAGCTGCTTTCTGCACATTTCATTAAAGCTGAACAGTGAGTTGATCCTATCCGTTACTTGGTGTATCCGAGGAAATGGGCAATTTTGCATGAGTGTATTTTGAAATGCCAACAATTGCTCGACTCTTCCTATTTGTTTATCCTTCTTCACAGGTTATGTGAAGAAAAAGCCAATAGAAAAGTTGAAATTGAAATCCTGTGTTTCAGATTGCAATGCTTTTTATTTTTATTTTTATTCTTCTTTTTGGCCAAGCAACTGGCATTGCTAAATTCAGAAACTGAAAGCGATCTTTGCAGTTATACAGTGGGAGAGAACTTACAGATAATTTATGGGCTTTATATCTGGCAAGAAATCAAACATGGACAACCATCTTCTAAATAGTCTTACCCCAACTATATGGGTAGGCATCATGAATAATGTATTGTCACTTCACTCTGTTGTGGACCATAAAATTGGGTGAAAATGTGAGGGATAAAAATTGAATGGTATAAAATGGTCAAATGCGTAACAGGAAGCTAGGCATAGTAGAAGTATTGAAATAAAGAGGGAAATGTTCTAAAGGAAGTCAACTGCCATCGATTTGAACTGATCTCCCCAACTTTTTGTCATTCTTCCTCATGATGGGAGTGAAGATTAGGTTTTTGTGCCTGCAGCTTTTCCTTGTCATTGTGCAAATTCAGCCAACAGAATTTCATTGATGTTTCCACTCTACCTGCTGGTATACCCTAATTGTGGACTGTTTCAGGATTTTGACCAGCTAAAGTTATACTTAGCACAAGTTGGTTTGCATTCTTGTTTTTCCCTTGCATTGATATGACAATTTGGCTTTTTTAGTTCAAGGTGCTAACAAGGATACCTTGTTCTTGAAAGAGGAGGTTGTGTTTGGATTACATAAAGATGATTCCTTCATTCTCCTTAACCATTTTTTAATTTGTGTGGGAACTTACTCCTAATGATGACAACATGTTAGATTTTGCTTTAGTTGTTATGTACCTAGTTTCTGATTCTAGGATCCTCTGGACACCTTATTAGTGACCATGCACTGGTGGGATAATTTGCAAGTCATAAATCATGTTGGCTATAAATTGCTGCTCAGCTCAAATTTGTTCAAAGGACTGAACACAGTACTTGCATGATGTAACCATTGGACATGACCCTTGTTTATGATGCTGCTGATGAGAGGATGATAGTTAAATGTGATGAGAAGATGCAAGACCTGTTTGATGTTGACTCTTCCAATGGATTCACAGTGTGTAATCTGTTTTCTGCACATTTCATCAAATCTGAACTGTGAGTTGACCCCATCCTTTATTCCGTGAGCTGGAGGAATGGGCAATTTTGCATGTGTCCTCATATCAGAGGGAATTTCTGCACTATTGCATGGCGTTTTGGCACAAAAATAGCTGAGAATCTGGATCAGGTTCGGGTGACTTGTAGTCCACCTTCAAAATGAGAGCTTTGTGCTATTGAGGGATAGCCCTCCTCTTAGGTATGAGGGTGGGCTCGCCTTTCTATTTCGTGCTCAATTTGGATGAAATTCTTCCAATCCAGGTTCTCAAGATGGGTTCTTCCCAGTGGGAGGCCTTGGCCCAGCTGTGGCCGGGTGTCGTGTCGAAGTTAGCGGTGCTCCTACAGTTTATATTTCTTTAGTTTTAACATTTTCTTTTCTTTTTCTGGGAAAACAAAGTAGGGAGTCAATTATCTTGTTTTGGATAAACATTTAGAGCATCGATTTGTTGGTGGGGATAGGGCAGCCTGAAGCTAACAGACTTTGAGATGCATGAGTCTGAACTGAACCCACTAGAATTCCCGGGGGGTTGAGAAGTTTACCATTGAAGCTTTTCTGAATATATTATTTTAATGTGAATAATAAGCAAATGACGTGGCCCTCACCCATGTTTCAAATGAAAATTCTGGGAAGCCAACGGAGTCTGGCCTTGGTCTCCAGCTATCAGCCTTTGTTGATTTTTTGCTGGTGTAATGAGGAGTTGGGCTGGCAGGCTGTTAGCTTTTTGGTCATCCTTGTTAGGCCCCACTCCACTACCGAGTGGGAAAACTGTTTTTCGAATCCAAAAGAGAGAAAAATCTAATCTGGGTTCGCCTGGGAGTAAACCCTCTTCCGGAAAGAGAGAAATTTTAAAAAAGTAAAAAAGACTTTGGGCCTTTTCATATACTGATATATTCCTTAAGTAATAGTAGTACCATCGCAATGCTTAAATCAGTCTAGAGAAGACGAGCGCATCGACCACGTTGGGTGAGGAATGTGGACATCAAATTCCTCTAATTAGAGACGAGTGAAAACGGGAGTATGTTCGCTGGGTGGAGCACGTTTTTCGGCGCTGGAGGATGGTGGGATTCCCAATTTGCATCCCAAGACGGAAGGCCGTTTCTCTTCCTTGCAGAAGCATTTTTGAAGATTTCGTGGCATGTGAGAAGGGCATCAATTTTTCTGAGTTCGATTATCCAAATAGCATATCACAAACGCGCTAGGTTATCGTCTCTCTCTCTCTCTCTCTCTCTCTCTCTCTCTCATGGTTGGGCCTCGCCAATCGCCACCCAAATGGCATCAGCCAGACTGCCGCCGCTGGAGTGCGCGTGGGTCAGATTCTGAAGGCATCTTTCTACGTTGGGCTCTTCCTATTTCAGAAACAAATGGGCCCTCACCGCTTATCTTAAACTATCATCTTTTCTCCATTGAAAAAAAAAAAAAAGGAAAAGAAAAAAAGCAAAAGAAAGAAGGAATGGAGTCTTCCGTCACATGCCTGCACTTTGGTCGCCACTAAGCATCTATAATGAGGACCACTCAATTTGTCTTGCCAGGTAGATTCGCTTCTCTTGAATAGGTATCTAGAAATCCTCCCTAATCCTTGTTCGGATGACATTAAATTTATTGATGCCAACTATTCTAGTCTTTCTTGTTGTTGCCCATATTTTTCATCATGGTCATCCATTGTTCTTCTAGGATGTTATTTATTTTGCTCTATTATCTTTATTGTTAACATTATTATTCTTCTTAAGTAAAACTAAACTTTTAGGAAAGTGATTTAGTGCTCTCGGGTGCACCGCAAATACCCAGTTATATATATTTTTTGAAAATTTGTTTACATAACTGTTAATCTAAATATATTTAGCATGTGTATCAATTTTTATTAATTTTGAAAATTTATAGATATTTTTTTTGAATTTTTAAAAAACAGTAGTATTTTAGTAATTTTAAATCACTAAAAATGCTACTGATTTTTAAAAATTAAAAAAAAAAATCTAAAAATCTTCAAAAATGGTAAAAATTGATATACATGTTAAATACATATATATTAGCAATTCTATAAAAAAATTTCACAAAAATATGTTAAAAATGAGTTATTTACACCCGAGTGCACCAAGCGTAAGTGCATTTGGGTGCACAAGATCAAGTTCCGAACTTATATAATCTTCTTGTTTTTATATATTCTTTTGGTAAGTGCTAATGGGCTCTTCCTTCAAGATTAGAGATGGAATAGAGGTGCAGCTTGGTCTAGTTGAATTAAATTTTTTAAAACAAATGTTAAATATACATGCTTTTATGAAACTTATCTTCTACATAATCTTTTTCATTTTTAATATCTGATGGTTAATGAAAAATTTACTTCATCTATTATATTTAGTATAATTTATGTTATCGTATAAATCTTTTCATTTGTTTAATATTATTATATATGAGTAATATCTATAGATGTATAAAATCAATATAATAAAAATGATTTAATATTAAATATCAATTTGTAAGTAGTATTTTTAATATTTAAACCATATAGAATATCAATACTTTATGAGGAAATGATTTTATAAAGTATTATTATATTTTAATACATATGTAAATATATCTAACCATTTTACCTAATTTATAGATGAATATACCTATTTTTGAGCAAAGGTGGCTTATGCACATATTTGTTTTATATGAAACTTAGTCCCTTAGCTAAACAAAGTGTTAAATATAGTGAATTGATTGGATTTTGTATCAATCATCAATTTTTTAAAAAATGAAATGTTATATGAAATTACTTTTATGTAATTTGATTATATAAAAAGAGAGCCCAATGCTAAATATGCATGGGTGGTCATATAATGAATTAATCAACATCATTTTCATTAAAGCTTAAGTTCTCAGAATGTTAAATTGAGTTTTCTCTTGGTTTAACTATTAAAACATGCGGATTAAGCTTCACCATACAGCCTAAATAAAAATTCAAATTTAATGTTATTTTCCTTATTGGATGAGTATAAGATAGAGCAAATTGGATAGGAAGTGTTACTATGCACTGAGAATGAATAAATTTGTATTGAAATTAATAAAAATGGTATGAGAAAAGGAAAATTTAGGTTCTTATTTTTTTAAAATAAGAAAAATATTTTTAGAAAGGTGGTATTCTATTCCATCTTCGTCCCATTCAAGTTGTGAATAGGGATTTGATCATAATAGGAATCTCCTTTAATCCATCTTTAATTGATGTTGTATAAAATAAAAATTAACAAGAGTCCACTTTCAAGAATTTCAATGTATTATCAAAAGAGCACTACACATGACCCTTTGTGAAAACATCTCCAGCAACACACCCATGGCCATGTGGGTGGGTCTTCCTGCAGTGTCCTATTCTTTCTGCCTCTGCGAGTCAGAGAGATGATTGCCCTGCAAATAATAAGTTGGCCCCACGATATATGATAGATCCTTTTAAAGAGATTCATACAAATGTTCCGGTTACCTGTATACTGTCAATCAAGCCCGTCCAATTTTTTCTTATCTAGCCATTGCAACTTTTCGACGGCTTGGATTCCACCCTAGAGCCTGCAGGGCGAAGACGCACGCATGGTTATGTACGGACAAGATGCAGCATGTGGGCCGGGTCCGGGCCTCATACTCGGTGGAGGCAGCCCTCGAGCTTGGGAAATGGCGGATTTTTCCTTCGAAGAAGATAGGACCACGCCAGCTAGACGTAGTGGTATGCGGCGAATCGGCTCGGCAGCGGCCACGTCAGCGAAACAAAGGCGCGGCGACACGTGGACGATAGAATCGCGAGCGGTTCGCCTCCTCGCGTGGGAATCTCTCGACGAGCGTGGCGAGCGTCAGCTGTCTCTGCGATTTTGGACGGCAGGCATAAAACCATCTGGTGCCCGCCGGAGTACTCAAGCCTGACCTGCTCCCGCATCAGATTGGATTGCGATCTTTTGCCCTTTGTCGGCTTTCGTAACTACGACAAAGACCAGCGCAAGCCGTTGGATTTTTATTTTGATGCACGGTGCAGATTTATTTTTACATTGATGAGGGTCAGAAATAAGGGTGGATTATTTATAAAGTCAGATTTATTTTCTATTATTTTTTCCTTGGAAGAGCGGATCCATATGGAACACATGCAATTGCTGCGCCTTAAAACTTTTAAAAATGTTTTAAACCTCTTAAAAACTTAAAACTTCTTAAAATGTAATTTTAAAATTTTAAAAAAACTTACGAATACAATATGCCTCCCTTTTTTTAAAATTATCCTGCCGGCCCCAGCAAATGCCCTTGATCTGTCACTAATCATTATGACCATGGCTGAATCTAAATCGTTGATCAGTTGAGTATTTAAATGATATAGGACCTCAATTCAACCGTTGAGATTGAATGATGGCTAGGTATGAATTCCATACACCTTTTTACGTCAGCTTGTCACGGTGATGGCAGAAGGTGTACTAAGGGCGGAGGCATGCTCGCCGCATCTTTGCATTTGAAGGGCGATAGGAAACCAGCTTTCTGAGATGCTTGTGCGTGTTCTAAAAAAAGAAATGCTTTTCGTACCCCATCATCATCATATGACCTGATGATCAGGGGACATTAGACACGAGAGAGAGATAGAGAGAGAGAGAGAGAGGATGGATCATCGTGGATGACATGGAAGCAATTCCGTGCATGTCACAACAGCTTTTTTTTTTCTTTTTTCCAATCCCATTCCTCTTTTTTCTGTATCGAGACAAATGCCAACTTGGAAGAAATTCCGTACACTTTTTTCCAGCAGGAGAGATTCTTGGGCGTCTCTCCAGATAAATATGAATCTGTCTTGTGAATCCATGCCCTGGAGACGGCATGGACGGTTGGCATTCAGGGTGTGATCAATGGTTGTAAAGTAAAAAAAGCTTCTGAAATACCCAATTTAAAATGTTGGCTTATATTATATAATAGGGCTGATTACATGAGATAAATAGCATTGGAGCCCTCTATACAATATTTATTTCTTTTGATTGTTTCATATTTTTTATTTTTTCTTCGCAAATTTATTTTCCTAAACGTATTTAATCTATTATTAAGTTTTATTATTTTATATATTTATTTTTTGTTTTGAAAATCATCATTTTATGGGGTATTTTGGTCAAATTTTGCCTCTAGTAGCCCACTGGTAACTCATGCGGCCACCAATGTTGTGGATGTGAGTTCGAATGGTGTCTCCTCAATTTAGTACGAGAGTATATATTATGTGTTCTCTTAGTAATGAGAGTATTTATAGTTGCCATCCTAGAGTGTAGAAGTATTTACAATGTGTCTCTTAAGAGGGTGAAAGTTGTGAAAGGGCTTGATTTGTAATATCAAATGTCATAGTGTGTATAATACTAATTAAAAAAAAATGGTCCAACAGTAAGAATGGAATGGTCACTTAAGACCACCATAACAAATCTTCTTAAATGTAACAATTAATCTGGTTGCATTGGATGCCATTTTTAAAATTGAAATTTTATTCAAGAGAATTTTTCTATAAACACCTTCATGTATAAGGGAATCTGTAAACTACTCCCAAACTAGGGGGAATTGTAAATTTACCCACATGCGACATGAGATTCCAGCGCTAATTAGTCGTATAATATCCACCAGTGGCTGCATTTTGATGTTATTTGATTGCAAATAAATACATGCAATAAACAAACTAGTATCATATTTTGCTCTATGTAAGCTATTTTAAATGAAGAAATGCAACCATTTTTAAAATACTAGACCTCATATAACATTACACAGCAGTTTCTATTTGGTTGCAAATACTATTAAAGGTGGGTGATAAATGTTTTTAAGTTGCTTGTATTTATCATTATTTACTTTAGACATATCATTGGATACATAAATTTTCTTATAGTGGGCCCAAGAGATCGTACAATGCGACAAAGCACATTAACATGATATCTATGGAAGATCATTACAAATCTTGCTATTGAAAATTTTCCAAAAATGGCGATATTTATAGTTGATATTTTGTTTGATATTCGAGCGTAATACCTACGCTATACCTTTCTCCTCCAAAATTAGTATCCACCAACTGAATTACGCACTATCTCCAGCTTGAGTTTCACCCATATTTTTCTTTTTTTAGAGCCACTTGAGTGGATTCTAATCTATTTATTTACTATGCAAATGATTTCATTTGACAACACTTATTTATGTTTACTCTTAAAAATCAATGAAACTCTTTTTTAAGTTAATACTTGAACTTGAAACATTTCTTTCTTGTATCAGTGAATCTTGAACCCAACTAAGGATGCACGTCTTTAGTCATTCATTGCTCAAGAAAACTAATGCTTCATATGCACAAGAACAAATACAAGGCTATATATAGAAATTTTTCTATAGTAGACCTCAAGAGAGATGGTACAAAGTGACAAATCATATCGATATGATATCACAGAAGTATTATTACAAATTTTATTATTGAAATTTCTTTCACAATGGCTATATATATATGATTGAAATTTTGTTTAACATTTGAGCACAGTACTTGAATCATATCTTTTTTCCTTCCAAAGTTAGCATCCAACAATCGAACTAAGTGCTATCCTCATCTTGAGCATCACATATGGTATTCTTAATTTGAAGCTAGTTGAGTAAATTCTAATATGTTCATTTACTATGGGAATGAATTCATTTAGTTTTCTCTTTTTAAGTTAATACTTAATTTGAAGCTAGTTGAGTAGCTTTTAAGTTGTTCATTTACTATGGGAATGAATTCATTTAGTTTACTCTTTTTTAAGTTAATACTTGAATGTGAAATATTTCTTTCTTGTATTCATGAATCGTGAACTCAACTAGGGCATATGCATTTTCAGTCATTCATAGCTATAGATGATCATGCCATATATATGTGTGACAAATTCACGTATATATTTTCCCTTGAATCTCTTGTTTTCACACCACCATATATATTTTTAATAATTTGTTCAATTAGATGATCATGTCTAAATTTAAAATAGGTAGAAGTTTGTAAGGAATATTACTTTCACTTACCTCTTAATTTGGCTTGAGTTCATCATTATCTTACTTAGAGCTTTTCTCCTCCTTTTTTTACATGTACTTTTCAAATTCATTTGAAAAATTCTTTGCATCACTAAATTCATCATCTCTTTTGGAAGTTAGGTTCAATTCATTGAAAGTAACGCGTATTGATTTTCTCTTACTTGTATCTTTTTAATAAACACTCTAAATACTTTATTATTTGAAGAGTAATCAAGGAAAATAGCTTCATCACTCTTTACATCAAGTTTTTTCATGCTATCTTTTCCATTATTTAATACATAACATGTGCATTAAAAAATATGAAAATATGTAATATTTAGTTTTCTACTTTTTCGAAGTTTATATGGAGTTTTCTTCGATATTAATCTTATTATGACTTGATTTAGCACATGGCAAGTAGTGTTAACTATTTCATCTCAAAATTTCTTGAAGAATTTACTTTTATTTAGCATAATTCTAGTCATCTCTTGTATTATTTTATTTTTCCTTTCAACTACTTCATTTCGTTAAATCTCATATAAATTCGCATATCTATTTTGACTTTTTTTTTTTTTTTACTCTTCATCATTTTGTCTTAATTATTTTATATCATTGTAAAGTTCTATTACTTCCTACACGTGTCATCTTAGATGGAGAGTAAGAGATGGATTTTTCTGGTGAGGAGGAAGAGATGGAATTTTATGGCCAAAGATTTTGCAATTTTTGTCTAGGAAAAGCATAAAGTACAAATCAACAGGTGGGCACACCTGAGACAAATCCTTTTCCGGCTATAACTCCAGCATTATTTATTATTATTATTATTATTATTATTTGGATGCCTCTTCAATATACGTTATGACCACGGTTGCAAGTAAAATGCTATGTTTTCAACCTTATCAGACAACCGGTGAATGCCTCCAATTCAAAGATCCAACCTTTCTCTGGCCTCCATATGAAATATTTCTGTGAGTTTGATTGAATAATCTTTAGAATCAACGGTAGAGAATTCTGGACGAAAGCTGCAAGTTCACCGTTGTCTGTGGTCCAGCGGCTATTCTATGAAACCTAGATATTTGTTGTTGTGGTAACTTGTGACACATGGCCAATAGCTACTGTGGGAGCGAAGAATCCAGCGCGTGTTTCGGATTTTGCTGGATTATTTGCGGGTTCGCGTGCCTGAAAGAATTTGAAAATGTTGCAATTTGCTGGACGGGTACCGTACCCCTCTGGTTTCATCCGACCAATCCCAACCATTAATCGTGCGGCCCTAATGACCAAAAAAGAAATCAAGTATATATGATATCGTTTCTCTTATGCATGCTACCTAGCTTTATCTCGAGGAAGGTTAGTTTGTTATTTTCATCGCTTTTTTGGTTGAAAAAATCAAATTTCTCCACACGTACGATAAATAACACAATTTTCTCTCTCCTCCCGACCATCATTCAATATTTAGTTACTTAATTATTCATCTTCCCAAAAAAAAAAAAAAAAATTATTCTACTTTTTTATTCACAAACATGTAAGTTATATCTATATAAATGGCATTAAATAGACGTTTATCCAACTCTGTAGGTAATCAAATGTTTAAAATATCCCTATAAGTTTGTAAACTAATTATACTTATAAAATCAGTCCGAACTTCACCAAGTCCACCTATTGAAAGCGTGGGACGCCAAAAAAATCTGCACTCACGCTCGCGATTAAACCGTGGTGACGCATCCGTGCGCTCATCCCGGTCAGCGAAAACTGTTTATATTCACTAAGTTTGTTTTAGAAGTAGTAAAACTTTTTAATAAAAATTTTAAATAGAGATATAAAACTTTTTTTGAAAAGAAAAAAATGATGTAATATAATACAGATAATTATGAGGAATAAAGAGAATAAAGTTAAAATAAATAGGTTAAATGTATAATAGTTGTATATGAATGATTAAAGGGTAGAGTAATTTTATAGAAGAAGTAAAAAAAATTTTAAATAAGATAATTGCAAATAGAGAAAAGTTTTAATTTGAAATATTTTTATGTAAACAAACACATCCAAAGAATTTTTTGGTGAAAACAAATTTGAAATGTGGAAAAAAAATGTTATATGATAGAAGTAATGATAAGGAGTAAAAAAATAAAATTAAAATAAGTAAATATATAGATAGTTATATAAAAATGATTGAAAAATTGGATATGTGTATAGGAAAAAGTGAAAAATATTTTTAAAATAAGATAATTGTGGAAAGTAAAAAGTTTTAATTTAAAAAATTTTAGTGAAAAAAAAATTGTGTATAATTTGTTAGTTCATATATCAAATTATATAATTTTTTTCTTTTCTATCTATATTGAAAATAAAATTTTGCATTTTCATGCACTTGCATATGAAAATGACATTTGAAATGCAATTTTTATTTTCAAAATTCAAAAAATATGTAAAAAATATATAATATAAAATTTATTTACATAAAATTCACAGAAAATAATAACATTTAGGTAGCCTGAATGAATATCATTCTATGTATGAGCACAACATGTCATTTTTTATATTTAAAATATGGGTATGTTTGGAAAGCAATAAAATTTTTGGATAAAAAATTTTCAATGTAAAAGTTTTTTTCAAAATTGGAGAAAATTATGCAATATAATAAAGGTAATAAAGAGAAATAAAGAGAATAATGTTAAAATAGATACGCTAGTTGTCTGAGCGGTTGTATAAAATTGATTAAAAATGTAAGATAATTGTACAAGAACATGTGAAGAAATAATTAAAAATAGGACAGTTAATTGAAAATTTTTAATTTTAAAATGTCTTATTAGTGTATTTACATCATACATTTTCATTTTCTACTATAATCAAGCTCAAAATTTTCTTATAACTTTTAAGAAAAAGCCTACAACCTCTTAAATATCAAAAATAAGGGAAAAACTATTATGGTGTAAAGAACCAATGTCTCCGGCAACATCGGTTCAGGCACTGCCCGAGTGGTTGGTTTGAAAACTTTTGAGTGTGAACAAACATACCAATAATTTATTTTTTTACTGTGGAAAATATGAAAATTAAACAATTAGCAAGGCCACTTTAAAAATCATACGAAATTGAATCATTCGATCAAAATCATTGCACTACTCATTTTTGTAGGCTTAAAAATTCTAAATTACCCTTCAACTAGCTTATCACACCATGTCGATGGAATCTTGTTTCAGATTCGAGATTTTAAAGCTGTGTTTGGGAATAGATGAAACTTTTGTTGAAAATTTTTAAAGAATATAAATTGTCAAAAGATGTGATGTAATAGGAGTAATGAAAAGAAATAAAAAGGATAAAGTTAAAATAGATAGGTTAGTTGTGTGTATAATTGTCTATAAATTATTGAAAAGTAGAGTAATTGTATAGAAATGTATGAAAAAATAATTAAAAAATATGATAATTACGAAGAGTGCAAAATTTTAGATAAAAAAGTTTTAACTTAACATTTTATACTCGGTCAAACACACCCTAAATCAAACAAACGGATTTCCTCGCGTGCCGATCCATGTAAAAAGAAAACGAAACAGCTGCCGTGTATTTTTCTTTTGAATACGCGACAAATCGACTCCGCTATCTTCCGTTATTTACTCCTTAAGATTCTGGCATTCCAAAAACCGGATTTTGGCATGCACTGCCCCACCGCCCCACCCAACCCTGTTTTCCCTATATTCGACCACACTCAAAAGCTCCAAGTCCTTCCCATCCAAAAAAAATAAAAAGAACTCCTAAAACTTTTATTATAATTCTATATTTTTAGGATTATATTATCCGTTAAAAAATTGAAAATTTCATGCTCAATTGCTTATATTTAACTTCATAATTTCTTTTTGAGAAATTTAAATAGAAATCGGAAAGTATATTCCAAAAATATAAGAGGAACAGTGATTTCGGTTGGATTAAAAAATCAAAAAAAAGTATTCATATGAATAGGATTGATGATTGGATTTATTTTTGTCACATGAGCCATCCCCTTTCTGAGATATGAATCTTTAATGGTTGCCATCCGAATTTCGATCATAGGTGGCAGTGTAAGTTTGAAGAACGCTCCTGTCACTCCGTATAAATTCCGCCTTCCTGTGCATGCACAGGCAAGCAGAAAAAGGAGTGGGAGGGAAGGAATAGGGGATAATAGTAGGAGAGAATGGGATCAACATCGGGTTTGAGCTTGGAATTTAGTCCGAGTTCTGCGCCGATGATGGTTTTGGGATTTCTGAGGGAGATTTCAACCACCGGGGATTGCAGGAAAAGGCTCAGGAAGCTGGCGGACTGCTTGAAATGCTTGGAAGAAGAGCGCAGGAAGATCGACGTCTTTAAGCGCGAGCTTCCTCTCTGCATGCTCATCTTGAATGACGGTGGGAGTTTTTTCTTTCTGAATTTCTTGTGTTTTTGCGACTTGGGTCTTGGGTTTTACTGAATTTTAACAAATGAGTTTACATTTTCTTCGTATTTCGATACATGGATTCTCCAGTTTGATGTATGGATCGAAGCTCTTGCTTTCTTTCTTTCTTTCTTTCTTTTTTTTTAATTTGTCTTGAAAAAATATGGTTCTTCTTTATGGAATTCTTTTCTTTTTTGTGGATTTTGGTATTTGGTATTTTCGGTGTTTTCTTTTTCTTGGTTCCTGATATTCTGGTTGCCGATTCTTGCAGTGATTGAAGCGTTGAAGAAGGCAGAGAAGCAATGCAGGCACTACAATGGGAGTTCGGGGCCTGTTTTGGAGGAATTCATTCCAAGTAAAATCGATGAAAATGAAGGGGCAAAGAAGGAAAACGACGCCCGCGACAAGATGAACTGGATGAGCTCTGCTCAGTTGTGGAGCAATAGTACTAACAATCGTGAAAACAATAATTCTCTTTGCATCAAGATAAATAAATCGAGTGACGGAAAAGAGGTAGACAGAGATACCAATTTATTAGTTTTTTTCCTTAAATTTTAGCATTCAATAATTGTCGGATTTATTTTTTTCTGGTTTTGATGTCTGAAGGAGAAAGAACGCCACCAAATTCTGGACGAAAAACAATTTCGTTTGCGTCATTATAATGAAGGGGGATGCGTATTTTCGTCGCAGAGCAGATTGTCCAGCCAGAAGGCAGAGGAGGTGCTGGCGCCAGTGCCAGACCTTTCTCTTCTTTCCCCTGGGATTAAGATTCCGAATGGTGAATCTGGCAGTGCTGGTGCCAATCTAAAGAGCGGCGTGAAAGATGTGGTGGTCCCATTTGCTACTGACCAATTAAAATCACAGCCACCAAGAAAAGCAAGACGGTGCTGGTCGCCGGAATTGCACCGACGGTTTGTCAATGCTCTCCAGCAGCTCGGAGGTTCACAAGGTCAGATTACTGTTATCTCATCGCGTTTGTGTTGAATTGACGGGATTGATAAGAAATCAAGAAGATTAGAACTTCGATTTTTTTTTTTTTTTGGGAGGGGGTGATTTACCCACAAATTACTCAATTATTCTTAAAGTGGAGATTGTATTTCGATAATTACAATTTCCTTTTATTTGAATGGGCTAATTTGGATCATCATAAGAATGGAAATCGTTAGAACTGATGAGAGATCATTAGTTATTTCTCCGTCTCCTCATGGAAAGAAGAATCTCTTTTCAAGGGAAAACTTCTATTTTGAGCTTTAATGACAATGCCTTTTTGGATGCGCTGGGACGCACCGGGTGGCTTCTTAAAACATGGGGAATATGAAATTGTTAAATTACTGTGCATTTCTGGCTGATTGGTTAATGCCTTTGATTTTTTGCACAGTGGCCACTCCAAAACAGATAAGAGAAGCGATGCATATTGATGGGCTTACGAATGATGAAGTGAAGAGTCATTTACAGGTTTCTATAAATCACCCTTTTTAACTTTTCTTTACTTTCCCAACTTTCCTTCTAAAGTGTTTTTTTTTTCCCCATCATGCCAACGAAAAAAGTGCTCTATTGTGTTTCCAGAAGTACCGATTGCATACTCGAAGGATTCCAGCTTCTGCTTCAGCTATGCCAAGCCAACCTGTTGTGGTGGTGGGAGGAGTGTGGGTCCCCCACAACAATTTCGAGTCATCAAAACCAATCTCTTCACAGTCAGGCTCTCCTCAAAGTCCACTTCCACTGTCTGGCAATGCCCAAGTAGTCTCCCCTCTTGGTGGCGATAGTTGTGAAGACGAACAAGATAGGTCTTACAGTTGAGGAGCCAACTTCATTAAACAGGCATTGAAGAAACGAAATGATGGATACAGATACATAGATAGGCTGCAGGAATTTGCAGATACCATAGTCGGGAAGTCACGAGTACTAGAATTATGATAGGATCATAGGATGGAGTCTCACAAACCGATAGAGTGACGCAGCTTTTGCCAGTGGCATTTTGAAGGTTTTGATAGATAAGTTTTCGGGTTTTGCTTTTGATTTCTCTCCCTAGTTAGGCCTTAAGCTGCTGTTGATAAGGAGGTTAATGTAACTTCATCCATCAGAAGAAGATTAACATGCCTCTAAAAAATATGAGATGCATGCTTTTAAATATATACAGTGTGCCTCCAATATTTTGCCTTGTTTCTGTCTTCAATGAAGAACAAGACATTGAAATCCTGGTTCATTTCCTGTTTTTTCCGCCTGTTATAGCAGCAACCTGCTTGCCTTTATCTCATTGCAAAGAATTCTGTGTTTAGTTTTTGAGGACAGCAATCTTCATAGTTGCCTGCGGTTTGACAGAAACTTCCTTTCTTCCATGAAATTTTGACGAGCACCTTATTCATGCTGCAGAACTTCCCAGTGTCACTCTTTATGATTTTCTAAAATACACAGCTGATAGCCTGATATAAGCAAGCATTGACAGTTTTCTGTTCTAGTAGGTGCTCACATCTACACTTTCATCCATTTTAAAACCCCCCTTACCAATTTAAACAAGAATACTAATGTTGAGGACCCCAAATCCTTCTGCCTCCGGTGTTTCCCTGGCATAAAGAGTTTCTTGCCCCCGCCCGGCTGAAGTTGAGCTTCAAGAGGTATTCTGCACATCATTCATTTTGGGTTGAATGGGGTAACAAGAATTTGAATCATCTTCATACAGATTTAAGGAACATGTATTTATTTTTCTGAAGTATAATAGAAGCTCATCAACAGAACCAATCTCTGCAGTACTAAGCCATATTTGTTTTGAGAAAGCTGATTTACTTTCAAATGTTAGCTAAGTAGGAAGGGTGCATTTGTTAGCGTAATCTATATAGAAACAGACCGAACTGTGATTGCAATGGTGAATCTAGTGATACAATGGTGGAATTACCCTTGTATGAAAGTCATAAACTTGTGCCCTAGATGTTATGGAAATTCATTTGTGGTGATTAAGTAAATGCCAGACCATGATACCTGGCTTTTCCCCTTAATCTAGCAAGAAATGCAATCAGGAGAGATGGAAGTGCTTGCCAATTAATGCAGTATGGACATACTGTAATGATTATTTTAATAGATCCAAGATCTTTTACCCTTGACTGCTGCACATAGGAAATGAGGAGTTGCATGTTAATCCCACTGGTATGATTTCTATCCTAGCCCCAACATTTTACAGCCAATGCATCAGACGCTGGACTCAAGGTAAGACTGCGTTTGTTGCTGTCGCAGGGATTTTCCTATCTTGTTCTAACGTTATATTATGGGTTTTTATCCCATACAGTTGCCCAGTTTACGACCGGCCTTTTGGGATCGCGGCTGTCATTTATGATTCCACTCACAAGAACTTCAAAATATGCTTCTCACTTTCCCCTTCCATGAGATGAATCATCACCATGTGCACAAGTGTTGACAGTTTTTCAACTTTATAGGTACATGCCAAGCACGCATGACGGTACACCCAGGTACATTTAACCTACTTTTTTTTAAAAAAAAATAAAATTTTATAAGCGGTTAATCTAGCGTATTTTAAAAAATATCTACAAATCTCCAAAAATGGTAAAACTTGGTATACATGTTAAATAGAGTTAGATTAATAGTTATATAAAAAAAAATTAAAAAAAAAAAAAAAAACTAACTAAAAGAATGAATTTTTGCACTCGAGTACAGTAGAACTGGTCTCCATGTGAAGAGGGCTAGAATTTCAATTCCCCTTGGGATGGGATGCAGTCTGGACAGGTTTCCAATGATATGAATTGCACACAGTTTCAGAAAGGACCAGTAACTTCAGTGGAGCTGCCATATAATCCACTTCCCGGGGATAATACCCAGCTTGCCTTTCATCCATATCACAATCCATTGCCAATAATTCAAGACCCTTGGTGCTTATAAGAAGGATTTAGAAACTCCCAGTATTGGAATACAAGACAAAAGGGTCACTCTCATCAGAGAGAATAAAGTTAAGAATCTATGGAAAGAGCTTACAAACAACAGCCGGCCTGATTTGGATGGCACTTATTGGCACTGAATAAGAACTGCTGGTGTGATATTCAATGACAGCGATAGGCCGATTTATGTATTCTCCAAGTCTGTGGATGCTGCAAGCAAGGGATGATGCTGAAATCGGAGTTCATCGTTCTCCACAAAAGGCTGTCTGCTAACAGTGGCTGGTACGAAACTGGATGCGTTTGGAAACACTAGCAAAAACTGAGAATCTGCTAGATTCTCATTTGTGAGTAAGGCCCCGTTAGAAAACACACCAATCGTGGCATCAAGATCAGCAGTAGATGTGCGGGCGCGGGAACAGCGCCGCTGGTAATGACGACCGGGGCCACGACGCCCACCCGGGGTCAAATCCCCCAGGTGTCGTTACTTGGAGCGGTATGTTTTTCTTTCTTTCTAAAAAAGTAAGAAAGAAAAATAAGATAAGAGCAATGTGCCTTTCCAAAAAAAATAGATAAAAGCTTCTTGCATCCCTTGAATATTGTAAGAATCTCGTAGAGCTTAAAGGTATTACAAATTAAGATAGCTGTAATTATATACATAAAAAAAAAAATCAGCAATAGAGGTGATCAATCGTATACATCACTGAGTCACCCAAGATTTATATTTGAAAAAAGATCTTCTAACATAAAAAGAGGATGAAAAAGATTTTCGATGATTAAACAAAGCTAGATTGGGACCTTACAAAATATAAAACATATAGGAAATTGATCTAGTGCATGTGATTGCACTTTGTAGTCTATGTACCATAGGGCTCATTTATTCATGAATAGAAAATTTACTCATCCATTCTATTTAGAATTATTTACTTTATTAACATACTAATTTCCATCCAAATTTTCATCTAAATTAACCATGTGTATCAGGCACATCTTAAAATGCTGCAAAACTAATGTTATAAAATAATTTAACATAAATATCAAGTTTAAATAATATTTTTAACATTTAAACTGTGTAATGTATGTTTTTATATATATAAATGATTGCATATTGGATTATTATATTTTAATAAATGTGGCGCTCATTTTACAGCAAACCACACATAATTATAGTGCAATCCAATTGCACATGAAAGGTTGCGTATGTGAGAGATGTTCTTGTACATTTGCATGCACTGTTATTTAAGGTGCATTTGGCTCAAAATGGGCCTTTTATGCATTTAAATATATTAATATTGTAAACAATTATTTATTTATGTATAAATTATATTTTAGATAGTTTACATGTTAAAAAATAATTTTTAAATTATCATTTACATTAAACTATTTTATTACGTTTATTTTGTATCATTTTTAGATGGAGCTCATACATAAATACGATTTGGATGAAAATTGGTTATGCTAATAAAAGAAATAATTTCAAATACCATGAATGGAGTAAATATAGATTTTATAGTCACGTAAGGTATATTTGAGTCAAATGTACCATAAGTTAAGGTGCATTTATAAGCATTGTAATAATTTACAAATATATATATGTTATCAAGGAAGATAAAAGAAAGGTTTCATGTGTGATCACATGAAAAGCATAATTCACATAAATCATTAATATACCACTATTTCTATCCTTTGTGGCCCACCATCATATGTATACAATAAAAAAACAAAATTTAAAATCCTGAAATATCGAAATTATAGATAATTGCATTTTGTGGAAATGTTAGCCTCTAGCCTTCTCACAACTGTTATGTAACCAACCTATAGCCCATATAATTATTATTCATCACTACAAAAAGTATAATGGTCACCCCCACCATTAACTACTTCCTACAACTCTCCCGCGTATAATTACAAAAATTGCATCTTTGCATCGAATGCATAATGCTGTATGCAAGAGTTACATGAAGGTTGTTTAAACAATTCAATTGACATATTCTAATATTTGAAAGAGTATGATGCAATATAATAGGACAATAATTAGAAGTGAAGAGAATAAAGATAAAATAGATAAATAATTATATGAGAAGACGCAAAAAAAATGATTTGAATATGAAGTTATAATTGAAAAGGAAAGGAATTAGATAATTACGATTTCAAATTATATAAAAAGGAATGTATGACGACGTAGAAAATTTTTGTTTTCTTTTACCAAATACCAAATGGACCCCAGTAATATTTTTAAAATTATAGGAAACAAACAAAACAGAATCCTCGGAATTACTAGTCCTTGTGAAAAAAAAAAAATTAGAAGTCCTTATAATAACTCATTCAAACATGACTCGTTTTTTAGGCTTTTTTTTTTAAAAAAAGAAAAAGAAAAAAAGAAGAGTCATTAAGGGTTTAAAATAAAATTCGTCGAATAAGGCCCTAACCCAGAACGTTTAGAAACAAGGTTTCTCTTGTCTTTCGCGAACTTTTTAACAGGGCTGCACTTTAGTGAAACTCACCTCATGGAATATTCATAGGACCATACTTAGCACCCGGCACCCAACCGGTTTTCTTTTTTCTTTTCTTTTTTTCGAGCGCCCTGCTACTAAAACGTCTATTTAATGACGATACGATCATTTCAATTGCAAACTCGTGCGAACTTCACATTCCAACGAATATCATATCATTTGCAAAAACGTTTTTTAAAAAAAAAGTACAAGGTTTTACTTCCATCGAACCCTTCTTCAGTATAACTCCTTCCATTTTTAATATCCTAATACTCACAAAAAATTTACTTCATCCATTATATTTAGCATAATTCATATCATTTTAAAAATCCTTTCATTTATATATTATCACTATTCATGAACCTTATCTACAAATGCAAAATATCAATGTAATAAAATAATTTAATGCTAACTATTAATTATAAAGTTGTAATTTCAACATCTAAACCATTTAAAGGTTTCCATAAAAAAAATATCAATATTGCGTAGATAAACAATTCTACACAGTATTATCACCTTTCAATACAAATGTAAATTAATCTTATCACTTTTCATGATTTACACAAAAATAAATATGTAACACATGCACATTTTGATTTCGATGAAACTTGATCTTTTAACTAAAAGAATGATACAAATACAATGAATAGAATAAATTTTTCTATCCATTATCAAAATACTGAAAGTGGAAGGGGTCACATAGTAAATAGAAGTGGAGAATAGAGCCCAATTATTTAAAACTACCCAAGCATTCAAAGCATCTAAAGTTGAAAACCACACTCACCTAGACAAGGGCTCAAGAGACTCGGACAAGGCAAAGGTCAATTGATTATGAGTTGCAAAGTTGAATAAAAAATTAGTTTCTTTTTTTCATAGGCATATATAAAGGTAAATATTATGTAAATTTATGGTAACTTAGATATAACCAAATCATTAAGTAGGCTAGCTGCAGAAGAATTCCAATTCTGAGGTTAGCATTGAATCATTTCCCATATTATATAAACAAAAGGCACAAAAAAAGAAAATAACGACTACAGGTCTCCTGATTTCTGAAGCGTAAATGCGTTAGTTATTTGTTTCTTCATCATCAGTAGGTCTACAGGTTACTCAAGTACTCAGCAATGAAAATAACAACTACAGGTCTCCTGATTTCTGAAACATAAAAACGTTAGCTATTCATCTCTTCGTCATCAGTAGGTCTGCAGGTTACTCGAGTACATCCAGTAACACCATGAGAGAGAGAGAGAGAGAGTATTGAACCAGTTGCTAATCCGATTCAGATGAAATATCAGAATGAGGATCCAATGCCATTACCATTTTTGACATTGATTCACCCATGTCTGTGACATCATCTCTTTGCAACCCCCACCTCTGGAGCAACTCAACTCCTGGAGCTCCCCTATCAATACCAAATCTATGGAGGTCGTGCCACCTTTTCTGCACGTATGGAAGAATGGCGCTGCTGGAACGGAGTCTTGCGGCCATGGGAATCGAACTGATGTCGAGTGAACCTCTTGGTCCAGATCCAGGGATTGGACTTCCTAACAACTCCCCATATTCACCAATATCATTTCTGAAAATTGATGGAAATGGAAGAGGTATTGGCAGAGGACAGAGAGCAATGGAGAGATGTGAGAACTGAGGCCTGGTTGAAGCACTCCAATATCCGGCATTAATTGAATCCTTCACTTGAGAAATTGAAGCCCTGCAACTCCCTGAAATGAAATTCTAGGCCTAGTTATAATAAGGTTTCACATGACCACTGAGTTCTGCAGCACAGCACCTATAATGAGCTACAGCAGTGATTGTATGAAATAGATGGTCATTGTCAGGCACATGGGGTCATGCCTGGCTTATGCCTTAAGACCCATGACATGGATGTGCAGAAAACCATCATCAGGCACATGCACTGAAGCTCAGCTTATACATTAAAGCATCTTAAGGGGATGTGATAGTATCAAGAATACCTGAGTGAAAAGCTCCATGAATAACAGTAGATTCTACTGCTAGATTGTCCTCAACATCTTCTGCAACATCAGCTGTCAAAGAATGTAGACTTCCTGGAAGTGAGGCTTGTTTTTGTTCCCCTGGAATGGAAAATTGCTTAACTTCATGGATGTTGATGTTAATCCAAATAGGTCACATTGGAATGCTGTGCATGATATTACCAGCCAAAGGCGGAGCAGGGATCGCAGCATCAAGAATGGCTACTGTGTTTTGTCTAGCTTGGTCTGCTAGCATATGCACCATCTCACCAATGTCAATGGCACCAGTAATATAATTGGAATCAACAGTAGGTCCACCTAATTCCATTCGGAATGGAAGTGACATTGAGTGTAAGGCAGCAGCATAAACTGCACTGCAGTGAAAAGGCTTTGCATCATCAATGCAGAGATAGGCAGATGCCTTACCTGCAAAACAGAACAGGAGAAAATCAAATCATAGCATCATCAACCATCACCAATAGCCATTTCTCAACTTCTGGACAGAAATTTCTAATGGACTAAAATTAGAAAAATGGCCATGCCAGAGCTTCACATTGGCACCAGTCAATGAGGACAGTTTCCAAGTAGAAATGCAAGGACATGCACCCTTAGGGTAAGCAAATAAAGTAGGTTCATAGTCAACCACTTGCCAATCATATACAAGTGCATGTGAATGCTCATGCTCCAGTAGGGTCAAAGTTTGCACTAAATGTCGCTCATGCACCATGGTCAGGTGCTACATACCACCAATTCTGTTGTTTCTCAACAACAATGTGCTTGTAAAAGAACAGCTATATGCAGTGGCAAGACAAGCCCACAAGCAAGAACATGATATAAACAAGATACTCCAGAAATATTTACACAGCTAAAAAGGGATTCGTACTTGCTTTCAGGGAAGAAAATCCAATTGGCACCATCAAATCGCTAAAAGATGATAATATTGCAAAGGAGACAGCATCATGCAGAGACCTCGAAATAGACTTCTTCTGGTTAGTGGTGTTCAAATAGGAGTCTGAGCCTCTAGCATCATAAAGCAGCACTGGAGTGGTTGGGTATTCATCTACAACACTCTCTAAGAAATTTGCAGCCACACTAGAAAAACCTCCAGAGCCATCCACAATGAATTGTATGCCCTATAAAGGATGCATGAAATTCGAATAAAGAGGATAATTCCAAATCCATGTTTACAACCTCAACCCTTTAATCCTTGGTTGGTGCATAGAATAAATCTAAAAAACTGCTTCACAATAATAATAGATGGAATTTTGAGCTTTGATAATGTAAAGTGAAGAAATGGGAGGACCCTATAGGCATTGATTGAAAATCTTCATATGAAAGGTTTGGACAAGATCTGCCTCTGAGAAAATGCATTAATTTAAATCCATGTAAGATGATTCCTTTGCACAAATGAAGACAAGGTCAGGCAGGTGCAAGATGAGAAACAATAAAAGAATCTCACTTGATGTATCGACAGTTGGATTCTGTTGGATTTTCATTAGAACTCCCATTGGGAAGAAAATTCATCTACTAGTTTCACAACATGGTTATCACCAACTCTATTTAGTACCTGAAGATGGTCACATTCTTCAACAAAGAACCGTAATCGCTCATTCATCTCTTCTCCATGCATGCTCCCTGATAAAGCTTCCCTCCCAATTCCATAATCATTAAATTGATTGACATCTGCCCACAACCCATTTAATTCATATAGACTTTGGGGATGATAATGCACCTTTGAAAAATCTGTCCAGTACTGAACCCCGTTTTCTAAGCATTGCACTATATCCTTTTGTTCACCATGGGGATTATCCATTTTGACATCATCAACAAGGCTAGTTGATGTCCCCTGTTCTTCTGTGTCTAAACTTTGCAGAAATAGATTCTTCTTACGAGGTTCAAATACATGCCTTGAAACCTTACCAGTCCTGCACATTGATACAAACAACTGAGCAAACAATCACATGCGAAACTGCATATGAAAGTGAGAATTATTACTGAACTAGTAATGAACCAGGTCAGGATTTGGAAAAAATAAAACTGGATTGTAAGCTGAGCCTATTCAAAATTTTGGTTCTGCTAGTCGTGGATGCCAAAGGACACAATTACAGAATATGTGTCACCAAAAGACACCAGTAATGTTTCTCATGAAGAGCATTTCCAGCAATTACAACTATTCATCAGAACAACATGATGTCGAAAAAGATCATCAAGGCCTAAACTGAACTACTCAGGTCAGCTACACGAATCTGTATCATAACTTTTTTTTTTTATTCAAAAAAAAATATCTGTATTAATTTTAATTCAACATGAAAATGTCTCACCAAGTTACAATATGTGAAGGATCAGATGATGGAATGTCATTATATAATGAACCAGAAGAACTCAGTGAGCCAAGTGATCCTGGACATTCAAAGCAAAATTCCACCTTAAAGCATAAGAAAAGATGATTAAATGAGAAACCATGAGCGACAAGAGGAGAAATCATAAAGATATAACCACCACCCTGCAAGCTGCCTCTCAGCTAAATGGTATCAGCTGCATGAATACTAATACTGTGCCATTCCCATTCATAATTAATCTACACATGCTAAACATAAAGCTGAGAACATCATTCCTAATAAGTGCAGGCAGACAATATCATTTGAGTAAAAAGAAAACCTAAAAACAAAGATAACCAACTACAGAACTGCAATAATCAGGTAAATTGATTGTAGAATCATCATGTCAGTTTTGTCCTAGTTAATTGCAAAAAAAAAAAAAAATGAAAACAAAAAATTATGTAGAATTCAATGAAAAAGGATTAGCTGCATAAAAAATAGTTGCTATTTCCTTTAGCATCAAATTTAAAAATCGAAAATGTGATCCAACAGTTGGCCCAAGACCTCTACTGAGTTGCACATTGTCGATAATTGGCAAAAGGGCATCTGCAGTAATCCAAGGACAAAGACTGCAGATCAGGTTGTAAGTATTTCACCCAGATTCAATGGTTGTGCCCATTTTTACAAACAGAACAAATAGTTGACCTAACTAGTAGACCATGGTAAAATCATAGGGTTTGCAACTACTCAAACAGGAAATTCTCAGATCCAGAGTCCCCTCACCCTATATCACCTCCTATTTAGAAAAGGAAGGCTTGGCCAATACTCAAACTGGATCGTTAGCACATAGTGAATCACAGAATCATTAGAATGGAAAACATCTTACTTTTATCTTCCACTTATTATTATTATTTTATCAAACAGCAAGGTTGCTGAATCCTGGTCCATTTTCCTTAGTTTTCCAAACATATAATTTTTCAATGAGAATTTACCAACCGGTTTGTCACGGAAACAGATTCGGAATCATCAATATACGAATTTATAATTCAGAAACCCATATAATACTGCTGAAAAGATTTTATTTTTTAAATGCAGAGAGTAGAAGGAAATAACAACCACACTAGGGGAAAAAAACAAAATAATTACCTTGCAAATCAATTGATACCAAACGAGGTGTGTATGTAAGAATACCCTGCAAACATTTTCAGGTATAAGCATCTAAAAATGGCAATTAAGGTGAAGACATTAGCAAGAGCCATTACAAATTGAACTGGCTTCATGTAATATGAAAAACAATCAACTCAAATATGACTGGTTGAATCCGTATCATAGAAGCCAAGAAATTGATAATCACAATCATGGCATGAACTTTAATATGAATACCCTGTTGGGTCAAGTTTCGATGCACGCTCTAACATCATCATCATCATCATCATCAATCAAGTGATCAACTCGACATTGTCAACATAGGTATTATCGAGTTGATTCAAAAGACACATACAAGGTGTGAACCTAGGCATAACCATTGGGTTTCACGTCCTCACTTGTAAGCCAAAGATCCAAGGTCAAAACCCTATTGGGGGAGTGTCCCTGATGTAATTAAAAAAAAAAAAAAGATGAATGCAAGGCACAAACACAACTCTTCTCATGGCAACCTCAATCCACCGTCATCACCACCGTGAGTAAGTTCATCACTAGTAGCCAAGTCAATCCAATGGGTTTTTTTTTCTATTGAAAAGCAAATGTTATCAAACCAACTTAAGGACCCACCAATGTTTGTTCCACTTATCAGTTTTAAGGAAAGTTAACAACAACATAAAATCATATTAAACCAGCTTGATAAAAAAGAATTGTGGCATTATCAGCACTCTTAGTGGCTGTTCCATGCCATTCGTCTTCGCATCACATGCATCTAGTTTTCACTCTCTCCCAGATCTACAACAAAATTAAAGCTTCTTTCTTTAAAAAAAAAAAAAAAATTTAAAAATTTCACAGACCGATAACAAAGATCAACCAACGCTTTGAATGCATTTATTTTTCCTTTTAATCAAGGGTGTTGTTTTCAAAAAACTGTAATTAAGGATCACCTTGTGATGTGGCATGTAAAGTTATTCTGAAAAGCCAAATACTCATTTAAACCAGCTTTTACATTCATCCAAATCCCTCGGGCAGATCATTTACTAATTGAGAGTGAGAGAAGGGAGAAACATACCTAACAAAGGTAATAAAGTATGGTTAAAAGTACATAATAATAACAATAGAAATTTGATAACAAATTGATCTTGATCCAATGGAATGAAGTGCTACATGTAAGAAAAAATATAAAATGAAAACAATTTTTCAATAATGTTAAATGTATCAGAAAATTTCCATCCATCTAATTAACTGAAAAGTTGAATATGGTCTACCCGTTGTGTTTCACCAGTCCGATAAAGGACATCCATATTCAGCGACTGATTCTTGTAGATAGGGTCTCCAAAGGGTTGATCCGCCAACCCAAGCAGCTCATCCTTCAAATATCAGCAAGTATGATTAAAACAAATAGATATTGAGTAGAAAAAAGCTGAACGAAAAGCATCTCATAGCAGGTGTTTTTGCATGATTCAGCCACCAAGTGATGCTTTATTTCAAGCAAGTACATAACTAAGACATTTTCAGCATGAAATTGACAATTTGGACAAAACAAAAATAAAGTTTACCTGGAAGTTCCAGAAGTGAGAGCCAATGTAGTTTGAGAAACCACCAACTTGAACAGTCACAATTTCCTTCATTTTTATCTGCCCAGAGAGAATACAGATGAAAACTACTGAGAATAACTGCATGATTTTAGATACCGATGCATTCTTAGACATCGTCATCCCAAAAAACATTGCACTGCTGAAGATGAGCTGAATTGGTTTTGTGCTTTTAACCAAAAGGTGGCAACTCTTCCTGATTACATGTGGTGTCAGCTACATGACTATTAAACTTAGTCCACGAGCAAACCTAACAGTCCATATAGACTAAACAGATTTTAAAGGTAAATATCCGACAGATATGTGAAATTAGATGATTCGTATTACACTTTCCAGCTCCCCATTCAACCTTTTTCTTTGTGCTACATTGACTACAAGGTCAGTGATTTGGATAACCAGGGACTAGGAGTGCAAATGTTCGGTTTAATACAAGGTCAGGTCAACCCTATCAGCCTATCCTAAATTTATTTATAAAATCTCTCATACAACACTATGTATTATAAAAGGCTGAGCCAAGGTAAACCCAACCCTAACCCTGTTTGGAAAACAAATCAATCTTCCACTAGTATCAGGTTTAACTAAAAATGGAAATGTAAGTTGCAAATCCAAGTCATGTTTAAAATATTTTCGAAAGTCATAACAGGCCGAGTCAAGGAAAACCCAACCCCAACCCTGTTTGGAAAACAAATCAATCTTGCGCTAGCATTGAGTTTAACTAAAAATGGAAATGTAAGTTGCAAATCCAAGTCATGTGGATGTTGAACTTAAACATTGACAACTAACATATTTGATTAATAAATTAAATTAAAGCATAAGTTGTGCATGATTGAAACTAAAACGAGGCATTTAATTTAATATTCTTTTTAAAAAATAAAAAACTATATGGACAGGTCAGCAAGTGTTGAAATTGACTACTAAATTGTTTGATGAATAAATTAAATAACAATATAAACCATGCATAATTGAAATTCGAAATAGGGTATTTAATTTAATACTCTTTTTTAAATAAAAAAACTATACATACGAGTTTGGTTACATCGGATTGGAAGATGATTGACCAAGCTCTAACCCTATATTTAAATCAGATCAAGGTTTTCAACCCACTTAATTTTAAGTCAGCCAAGTAGTTGCCCAACCCAGTACAAAATAGCTCTGAACATAATTGACCCAATCTTAAACCTATGTTTAAATCAGGTCAAAGATTTCAACCCAACCTGGTCTTGGGCCAACCAGGTAGTTATGCAAAATGAGTTAGGTTGGTATAAGGTCAATCCAAACCTATTTACGCCTGTAGCTGGGACTGCTTGAATACTTCACCACCATCATTCAAATGAAAACTAAAGAGCCTTTCCCATCCTCCTCTTCCAAGAAGGCCACCTTTGCCTCAATTTAGATCAAAAAAGCATTTCATTTGTCCTTTTCTTCTAAATATAAATTCACAACCACTACTTTTTCAAACATTCTCGTCTTTTCCAATACTGCCTCTAAATTATTAGTCATGTCCTAAATTTTCCACAATCATTATGCTATTTTGTCAGTCCTCCATTGACAACCTTTCTGTCAAAACACTTTTGTATTCACTCATTTAGCCTCTTATGCCTATCCAATCAAACACTAAAGATTTCCTAATACCACCAGGACAATGCATTAACAAGATGTCTTTCATTTTGCTGATTGCGGACTAGAGGCACTATCTTGTAGAAACGAAGTAACTGATTACTAAGACACCAAATGCAACCTAAGCCACTTTAAACAAATATGTAATTGGCAGACACTTCAAATGACAACAAGCCATCTTTGAGTCCTCTCTACAAACAAGCACCGAACATGTACTCCAAAGCTAGGGACAGGTTACATCAGTTGAGACACAATTAACCCAACCGTGACTTTATGTTTAAATTGACTCAAAGATTTCAACTCACCCAATGTTTAAATTGACTCAAAGATTCCAACTGACCCAACTTCCTAATCAGCCAAGTAGCTGTGCAAAATGGGTCAGGTTGGTATCGGTTCAATCAAACACATTTACAACCCTATGTGGGGCCACTTGTAAAGTTCACCACCATCAGTCAAATGAACACAAAAGAGCAACTTGATATATGATGTATTCAGCTCCTTTCCGATTCTCTTCTACCAAGAAATACACCTTTACTAAATTTAGATCAGAAAAACATTTTATGTGTCCTTTCTTTAATATAAATTCACAATCACCATTTTTCAAATATTCTCTAGTCTTTTCCACTACTACGTCTAGATTGTTACTCATATCCTAATTTTTCACAAACATGGTGCTATTTTGTCAATCCTGCATTTATAATCTTCTTTGGTCTTTTCTTCATCACACACCCTTACTTTGTACTCGTTTAGCCTTTTACCCTATCCAAATAGACCCTAAAGATAAGTTTACCTCTGATCCAAAACCATCCCGACTCAATATGCACTAGGTTAGGCATGCACTTGGCTAACCCAAGACCAAAATAAATCGAAGTCCTTGACCCGATATAAAAATTAAAATTAGGGTAAGGTCAACCATGTCTCGAGCCAACCCATGCATATAACTTTTAATTTAAAAAAGAAAATTATAAATTAGATGTCTCATTTTTAAAAAAGAAACTTATAAATTAAATGTCTCATTTTCAATTCCAATTATGCATAACTTATACTTTAATTTAATTTCATAATCAAATATTTTAGTATCCAATATCTAAGTTCAACATATACATGACTTAGTTTGAAGTACTGTAAAAAATATTAAAATTTTAAACATAACCCATACTTTCAACCTGCATTACCAATTCAAACCCAACACAATGCCAACCCAAGCTTGACCTGTTTCCAAATATAATGATTATAGTTGAGTTCACCTTCACCCAACCCAA
This sequence comes from Annona squamosa, assembly GCA_035584095.1. NCBI lineage: Eukaryota > Viridiplantae > Streptophyta > Magnoliopsida > Magnoliales > Annonaceae > Annona > Annona squamosa. Next base: position 62,245,462 of record JAXCLR010000063.1, on the reverse strand, counting down.
TATAATACATAGGTTAGATAAGGGCCTAAATAAATTTAGAGTTCGGTTGACCTCGATCCCGTATTTACCCAACCCATACAACCCTACATTAAGGTTTTGCATTAATTTGTCAAACAAGTATTTGCTACTTTTACTTATTTTAATTTAACCAAGTATCCTTATAAGATCTTCTCGAACTCATGGTAAGGGTCTAAATAGAGTTGGGTTGACTCGGTTAACATTGTTTACCTCCATCTCTATTTTTTCAAACTTCAACTCAATCATAAAATAACCCTATAATTGAGTTAATAAATCGATCAAAATATTGGAACAATATAATATTCTAGGTAATGATAATTAGTCAAGATTGTGAAAAGAAATTTCTATGAAATACAATATCGATAAATTATATAAAGATCATTAAATCACAAGAGAAATAAGAACAACGAATAACTCAAAACCTCAAGATAGAAATAATATTGATGTTGCTGGCCTAAAAAAATTGCCTGTAGAGTTTAGAATACTTCCAAGACCAATAACATAAAGGAAAAGTTTGTTGAACTTCCAAATAGTATGCATTTTGTTAAATTACACAATTTTTTTATTGTTCCATTCTGGAGACATACTTTACAAGATCTCATTTTTTTCTCCATTTATGTATCACAAATCAAACCTATGAGCATACTTACAAATTAACCTCTCATAAATCCTTACAATATCAAGGAGGAGACTAAAGCTCCTCATATAGGAAACAATGCTCCCACGCCATGGGGACGACTTGAGAGTCAAACCCATGTGGGGGCCTTGCCAGCCATTGCTCCTAGCATAGCTTCGTTAGTTAAATTACACAATGTTGAAGTTGAGTATTTGTTGACAAGACCTATAAATAATGTGTCAATATCTTATTCAGCTGCACATATTGTGACTGAACAAATATTTTTTATTGTAGGCCACATGTGCTCACGTCTATTTTATTAATTTTTAAAAATCAAAATAAAATACCAAACAACACAGGAAGGCAAATCCATATGGGGCGCACATATTTATTAAATTATTTATATTTTTCAGCTCTGCCCTTATTATAAACAGTCTGTTTCACTCACTAAAATTTCACCACCAAACAAACAGCAAATCATTATATAAAAAGTCAACCACAATTCAATAAGATAACAGTATATTTAACAGTTTAAAATATCTCAAGAAAACACAAACTAATATCCAAAAAACCTATTGAAATAGTAGGTACAACATATTTTACACTCAAATACAACCTATATAAATCCATTTTGTTTTTTAGGCATGTAGCTTCAGATGTAGCTGTTGGTGTGGATGGTGGGTTTTTTTTTTTTTTTTTTGAGACGTTCTTACAATTTTCTAACAATCATCTACAGTCAACTGACCATACTGAATATTGAAAAAAAAAAGACAGAAAATTCACAATTTTATGGCATGTTTGTTTTTAACAAAAGATTTTCAAATTAAAACTTTTCGCTCTTCATGACTACTATATTTTAAAATTATTTTTTCACTTCTTCCTATATAATTATCTTACTTTTCAATCACTGATACACAACTACCCATACAACTAACCTATCTATTTTAACTTTATTCTCTTTATACCTTATCATTACCCCAATTATATCACATCATTTTCCCACAATTTAACAATTTTTACACCAAAAACACTTCCCAAACACACCTTTAATATCAATTGCAAATTTTAAAAACATAAATTCTCGACAGCAATCAACAGTAAGTCAGAAGCATTCATTTTACAACCTGGCTAGAATCATGTAACGCAGGAACATTTTTACCTAAATTCACACATGTAATTATATGGACAAAATTCAAGAAACATTCAAAAATCCAAAAGATCATTGTGTGAGCTGTACAATCTAATTAAAAAGCTATATAACTAATACCAAATTCAACAAAACAGCAAAATTGTAATATCTCCCAAAAATCGTTTACTCAAACTGTTGAACATTGTGATATTTCTCAAAAATCCAAATGATAGAAGGGATACAACGAAAACGTTTCATGCAACAAAAATAAATCAAAGGAATGCAGCTGTTAAAAGAATTTCGAAACGTATAAAATAAAAAACTAATGAAAATTGATCATGCATGCTGCAAAATGCAGACCTTAGTTTTCGAGCAGGAGCACGTTATAGAGCTGCTGAAGCATGCGGCCAAGAAACCGAGCAGCGGACACGGTATAGAGCTGCGGACGATGGCCAGAGAAGAAAGATCGGAGGGAACGATTCTCGTGATGTACGGAAGAGGGCAAGGGAGCGGGAATCAGGGACAGGGACATTCGGTATCTGAGATGCTGTAGCAGCGGAAAGATGGCATGCCGGAAGGGAAGGAGAAAGCGGCGAGAGCGACGGAGAGTAGGGTGGCTGCAACAGAGAGACGGTGGGAATGGGAAGTGTGCTGTGATGGGACGAAAGGAAGCAATAGGGCTAGGGGAAGTACGCGGCCAGGCGTTTGGTATGAGTGAGGCTCATTGCGATTACGCCGCTGAGGCAGTGCCTCCGTTAGGGGTGTTAATGATCATAGTCAACCCGTTAACCCGCTCGTTCAATCCATTAATAAATGGGTTTGGGTTGGAATTTTTGAATAAATGGGTTATGATCCGCCAACCCGTTCAACTATTTAATTAAAT
>JAXCLR010000063.1:62227146-62242716 GCA_035584095.1 Annona squamosa | reverse complement strand
AATGGGTTGTAAATGGGTTAGGGTTGAAGTTTTTTAAATGGGTTAATAAACGGATTAGGATTGAGATATATTAAATGAGTTAGGATTAGGATTAAGCTCGAACCCGTTCAACCCGATCCGTTAACACCCCTAGCCTCAGTGGTGCCAAAGGCCGTTCCCGAACGTGGGTGGTTTTGTATTAATTTGTTGCTGCATTGCGCCGTAGTATTATTTCTTCCCGGTGCATGGGAGATATTTTATAATAATGTCTTTTTTTTTTATGGAAAAATAATGTCTTAAAGCTTCCTTATAATATCAATTGAGATTATTGTAATATACCCATAAAAAATTCATTACAATGCGTTTTTTTCGGTATTTCAGTTGGAGATAAACTTTTTTATAAAAAATTTTTGAAGCAAAAGACGCCAAAATGATAAAAAAAAAAAAAAAAAGATATGATACCATGCGATACCATCGGTAATAATGAAGTGTAAAGAAAATAAAATTAAAATAAATTAATTAATTCTATTATTAATTGTGTAAAAATGATTAAAAAGTATAGTAATTTATAAAAAAAATACGAAAAAATAATTATAAAATACGATAGTAATGAAAAATAAAAAAGTTTTTAACTGACAAGTTTTTGTTGATTTTTTTTGTTCAATCAAATACACCCTAAATATGTTAACTATATTTTAGTTTCACTTTAATTCCGAATATACCTTTTAAATTTTTAAAAATTCAAATATATCTATTATATTTGCAGTTAATTCTAAAAATACACATTCTAATTAAAAATATGCATTTAAATTTTTATAAACGCCCGAAGTATCCCTATTATAAAATAATAGAATATTAAATAAAATAAAAATAAAATAAAATTAGAACTATCCAAATTTAGAACTCATATGCAATTAAAGCATTGATAAGTTATGACATTCAATTTTTTAATTATGTTCATAATTTGATTGGTACATTAATAATTTCATATATTAACTAACTATGTTAATTCACATATTAAGTGTTTTTAGAATCACTACAAACATAGTGAATATATCTAAAATTTTAGAAACATAATAGGTATATTTTGAATTATGACCAAATATAGTATGTATATTTTGAATTATGATCATATATAGTGGGTATATTTAGGAAAAGCTTAGCTTTTTTAGGATAATATTTTAGTGCAACTGGATGCAACTAAAACTTCTATTTTTGAATATTATTTTGAATTTTTTTTTATAAAACTTAGGTGCATTTACTTCTTAAATTAAGTTTTACTATTTTAAAATTGTGTATATTTTTTATTTTTTAAAAAGAGAGTTTTAGTACTTTTTAAATGACCAAAATGCCTTATTTCAAAAAATAAAAAATATATGTACAAATGTTCAAAAACAATAAAACTTAATGTATACGTTTACTTAAGAGCTTCATAAAAAAATTTTAAAAATATTAAAAATAGAATTTATAGCCAAATGCATTGAACTTTCAATGTGTTGTTGTATCCCATTGCATTAAAACAAAATCCTTTTTTGGGAGTGTGTGCAAATGCAACTAAAATTTTTACCCTTTATGGTTATTTTATTTTAAAATTAGTTCTTCACATTTTCTTATATATATTATTCTATTTTTTAATCATTTTTATACAACCACATATACAACTAATATATATTTTTTAACTTTATTCTCTTTATTCATCATCATTATCATATCACATTACATTATTTTTATTATTTTAAAAACTTTTACACCATTAATTTTTTTACAAAAGCCGTGTTACTTTCTAAATACACTTTAAATAAAAACTTCTACTTTTCGTTCCTAAAAAGGGGACAGGTGCAGCAAAAGATGTCAATTTATAAGGTTACTTCATTGCTTACCCTTAATACATGCAGATGTGCCACCAATTGATGGAACATTGGTATTTTTTTTTAGAAAACTAATCAATAATGGAAAATCACTGTCCATTTCAATGCTCAGCAATTGAAGCTCAACACTTATTTTACTCGAAACTGATCTTATGCTCTCGGGTGCATACACCTTTTTTTAAAATTTTTTTACAAGATCGTTAATCTAAGTATATTTAATATGTTTATAAATTTTTACTATTTTTGGAGTATTTTAGATATTTATTTTTATTTTCGAAAATCAGTGGCGTCTTAGGTAATTTAAAAGTACTAAAATACCATTGATTTTTAAAAATAAAAAATAAATATCTAAAATACTCTGAAAATAGTAAAAAGTAATATATATGTTAAATACACTTAGACTAACAGTTTTATAAAAAAAAATTTAAAAACGTATAAAAAATGAGTGTATGCACCGGGGAGCAACGCTCCCGGGAGCATACGACCAACATTTTACTAACATACAAACGGACTATGTTTCCAACTCGATTTCATTTTAAATGAATGATTGGAAATGTAAATCAAAATAAAATGTGATTATTATCATAAATAATCTTTTTTAAAAATTTTAATTTTTCAATATGTGCAGTTAATCATAAAAGAACGAAAAATTCCTTGTTTTCCTTTTTTTTTTTTTTGAAAATTATCTATACTAATAAATTTACTTCAATCACCGTGAGAATTTTTTTAACTAGGATTGTCAAAAGATATTTTTTTATTATATACAACCAAATATTTGTTGCATGCAATAATGACTGGTAACTAATAATTTTATATGCCTATAATAATTGTTTACAATTCAATCTAAAGTTTTTAATTTAGGGTTAAGGCCAAGTGCACCCGGATGCATTTAACTTATTTTTTATTTTTTTAAAATTGTTTTATAAGATAGTTAATTTAAGTGTATTTAACAAGTGTATCAATTTTTACCTTTTTGAATTATTTTATATATTTATTTTTATTTTAAAAATCATTGGTATTTTAGGTAATTTTTATAGTTGTATAAGAAAATTTTAAAAAATAAAAAATGGGTTAAAGCACCAGGGTGCACTAAGGCTAAGTGCACATGAGTGCACTGTATCGGAACCTTTTAATTTAGGATGTATTTGTTCAACTTAAAAAAATTTTAAACTAAAATTTTTCAATCTAAAACTTTTCACTCTCTATAATTAACTTTTTTAAAATCAATTTTCACATATATCCTATACAATTATCTTACATTTTCATAATTTATATGCAAGTATACAACTATTTGTATAATTAATCTATCTATTTTAAGTTTATTCTCTTTTATTTTGCATAATTTTCAATATCACATTGTACCATTTTCTTTCAATTTAAAAACTTTTATGCCAAAAATTTTTCAATAAAATTTTTATCACTTCTTAAACATATTCTTAGTTGCCTAATCACTATATCATGAAGTATTTAGGACATGCTACTTTTACTATGGAAATGCCAAAAGCATTTACCACCAAACTTTTTCCCTAATGACGTGTTTTGAAAGTGATGAAATTTTTGAATGAAAATTTTTGGGGTAAAATTTATTAAATTGACATAAAATAGTATGATACAATAGTGATATTGATGACAAATAAAGAAAATAAAGTTTAAATAGATACATTAGTTATATAAGTAATTGTCTAAAAATGATTGAACATTAAAGTAGTTTGTATATGAAGATATAAAGAAATAATTGTTATAGAGACTAGAGAGTGAAAAGTTTTAAATTGAAAATTTTAGGGTGGTTTGAAAATTAGAAAAAATGTAAAGCTAAAACTTTTTAATCTAAAATTTTTCACTCTCAATAATTATCATATTTTTTTAATTATTTTTTACATGTTCTTGTGCAACTACTCTATTTTCTAATCTTTTTTGTGATACCTAGACCCAAATAGGCATATAAATATGATACATGTATTATTTAAATGAATTATAGTTGATTTATGATTTTTATGATTTAATATTATTTTGCAATTCGGGTTATGATTAAAAATAATGATTAAGATTAATCACCAAAGATCAATGTGAGTCAATATGACTAAATGAGCTTAATGAGGATCAAAAATGCTAATGTAACATGAATATTTATTTTAATTTTCATGATTTAATTAATAAAAATTGAAATGATAATTACGAAATTATGTTAAAAAATATAGAAAATTCATAACTTGACGCCATAAGGCGGATTGAGATGAAATTTGAAAGATAAGCTCATGACTTTGGGCTCAATCTTATAGATTGATTGGATTAAGAAAAATGTGATGGAATTAAAATGATAAATATTTATTTTCATCTTACACCCTAACGTTAATTTCAAAAATCATAACTTGGCATAAAAATGTCGTATTGAGATGAAATTCGAAACGATTAAATAAATTATGAAATCAACGCTATGGAAGGATTTCATTAAGATAATCACCATGAAAATATGTTTAAGCGAAAAAAGGTAAGTAGTATTGACTTTGTACACCCCAAAGCACTATAGCATTTATTAAAAATCAATTAATTTAATAACTTGGTTTAATGCCCATGAAAGGTGTCGAATGGAGGTGATTTGAGCTAGATTTTTTGGATTTATTTAATGCTAAAATCCATGAAAAATTTAGCGCTTAAATGCTTAGTTTTAAATGGCTAAGGAGTAGCCTCCATGGGGCTTAGATATGTGGCAATGCATGTGACGTCCAACGGGATAATGCATGCAATTTTTTATTTTTAAAAATTATCAAATATACATTTAAATGAACTAGGCATCTAGGGTGAGTTATGAATGTAGTATGGGTTGATTTTGTGGCAATAAAATGCCATAAGGTCCATGACATGTGGACGTTTCTAAGTGGACAACTTTATGACCCATTAATATGATGATTTTGATAAATTTTATATAACATAATTACCCATTTTGCTAGGGTAATATTGTGTCATGTCATTAAGGGATAAGATGCCTATTTATTACCCTCCAAATGAGTGGCAAAGTGGGTCCAAAAATCTAGAAAATGAAGGGCATAAGAAGGAGCATGAATGTCACGTGAGAGAGGGTTAGAGAGAGAAAGTTTTGAGGAGAGAAAAATCCTCAAAAGTGGCAGCAGCTAGAATGTCCCCAATCTAACAAGAAAAAAAAAAGAGAAAGAAAAGAAATGAATTCAAGTAGGAAAGCTTTGGATCAAAGTTTTCTAGAATTCAAGTAAGTATACTTCATGCTTTGGATTCTTTAAACCAAGTTTTCTTCCCTCAAATTATGAGTCATCAATATAATTCATAATAAACTCTTAAATGATGAGTTATGATGCCTTGATGAAGATATTGAATAAGGATTGAATGGTATAAATGAAATCGAGGGTTTACGAGGGTTAAATGGGATGTCATGGTTAATTTTGAAATGAAATCTATCTTGAAATTTCTCAAAACCCTAAGCCAAGTTGTTGTTTGGTTTAAATATGATGATTAGGACATGATTCATGTTCTTATGAATTACATATGTTGATTTAGTTGTGTGTTAATGATTTTTGCAAAAATGGATCTTAAGGTTTCATGTATTACCCGATTTTTCTATTTTTATGTTAAATATGACGCATAAAGTAGCTTAAATAATTTATGAGTGAATTGTAGAGTAAAGTACCATAAATTAAAGGTACTTTTGATGTTCAAAAGGGCTTGGAAAGATTTGCTCTAAATCTGATTTTTTTAGGGCATATACATAAGGACGTCCAAACGGGTAAAAAATAGGTATCTTACATGTATGTTAAGTTGCTATTTTGTAAATAACTAAATCATGAAGGATTTAGAGGGTAAAATACCCTAGGATTAAGGTACTTTGGACGGCCACAAAATATTGGGAAGGTATGCCCTAAATCTGATTTTTAAGGGTATGTGAAAAAGGTGTCCAAAGAAGGGTGCAATACGGTATCAAAAACATTTGGAGAAGTTGCTATTCTAGAAGTAACTAAATTATGAATTTTAAATATGTGATAATGTCCTAAAATTGGGTTAAGAAAAGCATAATGAATTGCTGAAATTTATGGATTATAAATCTGTTTTGATTTGAGTATTGAAAGAAGCGTTGAAATGATAAAAAAAATGAGTCCTAATGTTGCTGTTTCGGAACCCAATGATGAATGGATTAAAATTTCAAAAGTAAACGCTAAATTAAATGTTAATTAAGGAGTTTAATTATGCTGAAATAAGATGTAAGTTGCTATATTAAGAAATTTTAAGAAACACATAACATATGTGTTGTAAGATGAGTATATATAAAAGGGTATGTATGGATAAGTAATATATCATTTATGCAAGTTGCTAAAATGCAAAAATACATAAAAATGTGAGGGAATATATGATTAAGGTATTGTTTTGATAATTAATTATAATCTTAAATTTTGAGATTAATATATGATGCCTAAGTTATCAGCTACTTGCCTAAAATGAGCACCGACGTATGAAAAGTGAAAATATGTTAAAAATGATAAATGAAAGATAATAAACCTTCAAATAATGATTTAATGAATGATTTTTATATGTATGAAAGTTTACCCTACATAAGAGTATTAAAAATTAAAAAATGAAAAAGACAATGCCCAGTAACACTTTTCTAAAACTCTCGAGGGAGGCAAACGCAAACAGTCGCGTGAGATAAAAAAGGGGAAATTTCTCGAAAAGAAAAAGACGAGGGAGGCAAACGCAAACACTTTTCTAAAACTCTCGGACGCGGGCACCCAAGAAAAGGCAATGCCCAGTAACATTCAACTCCGGCTGAGAGGATCCCACAGAGAAGAAGGACGCTACTTCTCTTCGATTTCGTTCCTGTAGAAATGCTCGCTGCTTCAGATGTAGGTAATCTCTCCCGTATCACTCATCTTCACTGCTTGACAAGCATTCCGATTCTTTTTTTTTTTTCCTGTTTGTTTTCTTGTTTCCTTTTCCCAAGAGCCAATTCCAAAACAAAAGTCGCATCGGGGCGAAATCGACCAATGCAATTTCAACTAGGTGACGAGATTTAATGTGTTTGGCCGCGTCAATATCACGCAATTTCATAACGGATGCATTTCGGATGAGATGGAAAATCGCCCAACTGCGTGCGGCCCCGGAAGAGTCGAAATAGTGCCATTTACGGCCCTGCCAGACTTTAATCGACATTTCGTTTTATTTATATTGTGGTGGAGGCATTTGACTCGACAATTGTTTCTCTGTTTCGCCAAGTTGCTGATCATCCCGCAGCTAGTGTGCAAATAGCACGAACATTTGACTGATGGCTTGGAATATTTGTAACGCCGATTTATTTGTGGTTTGCATATGCACCAAAGGGTTATGCCTTAAACATTCCAACTCCGTGATTCCACAGATGAAGGAAAGACGGAAGTTCCTAAAAGTTTGGTTGATAGGCTTTATTGCAACTTCGCAAATGGCCTTCCTTCTGCAGCGCCCCCCTCCAATTCAAGAACTAACGAATATGAACTGGTATGTATTTAGAAATAGTAGTATTTTGACTGGATAGTATGCACAATGTACTCTGGTTTTCATGTTTTGAGAGAGAGGTCCCTTTTTTATAAGCTTGCATTGTTTGTCAGACATGCTATGGATGGACACCCTTGCTGGGTCAACTACATGATCTGTATGATGCAATCTAACTTGGGACATTGATCTTTTCAAATTGTAGGTTTGCAAGTCTATTAAATATTAACCACTTTTATCTATAAACTTTTAAGTGCTCATATGATTCCACTCTTGAAAAACAAATCAATGTTCAAGAATGCAGATCTCTACATTTTGCTTCTCTTTTCATGCTTTTTACAATGGTTTCTTTTATAGGTTCAAGGTGTGCTTCAAATGCTGCAAGGACACTCAAGTCCCTTGTTCTACTGGAACGAAAATTTGCACAGCTTTCAAACCAAGAATGGGATACATTTATCCCATCTGTCACGGACCAGTCTCCTTGGTATTCTCAGTCAATTTATATATGCTGCAAGCTGCTTAACTTCAGTTGAATATTTTGTAAAGAAGGTGGAGCTATCTTCTGCAAGATCTCCTCCTACTTTGAGGGCTTTTGCAAATTCTGTTTCTGTATGGCTTAAGGTATCAATATTCCTATGGCATCTACCCCAAGTTTTAAGAAAATCTTGTTTCTGCAATATTAATGTCCATTTCTTTTAATGAGAAGAGACTGCGAAGTCTTGCACTGAGGGAGGAGATAATGGCAGCTGAATCTGATAACGAAGCTACTCTGACACTCCTGGGATTGGGAAAAACTTTATCAAGGTCTTATCTTTGACTTTATTGTATTCTTTGATTGTTATGAAGTCTGATTTCAGTGGATTGGATGAATTAGCAGGCAAAGATTTATTATTTATTGTTATTATATTTTTAGAAAGTGGTTGGGAGAGAAAAAATAGAGCTTGAATTACCAATCTCATTTTCTGTCCGTTGGAACTCTGAATATATTTTTCTAATACGACCTTTTTCAGGCTTTAGTCCAAAATTGTGAGGAATTGTAGCTATCATTTGTTAAGTTTTCTCTTTAAAAGAAATCTTTATCAAACAATGCATGAGATCTCTAATTGAATTGCTGTAAATTATGTCTAATTTACTGGCAATTTCACTGTATTCATTACAGTTTACAAATCATAATTAAAGTTATCCTTATCTTCACCTTTCCTACATTTTTAATCTGCCTCAGTGCCTCTACTATCAGTTTCTGGTGACGGCTTAGAGCCTGTTTGGCTACTCACAATTTGGATTTTGTTCTAAGAAAATTTTGAATTCTTTCCATTCCCTTTACAACTTCCCATTTCACCATATATAGCAACCCCATGTTTGCTTACTATTACCTATATTTACCATCATCCAATACATGATTTAACATATACCTAACACACCAATCCTGCTTTTCCAAATTCCCATTCCCTTCCAATCCCAATTGCAGTAACCACATAGGCTCTTACTTAATTGTTCACTCTATCATTGCTTTATATTGATATTATTCATGTGGACTAAATGGCATCATGATCTCAAATGTTTGTAGTTTGAATTGCATGGTGTTTGGCATAACCGAGATCGTCTATCACAGGATACAAAGATTGGTTGGATGTTCCCCGCTTCCCACACCCCACCTATTGTTCTTTATTCTTCCCAAAAGTCTTTCTTTAATGCCTATATTTACATTTTTCTGTTTTATGAGCTTGGTGTCTATGTTAGAATGCTCCTTTAATTTTGCAGTCTTTGCTCTGGCTCGGAATTTCTTCTGCAAGTAGTGAAGGGAGCAATTCCTAGTGGTTATTTTGATGCTGAAACTGCCATGCCACCTTGCGAGATTGCAGTTCATATTCTCAACCATATTTATAAACAGTTGGATGATATTTGTCCTGTACGAGGTGGTGAGGTTGGCCAAACATTTGGACCTATGTTAGACCTATGTTAGTCTTTTTGTAGTTTTTCTAGATGCATGCCATTACAATTCAGTGTTTTCTGCTAATTTCAGGAGGAAGCATACCATATGCTATTGCTTTTATTTATTGAAACTTCGCTTCCATACATCAAGGGGCTTGATTCATGGCTTTATGATGGAACACTTGATGATCCATTTGGGGAGGTTATTTCTTTATCTGGAATTATACTTATTTGAGCTTTACCACATTATGGTTAAGTTGCAGGATTTTATATGTCTGGGTCATTTGACTATGATATTATGAAGTCATTGTGAATGTTGGTACTGGTTTGACCAGGTATTCTAACCTTTTGAGGATCAGAGGACAGATCTTACTTTGAAAATGCCATTTATAGGCTGGCTATCAAATCATAAAATCTTAGTACCCTGTTAGTTTTTTGGTCATTCCTGTTTCCGTGGGATTTTATCAGATCAATGCCTGCACCGTCAATCTAGGATCCCTGCATTTATAAAATCCTACATCTCAGCAAACTTTCCATTCTTCAGACTCCATAGGAGATGACCATCTAAGAATCGTAATTCCACTAAAATGCTTAGAACCTATTGATTCTCTTCTGCAATGTCTTGTTTAGGCCAGCAAGTTAAAGCCTAGTTTCATTCTCTTTCTAATACTGCATTAAAAAGAATTCATGTACCCTTATTTTCAGTTGTTCTTTTATTCCAACAATACAATTACTACAGAACAGCCAGCATTTTGGGAGAAGAGTTATCTTTTGAGATGCTTGGAACCTGGAAAATTGGGTTCTGGGATCTCACGGGTTAATGGTGGTGGTGATTCCACAAAAAGTAACACAGGAGAAGCAGGTGACAGGGAACCTGTTTCTCTCCCTAGTTATGGAGGTGGCAAAGATCAAAATGATGTGGACCATGTAGTCTGTCCTGTATTTCTGAAGCACATGGCCAGAGCCATCATCTCTGCAGGAAAATCGCTGCAGCTAATGAGTCATGTTCCAATGAAGTCTATGGAAATTCCTGATAGAGTTGATGATTGGGGGACTCAGTTTTCTCACATATCAAAAAATGTAGTGTCTGGCTCTCAGTTTTCCACAGGTAGACAGGAAGAAATTGTCAGAACTGGAGACCCAAGCTTCACAGATCTTGAAGATCCAATGTCCAAAGACTCTGAGTACTTTCATGATGAATCAGATACTTATTCAGGAGACATGCATCGTGTACAAGGCATGGGAGGGTTGACCTTGTCAGAGGTCTTCTGCGTATCATTGGCTGGTCTAATAGAGGATGGTTGTCATGTATTTAGATACTTTGAGGAGGAGCATCCTTGTAATCCCAATCTAGTTAAAATATGCAAATCTTACATGGAACCACCACTGCCGCAAAATGAGGCATTACATGCTACGAATTTACAAAAAATATGGTATAGATTCCTGATTGACCCCATCCTACAGAGAAGCAATCAGGTGGGTTTTGAACCAGTCAAGAGTGAACCAGCCAAGGATTGTGGACCTGTTTTTGTTTCTGAGATAAAAGAATTGAGCAAGGTGGTAAATTTCGATTTGCGGAAATTGAACACAGATAGTGGTGGTTTGGATGAAATTCATACGGTTCATTCATTCTGCCCTGAAAACCCAGCCATTACTGTATGTAAGGAGTTGCTTTTGAAGAACAAAGGGTCCTGGTATGAACTGCACTTATCTAGAAACTTCCATCTGCCATCTTTGGATGATGGTGATCTACGAAGGGCTATTTTTGGTGCTAATGAGAGTAATGCAGAAAAAGAATTCAAGGAATTAACCAAAGGAACATTCATGGCGACAAATTATAGATTTGGTTTTCAATTCTGCAAAGCCCAGCATCTTCGTTCTGAGGATGACAAAAGGACCATAGAAAGGTCGTTTCCCTTTCCAACCCTCCTTCCATGTTTACAGGTATGTTAAGCTTCATTTGACCAGAATGGTTGCACAGCTATTCTGTGTTGCATGGTTTTCATGCAATTCAGTATCAGTTGATTTCCTAAAATACTTGGTATTGACCTACATGAGCTCTTTCGGCAACTGGTTCTGAGGAACTTGTTGAATAAAAAGAATTAGCCTACAACTCATCAATATTGAACACACCACATGGTATGATTTATTTGTGTTTTTCTATGGAAGAAAAGTGATGAGAAACTTAATGCAACATGTTACTATCATAATAAGTCAATCATATGCCTAGTTGAGTGAGTCAGTTTCCTTGACATCCTTCTAAACTGTGGCTCTTAGTTCTCTTACTATCATGTTTTATAAAGCAGGAGGACCTTCCAGTTTCGGAACTTCTGCCTTTCCAGAAAAACAGTACACTTGCCTCAAGGATTCTCAAATGGATTCAAGGTTTCAGCCCAAAGACCACACCACTTCCTGCAGTTATCATTCAGGAATGCCTTCTCGTGTATATCAAGAAACAGGTTAATACTTCAAATTCAATTTTTTAGCTTTGGACAGTCAGTTTAGAATCTAATGACCAGAATAAGAAATGGATTTGTTATCAACGGATTAATTCCAAAAGTTCAAACAAGGGTACTTCTGCATTCTTGTTTGAATAACATGGGAGAATTAGTCAACAACATGGATATATCTTCTGCAATCTTTTTTTGTATAACATGGGGGAACTCATGAGTGAAAACATGGATACAACTTCAGCATTCTTGTTGAATGACTGGGAGAAGACTGAGATTTGAATTCTGCAAAAGTGTGTCATTGTCTTGTGAAGTTCTCCAATTGTTGGATCTCTGGGAACCTTTTCCATTTCCAGAATATCCTTTCTTTTCCTTATTAGCCAGCTTGGTTTTGGTCAGTTGTATTGCTATTGTATTACTTATGCATAGTTCATTTGTATGTGCATCCTAGGTGGACTATGTTGGGAGACATATCTTGTCTAAGCTGATGAATGGTTGGAGATTGATGGATGAACTTATTGTATTACGTTCTGTTTACTTACTAGGTTCAGGTATTTCTTGATTACTTTGAATTCCTTCTGTCTTATATTCTCAATGAGAGGTTGAACTTTGTTTTCTTCTATTCTAGAGATGGTGTTGACTCCAGTCATATTTCATGAATTTGCGATACTCAAAATTAATCAGTTGGCCACATTGTTGGATACTTGGATGTTACGTCTCTTTTCTCTAAGCACAGCAATCCTGCCCATCTTTCCTATTGTGATCTTGTGATTTTCAGACTTTTGGGTATCCACCAAACGCATAGGATTGGTTAGCATTGTCCAATAAGTGTGAGTCCCAGGTTATGATTCGCAACTAGTAGCACTCAAATAATGGATAAATTTTTTTTGATGGAAAAATTATGGATAATTTTACATGCCTTGTAGTGGCTAGTGGGGACTAATCCCTCCACTCGAGGGATGATAGGAAAACTCATTGCTGACAAGTATAGCTCTGTTGATGGTTCCTCATGTACTAAATCTAAATGGAATGCCTCTTCCAGGTGACCTTCTTCAGCAGTTCTTAATCGTGCTCTTCAATAAGCTAGACAAGGGAGAGTCTTGGGATGATGATTTTGAGTTGAATACTATACTTCAGGTGTTTATAAATTGAAATCTCCTCGGAATGCAATTCTTTGTCTTATTTCGTGTTTAGGTTTGTGAAAATTAATGGTTGCAGGAGTCAATTAGAAACTCTGCTGATGGAATGCTGCTAAGTACAGAAGACTCTTTGGTTATATCCATCATAAAGCCTCATGCCCCTGATGATGAAGAACGGAAAACAGGCCATGTCTCAACTCCTCGTAAGGGCCATAGAAATGCTTATAGTATTGATGCCCTTGACATTTTGCAATTCACATACAGGGTATGAAGTTATCAGATAGTACGTGTTACGTGTTGACGTCAATATTGGTTCTTAAAATTCCCTCTTTGATGTGATAGGTTTCTTGGCCCCTTGAACTGATTGCTAATACTGAGGCAATTAAGAAGTATAATCAGGTATATGTTTCCTTTACACTGACAATTTCTAAGCTTGATGAGGATTTTGGGACTCAGACTGGCAAGCAGATGAACTATGACTCTCTGCTGCTCTGGAGAGTTTGCACCCTAGTAATTGGTCCCAAGTTTTCATCCAGTGAGTCCATTATTGGTAACTTGATGCAAATTGGCCCAAGATGGAATCAAATTGGATAGAACCTTCAATTTGTGTTAAATGCGATGTTTGAGGAATAAATTATGACTAACAATGTATACAGAACACTGTAAAAAAATATAAAGGCTTTTGATCTCTGTGACTTGATTGGCACTTTCATGGTATGGGCCATAAGATCCATGATTTAGAAACTAAGAAGCAGGCACCATGCCAAAAAGTAATCTAAGGAGTTGCAATTGTACAATTCCTGAGGTTCTAACTAGAGGTGTTAATGGATTAGGTTAGAGCTTAATCCTCATCCTACCCATTTAAAATATGTCAACCCTAATCCATTTATCAATCTATTTTAAAAGTCTCAACCCTGACCCCATTAAATAAAGGGGTTGATGGGATTGTATAGTAGACGACCTAAAGGCCTAGACTCTGGTAGACGATGATCTTACAAGGAGAGGCGAGATGGTGTTTTCGATGCAGAGGAAATGGAAATAGGACAATAACGGAAAAATAGAATTAAGGCGGAAACGAGAAATTGAAAATTAGATGAAGGGAGGAAGACTTCGCAGGGGAAAATAATCAAGGGATTTATATATATATATATATATATAATTTTAATGAGTTAAAAAAAGTTAAATGGGTTGAATGGGTTAAACAGGTTATTAAATGGGTTGACGGGTTATAAAATCTCAACCCTAATCCGTTTATTTAATTAAATGGTTGAATGAGTTGGCGGATCATAACTTATTTATTAAAAAATCTTAACCCAAATTCATTTATAAATAAGTTAGACGAGTGGATTGATAGGTTGACTATGACCATTAACACCCCTAAGAAGTTCTAACCCTTAATTTCTTGTGTCTAATCCCATTAGTAAATCTCTCCCCAGCAATGGCCATGAGATTTGCAATGTGTATACGGAATTTATGTGCCATGCTGAAACAGGCATGCATCAGATGCTCGGAAGCCATATTTCTCCACTTTAAGTTTGTCTCATATTGTTCCTTTCATGTATAATTATTTCATGTTCCTTGTAGGTGATGTGTTTCCTTTTGAAGGTGAAACGTGCAAAATTCGTCCTTGATAAAGCTAGAAGGTGGATGTGGAAGGTGGTTGCTTCATTCATTTCTTTAACACTAGCTGATGGGGATAATTTCATATAATCAATTCATTCATCATACAGTCTAACCTTTATTGGCATATTGTTTTTCCAATTGGCGTTATTTCCACTTGATTCTTCTTTCTTATCTTTAATTAGGACACCTAGATCTTTCATTTCAGAGTACCCATGTTGAACAGGGAACTGTTGGGTAGCTGTGGTATCCAAACAATTATGGTTATAAAGTTTTTGAATATAACATGTTTAAGAACTGATAAATGTTAAAAAAATGTTCCTTTTGTACCTTGTTCTCCGCAACCTGAGATTTGGGAGATGAGTCTTGACAATTTATGTTGTGTCCCTCACATGATAGATGTCTCACAAGCCGCATCTTTCTTTCCTCTTTCTTTTGTTGCTAGTAAAATATGAGTTTTTCTTTCTTTGTTTTTTCCCCCTTTTGTTTTTTTGTTTCTTTGGACATAAAACACGGTCTTTTTATCTCTTTCTTTCTACTACTAGAATAACAACATTGTGTTATTAAGGAAAATATTAGCCATGCCCTCATGGTGACCTGAGTTACCTGATCTTTGACTGTTCCTGTAAGGAATTAAATAGATTTTCCTTAAACTAAAACCTTAGGATGGTTATTTTTTGAGTCTTTTCCTCTATTATATTAGAATTTGATAACTAGTAAGGAAATATCTAATGGAAAATACTTCTATGTATCCCTATTTCATAGAAGATTTTGGTGAAATACCTTGATGATGATGTGAAATTCATTTCATCCATTGTATTTAGAATCATTTTACCTAGGAGACTAAGTTTCAATCAAATCAAATATGTGCATGGACCAGGCTTTAAAAAAAAAATCATGAGCCCATCTGACAAAGTGTGCAAGACTTAATAAAATGGTTGACTTAAATATCGATTTTAAAGTTGTGTTCTCAACATTTATATTGTCCAAAAAATATCATTTTTATATAGATAAATGATTCTATGAAATATTGTATTGTAATGCTTATGTGAATGGATCTAAGCATGTCTCATTATTTACAAATGAATATATATA
>JAXCLR010000063.1:62216060-62227140 GCA_035584095.1 Annona squamosa | reverse complement strand
TAAAGCAAATGTGGAGCATCTATTATTTGGATAGAACTTGGTCTCCAAGCTAATCGAGTAATGCCAAATATAATGGATGGAATGGATTTCACATCACCATCAGGTGGGCCAAAATGGATGAGATTCCATAGAAGCGGAACCCATATCTAATAACCTATTTTAATTCAAGATAGTGCAGCAACAGGGTATATGTTGTAAAAAGGCTCCTTGCAACCTTCCCTAGTTTGCAGAAAAGCATATTTTGATCATCTCATGTGCCAGTCTGCCGTCCCCAGCAGAATATCATTACATTATTCAGCTTCTCTTTGCAGTTGCATTTGTCTCTGCTAGACAATTTACTTCAGAAACATTATTGCTTGATTGGTGCCTTTTTCTTTCCTATATTACTTCAGTTTCTGTTCAAGGAATTAATGTTTTTCGCTGCCAGGGTGGAGGCACCTCAAGAATCAACCATAAGCGTCACTTGCTGGTTGAGCAGAAGCTTCTCCATTTTGTTGATGCTTTCCATCAGTACGTCATGGATAGGGTAAAAAACAAAAATCCTATTGTTGCTTTCAATTTGCAGTACTGACATTCTCTAATGTTGGGTTGATCATTTTATCAAATAAGCAGGTTTTCCACACTGCTTGGGTTGAACTGTGCATAGGTATGGCTTCTGCAGGCTCTCTTGATGAAGTCATAGAAGTGCATGAGGCTTACCTTTTATCTATTCAGCGTCAGTGCTTTGTGGCTCCTGATAAGTTGGTAGTGGTCTTTAACTTCAATAATCATTTTAGTTGTTTTGAGCTTTTGCTTCTACCGATTGGATGCTTCATTGAAGCATGCAAAGATGCAAACTGAGATTTCTCATCCTCTTGCAGTGGGCATTAATTGCTAGCCGAATCAAGAGCATTCTTGGGTTGGCACTTGATTTCTATTCCATACAGCAGACACACTGCAGTGGTGGTGCTATCGCTGCCATCAAGTTGAGATGTGAAAATGAAGTGGATAGGATTGAGAAGCAATTTGATGAATGCATCGCATTTCTGCTTAGGGTATTAATCCATCCTTCACCATCTCATTTAAACCTCATGATAAGCATGCAGCAGTTGACGCAGTTTTCAGCATAAGCTACACTTGAATATTGTTGTACTGATTAGAAAACCAGATCACAAATGACATCCACCAGCAGCGGTGGTTCATTTTCTGGGTAATAGGGGGTATATACACCCCACCACCATGTTATCCTTTATTTGTCTGGTTGATCATGTGGTTTTACTTTGTAGAAAGTGGAAAAAAAAATAAAAATAAAAAAAATTCATGCAGAATGTCCATGATCTAAAAGTGGCGTTATGTAGTCTACAAAATTTGGTTGGTCCAGCATTTAATAGTTTGGGCCTATATGCATGTGTACTGCCTGGAATTTATATAGTTTTATCTGCTATTTCTGCCATCCGTTAGGTAACTGATTTTCTTAATGAATACGTGCAGGTCCTATCATTTAAACTCAATGTGGGTCATTTCCCTCATTTGGCAGACTTGGTTACCAGGATCAATTACAATTATTTCTACATGTCTGACAATGGCAACTTGCTTACTATCCCTGGCTCAGATACTGCAACTTCTAAGCTGGGAAAAGCTTCCAGACCTGATACTTGAAGAACACCACGTTTCATGGAATAGTAACTTGTTCCATTCTTGCTTGACTTAGCATGAATTCAGTGTTCAGCCAGATCAGACCAGCATAAAGATGATAGACATTACGCCCCTGATTATCTCAACTCTCAAAACTCACACATTAAACATACGATGAGATGTCAAGTCAAGACAGACACCAGTCAGCTAACGATTTGAATGTGCCTTGTTGAGTGTGAAAGAGCAACCAACATTGTATTTGATCCAGCTCATAAGTCTGAACGGATTCTAGATGCTGTATGTTCATTATCATGTGACATCTTCCTAGATTACACAGGAAGGTTCTCGTGGCCAATGACAGGATGGTCATTGAGGTTTGCCGATGTGTGGATACAAGAAAGCTGCCTATAGCTGGTTCAAGTCTGGCGCAGAGAGATTGATGTGTTTTATCTGAATCTCATGGTGTTGTACATAGCCCCACCAATTTAGTTTTGGGGGTTAAAATATATCGAGACCTACACAATTGAGTTTCGATCCATGTAGAAAATATATGTCGAACACATTTTATGTTAGGCAACATGACATGACAATTCTTAGCATCGAATGTTTCTTTTCACGACTTGATGGCCGAAGCAAACGAATATAAAATTGCTGCAACAAGATCTCGGCCTTTTAAATGAAATAAAATTCCATTGTAGTTGGAAAAATTGCCCTTTGGAATAAGATCTTTAACCTCTTTATTTAATTAAAGAAACTATGTAAAGGATTTATGAAGACATTCAACCACTGTTTGAGGGGTCAAGTACATTCCCAATGAACAGAACAGCCCCACTCACCTCCCTGATCAAGAACATGAAAGGTCTGTCTGCTATAAAATTAATTGGTGTTGGACGCCAACCAGCACAAGCGTAAGCTAAGAAAGCAGCAGCAGCAGCAGCAGCCGCCTCAGTTCCTTCCTCATTAACCTTCACAAAGGACTTGTGGTGAATCTCCGAGACGAAAACTCCTGGTTGCTCTACCATCTCTTTGAGACCGCCTGAGAAAGGTTTAGTCAGCCCAAGTTATGTTATAATCCTGGATGCTTCAAACCCAAATGAGATCTTGAAGCGTGGGAGGCGGACTTGGCCAGCTTCAACTTCCCAGTGGTTGAGATAACGATCCAAGAATGATGAATCGATGTTGAATTTCTCTATTAGCTTCGGCAGTCCATCCTTCTTGTACGGGAGGATGAAATACATGGCGAGACGTTTCTTGTCTTGTCCTTGTTGGTAAGGGAGCTTGAGGACTTTGAATTCGTCGAAGGAGCGAAGGAAATGCATTGCCATGGTGCTCGTCATGAATGGTGCCTGGACAGTGCTTCCACTGAGGAGGTAGAATTCTCTGTCTCGGGTTCTTGCCGTGTCAAACTTCGTATCCCAGGCACCTTTGAAGTAGATAGCATTTGCCAGAACAAGCAGGGTAGAACTATCAAGAGAACCACGAGGGAGGAGATCTTTGATCAGGCTATTTGTGTAGCTTTCCGCCCATGAATTCACTTGGTTCACTACTTCACCAGCCTGTTAATCATCACCATCACCACAAGATTGAACTGAGGACTAGCATTATTCATCACCACAAGATTGAACCCAGGTTAGTATTATTCTTATCAAATAGAAATGACACGGTTTTTTCAATACCAGGTGTGGAATTTTCCTAGAGTATCAATTTCGGCTTCTACGCTTGAATTTGATTAGGACTAATAGCTAATTCACTCCATGTCATCGACGTCATCACCATGCTAAGATTTTGGCGAGCTGGGTTATGTTCTTGCAATCCA
Organism: Annona squamosa; assembly: GCA_035584095.1. NCBI lineage: Eukaryota > Viridiplantae > Streptophyta > Magnoliopsida > Magnoliales > Annonaceae > Annona > Annona squamosa. Next base: position 62,223,710 of record JAXCLR010000063.1, on the reverse strand, counting down.
TCTAGGAAAGGAGGATTATGGAAGCTAGAAAAGGAGAAGTGAGAAACGGAAACAATAAAAATACGCACTTTGTGTTTGAAATTGACTGCACGTGCCTCCGCCTTGTAGACACTATTCATTATATTTTCGAAGGCACGTTTCAGAGGAAGTGATTGTTCCACCCAGATTCCATTGGCTAAGGATAGTATTGGACCGGTGTTAGTAGGGCCATCACCGGTCATGAGATGAATGAGATGGGATGAGAGCATGTTCAGTTCCTCAATGCTCCCAACCTTTAAGTAGGAGAGCATTTGTTCCAACGTACATCCTTCTGATCCTGCTGCAACCATACTCTGGACAGTATATACAGATAATGGAGAGAAAACAAAATTCAGACCTTTTCTGATCTCCTCCATACCAACATGCTTTGCAATCTGCAAGCAGAAGTCAGTGTTGAAAACACAGGAGAGGGGAAAGAAGATGGCATTACACAAATCGCAAATCTGAAATTGGATTTCTAGTTGAGAAGTTGTCAGAAATGATCTGCTCGAGGTATCTGAAATCGTATTTGCCCAATAAATAGGGGGCGCTTTAACAAGATTCCCAGCCTTTAACTGACACCATAATCCATTCCCTTGTCAGCACTGATCTGACAACCACCCAAATCCGGTGAACACATTTTCTGCTCAGACTTCACGAAATAAAAGTTTGCAAGTGTTCCACTTGTTCAAAGGTTTTTTTAGGTTTTTTTTTTTTTCTAACACAAAAAAATCTTGCTTAAGATTGTTTTTAAGTTTCATACAATCCGGATTGCAAAATTTGAATTATGATAATGAAATTCAGCCAGCGAGGGAGTTGATGTACTGCAAATACAAGGCCTATTTCAAACAAAAGAAAATCAGCAGAGGATGACAGAGAACATGCTTAGAATATTCTATTATGGCTGTGTATTTATCATTGGGGACATCTGGTCTAAATCGGAGATGACGACATTACCTGTTTTGTTTTATAACTGTTATTTTTTGCTATTGTTTTGTTTTCATCATCATTTTATGATCAGCAAATGACTAGTTCAAACCACATGCTCCAGCAACCATAACTCCGTTCGGAAGACATACAGGAAAGAGTCCATTCATGTCGGCCAACATAAAAAACAGAAGCAAAGCACACAGGGCATGGGTGTGCTCCTTGGAGAACACAAACCGTTGATAACAACTACACCATCTCAAGGACACATCAGATGCAAGCACAGAAAATCACAAAAATTATGACCTTATCACACCCAAAGAGCAAAAGGCCACTCATCAAATTTACATTACCTTGTACTGGTTGAGAACTTTATGGGTCCATAGCAATGCAAATGAAAAAACTCAAAAGGGGTCCCTCCCAAGCCCATAAGAGGAGTGCATTAGGGGGATACTGCAGGGAAACCCGAATATGCACTTGATTTGAGTGAGGGACCTGGTAAAACACCTGGTCAACGGATCAACAAGCTTAGAAAGCTTTGGTATGATTTATTTATTTAGGCCAATTGTAAACATCGATTTTCAGTATAAGCACATAGAGAAATTTTCATTGAATGGAATTATAATGAGACTTTCTAGTCATTACCAGCAAAGCCTTTGGCCTGCCTGCCAAAGTCGGTCAAAAGATGGATGCACAGAAATATCATAGAAAATCACGTAAGTGCCAAAATTTTCATATTCATTTACGGTCACATGCATACATTCTATCATAAATCTTACTCAAGTGAATAACAACGGATTCAGTACATGCCCAATGAACAGCACAGCTCCACTGGTTTCTTCTCTGATCATGAACATGAAGGGGTGATCAGCCACAAAGTCTATGGGTGGGGAATGTGAAGCACAGCACCATTCCGCCAGCGCCCCTGTAGCTGCAGCAGCTAGACTTCCTTCCTCATTAACCTCAACAAATGCCTTGTGGAATATATCTGAGACATAGATCTCACATTTGTTCTGTACACATTCTACCATCTCGTGAAGCTCTGCTTCATTAGAGAAGGGAAGATGCAGTCCCAGTTCTTGGAACATCTCTTTTGCTTTGATCCCAAATGAGATCTTGAACCTTGGAATTCTAAATTCACCAACGTTTTCTTCCCACAGGTTAATGTATCTATCTGCAAACTCGGGATCAGAACTCACTTTCTGGATTAGATTTGTCAGACCATCCCTTTCATCAGGGAGGAACAAATACATTGCAAACTTGGTTTCTTCGTTGTCCCTCTGGTAATGAACTTCAAAGAAATTTTCTGGCTGACCTGTCAGGTAAGGGAATTTGAGGAAATTTTCTTGCTGGGCTGTGAGGTAAAAGAGTTTGGAGAAATTTTCTTGCTGGGCTGTCAGGTAAGGGAGTTTGAGGACTTTGAAACCATCAAATGAGCCTAGTAATTGCTTCTTCTTGCTGATCATGAAAGAGGCATGAACCGAGTTTCCATTCAGGAGGTAGAATTCTCTTTGAGAGGTTTCGGTACTGTCGAATGGTCTGGACCAAGATGCCTTGAAATAGAGTGCATTTGCAAGAACTAGTAGAGTCGATCCATGTACAGACCCAGCAGGAAGGAGCTCTTCAATGAGTCCATTTGTCCTGTCTCTGACCCAAGCATTCACTTCTGTTCTCACTTCATTGCCCTTCATTTATAAAAACGCAATTTCATCAGTCATTATAATTTATTTTCATGTTACCACAAACTGCCGTGATTTTCTCTGTGTATGAAAATTTTCCAAGTTGCTTTTGTGGAATTCAGACAATGCGTGGATGAAAGATGAATGTTGGTCATGGTGAAGCAGACCAAGTATACCCAATAGTCTACCAGTTCATGAGGAATGGAATGATGTATCATGTTTGAGCATTATCCCATCGATTAGTACTTCTCTGCTTTCAGGATTGCATCATGCGCAGGAAATACATGGATTGATGCTGCCATAGATGCAAATATGATGTGAGGAGGGAGGGGGGTTGGGTGGTTGGGGGTGCTGGGTTGTATCGGATTCTGTGTTGAGCGTCTGGTACCTAGTAATAGAGGCTTTTTTTTTGAACCCATATTCAAGATTATCATAATCCAGAAAATGGATCTTATCAGTTTGAATCAGAATTAAGTGCCCGTGTAAGAAAAATACCGACCTGGTTTTTAAAATCAACTGCACGTGCTTCTGCCTTGTAGACCCTATTCATTACATCTTTGAAGGCAGGTTTCACAGGACACAATTGCTCAACCCAGACTCCATTGAACAATGATAGAACTGGTCCTGTTGTGGCAGCTCCATTGCTGGTAATGAGATTAAGTAGCTGAGAAGAGAGCATATTCAGTTTCTCAACGCTTTCCACTTCCAAGAATGAGAGCAACTGTTCTAACATGCGACCTTTCGATCCTGGAGCAATCATACTCAGGACAACATACATGGATAGTGGAGAGAACACCAAGTTCATTCCTGTCTCAATCTCCTTGAGGCTGATGTGCTTTGCTAACCGTAGAGAGAAATTAGTGTTGAAAACATGACGGGGTTCAGAAGATGCCATTCTTCAAGGGCTCTTTTCCCTGGGGTGATTGAATTTGGAGATGATAAGATAGTGGAATTGGCCAATTGGCTAGTTTACGTATCCTAATTGTTGGCCAAAAGATAAAAAGAGAGAAAATTAAGGAAAGTAGGGAAAGTGAAAATAGAACTAAGTTTCACTTCAGGTGTATTATGACGTCACTTTCCTAAGGCAATTTTGCTACCTTATTTGTTGCTTAGGGTAATTTTGCAGTTGCTCTCAGGATACAAAAAGTGAAACTTGAACTAGAATAGGAAGCATCACCTTTTGTAGGCACACAAACACTTGAAACAGAATTTTTTGGTTGAATGGAGATAATTTCAAAACATTATGGCAATCTTGCCAATAAAAAACTTAGACACACAATGTCTAAATTAAGACAGAAGCAACGGTTATCTTCAAAAAGATAGTAGGATGTCTAAAGGGAAGAGAGAATGAGTGGATTATTGAGATTCTGAAATCTTCCGAATGTCATCTCTATTTATAGCTTGAATAAGGAACCGTTTGATTGAATAAGCATACTTTTTTGCAATTAGACACATATTTTGAAATCTGCCACATCATCCCTCAATCAGTTGCATCTCTTCAACCCACGACCAAAGCCATGTTGTTTGAATGAGTCAAAAATCCCAAATCGTTGCATCCATTCATTAATCATTGATTTATATAAAATTATATTAATTGTTGCCGTGTGTATTCATGGAAATCATTGATTTTTTGCAATTAGACACCTTTTGACCGCTTTAGTTATATTAGTTTTGTTGTTTATCTATGAAATTATATTATACTTATTGTAATTTTTGAAAATCCCAACACTAATAAATGGAAGCAACTTGCATAATATCACAGATTTCCATATCCATTGCATTGACTATAATTCAGTGTTTTCGAAGTGTTAGCTAATAGACTTACACATTGCTAAAAACTTATGAAAATAACACACTAATCTATAAATTCCATTAGTGATTGTCATTAGTCTCAAAATGATGCCAAATTTTTATACGATTTCTAAATTACCCATCGTGAAAGTCATTGGCAGAAGTATACTTATAATTTCCAGAGTTAGATGGGTTTTAAAGTACATTTCCCAAGTATTTGATAACGTGTATTTGGAAGGTTATGAGTGAAAGGTAGAAGTATATCTACGAGTGCATAGAAATAATATTCCAAGAAGAATTGTTTCCAGATGTTGGTTTGTCCAAGGAGATAGTGTGAACGGCAGGTTGTCTTTTTCTATAATGCAGACCCTGAATGACGTGTACGAAAATAAAAGAATTCAAAATTCCCACATTGAAATTCACACCAGAAATTAAAAATCCGTCTTGGATCTACTGCAACAAAACCAAATAAAAGAATTGGAAACAGCAGCCAAAGAAGTGTTTGTTTGAGCACGTCTTCTTTCCAGAATCGTAGGTTCTATTCTATAATCAATTGCGTAAAGACGCAGCTAGAACAAAAGATAGAAAATAAGACAAGGATAAATGGGAACATGTTTAGCATCTTGTACAGTTGTGCAGCATGGGAACATCAGGTCTGAATCAGAGAAGACAGAAATACAAGCAACAAAACAATATTTCTTGCTTTGTTTCTATAGTTGTTATTATCATCATCATTGAAATAATCTGCATATCGCCTTCAAAGACTAAACAATACCCATCGCATGACCTTGTAATGGTGGAGAACTTTCTGATGGTGTCACACTCTCGAAGATTGAAGCAACAACAGTGGCATGGGCCAGGTTTTGGGTCCGACCACGCAGGCCAACGGAAGGCATTAGTACAGGTGATAGGAAAAATCCAAATGAATCCTTATTTTAGCTGAATGAATTTCAGGGCAAACCCTATTATAGTAACCAAAGATTCAGTGGAAGAAGGCCATATTTGAGGCTTTCTACCCATGAATTCATTTAGTCATCAATTGCACCAGACTTATAGCCATTCCCATAGCCAAATCCCACGAAAGATATCTTTGTATTTGAACACCAGCATCACGGTTTTCTCTTTTGATTGGCACAATGTTTATTGCTTGATTATAATGTTGTCTGCTACATGAGGAAGTCCGGAGGGACTCAGTATTTTACAGCATAATGAGTTGTATTGGAGAATGAGGTCCAATGATCTACAATTCAATTTTATTTTATTTTATCTTATTAAAGAAATATCTACAATTCAATTTCGATTTCATGAATACCAGCAGAAGTCTTTGGACCAACCTCCAACGGTTGTTCAAATGATGGATCACGATTAACATCAACTTCATCGAGGGTGAAGATCACATGAGAAGTAACAGAATTTCCAGAATCATTTATGGCCACACGCATACATTAGCATCATAAATATAGAAATTGCGAGATGGGAGACATTTTAAGTGACTGACAATGGATTTAGTACATGCCCAATGAACAGCACAGTTCCACTGGTTTCTTCTCTGATCATGAACATGAATGGGTGATCAGCTACAAAGTCAATGGGTGGGGCTAATAAAGCACAACACTTTATCAGATGACCCCCTGAGCTTGCAGCAGCTAGACTTCCTTCCTCGTTAACTTCAACAAATGACTTGTGGAATATATCTGAAACAAAGATCACGTCCTTCTTATGCACTAATTCTACCATATCATGAAGCTCTGCTTGCATGGAGAAGGGAAGATCCAGTCCCATTTCCTTGAACATCTCTGTTGCTTCGAAACCAAATGAAATCTTGAACTTTGGGATTCTAAATTCACCCACATTGGCTTCCCTTACCCGTGTGTACCGATCTAGGAACTCAGGATCAGAACACATATTCAGTACTAGATTCTTCAGACCGTTCCTTTCGTCAGGCAGGAACAGATACATTGCAAATTGGTTTTCTTCCTTGCGACCCTGATAAGGGAGTTTGAGGACTTTGAAACCATCAAACGAGTGTAGTAATTGTTTGTGCCTGTTAGTCATGAAAGAGGCGTGCACCGAGCTTCCATTCAGGAGGTAGAATTCCCTTTGACAGGTTTCTCTACTGAGGAACTTCTTGGTCCAAGTTCCCTTGAAATAGATTGCATTCGCAAGAACCAGTAAAGTCGATTGAACAACGGACCCGGGGGGGAATAGCTCTCCGATGAGTCCGTGTGTCCTGTTTCTCACCCAAGCATTCACTTCCTTGCTCACTTCATCTCCCTTCATCAGCAACAACACAAAAGTTTCATTATTGTTCGTATTTGATTTTCACAAACAGCACAGAACACCACCGTGATTTTTCATGTTTGTGAAAGTGGAATTCAGACAGAAAATGCATGCATGAGAGATGGCATGAATTTGGGTGTCTCGTGCAATCTAATAGAAGCTTTTTAAGACCATACTCCGAGGAAATTTGAATTTCTTAAGCTTCTGATAATGGGTGTTTGGACGTGGGTTCTGTTTCTTTGAATCCATCTTTAAAAGAAGAAAAGAGAAACTAACCAAGAAGAGTAATATTTACCTTGTTTTGAAAATCGACTGCGAGTGCCTCTGCCTTGTAGACCTTATTCATTCCGTCTCTGAAGGCAGGTTTGAGAGGAAATGATTGCTCGACCCATACTCCATTGACCAACGACAGAACGGGTCTTGTGGTACTGGCAGCAGCAGTTCCATCGCTGGTGATGAGATGAAGGAGATGAGAAGAGAGCCGTGTATTTAGTTCGTCGATGCTTGCGACCTTAAGGAATGAAAGCATCTGCTCCAACGTGCGTCCTGTCGATCCTGCAGCAATCATGCTGAGGACGACGTTCATGGATAGTGGCGAGAACACCAAGTTCATGCCTTTTTCGATCTCCTCAAGGCCAATGTGCTTTGCCAGCCGCAGGCAGAAATCGGTGTCGGAAACATGAGAGGGTTGAGAAAAAGCCATCACAATCCCAAAATGCTTTTGTCACGCATTAGAGAAATTGCCAACGGTTGGCCATTATATAGATTTCGAAACAAGTAGATTTTTTTCTTATCCGCCTTCAATAAATCTAGTCCGTTGATTAAATCCCTAGCGTGGGATTAAATGAATTTCCTGTTGAAACTATGTGGAATTCATATGTTTTTTCTAAATTAAATGCATTTCCGACCATCAATAATCGCGAAATCATTTTTAGTCAATAGCTTGCATGGTATA
>JAXCLR010000063.1:62190618-62215666 GCA_035584095.1 Annona squamosa | reverse complement strand
ATATTTTGGAAAATTCAATCATCCGATATAAATCATACACGTGTGTAATTTTTTTTTTTTATCATTTTTTGATATTTGCAGATATTTTTTTCGAATTTTTTAAAATTAGTGATACTAATTTTTAAAAATTCAAAAAATATCTACAAATATAAAAAAAAAATAATAATCGACACATATATTAAATATATTTAGATTAATAATTATATGAAAAATTCAATAAAAATATAAAAAATGAGTTAAATACACCCAAGCGCACCGTAGCTAAGTGCTCGCAGGTGCAGTTGGTCATTCCAGTCATATAATGTTAAAAACTTATCCCTAAATTGCAAATTGGTCGGGCTGTTGGATTGGCCAATCCGAATCGTTGAAAAATGGCTCCTACGAAGGGTCGTTGGATTCAAATATCGAGGACATTGTCAGCGTGAGTCAACCAGGACAATGCGATTTCGATTCTTAAGCTCACTGATCAAAGGTATGGAAGCATTTCTTAGACCCGTTTTCGAGCCCAATATATCATGATCCAATCTCGAAGCTCACATTGTCCTGCCAAGTAATTTGTATGACTGTTGGTGCATTAAGACCTATGCGTGTTATTTAGGAAAAAAAAACAAAACAAAACAAAACAAAAAGATCTATACATGTGGGCGGGAATTTGTATTGGAGAATGAGGTTGGATGATTGAAACGTGATGCTAAGATTTCTCCAGAAAAACAGATGTTAAATGCTCCAAGAAAATCTAAATGGGTGAATAGAATATGCAATTGATGACAGAAGAATAACTGGAACTTTATTACCTATCTACTACCAAAAATTGTAAGTGGACCCCAATGATCCGCAATTCAATTTTGATTGCATGGGACTACAGATATCTTAATCATCACGACCAACGGCAAAAGTCTTTGATGGATGAACAGCAAAGCCCATAGACAAGATCAAAGAAGGGCCAGACTTTTTCAGTTTTCAGATTTATAAGTTTTAAGTGCCACATGCATATATTAGCATCATACAGCACAGGAGATGCTTTAATTGACTGACAATGGATTTAGTACATGCCCAATGAACAACACAGTTCCACTGGTTTCTTCTCTGATCATGAACATGAATGGGTGATCAGCCACAAAATCGATAGGTGGGGCTCTTGAACCAGAGAATAGTCTCCCTTGACCTCCTGTGCCTGCAGCAGCTATACTTCCTTCCTCATTAACTTCAACAAATGACTTGTGGAATATATCTGAAACAAAGACCTTGTGGTTACTCTGCCCAAATTCTACCATATCATGAAGCTCTGCTCGCATGGAGAAGGGAAGATCCAATCCCATTTCCTTGAACATCTCTGTTGCTTCGAAGCCAAACGAGATCTTGAATTTTGGAATTCGATATTCACCGGTGATGACCTCCCCTACCCTTGTGTACCGATCTAGGAACTCAGGATCAGAACGCATATTCAGTACTAGATTTTTCAGACCGTCCCTTTCATCAGGGAGGAACAAATACATTGCGAACCGGTTTTCTTCCTTGCGCCACTGATAAGGGAGTTTCAGGACTTTGAAACCATCACACGAGCGTAGTAATTGCTTGTGCTTGTTGGTCATGAAAGGGGCATGTACCGAGTTTCCATTCAGGAGGTAGAATTCCCTTTCACAGGTGTCTCCTCTGATGAACATCTTGGTCCAAGACCCCTTAAAATAGAGTGCATTCGCAAGAACCAGTAAAGTCGATTTATCGACAGATCCAGGAGGAAGTAGCTCTCCAATGAATCCATCCGTCCTATTTCTGACCCAAGTATTCACTTCCTTGCTCACTTCATCACCCTTCATTAGCAAGAACACAACTTTCGTTATTATTAGTTGCAACAGCAAACCACCTTGGCTCTCCATGCTTGTGAAAATTCTTTATCAATTGCATATGTAGAACTCAGATATTGCATGCATGGATGATGAATAAAGGTCATGGCACAGCAGACCGAGCACATATCATGGACTGCCATACATGAGGAATATCATGATGTATCATGTGCCATAGACCCATTGATTTGTTTCTATCAGGTATGCAGCATCCAACCATAATTGCAAATTACATGACGGGAATGTGCATTTCAGTGTGCATAAAAAATTGGAACTGGGTTCTATTCCTGCAATTCTCTTAAAGAAGAATTTGCGAACAGTGGATTGTGTTGCAAACTAGACGTAGGAAAACTAAGCAAGAACAATTTTCACCTGGTTTTGGAAATCGACTGCACATGCCTCCGCCTTGTAGACCCTATTCATTACGTCTTTGAAGGATTGTTTAAGTGGAAATAATTGCTCAATCCAGACTCCATTGACCAATGATAGAACTGGTGCTGTGGTGGCAGCTCCATCGCTGGTTGTGAGATGTAAGAGCTGGGAAGAGAGCACATTCAGTTTCTCAACGCTTTCCACCTTCAAGAATGAGAGCATCTGTTCCAACGTGCGTCCTTTTGATCCTGCAGCAATCATGCTCAGGACGACATAAACGGATAGTGGAGAGAACACTAAGTTTGAGCCCTTTTCAATCTCCTGGAGGCCAATTTTCTCAGCTAACCGCAGACAGAAATCGGTGTTGAAAACATGAGAAGGGTGAGAAGATGCCATTGCACAAGTTGGAGATCCTATTCGGAGATCTGATTTTGGGACAGGTACACAAATAGAGGCAGGTGACGTAATATATAGATTTTTTTCCGCCACAGTTTTCATGAAGATCTAGAATTGATGTTAATTTTGTCTTGTCCATCATGTCAGCCATCAACGGAATTAGTATAATTGTAGATTTTTCATTGGTGTCGGCAAAAGTTGGAATATATCTACAAATGCTCCTTAAAAAGCTATGGGTGAGCGTTGTTGAGTTTCTAAACGTTTGTACTAAAAAATGAATGCAATTCGTGCATGGGATCCTCCTAGAAGCATTGTTTCCACAGGTTGGTTTGTCCAGGGTGGTGATGTGAATTTTTCTATTATATGAATTCTGTTGTTGCAGTATATACCCAGGAGTGCAATGGACTTTTTCTCTGTTAAGTACCGACATGTAGGCATAGAACGCAATTAAAAGTATCATGTTTACCTACTGCAACTAATCGAATAGAAGAATAAAAAATCGCAACAGAGAAATTCACACCAACAATTAACAATCTCTCTGATGCATCTACTGAGATAAAGCCAAATAACAGGATTGCAAACAGTCATCAAGGAAGTGTTTGCTTGAACACCACTCTTGGTTGGGTTGCCACGTAGATTCTATTCTCTTATCCAGTGGTGTGGGAAAGTTATACAACAGGACATAAACAAGGTTGAATGTGAACATATTTAGCATCTTGTATTGTGTATGGTTCTTTCCAACAGGGACATGTGGTCTGAATCAGCATACATAAGCAGAAGGAAAAAAAATAAAAAATTTCTTCTTCAGTTTTTATAGGTGTTATCGTTGTTGTCTTGTTGTTATCAGCAGCATCGTTATAATCAGCAGTTTACAACTAGGAAGAATGAGCCCCAAAAATCTAAGCCCTCCATTCTAATGACAAATAGATAGCGTGTTCATGTCAGCCAATAGACAATACAAAGAAGCGAACATCACTAGAGAAGGGGATGCTGTTCTTTGTCGTCTTCTTTTTAATTTTGTTTGTGTTAAGGAGGCAAGAAGACGAGCATGGGCGTGGACCTTCGAAAACTGTAAGATCAAAGCCACAGCAGTGCCATGCGCTACAAAAGCCATGGCCGGCCCCATGGACCTTGTTCAGTCACAAGGTAACAATCTCGTGTTGTTTGTTTTTCGATTTTTTTATCCCCCTTTGTAACCAACATGGAAATGATCTTGCTTATGCCAACAATACTATTTGTTTTTTTCTTTAAAATTATTTATTTGTTCAAATGTCACTTTCTTTTTTTTCATTCAGCTAACCTTTTTATTTGGTTGTTATTCACTTCCCAATTTACTTTTTCTTTAATTTTCAGAATCCAATGTTTTCCTCCTTTTCCTTCTGTTCTCCTAATTTCAATCGATTACAGCGGATTAAGTACATGCCCAATGAACAACACAGCTCCACTCCTTTCTTCTCTGATCATGAACATGAATGGGTGATCAGCTACAAAGTCTATGGGTGGGGCTCTCAAAGAAGAACGTCGTAGCAGCAGACGACCTCCTGTGCCTGCAGCAGCTAGACTTCCTTCCTCATTAATTTCAATAAATGACTTATTGAATATATTTGAGACAAAGATCACATCATGCTTCGGCAAGAATTCTACAATATCATGGAACTCGGCTTGAATGGAGAAGGGGAGATCCAGGCCCATTTCCTTGAACACCTCTTTTGCTTCAAACCCGAATGAGATCTTGAACTTTGGGATTCTAAATTCACCAACATTGGCTTCCCCTAGCCGTGTGTACCGATCTAGGAATTCAGGATCAGAACTCATAAGCTGCAAAAGATTTTTAAGGCCATCCCTTTCATCAGGTAGGAATAAATACATTGCAAACCAGTTTTCTTTCTGACTCCTCTTGTAGGGGAGTTTCAGGACTTTGAAACCATCAAACGAGCGCAGTAATTGCCTCTGCCTGTTAGTCATGAAAGTGGCAGGTACTGAGTTGCCACTTAGGAGGTAGAATTCCCTTTGACAGGTTTCTCTAGGGTTGAACTTCGTGATCCAAGATCCATGGAAACAGAGCGCATTTGCAAGAATTAGTAAAGTTGATTCATCAACGCATCCAGGAGGAAATAGCTCTGCAATTAGTCCATATGTCTTGTTCCTGACCCAAGCATTCACTTCCTTGCTCACCTCATCGCCCTTCATTAGCAAGCACACATTTTTCTTAGTTATTGATTGCTATTGATTTTCACATAACAGGAAACCACTTTGATTTTCCGTAAAAATGGGATTCAGAAAGTACAAGTATGAAAGTTGGACAATAACCATGATAACTGAACAGCAGATCAAGTACAAATAATGGTCTACCATTGCACAAGGAACAGGATAATGTATCATATGTCATTATCCCACTGATTGTTGCCCGAGTTGTGATCTTTACCGACCGGTCGTTGCGGGAGTCTGTTATCGACCACGCCTGGTTGCCGCGAGAGAGTGGAGAGAGCAGCCTTGCTGTGGAGTGCGTGCGTTAGACGACGAGAGGGGGACCGCGCGTGATTCGTGTCCACCTGACAGGGGCCTGCAGGGAAAACTTCATGCATTAAAATGGCTCTGACAGCGCGGACATTCGCGCCCCTCATCCAACGGACCACATCCCTCTATTTGAATCCAACGGCAACCAGGCGTGGTCGATAACAGACTCCCGCAACGACCGGTCGGTAAAGATCACAACTCATTATACAAATGCGGGTATGTACTATTAGCCAGTGGAAGGTTTTTCAACCTACACTTCGAAATAATCATTAAGAATATGAATCTCATGAGTGTAAAAATAAAAATTCAGTGTCCGTGTGATGAAGCATGTGTTGCATAATGTGTTTGAGCAAGATCTACTCTCCTAGCCAAAACTGTCTGATCATTCCAACTTTTAAAAAAATTATGACGAGTGTTTGGAACTGGATTCTTGTTTTTGCAATCCATCTTCGAAAGAAGGATTTGACAGTTTAACTGTTTTAAAAAATAGAAACGGGAAAGCTGAGCAAGAACAATAGTCACCTGGTTTTGGAAATCAACTGCACGTACGTCTGCCTTGTAGACAGTGTTCATTACATCTTTGAAGGCAGGTTTCAAAGTAAACAATTGCTCAACCCACAGTCCATTGACCAATGACAGCTCTGATCCTGTGGTAGTAGCTCCACCGCTGGTCAGGAGATGAACAAGCTGAGACGAGACCGTATTCAGTTTCTCAATGCTCTCCACCTTCAGGAATGAAAGCATCTGTTCCAACGTACATCCTCTCGATCCTGCGGCAATCATGCTCAGGGCAACATACAGGGATAGAGGAGAGAACACCAAGTTCATGCCTTTTTGGATCTCCCCAAGGCTCATGTGCTTCGCCAACCGCAAACAGAAGTCATTGTTGGAAACACGAGAGGGAAGATCAGAAGAAGCCATCACACTAGTCCGAGGTTGCATTTAGCTGCTGGTTTCAGCAGAGGGATTGAATGAATTCACAGATGATGAGATGGCAGAAATTCTCCAGCTTACATATCTAATTCCACGTAAGCATAAGGGAAACGCCAATCCACTCCTAGGAAACTTACCTTCTCTCTGGTTTGAGAACAACCCCCACATGTTGATCATTCATAGTGGTCATGAGAAACAAGAGACGAGGAATCCGTCAGCGAAAAGTCATTTATTTATTATTATAGTAGTCAGCAAAAAGATTTAAGGTGTGTTAGTTTTTTATTTTTCAATTAACATTTTTATTTTAACTTTATTATCTTTACTCCTTATTCCTATCCCTGTCGAATCACATAATTTTCTTTCATTTCAAAAATTTTTACCTCTAAAATTTTTCATTTAGAAATTTTATCACTTCCAAGAAGACACCCTTGATTAGCATTTTTAAAATGAAATTCTTCTGATGCAGTCCATGCGTAGAATTGAAGTCCAGTGGCCGTCTAGCAGGGACCAACTGGCCTGAGTCAGATATGACAAACGACAGCAACAAAAACAATATTATTGATCATTTTATTTTTATTGACGTTTGTCATCGTAGTCGTCGTTTGATGTTTGTCCCCATGTTATCTTCTTCATATCGTTGTTGTTTCTGATTTTTTGTGTTGCGAGGCGGCAAACGATGCAAGGCTTTCCACTGCAAGACTCGCACGCGTACCCTATAGTTGGGATTTCAATGTCTTGTCCAGTGTTTTGGGAATTACTTGAACGAAACTAAAAATGATTCATGAATGCGAAATACCATTCATCGCCGAGTAGGATTACTGATCGCATACACCAGCTTGCTGGAGCTGCTCCCGCACATCCTAATATGGACTAGCTCCCGCACATCAACAAGATCCCACCAGTGCGAGAAAGGCTTTGGTTGGAACCGAGTTCCCAATCACAGTGAGAACTCTTTCAAAATCTTAATTTTTAAATTTTATTTAAAAACTCTAACCACACATATTATTTAAAATATAATTCTAACTGCCCATAATAAAAATAATTCAAGTATAATGGTGATAATTAAAAATTAATGATATAAGAATATTAATGATGTATACCTTTAAATTATAAATAATAAAAAAATCAGATTTGTATGATCTGAAACGTTAGATACATGCATTTGGTTTAAATGAGGCTAGAAAATTCTTTTTTTTTTTTTATGTTAACGAAGTATCGTACATTAATTTTTATTTGCAAAATATATAAATTTCATATTTTTACTTATTCAAGGTCAAACTAACATCTGATTTGTAAAATTTTCATTATGAATGTCAAAATCATATTTTAAATAATATGTGCAGTTAGATTTTAAAAGAAAATCAAAAAATTAAGTTTTTCAAATGGGCTCCCATTGAAATGCGAAACCGTTCTCCACAAGTGCCTTCGCCCGTTTACGTCAGTATCAGCAACTTCTCAGACTCAGGCACAATGCCCGGGTCCAAGTACAGTAACCAACTCAAAAACAAATTGATGTGGGACGTAGGAATCCGCGTATAGACCTATAGAATCAATTCTACTTCGTCCGTTATTAGGTTGATGATAAAATTTTACATGATTCCTAAATTACCCACATGACAGTCGCTAAGAGAATCTGTGTACTAGCAAAATTGAAACTAGTGCTTGCATATTTGCTGGAATTTTAATACATGCATTTCAATAAATATGGTTAAGAAAAAAAAAGTTCACCTCAAAATACCCAGATTGTAATTAATCCACCAGCACCCATGAATAAGTAATTTGCCTCCCAATAAACATATTATATACCAGCCATCACAACATGCCCGAAAATCCAAATTTTGCTATTTTCATGAATTAAGGGGCCAGCTTCTTTTTGGGAGAATTGGTGCCCCTTCACAGCACATGTAACATCAACAGATTTGCCCATCAAGCACTCCACATACAACGTGTTGCCATATCACTATACAGATAGTGGTCATCTATGGTTTACATATCCGACTTTGCCAACGGTAATTTGACTGGTTTAAGAATGACTACCTTCATTTCTGTTCCGCAATTGCAAATCCATCAATCTAATTTCCTGTGTCCATTCTGAGGTATCCTATGGATACATGACAGATCTCGTGAATGAATCCACTTCCAAGACTCAACAGTCTAAGAAAAATGTCTTCCACTATAGACATATCCTGGACGAAATTTTTGTGTGCGATCCATCGAAAAGGAATTATTGAGGAAGAACTGGCTTCCTAATGTATCCTCTGAAGTTCATACCCTACCACACTGAAGTCCCTGGACATAAAACCTGTTGCAGGCGATGACATTGTATTTACCGAGAACCCAAGGCATGGTGATCTACCAAAAAAAAAGAAAAAGTGGAGATGAAATCAACATAAGAGGATATGATACAAAGCCTAAGCTTTAAAACTGGGATTGCGTCTGAATGCATTTTCAGAAATTCCGGGACCAATGTCAGCAAAATGTCAAATTGAGATTATTATATATTCTTTACCTCATGAATAGATCTGGCCTTGATCAATTTTCTGTAACATTTATAACCACTTAAATACGACCATACATCAAATGCTGTGGCCTGCAAAGCGAAACAGGAGAAGAGTAAAGTATGGAAATGCCCAAATGAACTACTACTTAATTCATGTAACTAAATAGAGATCTGCATGACAATTGTGAGCTGTAAAAATTCATTAAAAAAGGTGAAGAAAAGTGCAGATCACATAAATGTAGTTTGAAGAGGTGTAACTTCAGCATTTTTGTACCATGTGGTTAGCAGCAGCAGCTTCTTAACCAAAGCGTCTTTTAAACAATGTATGTCGCTTTGAAGGATCCCTAGGCTTGCTTTTGGCCTGGCCATGCCCAGGTTGCTTCCCCTTTCCAGTACTGGCACAAAATACCACACGAAATCACCATCAAGTTAGCAGCATGATATATACTATTTATGCGCTTGAAAATTGATAGATAATACACAATTCAGGCTACACGCAACTCTTTAGAGTGGGAAGCCTCTTCCTAAGTCTTAACTCAATATGGCAGTAAACCCACAGATTCCCAGGGTCAAAAAACCAAACAGATTGCATCATAAGATATTATAAATCATGCTGTATTGGAAGGCTGTGTCGACAATGGATGCAGAAGAGTGATTTTATCAACTTTTTGTAAATAGGCAATACCAAACTTCAACAGTGAAAAAGGTATAGTTTTCAAATAAATCAAACTAACACGCCATTCACCCTGATCACTTCATGCAGTTGACATCATCAGATCAAGAAGAAGACGAACAAAAAATCAAAGAGCTCATTAGATCTAAGCCACTTTTTTGTTAAGTTGTTCCTACCAAACACTTCTCCCAGGAAGGTTGACCAAACAGGCTTTTTAGAAAATCCTAGTGTGACATCTCTTGAGTGTCAAACACCTAGTGAATTGACATCATCAGTTCAATGGAGCAGAGCAACCAGAACATTTAACAATGCTCCCTGGCACCCGCAACATGCATCTAGTCTTCAACTTACATTTATTTTCCTTCTCAGGTACACACTAATTACTTACTGGTTGAACTATGTACTAAATTGAATGGCAATATAGCTTTTGAAGATACTCAGCATTCTCGATTTCACTGGAAGGGCAAATTTTCACTGAGTTTAGAAGAAGACAATTTCAATTTTGGAGAAATTGTTGCTAATTTTGCCAAACTATTTTGCTAAAATATAAAAAAATTAAGATTCTTAATTTTAAAAAAGCTTCAGAATAGATAATGTTAAATATAAATACATACTACAATAAAAAACAACAATTTGAATTCCAAGATATTAGTGAAAGCATCTATCATCTATGAGTCCCATGTTATGTTAGTATAAAAATTTATTAAAGACATATGTTAGTATAAAAATTTATTAAAGACATATGGGTTGCATTTAAAAATTAAAAGACTTTTTACCATAAAAATATTTTTCTCGCAGAAAGATAAAATCAACAAAGCCTAAAAATATTTTAAGATGCATAAAAACAAATATTTCAATAAATATATTTATTATTGTTAAATATCTCAATAAATTTAAAAGAGTAGGGGTGCGCTTGTATTTACCGAAAACATATCTTTTCCACCAAAAACTTTTTTCCTCCACAACTGCCTTATTTTTCAACCATTTTTTTACATATTCTTATCCAACTACCCTACATTTCAATTACTTCTTCATAACTTTTCATACAACTTCCTTATCTTATTTTAACTTTATTCTTTTTATTTCTCATCATTACCTTTATCATATCACAATTTAAAAGTTTTATCCAATACTCCTTCCCAAAAAAAAGAAAAAAGAAAAAAAGTTATTAAATTCACCCCAAATCAAAAACTTAGGGCTAAAATAATAAAACATTATTACCAGCAGCATATGCTACATGTGCAGTAACTTTCTTTAACAAGAAAATATAGCATGGAAATATGTGTATAATATGTTGAAAAGGGTGGACTTGGAAGACAATTAGTGTAGGAAGCCGAAAACAGTATATTCTGTAATTTATGCTAGGTTACCGTACTTATCCTCCTCTAATTGTCCTCTCACAAAAAAAATGAATGTACTCGCTACTCCAACTTCAGAAGATTGCATGTATGGGCTTCAACATATGACCTTTGCTGTGTTCATGTTTTTTTCCTGTTTTCCCAATTCTATTTTCTCATGATAAAATATCAATAAAACTAGTGAGAAGAAACATCCATCTCAAGATTAAAGAGAAATTTTCTCTCAAAATTTCAGAACTGTCTCCTAATCAGCGAGATCTGAACTTGACTAGGTGATATAATGTTGCTGGATGGCAGAATGGAATTTTCACTGATATTTTCACCGTGATTCCCGATTTGCAAACACTGCAACTACCTCTGATTATTAATTCTTACATGAAGATGGAAATAGCAATTGTCGAGAATAAAGAAAAAGAAAGGAAATAAGATAGGCGAGTTATATACTTGTATTCCATGTAAACCATCCCACTTGCTCCAGACATGGCACTCATTGAGCGTGCTGAGCGATGGGCTTTCTGCAGTGCAATATCATCTGCATCTTCATCTAGCTGCTCCAAACCAACCTGATCATCACCCGCACTCAGGACCTGACACAAAAAACACCATCATCATTTCCAAGTCATCACTCAGCATACTGCTCACATGGACATCTATCACATGTAGAAGCAAATATGGGAGAAAAACCTTGGATAGGAGTGCGAGTTGTTCATCCAGTCTGTGATAGCTCAACTCAGCTCCTGAATCAGGTGGAGGCAAGCTTGTAATGATCTGTTAACAAATTCAACCACATTATTCATGTCATGAGTAAAACGTGTAAAATGTTTATGTTAAGTATGGACAAAAGATGTCCAATGTCATCAACATCCATTTTCTTTAACCATGAAACCTATCTCATCGGGACATTTTTCAATGCACCCAGGTGCACTTAGCTTCGCTGCACTCAGGAGTATTTAACCCATTTTCTTTTCTTTTCTTTTTTTTGAAAATTTTTAATAAAACTATTAATCTTAAGTGTATTTAATATGTATATCAATTTTCACCAATTTTGGAGATTTTTAGAATTTTTTTTTAGTTTTTAAAAATCAGTGGCAGTTTCGTAATTCAAAATCTAAATTAATACTCGTATAAAAAAATTTTCAAAAAAATATATTAAAAAATAGATTTGTGCACCTGGGTACACTAGATCAGTACTCTATCTCATCAGTGGACCAGCCTGCAATCACGAATCAGGTCCAAATCATCGTCATCGTCATCGTCATAAGTCATTTCCTATCTAAGCGGAGTTGGCTGCATGGATTGTGCTACATCATTCTTAACGATCAACAATTAAGTTTTCAATAATTTTTTTGATGTTTTCGTATCTTGTTTAATTACTTTCATCCATGTGTTTTGGGTCCTCCTCTCATTCTCTTACCGTCTTCTATTTGAATAAACTCAATTATCCTAACTGGTGTCATTTATTTAAAAAATTAGAAAACTAGTGTCATTTCAATCTTCCATTTAACATGACCAAACTATGTTAGTTTGTTTTCCCTCATTTTATCACCTATTGGCTTCGCTTTCTGGTGATCCTGAGTTAATTTCTAATTATATCTTTTCTTGTTTTATCACTCATCTACTTTAAACATTCAAATTTCTGCTACTCTCATTTTATATGTATGTTGTTATTTAACCGACTAATATGTCCATATTATTGAGTATCTTAAAAATTGTGATGATGATATAAAATTATAGTTGGATTAAAAAACCTGGATTATATAACACATTGGATTAATATCTACAATTTTCATCCTCCATTCATTAATAGAACATACCTTAAAGCTGTAACCTTGATCAATCAAAAATTGCTGCCTCTTAGTTGAGTAGTACATCTCCTACATTCAAACAGAGCACTAAGCTTTGTCAATGATAGCATGACAAAATAACTAACCCCCAAAGGTCCATCAAAACACTTCTTTAAACCAAGTTATGGTGTCTAACAAAATTCCAAAGACAAGATATATTGAGTGACCTGTGTATCAGTGGATACTAAGGAATAGAAGAAAGCATTATACTCTTCCTTCCCTCCTGCCATCCTATCTTGAAGTCGACCCTACCAAGAGAGCGATAGATCCACCATTATTAGAAAATAATGAAAAAGATAAGAAATCACCATAGAGCATTTCTAATTATTTACCAGAAAAAAGCACATCAACTGGTCTAGAAAATAGAAAATAACAAATATTAACCACACGGTATTCTGCTTCACAAAGCAGCTTTTCGTTTCTAGATGAATTTAGTAACAAAACCCAGAATGGATCACAATCTAAACCAGGTGAATTCTTATCCTCAGATCTTGGCAGATACAATTCCTTGGAGAAGTCCGCCAAAAGAAAAAGATTTACCACCCAAAATCAACAGTGCTAGCTCCAGGTCCAATAAAAATATACATAAAATACAGGTCAAATCTGAAAATGACTTGATTCCAGTTGCCATCCCTCTAGAAATTAAAAGACCAGGCACAAGTTTCCTTTTCGCAACTTTCCTAATGTGAAGCTTTTTGAAA
This sequence comes from Annona squamosa, assembly GCA_035584095.1. Lineage (NCBI taxonomy): Eukaryota > Viridiplantae > Streptophyta > Magnoliopsida > Magnoliales > Annonaceae > Annona > Annona squamosa. The sequence goes on along the minus strand of JAXCLR010000063.1, from coordinate 62,202,528 downwards.
AAACTGCTATGAGATTTAACCAGCAGCGTACTTCACAAAGATAATAGAGTGAAAACAACCAAGATCTAACACTTCAAAAACAGAAACCAACAGCCATAACGCATACCTTTGCTCTCAAAATTCGTCCCAGACGTTGGGCTTCTTGTCGACGTGAACCAGCATGGGATGAAATCTGGATTATCACATTAGCTTCAGGAATATCAATGGAGTTGTCACCCACCTGAAATGAAAGGGAAGCAGTGAAACAAAAAGCAATAAATGAAGAACCAATCGGCATTGTTAGATATTCATCGTATAACAGCTTTCACAGCCATTGTAGATGATTGAAGTCCAAGAATATAATATCATGGAACAAGAGTAACAAGACTTTTCACTGGAGTTATATATAGAGGTAAAGGATATGCCCACCCTGCTACCCATAATCTTTACTTGGGATAGAAAACTGACTGAAATGGGTATTACAGTGGACGGGCACACTGCTACCCAAAATCTTTACACGGGGATATAAAACTGAATGAAATGGCTGTTACAGTGGATGGACAACCATTCAAAGCCACTATGCCCACTACCATTCTTTAAGATCCTACAAATGTACTTTTGCTGCCTTCATAGGATATATAGACTTCTAAGCTAATATCAATCAGTGCCAGGGAACTAAAATGCCACCAGGATAAACTAAACCAAACAAAATCTAAAATTGCAACTAGATGAACAAAAGACATATTGAAGCCACTATCGTACACTGTACCTTAGAAAGGAAAATGGTGTTGACATCTGGGCTGTGTTTGAATGCATAAAGAATTCTTGTTCTCTCATTGTGACTGGAAAAAAGGTTTTAACAAAAAATTAAAAAATGATGGTTATTATTAAGGTAAAATTTGCAGAGTAAGCATTGAATGGACAGGAATAATTATGAAGTTGTAACCAAATGCAACAAGAAAACAACCTGGTTGCACCATAAATCATGGGCTTTCGAAGTTTCATTGCATATTCAGTAAGCGCAAAAAGATTATCAGCAAACACGATTATCTTGTCACCACGCTGTTGTTCATGAAACCGGATGAGAAACTCACAAGCCCTGAATTTATTCGGGTTCATCACATATAATGCCTGAAAGAACCAGATAAGTAGCACAAAAAAAAAAAAACAAGAAAAATGAAGAAATAAGTTTTTTTTTAACACAAATTTGGCACCAAAAAAATTCCTCAAAAACAAAAATGCAATTGAATTAAATTAACTCAAGGTGAGATTGGCTACTTAAAAAACTTTCTACTCTCCATAACAACCTTATTTTTTAATCATTTCTTCACATCTTCTCATACAACTACCCTACTTTTCAATCATTTCTACACAACTACCATGCAACTAACCTATTTGTTTTAACTTTATTTACTTTACTTTTTATCATTAGCTCTACTAAATCGCATCATTTTCTCCCATTTTGAAAATTTTTACATTAAAATTTTTCATCCAAAAGTTTTGTCGCTTCCCAAACACACCCATAAGCTTCTCTAGATGCTTGAAAAAAAAAAAATTCCAATCCCATCCTTAAGAACGAGTTAAAAGTAATAATAATAAGACCCAATCTCATGTGACATTGTCCATCATCAAGATAATTGGTATGGAAGCATGTCACCTTTGACTCTTCAGTGAAAAGAGGAATTCCAGGCACTGAATCAACAGGAGATGTATACTTCTTATAAAGTTAATTAGTTTAAACTTTAAAGGCTAACCCATGATTAGGCCAATTGCTGTCAATGCTCCTTAAGTTTTCAGGCTCTAGTTTCTGCTATACAAGGGATCAAATGGATAAGACTTAAGAAGATGGCCTCTCACTTTTGTCGTACAAGACGATATCTCACCATCTTTATTTGCGATGTTCCATATAATTTTTGCTTTCATTTGGTAAACCATTGTTAATTCTCAAAGCCAAAAAAGGATCATTCTGGGAAAGAGAAGAAAAGAAATTTTTAAAAAAATGCTTGACAAGGTAATGATAAACACCTGCTTCTTCTTTGAATTTTCCTTCTTCAAGTATTCTGCAAAGAATTCCTTTGTCATTGGGCACCATACTTCAGCACATTGGACATTGGCAATGAATCCTGATTTCACCAAGTCCAGCCAATTGGCTTCATATAATTTTGGACCAATGAGGAAGTTCAAATCTGTGATGCGCTCATCCTCTCTTACAAGAGTCGCTGCAACACGAACCAATCAAATCTTAAGCAAAATGACCGGGCGCCACAAACAATATTCTGAATCCACAATCAAATGGAGTGAAGGACAGACCAGTAAGCCCAAGTTTACAGTGAGACTTTGTGATACTGATGACCTTTCTAAACATGTGTGCAGGGACAACATGCACCTACAAAGCCAAAGAAGGGAGACACCAATATTACACCATAAAATCATACTGAAACAGAGAACTAATAGAAGTCAAGTTGGTAGTACACAATCATGGAAACCAGATTGAGAAGTTAGCAAAGGAATAAAAATTATGACCCATATCTTTGGAATTCATGGCGACCTTAGCTGACGGAGAGTCATCATTAAGTGGAACATAGCATGATTCACATGATTTGCATACTACTCTTAGATGTCAATCATGAAAGCCATGAATCATCCCAGAATAGAAAATCATGGCCATTGAATTTTTTCTCCATTGAGAATGTGGATTAACATTGTGAGGCTCCTTCCATTTTGGTGACTTAGATTCAGACTTTTGGGGAACATTTGATGTTGGGGATCACTAGATCACGATCTAACAACCCATGGTTGGAACTTGCACACATTGGGAGCATGAGAGCATGGTAAATATCCTCAACTAAATGATCAAGGCATTCTCCTTTGGTAAATTAGCATCTATAATCATAATAAAGACTCATGCCTATAATTATTTGTCATACAAATATCTAACAATTACCTCATCCATGAGAAGCAATCCCCACTCTCTATTTCTTATCTCTTCAATGATTTTCTCAGACTCCTCAGATCTTTTACCACCAAAAGCAACCATGTTATAAGTGGTCACAACAACACCAGCATTGCCACGGAATCTTTCCTTGCTATCAGATGTAAACCGACAGATTTGATCGTCACGTATGGTAGACCACAACTTGAACTGGAATGCCCATTGATCCACAGAAACAGCATTTGTAGCCAGGCAAAGACAGCTCTTTCGTATTCGACAGGCTGCAGAGACACCAACTAGAGACTTACCTGCACCACATGGGAGTACGATAATGCCAGACCTTGCTCTACCTGCAAGCCATGAACCATCAGGATCTACAGCAATTACATTCTAATCATCAGTAAGGAAGATGCCCACAAGCAAAATAGAGCTGCTAGAAAATGATTCAGAGCCTACAACTGCATGATTCTCAGGAAGTACAGCTTTTCCCTAGCAAAATGCCCTCACCATTTCCAAACATCTTGCTCAAACTCTTCTCTTGGTAGGGCCGTGGTTGTGCTTGCGGCTTCAGTTCCATATTCAAGTCAGGATTCACCTGCAGTCATTAAAGAGAGCAACACTAAAATGAGTTCATTAAGTAGTCAGAAGGAAGATCATCGAAGATGCCGTTTGTCAAGCAATAAGAGAAAATGACCGCATTGTTCATGATATGTCCCAAATTTTAGGTAATATACGTCCATTTATCTCACAAATTCATGCATTGGATCAACAGACCAAACCCAAGGCAATACAGGGTATTCACTCCATATATGCCTCACTACACAAAATAGTTAGCAGGCTAAACTCCATACTTGAGGCATTTTCAGAACCAAATTCGTATAATCTTCACAATGAATGAGCATCTGACCTTTCTATTTAAACTTAAAATATTTGAAAGTTTCACAAAGAATACTATGAGGGTCAAGGGGGAAAAAATCATATTTGCAGCTTCATTCGCTTACTCACCGTGTCATTTCTGAAATCATATTCCTCCAGCATAGGATAATTTAAAGCATTTGGCAAGCATCGTTGCTTCACATTTTCAACCTGCCATGGAAAATGAAATTCCCAGGTAAGATAGCCTATGTGTAATGAATTCCACTTGTGCAGGATCTAGATAGTTTAAGCCAAACCTGAGCAGGATCAATTTCAAAAGAATGTGTTTCCTTTTCTTCAGCTGCAGCAGCTGCCACATCGACTCTACTCAACAGCTCCTCATGACCACCTTCTACTTCACCCATTGTTTTACTTATTGTAAATGCATCACTTCCTTGCGAACCCTGAATAAGTGACCAACCAAAGGCAACATCAAAATTCTACCTGATCAAACATACAGTTCTCAGAAACAACAGTATGGTCCAATTTGTAAGGAAAAAGAGCACTATTCTTTTGCTCATTTTCTTCATGATCCTTCAAGTTCTGTTTGTGCAGATCATCTTGCATAAGATCCGAGTTTCACATACATACAAGGAGACAAAAGCAAATGCATCCTTTTACAGGTAGGCCTACTCTTTTGTTCTAGGGTTAGGACCAGCAATAGGAGGAAAATTCCTACTCACGGAGCCTATATGGCATCCAAATGATGAAATTATCATGCCCAACAAATGGGCAACCGCTTCACACATGCAGTCATGACTGCACATCCCATTAAAAGAACAACCCCAAAAGGGCATAAGCATGGGCAAGTGTTGGTCATGCATACCTCATTAGACAAAATCCTAGCACGGGATATAACTTCATCCTTGAGCAGCTTCTTGAGTACCTGCATACACCATAAAGTCAATCAAAAAATATAATGCATTCATTGGCTGATCCGATTTAATCTTGAAAATATGAAAAGCAAGATAAGTCCATACCATCCTCTGCTCACAATTCAGGGGTCACTCCACCATCGCATTTCACTATTTCATTTCTTTTCCTTTTTGTTTTAAAACGTTTACTGATCGGACAACAACTACGATGGGTTTGGTACAATAGGAATACAAAATTCTCTCACTCTTGCTAATGGATAGAAGTTGCATTGAAAGAGGAGGAATGTGACCATTTCCCAACCATGCTATTTTTGCTCATCAATTTCCATATTTTTAGTCATAACGATTTCAATTTTTGAAAAAAGGCCTATCCTGCTAACATCGTCCCTTATGCTGCTGAGATCAACAAGCATTTTAAATACGTATTTCCACTACGCACACTATCAAATGCATTATTTACCCTATCTAAACTCGCCGTGTGCTAACCATAGTATAATTGCATTCTAAAACTCAAATACCGCCAAAGAAGTAAACAATAGCTTGACGAAGTCTTACCTCAGGAAACGGCGATTCCACGAAGTAGCGATTCTTCTTGAGCACAAGCTTCACCTTCCCATAATTCGAAGTAGAACCATATATAAAATCAATCATCTCCTTAGGAAGCTTCGTCTTGGAGAGCTTGTTCAGCACAGTGATAATGGTCTCTGTCTCAAGCCCCACAGAGACAGCCGCATACAGGGAGTGAGGGGTAAGGTTGTATTCGTGCATAGACTCCGGGCGGCAAACAGGTTCCGCAATCGCAATGAGGAAGTCGTAGGCCTGCTTGTAAAGCTGCGAGAAAGTCTCGAGAAAGATCCGGCCATCGGCGCAAGCCCACAGCGGGCGATTGGCATGGTCGGGCTTCAGCTCCAATTTGGTGAAATCGTGCTTCTTGGGAGCATCGTTGTCGTAGTCACCGCGCGAGTTGCCCTCATCGAAGACCTCGAAATTTTCGTCTGCTGCTGCATCGATGGAGGGATTCTTGGGGGCATCCTGCGCGTGACAGAAATCTAACCGAGGTGAGGAGGAATCCCATGATTTATGAGAAGGCAATCCAAAGGGATCGGATTGAATGGGAAAAAACCTTGCTTGTGGACGATTTATGCTTTTTGAAAGGTCGAGATTTTTCGCCTGCATAATTCATTGCAGAAAGAAATCAGAACGGGGAGAGACAGAGAGACAGAGAGACAGAGAGATTCGGATACCATGCCCCGCCATTCTTCTGTTTCTATGGAGATTGCGATCGATGCTGGGAATTAGAAAATGGGAAATTCCGCAGGGGAAAATCGTCTTCTGAGTTCTGATGCAGGGCACAGTCGCAGCTTCCCGCACGCATGACCCTGCACGCAGGCTATCCCACGATTATAACGGAACCGCTGAATTGCATATTGCCCCGAAGTTTCAGGAAATTGCATCTTCTTCTGATCTGTTTGAATATTTTAATTGATCCTTACAAGAGTTGGGTTCGTGAATTGGAAATTGCATCTTCTTCTGATCTGTTTGAATATTTTAATTGATCCTTACAAGAGTTGGGTTCGTGAATTGTGCGTTCTTGCGTTGCGCCTTCCATTGGTAGTTTACTAGCGGAAATTAATCCCAAAGTTAAGCTTCTTAAATTAATTAGAAAGTAATAATGCAAAAAATTTGAAAACCCAAATTCCATCATCTTTAACATTCAACGACCTTTTAATTCGTGTACCAGCGCAAAGCGCAAAGGTAACACATTTGGGTAGGTGTGTTGTTTTTAGGATCGATTCCCGATGGAGTTAAATCTATGTTGTAATAAAAAAATCCCTTTAATTCAAATAATTGCTAATGTATGAAATTAATTCCAGACAATTTTTTATACATTAATATTCAGATTGTGTCCCCGCGCATTAATTAGATTGGGTTTCTTTCTATGAAAAAAAAAATTCTTATGTATATATATATTTTTAACATTGATGTACTTTAAGGTTTTAAAAATTAAGGGTTGAGATTCCAATGAAGAATAGCGTCGGCAACCTCACTTTTCATGCACTAATCTTATGCTCTCAGGAGCATTGAGCTTTAATGCTCCCGGCGCATATATCTATTTTTTTAATTTTTTTTCAAAATATTTTCATGAATTTGTTAACCTAAGTGTATTTAACATATGTATCAATTTTTACCATTTTTTGAGATTTTAAATATTTATTTCGGATTTTTAAAAATCTGTGGCATTTTAGTAATTTAAAATTATTTAAAATGCCACTGGTTTTCAAAATAAAAAATAAATATCTAAAATACTCCAAAAATGATAAAAATTTACACGCATATGAAATACATATAAATTAACATTATTGTAAAAAAAATTCAAAAAAAATAAAAAAAAATAGGTGTATGCGCTCAAGAGCATGCAAGGAGTATAGGAACAGGGGCCCACTTTTCATGCCCAGATCCAATCCACCACGTGGAATGGTGGAAAAGCCTATTGCCCAAAATCTGACATTGACATTGTGTTCATGACTTAAGATAAAGGCCGACCTTACAAATTTTTTAATTTATATTGTAATCAGCTGAAACATGTGCCTTCCATTCAGACTCTTTATACATTCTATCACTTTTTCTATCACTTTTTCCCACAATATTATGCATATATGTAACTATTTCTATTTTTTCCACTAACAAATCTTCCTAAACTATCATTTGTAGACACTCCCATAATAATAATTTTTTCACTTTTGCCACTATTCAAAATAGGAAGTGTAAATTAGGTCGTTGACTTAGGTTGGGATAAATATAATTCAAACTTATCTTATAAAATCTCAACTCAACTTTATTTTAAACCTAATTTTTCATTTATTAACCTAACCTTATTTTAAACCTATAGAAATCGGTTCAGTTCAGGTTAGAAATTGGGTTAATAAATATATATTATTTAAATTTTGCTTAATTAAATCTATTTTAAAATATAAATCTATATCAAAGAATAAAAATTAATCAATTCTATATAAATACTTTTCAATTTATAATTTATATAATGACATAGGTGCTAAGTAATATTATTTCAAATCAATAATGTCTAGTTAATTCTTACATATTATATACTGATATAAGACTATTTATTAATAATTCATTTTATTGTACACTAATATATAAAATCGGGTTGAGCCGGGTTGAAAACCATCCAACCCAAACCAATTTACTTTTGAAATCAGGTCAATTCAAATCGGGATATAAAATTTATTTTTTGCAAAATGCCTAACCCAACCTTATTATAAATCGAGTTGGGTTAGTCAAGTTCGGATTGAAACCAACCTTATTTACACTCCTAATTTAAATGAGTACACTAGCTTAAGGGGCAACTACTTGTAAAGGCACAATGGCCTTATATGTTAATTTTGATTACTGTGGTTTTTAATGAACAAAATATTGTCATATATCTTGATCTATATACAAACGAATTCAACTCAAATATAACCATGTTAAATTAATGATTCAACTCAAATATTGTCAAAAATGATTTCATGTAACCTCTTTTGTTTATCTTAAATTAATGATTGATGAAGAATTCACTTCATCTATTATATTCATGGCGTGTTTGGGAAGTAATAAAATTTTTTGATTGATATCAAACTTTTTGAATTGAAAAAAAAATATGATATGAACAATAATGATGACTAAAAAAATAAAGTTAAAATAGATAAGTTAGTTGTCTAAGTAATTTTGTACAAATAATTAAAATGTAAGATAGTTGCATAAGAAAATATGATAAAATGATTAAAATATAGATTAATTGTGAAGAGTTAAAAGTTTTGATTTGAAAAATTTTCGTGTTCCACAAACATACCCTTAAGTAAATGGCTAAGTTTTCATCAAAAAAGGGTTAAGTTTAATTCCTCCTAATTAAAGATATTTTAACGTAATATCCACAACATTTTAATAATTTTACTAATACCCACTACATTTCACCCATAATTTCTCACGTGCTCACATTGTCGCACACAATCAAAATGACTTTTGTTTGCATGTGCAAATGACATTGTTGCCCAAATTAGGTTTTTGTTAGCTCCATTTGCTTCGACTCATCTGACATCTTTTTCCACTAAAGGCTCTGCTACTCAGGAGCCTTGGCTACCTGCATTGGCTGCTTCAATTACTGCATCAAAAAAGCTGAGATAACATTAGGAGCAAGGGCGCTTGTGAAGGCAAGGGGCAGAGTGGAGGTGATGGCCTACCATTTCAATCTACCGCTTCAATGTTTCTTCTTCAATAATGCTAGTGGAAAAAATGTGATGAAGCTCCTCTGCTTTAAATTCGACAAGTTGTTGATCACAAAATCCATCTACCTTGATGAGGTGAGGAGCACTAATTATGGTACTTTAGCAGCACGAAAAAGTTGTGTATATGGCTATTAATTAAGGCTTAGATACTACTTGGTTTTAATGGACGCAACAATGTAGAGACTCTTCCTCTGAAGGTTCAATCTATTAGAGTTCTATGCCCATATGGGCTTCTCATTGATAAATCCTATTGAAAGGGATTATCTTCAACTTAAACTAGAATAGTTATCATTACGGGGGAGTTATCCTTTAGAATAGCTGATGGAGAGGAATTTCCAGTAGAGAGATTTTCCATGACTCTCCATTCCCCCTATTATAAAAGATGGATCTGGAATCCACTTTGGAACATAAAAGAAATCTCATTGCTTACATTCCCAAATACTGTAGGCACTTAGGTGGTGAAAACGTGGTTGGTTTTTGTTTTGTAATTTCAATTCAGCTAGACTAGTAAGCTAGGCAATCTAAAGCTTGAGGTGCAACATCGATTTAGATTCCATGATTAATTCCGATGTGATCTCCAAAGAGTTAGGCCACCCTATAAATTTATTGAGTTAATTTCATCGTGTGTAGTTTCTCAACATTGGTATCAAAGCGTTCAGATTATGACTTGGCTTTAATTATTTGAATGGCGTAATATCTTTTTGAATAGATGAATGCATGTTTCCCCACCCATTTAAGAGAACAATCTAAACGCACACCTTGTTTAAATTAAAAAAAATTCACTGCCATTATGGATGATGGGTGCATGCTTGTAAATAAAAAAAAGAACAGAGGTGCAGTAATTGAAAAATCAAAGCACTTATTAATATCACTAATCTTCAATCACTTATGCCACATACTTCTTTTTAAAAAAAAAAATTGTTGTGGCCAATAAGATACATCAAGATTGCCGGTTTTGTTTTAAAAAAAAAAAGGAATCACAAAGGGCAGTGGAAAATAGTTATGAAAGTTGACAGTCATCCATGCACAAATTGTATGTATATGGAACTAATAAAAATACATATATATTTTCATGTTGCATCTTATTTTGAAGAGAAATCCTTTTTAAATAATATGCACGGAATTGATCTCCAATTAATATCCACATGTGTGTTATAAATTTTTTTTTGGAGATTACATTCAAAAGCAAGCTTCTATTACCATGTGCATTCTCTTTTTTTTTTGTCTTGTTTGGTTTATGAGATAAAGTATATATTGATTTTCAAGTCATCAATATGTAGTGATGTAATCATGGTTAACAAATTTTGAGTGCCTAGTTTCCTACATGAGTCATGCCACAATTCTTTTTGTTGCAAAATAACAATTATGATGTACATGAGTTTTGAATACCATTATGATAATAATTAAATGTTTGTTGACACCCCACCCCCGGGGTCCAAAGATGGATAAATTGAAATGGATTCCAAGCCCAACCAAATTTAATACAAAAGAAAATTCAAGCAATTAAGCGGGTTATCCCGCACTCAGCCCATATGAACGAAGTTCCACCAAGCCTCGAAGCAGACTTTTCAACATCTGGCCCACAAAGAGCGAAGCTCTGGTCACCTCAATGGGCTCCACAAAATAGCCCACCAGACGAAACAAACGGGCTTAGCCAAGCTTTAGCCCACCAAGCCTCAGAAGCGGGCTTCTCTACCATTTTGGGCCTCCACAACGGCCCACCCAAAAGCCATGGGCTAAGCCAATCTCTAGCCCACCGAGCCAAGTCTATGGACTAAGTCCATGATCCCACTCAAGCCCAAGCCCATGGACCAAGTCCATGACCTCAAGGGAGCCCAAAGCCTACTCCACCATCTATAAAAGGAGGAGCTCCCTTCTCATTTAGGCACACTTGAAGAGAGGCATCCCAAGGGGAGGACGGGAGTCTGCAGCAATGCCTCGGCATCCCGGCCTTCGTGTTCTACGCGCTCCACGCCTCTCTTCCCATTTTCCCATTTCTATCTTTCCCGCTCTCTTATACCCTTTTATTTTCCCCCTTTTGCGCCGTGTAAACCGCCTCGAGTTTGCAGATTTCTCCATATTTTCTTCAACTTGAAGGCCGGAACTCAGATTCTGTATTACTAGTGCCTTATTTCTTTAAATAGGGGCTGATCTCCCTCTAAAGATCGGTGGCGACTCCATTTTCTTTGTTTTTCTTGTGTGCGTGTTTGAGCTAATGCCCCGTCTTAGCCGTCATGCCACCTAAATCCCGTGAAAGCGCCCATATGCCCGTTTCTCTAAAAATTATGAGGCCTAACTCATTTTACCCCGTGTGAATGCAGGAAATCTAAGCCCACGTTGCTATTCAACACGATTCGCATCTCTAAGGCCCGGGAAACCCATTCTGAGCCCATCGTAGCGCTCCCGGCGTGTGCTACAGCTCGGCGACTCCGCTGGGGACGGCGTTGTTGGTCTACATCAAACGCAAGGAGGTCAAAATTGGGAGATCGGAGCTCTGTCCACGCTGGACAGCAAGTTGCAGAAGGATTTCCGTCTTCTGACAGCAAGTTTCTGAAGTTTCTGCCCAAGTCGCGCAGAAACCTAAAAAGTTTTTAGGTCCAGAGGCGTCCAGCTCCCAAACAGCAAGGAACTCATGAAGAACTATCGGATACCGCCTTGTAACTGTCAAGGCACCGAAAACGAGCCAAAAGGAACACCTTCAAGTAGGAATGAGACCGGTTAACGCTAAGTAAAAATTCGACATAAAAATCACTCTTTTTCCATAACCTGAGTATTTTCTGGTCACGCTTCCAGAAACGCTTCAAGCGAACTGGTCATTCTTCCAGACACGCTTCAAAGAACTGGTCCTCTTCCAGACACGCTTCAAGCGAACTGGTCATTTCTCCAGAAACACCTCAGGCAAACCCGAACCCATGGACCTCAAACA
>JAXCLR010000063.1:62159045-62190518 GCA_035584095.1 Annona squamosa | reverse complement strand
GCTCGCAACGTGATCACCAACCCGGAGAAGGAACCACCATATGACGTGGCTTCACAACTTAAGTCCTTGCCGGCTCAGATATCCATATGGGAATTATTATGCACATCAACACAATATAGAGAGGTTTTCACCAAAGTGCTAAATGAGACTCACATAACTACAGAGGTGACTCCCGACGCGGTGGCTCACATGATCAGGCAAATAATGGCCCCTAACGCCATCACATTCACCGATGAAGAGCTTTTCGCAGAAGGACGCAACCATGGGCATTTCTTGAGCATCACAGTCAGATACAAAGGCTTGAAGATCCCCTTGGTAACCATTGACAAGAGAGCAAGTCTTAATGTCTGCCCATTACGAACGATCAAAAGGCTTAGAATCCCGATGGATCAAATGCGGCCGAGCGACTACCATGTAAGAGCCTTTGATAACTCTCAAAAGATGGTCTTGGGCGAGCTAGACATAGAAATTCAAGTGAGACCCGACATTATGATCATCCCTTTTCAAGTCTTGGACATCCCTGCATCCTTCAACATGTTATTAGGAAGACCTTGGTTGCACCAAACCGGAGCCATCCCGTCCTCTCTCCATCAAAAGCTCAAGTACATATCAGCGGGAAAGCTAGTGGTCATTGAAGCCGACCCCAAGATCATCATCCCAGTAGAGTTTGAAAATTGCCATGAAGTTCGCTAATTGAAGTGTACGAATCTTCGAATCCTCTCCCCTTCAAGATGGATGATATGTATGAAGTCCATCACATCCCTTCAAAGCAAAGGCTCTCGCTCCACTATGTTATACCTCCGGCCGAGAGGCAGACAACAAGGTTCAATATCAAATACCGAGGAAAGATGGTGTTACTCAATCCTCAACAAAAGAACAACAAATGGGGACATGGGTATAAGCCCGAGGAAGATAAATTCGAGAAATCGAACAAAGCAACTCGGTTCATAAGCGCGGGGCACATACTACACGAAGCATTAGAAACCCAAAAGATTTTAATGATAGCTCATGATGACCGACATGAAAAAAAACGTCATGGAGCCAAGACAAGCCAAAAACTGGTATGCTATACCAACTTGTTCAAGACCCGGCTCTAGCAATCATGTCACGCATCCGACGCCCATTCAAAAGAAAAAGAAGCAAATGGAGCCAGATATGTGGGCCAACATTCGCTGGTCCCACGAGTTGTTAGAAATCTGTGATGATCGTGGAGTTGATGAGGAGCTGCGTGGCAACATAGAAAGTCATGAAAACAAAGACGTGGTTTTGGACTATGAGATCGTCAACTTGGGAACTTCCGGATTACCTAGATGTCTTCGTATTGGAAAGAATTTATCCGCCAAAGAAAGAAACCAAATGCTCACCTTTCTCGAGCCTCGGCTTGTAAACTTTGCCTTCTCATATGAAGACATGCCCGGACTTGACGAAGATCTAATTACTCATCAACTCCCAATAAAGGCCGGTGTCAAACCGGTAAAGCAAAAATTAAGGAGGCTCAAGATAAGGGATGAAGTGATCAAGCAATACAACGCCGGATTCTTGGTGGTATCACACTATCCGCAATGGCTAACTAATATTGTTCTTGTGCCTAAGAAGGATGGAAATGTTCGAATATGCATTGACTATAGAGATCTCAACAAGGCTAGCCCGAAGGACGCCTTTCCACTACCTCACATTGATGCTCTAATCGACAATACGGCGGGCCATACATAGTTCTCCTTCATGGACGGATTCTCCGGGTATAACCAAATCAAAATCGCCGAGGAAAATAGAGAAAAGACTTCTTTCATTACTCCTTGGGGGACGTTCTGCTACAAAATAATGCCCTTCGATTTGAAAAATGCTGGAGCTACATATCAACGTACCATGACGGCCATCTTCCATGACATGATGGGCAAAGAAATAGAGGTCTATGTGGATGACATGATAGTCCGATCTTACACCTTTGAAGAGCATCTAAGAGACTTGAAAAAGTCATTCAACAGAATGGAGAAGTTTCGACTAAGGCTCAATCCGCAAAAATGTGTCTTTGGAGCTCAAAAAGGGCGCTTGCTCGGATTCATCGTTAGTAGAAAAAGAATCGAGGTGGACCCGACAAAAGTCAAGGCAATACTAAACATGCCGCCTCCTACAACGGAAAAGGAGATAAGGGGATTCTTGGGTAAGCTTCAATACATTAGTCGGTTCATAGCCCGACTGACATCCACTTGTGAACCAATTTTCAAATTGTTAAGAAAAGACTCCCCAAAAGAATGGAATGAAGATTGCGAAATCGCCTTCGACAAGATCAAAGCCTACTTGGTTAACCCTCCCATTTTGGTACCGCCCAAAGCAGAAAGACCTTTGTTGTTGTATCTTTCAGTCACTCCAACGGCACTGGGGGCGGTGCTAGGACAACCAGATGAATCAGGACGAAAGGAACAAGCTATATACTACTTGAGCAGAAAATATACCCCTACGGAAGTCAGATATCCAAAAATCGAAAAGGCATGTTTGTCTCTTGTATGGGTCGTGCAGAAGTTAAGGCAATATATCATATCCCGTACCATATTGCTTATCTCTAAGATGGACCCATTGAAATATCTTTGTCAAAAGACCGTATTGACGGGAAAGCTAGCACGGTGGCAATTGCTCCTCACGGAGTTTGATATAATATATGTCACAAGAAAAGCCGTTAAGGGATAAGTGGTAGCGGACTACCTAGCCGCATAGGCGCTCCCGAATTACCAATCGCTACAAGAAGACTTTCCGGATGAGGAAATACTACTTGTAGAGCAAGACGAAGAAAATGATGCTTGGACCTTATACTTTGACGGCGCATAGAACGCTTCGGGTAACAGAATATGTGTGGTCCTCTGCTCCCCCAACCAGGCTCCAATCATGATATCAAAAAGGTTGTTTTTCCCGTGTACAAACAATATCGCTGAATATGAAGCTTGCATAGCCGGAGTGCGGGAAGCTTACAAGCTGGGGGCAAGAAAGCTTCAAATCTATGGAGATTCACAGTTGGTAATCAACCAAGCTAATGGGGAATGGGAGACCCGAGACGAAAAGCTAAAGCCTTACCACACGACATTAACTCACTTGGTTTGCTCATTCGAAGAAGTTACTTTCACCTATGCACCACGGGCTCAAAACCAATGGGCGGATGCACTAGCAACCTTGGCATCCATGGTTGAAATACCATATGAAAAAAGAACTCAAGAAATCACAGTGCAAACGTCTCAACAACCCGCTTATTGCTTGCAATTGACGGCCGAAGCCGAAGAAGCTCAAGAGGAAGAAAAGCCATGGTATCATGACATAAAGCAGTTCTTGGAGAACCGAGCATTCGATGATCACGTCACTCCCACGGAAAGAAGAACTATCAAAAGACTAGCCTCTAGCTACCTAATGCAGGGGGCAACATTGTATAAGAGGTCTCACAACCAAATGCTACTACGGTGTGTTGACCGGCAAGAAGCAAAAGAAGTCATGGCTCAAATCCATGAGAGAGACTGCGGAGCTCATATGAACGGGATTATAATGGCAAAGAAGATAATGCGCCAAGGATACTATTAGATCTCAATGGAAAAAGATTGCTCGGAGTATGTGCGGAGGTGTTTCAAATGCCAAGAGCACGGAAACTTAATGCACTCACCCGCAACGGACTTGCATTACCTATCTACCCCATGGCCCTTCTCAACTTGGGGAATAGATATAATCGGGAAGATATCCCCTAAATCCATTGGCGGTCATGAATACATATTGGTGGCAATAGAGTATTTCACTAAATGGGTTGAAGCAACGTCCTTCCCAATTATCAATGCGGCACAAGTCATACGCTTCATCAAAGGAAACATCCTATCAAGGTTCGGGCTTCCACAAGCAATCATAAGTGACAACGGAACAGTCTTTATCAGTAAAAAAGTTCAAGACTTCTTAGCCCAATACAAAATCTAACATTACAAGTCAAGTCCCTACCGTCCTCAAGCCAACGGAGCCGTAGAAGCCGCAAACAATACCTTATCAAGATCCTTGGTAAAATGGTAGAGAACTACCGAGATTGGGCAGAAAAGTTGTCATACGCCTTGTGGGCATAACGAACCTCTATTCGGAGAGCCACAGGATTCTCACCCTATGCTCTAACCTATGGCATGGAGGCGGTCTTACCCATTGAGGTTGAAATCCCAACTTGGAGGATATTGAAGGAAAATGAGTTAGAAATGGAGGAATGGATGCAAACACGTCAATCTCAATTGGATCTACTCGATGAAAAGAGAATTCAAGCTCTTCACCACACTCAAGCATATCAACGGCGAATGGCGCGAGCTTATAACCGATCGGTAAAAGCTAGGAACTTCCAAGAAGGCGACCTCGTCATGAAAAGAATCCTACTTGTCCACCCTGCAGATAAAAGAGGCAAGTTTAGGCCTAACTGGGAAGGCCCGTGGGTTATCGCCAAAGTTTTATCAAATGGAGCATTAGCCATTTCAAAACCCAAAAATAACGGGAAAGCCGAAATCATAAGTTCGGACCATGTCAAGAGATTCTATCCATAAAAGGGCCCCACCATCACATTACTGATATGACAGCAAAGCATGAGGAACACCCAGAAATCGTCCCTTAGCATCTCTCGTGAAATTGAAGGCAAAACACAAGTGCAGAACTGCTGCTGCTGGAAACAGGCCGATAGACCTAAAAAGTTTTTAGGTCTATATATAAAAAAAAATTTACAGCACCCTTATGTAGAATTTTCAATGGCCAACGGCCTACAATGGATCAAGGCATTACAAGGGACGTCAAAAAGAAAAATTTTACAAGATTCATGCCCTGCAAAAGCAACAAATCATACAAACGCATCCTCCAAGAAGGAGCCGATATTCACACGGCTTTACATTAAAAAAAAATAGCTCATACAAGCATTCAGATTCACAAAAAATACAACTCGGCCAAAAGAGAGGAGGTGTAGAAAGGCCTTCAAGACATTCCGCCGGTGGCCCTAGCCCGAGCAAGAACGTCGCCACCCGAAGCCTTATGGCAACCGGCCGGGGAGGTTCCCGCGGCTGAAACTCTAGCCGTTGAAGATGAAGTTGTCTTGTTTTCTCGTGTTGCATCATCGGAAATCTCAATGGGCATGTTCACCGATCCGCCTGACTCATTAGGATTGAGCCGCACTGCCCTATCTCGAAGGCGCAGGCCGTACTTCTTTCTAGGAGGCATCCTAGCAATTGCAACATAAAAGGCGATGAGTTAGTACAAGGCAACAAGCTACATGACAAGCATCATATCCTAAACAAAGGCATAATTGGTTAATTTACATCATTTCGAGCATACTAAAAAAAAAAAGAAGAGAAGAAGAGAGAAAAAGAAAAAAAAGAAAAGGAAAGGGTCATGACGAAGGCTGCAGCCACTCAAGCAACCAAAGGAGGTAGCTACCCTAAGCAAACACGAAGTGAACGAGGATCAACACGCACAAAAGAGAAGACACCATGGCAGCCACATCAAGAAACAAGCCTACGACGTGTTTCAAATTAGAAGGCAACAGACAAGCAGTCACGCGTGAAGGATACTCGTGCATATGGCAAGAGGCAAAGGCACCTACGGGGCCGCTCCTTTACCCCAATAGCAAGCCCACCACAGGGAATGAAAAAGCATCGCCTACATCAAATTTCAACAAAGAAAACATGGGGACCACTGCCTCTAAATGACAACTCAACTACGACAGGAAGCGAACCCCTAGCAACTCCTCTAATTTCAAAAGGATCCTGAGATATTATTCTCAAAACAACAAATACCTATATAGGCAGAAAAGTAAGCAAGGGATAAAAAAAAACTCACCGGAATTTCAGTGGCAACAATGGTGGCGGGTAGCTTCAGGTAACGGCAAAGGCGACTGGGAACGGGAGAATTGACCAGCCTTACCAGAGTCTGACGATGACCTCTACGGTGGCGGCCTTAAACTAGATAGCAACAGCGGTGATGACGGCCCTGGCCGGCGGCAACCACAGCAGCTCAGCGCCCAAGAGGAGAAAGACAGCAGTGGTGGCGATAGGTGGCAACCCGAAGACAAAACAAAGGAAGGGCTCCACCCCAGCAACCGTAGGCAGCGACCCAGCCGTCGTCGGAGAAGACAAACTCGGCAACCTTAGCCGCGACCGCAGCCGGAGATGGAGCAGATGAATCAGCAACGTCGCAAGCAAAACATGCGCCGAGAATGAAGAAGAAGACGCCAAAGGAGAGGTACCCCGCGTCGGCGGCAGCAAGGGGCCTCACCTGCCGTAATCAGGGAAGAAAAGCCCCAACCTCAGCGGCCGGATGAAAGGAAGACAGCGGCGACCCTGGCAGCAACGACGTTGATCTTCGACGGCACCGGCAGCAAGAGAAAACGGCCGACAGCAACGCCGGCAAACAACGATGGCAAATCAGCAACGGCGCAGGGGAAGAGAGACGGCAACAGGCACGACTAGAAACCCAAAGCAGGAAGGGCGGCGGGAAGATGAAGTCGACAAACGACCACCACACGATGGCCGATGGAGGCAGGAGAAGAACGCCGACAATGAGCGTCAGCGGCGGCAATAGTAGCGAGGAGGGCGTCGACGGCAGCAAGGGGCCGCACCTGCCGTAATCAGGGAAGAAAGCCCCAACCTCGGCGGACGAACGCGAGGAAGAAGGCAATGGCGACAGCCGCAAACCTAGCCGCTGCCGGAGAAGGAGAAGAGAGCCGGACGTGGAAAAAGAGACCCAGAGCAGCAGCCGCTGTCGGAGAAGAGGAGGAAGTCGGAGGCGGAGAAGGAAATCCGGAGCAACAGCCACAACCGCCAGAGAGGAAGAAGGCAGCAACGACGGCGACGAGGGGAGGTGTATCGCCGCTGAGAAGGAAGAATGACGAACCGACCGGGGGGGCCGCAGCCAACCCTAGGAGCCGAAAAGTTTGCAAAACAACCCTGGCTATTTTGCAAAACTACAGAAAACCACTGAATACACAATGGCCCAACCAGTTCTCGGAATTGGCAAAACCGCCTCCCTCTCAAGGAAAAGGGCGAGAAGAACCCCAACCGTTCACGAAATTTCAGAAAGCCACCAGACTTGAGAAAATGCAATGCAACCCCTCAGATCTTCCAAATTTACAAAAGAAATCAACAGGAATATTGCAAAAAGGGGCATTTTAGCTCCATATTTACAAAAAGCAGCTCTCAAGCCTCAATTACAGAAAAAACGTCACAAGTTTGCAGAAATTACAAAAAAGGACCCAATGACCTGAAAAACCATTTAGGTCCATAAGGGTGTCTGTTACTTTGTCATTCACTGTCAAGACGCCTCTGGCAAAGGGGGGCAGCTATTGACACCCCACCCCTGGGGCCCAAAGATGGATAAATTGAAATAGATTCCAAGCCCAACCAAATTTAGTATAAAAGAAAATTCAAGCAATTAAGCGGGTCATCCCTCACTCAGCCCATATGAGCGAAGCTCCACCAAGCCTCAAAGCAGGCTTTTCAACATCCGACCCACAAAGAGCGAAGCTTCGGTCACCTCAATGGGCTCCACAAAGCAGCCCACCAGACGAAACAAATGGGCTTAGCCAAGCTCTAGCCCACCAAGCCTCAGAAACGAGCTTCTCTACCATTTTGGGCCTCTACAACGGCCCACCCAAAAGCCATGGGCTAAGCCAAGCTCTAGCCCACCGAGCCAAGTCCATGGACCAAGTCCATGATCCCACTCAAGCCCAAGCCCATGGACCAAGTCCATGACCTCAAGGGAGCCCAAAGCCCACTCCACCATCTATAAAAGGAGGAGCTCCCTTCTCATTTAGGCACACTTGAAGAGAGGCATCCCAAGGGGAGGACGGGAGTCTACAGCAATGCCTCGGCATCCCGGCCTTCGTGTTCTACGCGCTCCACACCTCTCTTCCCATTTTCCCATTTCTATCTTTCCCGCTCTCTTATACCCTTTTATTTTCCCCCTTTTGCGCCGTATAAACCGCCTCGGGTTTGCAGATTTCTCCATATTTGCTTCAACTTGAAGGCCAGAACTCAGATTCTGTATTACTAGTGCCTTATTTCTTTAAATAGGGGCCGATCTCCCTCTAAAGATCGGTGACGACTCTATTTTCTTTGTTTTTCTTGTGTGCGTGTTTGAGCTAATGCCCCGTCTTAGCCGTCATGCCGCCTAAATCCCGTGAAAGCGCCCATATGCTCGTTTCTCTAAAAACTATGAGGCCTAACTCATTTTACCCCGTGTGAATGCAGGAAATCTAAGCCCACGTTGCTATTCAACACGATTCGCATCTTTAAGGCCCGGGAAATCCATTTCGAGCCCATCGTAGCGCTCCCGGCGGGTGCTACAATGTTACTCTCATTTAACTATGAAATAATTAATTCCATATGTTAAATGTATAATTATGAAATTTTGCGATGGATTGGATCCTTAATATAACATAAATCGAATTCAAAATTAATTAAAGTGACTTGTAATGTACTGTAGATCCATCTGTCGTAGATACACCAAATCAACCTTCGAAATTTGAAAAGCAGTCTCTTGATGAAAAGTTTTTGCAAAAAAAAAAGATGTAATTATTTTGCAAAAAGGAAAAATTGATAGAAATTGCAAAAATGCTCCTGGATCAAAGATTCTCACAGTTCATTGGATCGGGCCCAAGAAAAGTCCAGACTAGTAAGCCCAAAAATAGAATGACCCATCAGATGTGGGCTAATGCTTATGTGGTGTGAGGTGGGCCATCCATTTTTTATTTCAATGGATCTTGACCGTTCTAAGTTCAATTTTGATAATCCAATAGTCAATCCCTGCTAATTTGAACATTTTAGACACAGTGGTGTGGCTCATTTTCTGTTTATGACTCAATTTTGATATTTATGTAAAATACATGTGCCACATTATAGATCTTGCTCATTTATGCACACATTTTATTATTAATAATTATTTTATTACATAAGAGGAATAGGAAAATGGATGATCGTAGTTCCTTATCCGACAAATTTAAGGTTGAGCTTACAGGTAGTCAAGTGCCCACCATTAAAGCTTATATGGAATACAAGATAAATCCAAGACACACTCTTCATGAATATTCTTGGGTCACGAAAACATTTATACAATGATTTTATCAAAGGGGCATAAAGTCATTCTCAAAACAAAAGCTTTATGGCTTCATTAACTCCTTATTAGAAATAATAAGAACAAAAAAGATAATCTTTAGAGAGAGAAGTGAATCATTTAAAATCATTTTTGATGCTTTTTATGCATTAGAAAAAAATGAAAAAGCTCAAGATCACCTCATGGATTAAAAGAATAGTTGTTTTGTCTACTTGTTCGAATTTAGGCAACATAGAATTTGCAAGGGTCGGCACAAGAAGGCATGCTTTCTGGTTAGAAAGGGTTATAGATAGAGCCTTAAGTACAAACAAATCCACAACTTGGAGTGATGCCGCTGAAATGCAGATGTGGGCAATTAGAAGCCTTTCTGAAAAAGGAACTAGGAATATTATACTTTTCGTGAAAAATAAAAGGGAGAATTTATGTAATTTTTTCAACTCTTTTTTAGACCATTTCTTTTTTAGATATTCACTTATGGTGTGAATTAAAGTTCTGTGAAATGACCAGTGGTTAATGTCTAAGCTAGAGGTTATTGCGATTCTAAATGGACTCATGGTTATTTAATTAGGTCTTTACGAAAGTAAGGAGAGCCTCTCACGACCTAACCTCTTACCTAACTAACCAAAAGCAAGTGTACATAGAATTTAATAGCACTTGGGTAAATAGGTAAAATTTTTATTTTATAAATTATTTTAAAATAGAAATTTCTTTCGAGTAGGAGTTACTGAGTTGGTAGGATTCAAAGGAATTCTCACTTAAAACTAAAATTTGTCGTGATCGAACTAAATTAATGATAACCTAACACTTGTGAAACAAATAATGATTAAGAACATAGTGAACTTCGAATCTGTCCCTTATGTTGTCTTACCATTAGCTTAGTTAGTCTTTCGTGACAAATAAAATCTATGCTAGTATTAATTATGTGCTAATACTCCTTACAGTTGACTTGAACAAAGACAAGAAATTTAATGGTGACAACTATGATATTTGGTATCGTAAGGTCCTATACCTCCTGAAAGAGCAGGACGTGCTGTAAGTATTAATCAATGTCATGAATGAACCCGAGCGTGGAAATATCACTCAGCATAGAAGAAATCACGAGGCTTACCAGTCTTATAAGAGGAAGAATAGCATTGCTCACGTCACATTGCCGAGCAGTTTATAGGATGACCTGATGTGCGAATTTGAACAATACATCAAGGCTCAAGATGTGTGGATTGCCCTGAAACAAAAATTTGGAGGCACCTCTGCTATGAAGGTGTGAGACTCACTATCAAATTTGACACTTACAAGAGTGCCACAACCATAATATAAGGTAGCATCTTCAAGATATGTCAAATATGATCTAAGAACTTAAGTCAGCGAGGCATGTTCTCATAGATGATCAGCAGGTGCAGACAGTAATTAGGTCCCTCCCCGATAATTGGGAACATACGAAGGTTAACATGATGCACAACGACAACATTAAGACCTTTGATGATATTGCATGTCACTTGGAATTAGAGGATGAGTGCCTAGAGGTTGCAAAATTCTCCTCCAGATAAACATATGTTGCTGGTTCTAGACCTCATAGGACTTCAAGTTCTAAACGAAGGAGAAACCAGAGGTTCTTCAACAAAAAGGAAAAGGAAGATCAGGGCCCGCAAAGAAGCTAAGAAGGCCCAGCGCAAGCGGAGCAAGTGCAGAGGAAAGAGGGACATAACTAAAGTCAAATGCTACAACTATAGCAAGTTAAGATACTTTGCTAGTGATTGCACTGAGCCGAAGAAGTTATTGTTTAACCTTACCCCTGCTTCCACTTACATTTATGTTTGCAACTTCATTATGCTAACTGAATTGCATCCTTTGTGGATTGTAGACTTAGGAGTAATGGACCATGTAGTTAAAGACCGAGGAGCATTCATGGAGTACTGCCGAGTCCCAATAAGAAAGAGGTGGATCTATGTGAAAAATAACTCTGGAGCTAAAGTTAAAAGGATAGGAACATGCAAGGTTGAGTTGTGTGGTAGCCCCAACCTACTCCAGCATGACATCCTTTATGCTCCAGAGATCCGACTCAACTTAGTCTCTGTTTTATCTCTTCTAGATTTGGGTTTTTATTTGAATTTTTATGGTGACTGCATTGGCATTAAATTGGAAACAACTTTTTATGGCTCTGATTTTATTAAAGATGGTTTCATGATATTAGACATTAATTCTGATGTTTTTATATCTAATGATGGTTTTTTTTCATTTATTTCTTCTTCTTATGCATATTGATCGAAATAGAATGAATAGGTTAGCAAGAGAAGTCCTTCTTTGCCCACTTGCTAAGATCGATTTATCTACTTGTGAACATTATCTAGCTAGAAAAGCAACAAGAAAACCATTTGACAAAGCAACTAGAGCTAAGTTTCCATTGCAGTTGGTCAATTCAGACATTTGTGGTCCAATGAATGTGAGGGCAAGGCATGGGGACTCATATTTCATCACTTTCACAGATGACTATACACGATTTGAGATCATGTTTTCTTAATCTCCCATAAGTAGAAGCATTAAAATGCTTTAGACGATACATGAGTATGGTTGAGAACCAATTAGATCGAAAGATCAAAGCATTGAGAATTGACTGTGGATGCGAGTATTTGTTTGATTAATTCAAAAATTTATATGATGAAAAGCGGATAGTTAAGCAACTGACCATTCCTAGAACTCTGTAACAAAATGGTGTTGTCGAAATAAGTATTGTTAGGTCTATGATGGCACAGCTAAATCTTCCAATATCTTATTGAGAGATGCATTGATGATTGTTGTGCACATACTTAACATCGTGCCCTCCAAGTCAGTTACTTCTACTCCTTAGGAATTGTGGATAGGCCAAAAGCCTAATTTGAGCAACCTGTGACCATGGAATAAGCAGCCTTTATCCACAATCTCTCTAATAAATATGATAAATTAGGCTTAGGAGGAAAGAAATGCATCTTCATTAGATAATCTGAACACTCTAAAAGATAAGCGTTCATAAGCAAGCATGAGGATGGAAGTATAACTGAGATTGAATCACAAAGCACCACATTCTTAGAGAATGATTTTTCAAGTTTGAATGAAATTAATAGGGATACTTCTCTCTATGAGATGGAAGATCTTGAAGAAGGTGATGCTCCCAGTCTAATAGTTAAAAAAATATCGTCACAAATCAGCATCTTGAGCTAAGTGGAAGTAATGAACTAGAAGAATAGCATCTTCGAAGGAGCATCCATGAAAATGTCCGAGTTGTTGCTTTGTTATTGAGGAGGAAACTCTTATTGCTGTGTCTCAAGATGATGATGATGATGAGCCTAAGGAAACCTTCATAAAAGTTACTTCTCAAGACGATGAGGAACCTAGATTAGCTCATAAAGCTCTCTCAAGCCCAACTAAGGAAAAATAGAAAAAAGCAATCGAAGAAGAGTTGGAATCTTATGATGACCAATCAGGTCTGGGACTTGATTGATCTTCCATTTGGACTCAAAGTGATTAGGAACAAATAGGTTCTTAAGATTAAACACAAAGCGATGAATCGATTGAAAGATACAAGGCTCACTTAGTAGCTAAAGGATATACTCCGTAAGAGGGCATAGGTTACAAAGAAACTTTCTCCTTACTTGTAAAGTTTACTTTAATTTGCTTCATACTTGCAATTGTCGCAAGCTAGGATTTAGAACTTTACCAAATGGATGTTAAAACAGCTTTCCTTAACAAAGAATTGGATGAAGAGATTTGCATGGAACAACTTGTAAGTTTCATAAAGGAAGGCTAAGAGTGCAAAGTTCGCAAGCTCCAGCGATCGACTTATGACCTCAAACAATCATCCAAATAGTGGTACCTAAGATTTCATCCAGCCGTAATACCGTATGGGTTTGAATGATCAATGAAGACCACTGTGTCTATATAAAATGATCTAAGGGTGATTTTATAATCCTATCCCTCTATATTGATGATATCCTACTCGCAAGAAGTGTTCCTGTGTTTCTTGTCGCCGTTAAAGAATGATTGTCCTCCAATTTTAAGATGAAGGACATAGGGAAAGCAAATTACATACTTGGAGTAAGAATAAAAAAAGATCATTCAAAAGGATTTCTTAGTCTTTCCCAAGAAAAGTATATAAACAAAGTTCTTGATTGATTTAACTTGCAAAGTTGCAAACCTATAGACGACTCTTTTGCAGGAGGTGAGTCATTGAGCCTTGAAATATGTCCTAAGACTCTAGCTCAAAAGAGAGAAATGAAAAATGTTCCTTATGCCAGTACAATTGGAAGCTTGATGTATGTTATGATGTGTACTCACTCGAACATTTGTTATGTTGTTAATGTCGTAAGTCAATATCAGTCAAATCTTGGATGAGCACATTCAAATCCTAGATGAGCAAATTGGCTAGCTGTCAAGAAGATTTTCAGATATCTTAGAGGCACTGCAGACTACTCAATTTGCTATTAATGATGTGATTTGCACTTAACGGGATACCCAAATGCTGATTGGGGGGAGACCTAGATGAGTGGAAATTAACATTGGGTTATACTTTCTTGCTCAATAATGACATCATCTCCTAGAGCAGTAAAAAATACTTGTGTAGCTTTATCAACTTGGAGGCTGAATTTGTAGCATATTCAACAGCGATGCAAGAGGCGGTTTGCCTCAAAAGGTTCTTACATCATTTGGGAGTTACAGAGAATATAGCTAAACCTGTAACCATACACTGTAACAGTCAGGTGACTATTGCATATACGAAAGATCCCAAATATCATTGCAAAACCAAGAACATTGATGTCTAGTATAGCTTTCTAACATACGTTATAGCACAGAAGCAAGTGATTTCAACGTGTATATCAACACACCTAATGATTGCTAATCAACTCACCAAACTGATACCTAGAGATATGTTTTTATTACATATAAAATCTTTAGGATTGTGCAGATTATGATGTACATATTGAAAACTTATAATTCTTTTTAAGAATTTACCTACACATTTATTATTTAAAAAAATGCTAACATGGATAAATAATTGAATATCAAGTGAACAATCAAAAGTATGCTGATAAGGTTAGAGGTTGGCCCTCTCTTATGGGCAATCGCCTCTAATGTTCTGAGAACATATAAAGAAGAGATAATTTAAGTTAAATGAATGCTTTAAGTGAGCATAAAACTTAAGACATTTGTCACCTTGATGAAAGAATCAAGATGAGATTATATCAGATCTTGACCACAGTGGGAGCCCCATGTCCCATTAGACCTTTTTTCTAGCCAAGCATAAGACCTCAATTGGCACTTCAAGGTGACGAGCACTTTGAGATTTAGGTTAGGCGCTTGACAAAGGCTGAACTAAGGCATATATGGTGTTAAAGAATTAATAACGTAAGCTCCTTATTAGTTATGAGTGCCTCCACTATAGCACATGTTTCATGCCACGTGTGCTCAGTGACCTATAAGGAAAATGATTAGAGTTCCTTCTCTTCAGCATAATCCTTGTCTCCTCACTATGAGAGCCCTTGAAGCAACAAGTGCTTTATTTTTATGCCCTATGTAACTTTCAACCAGATTTTGAGATCTTAGTCTAAAGTTTCTATTTTAGCAGGTTTCCTATAAGTCATAAGTCATGCGACTTTGCGGGACATGTCTAGGAAAGTAGTTAGTTTATGATCGAAGGATATAGGTGCGTGGGGAAGGCTTTTGTTTTACGTCATTTGCCTGTATTCATTGGTCGACCAGTTATATCCGTTCATGTGACTAGGTTACGTGCTTGGATATAATTGTGATTATAATGTAACAAGAAGCAAAGTCAAGTATAACATTTATGAGGGATTCAGTATACTTGGATTGATGTAGCAAAATATCTAGGGCATAGCGAGATATCATTTTATTATGAGTTGTAGCTACTATGTGTCCTTAACTAATACATAGGATTAAGCTCCCAAAATTGTAAGTTATACTCGCTGGTCAAATGACCTATTTGCCTGTATGAATGGTTATAGAGTGGAGAATGGTAAAGCGGCCCATCATGTGCGAGTGGGAGATATTAGAGTTTTATGCCCATGCGAGCTTCTCATAGATAAATCCTATCAAAAATGATTATCTCCAACTTAAACTAGAATAGTTATCATTCAGGGGAGCTATCGTTTAGGATAGCTGATGGAGAGGAATCTCCTGTAGAGAAATTTCTTAGGATTATCCGTTCCCCCATTATAAAAGAGGGATCCGAGGTCCTCTTTGGAACACAAAAGAAATCTTGTTGTTCCCATTCCCAAATATTATAGACATTTAGGTGGTGAAAACGTAGTTGATTTCCGTTTTGTGATTCCAATATGGCTCGAAGAGTAAGCTAGATGGTGTAAAGCTTGAGGCGCAACATTTATCCAGCTTTCGCAATTAATTTCAATGTGCTCTCTTAAGAGGTAGGCCATCTTATGAATTTATTGGGTTAATTTCATCATGCGTAGTTTGTCAACACAATCAAATCATGTTGGCTAGATGTTCGGATTTGCATATGCTAATGTTGAATCTGTTAAGGAGTCACCATTGTAACCATATTTGAAAAAAAAACCTTGTTGGGGCAGATTTGCAACATAGTCGCCATTGTTCTAAGGATGGCCATTCTTGAAAAGTGATGGTGAGTAGCCACGATCGAACTTGTGGAAGTGAGCTATTGGTTTCGCCCTGTTTGTGTTGTTTACACTAGCACTTATTAAAATAGAGATTTAAAGAGGAGAGACATAGCCTCCATAGTCGATTGATTTTTCCATATGTGTGATTGGAGGCGAGGGTTATGATTTTCATAGCAGCTATAGTCTTAGAGATGGCCTTTCTGGTGGATAATTTGCCATTGAAATTAATGTGTCCTTACTGGATTTTTGTAAAAATTATTGGAGAATAGAAGTTGGTGAGCTCGTGAGGTTCTCCATGGCTACATACTGTTGTTGGATTGGAGATGGTTTGCCAGTTGAATTTGTGGAGGCTGCCGCTACTTACCGCTGGCAAAGAAAAGGTCATGCATAGAATAGAAGCAAGCACAATTCGTTTTGAGAGATATTTAATGGAGATGTGAATGATAGTTGCTATTTGCATATTTCTGTTGATGGCAATGTCATCCTCATCAAAATCTGATTGCTTGATCATACCATTATACTTAACTTGTATTGTGAGCTCTGCATTGCCTGAGAGATGGTGGTTGCATAAGAAAAAAATGACTCGCTGTATCTAAAGATCGCCACTCAAATGTGGGTCTGCCAGAGAAGAAGTTGACGCCAACAGCTTTGAACGTGCCCATTTTAGCCCATCTGGTCAATTTGGGAATAAGAAAAAAATAACGCTAGCATCTCTCGTACTCGTTAAACATAACTGATGACATGTGATGAGATGAGTATCTACAAAATTTATGCTGAAATGTTATGAATATTGAGAGAATTATTAAAATGTTATGAGAATAAAAGAAATTATGGTCAAATGTTGTGGGTATGTGAGAAATTTTTTTATATTTTAAACATATAAATATTTCATTTAAAATTATTAAAATACTCCTTTATTTAAAATTTGAAAAACTATATATGCACATATCTATAAATAATAAAACTTATCATAGAGATTAAATATACTTAGAATAAGAGTTTTGTGAAAAGAAAACCCAAAAAATTAAAAACAAATACGTTTTTGAATTATTATATCATAACACATATATGTTAGTATATAAATTATAAATATAATTAAAATGCTTAAATCATTCACATCCTAGAAAGATGACGGCCCGGAGAGTCTCTCTCCTTTTCTAGGTAATAGAGAAAGAAAAACTTTTGGCCAGAAAATCTAATGATTTGGGTCCTACCCTACCTGAGAGAAAATTCTGGCCTAGCCTACACGAGTTCCACGTTATCAAAAGAGAGATCATCCGTGCTTTTTCTATTTATTTATTTCAATGATTTGTTGGGCTTCATGATTTTGCTTTCTTCGAATGGAAGTCTGTCTATTCCACCCCACTCACGTCTCTTTCATTTGATTCTCATGAAGCTAGATGGGTTCTTATGATCAAGACTCTCCAGCTTTACACAACGATGATGAATATGATGATTGACCCGAAAAACATTGAAAGCTGAACATTAATGGACATGGATCTCATATTCATGCACTGGGATCGATTGTCTGATCAGCTGGTGGGTCCAATCCTGCTCCTGTGGTGAGACAAGATGCTATTTGCTCTTGAGTAGCGATAAAGGCAAGCGTTCCAAGTCTATAAAAGCCCAATAGCAAGCAACACCCTTCTCTCTCCCTCTCTCTCTCTTAGTCATTTCCTCAGACAAAACCTTCCAAAGAAAGAAAACCCAAGTGTCTGCTGCCCCAATCTGCACTGCACTTGTTTTCTAGCCTTGTTTTTGATCCTTTCTGCTAGCTTCCACTGCATAATCTCGATCGGGAGGAAGAAGTAGCTGGAGATCATGCAGCAGGATCCCGGAGGGCTTGGTGTGGGTATGGAGAATATGGCAAGTGGGGCGTTGTTGAGGCCAATCCATGATATCTCGGCCGTGGCTGAGCACGAAGAACTGCAGGATATAAAGGCGCAGATTGTCGGCCATCCACTGTATGAGCAGCTGCTTGCTTCCCATGTCGGCTGTTTACGCGTTGCTACGCCGATCGACCATCTCCCTCTCATCGACGCCCAGCTATCGCAGTCTCATCAAATCCTCCGCTCCTATCAACCTCACATCCAATCCCAGATCCTCCCTCCTGAGGACAAACAACATCTTGATGAATTCATGGTAAGCCGCAAATCCACACCCACTCTCTCTCTCTCTGCGTCTCCCAACGGACCGGTGCAAATAGGAACGCCGTATATTAGGCTTGTAGCCTTTCATGCTATATATTGGATTTCTCCGGTAAATTGCACATCTGCACTAGGAATTTTCTACTAAAAAGTTCTGCTAGTACTTACCATGACTGATTAAAGAGTTCTCTTTGGGGCTGAGATTGTAGGAATTGATTTGAGGTCCATCGAATGAAAAAGTATCTTGACAGGCATCTACTTTCTATAAAGACTCTACTTTGATTTGAGTATTTCTATCATTATCCATATTTTCAATTATATAGTATATTCGACTTAAAACTTTTTGTTTAGTTTATAATCTGCCTCGTATCCTCGTGTGTGTGTATCAATTTTTCTTTCATTCGATTCCGTGCTCCTTACAGAGTACTTAATTCGTAACTTTGTAAGTTTTCTTTCTTTCATTTTTTTTTGTGTGACGTTGCAAGTCTTTTATTTATTTTTTTTTCCTACCAATATTATTGTACTTTGTAGTCAAAATTATTATTTCCTCAGCTGAAATTTGAGGCGCATATAGTTTGTTGTCATTAATTGTCATTTATGCTTTTCTGTCAGTTCTTTGAAACTAATACTCTTTCTCATCCGCTCTCTAGTGTCTGTCGTGTCATGGGCATGTTTTGTTTTCAATTAAATTTTTTACTCTCCATAATTATCTTATTTTTAATCATTTATTTATGTCTTCGTATATAACTATTTTATTTTTCAATCATTTCTACACAATTACTCATATAACTAATATATATATTTTAAATCTTCATTATTACCCTTATTATATAACATTATTTTATACTAAAAACTTTTACATTAAATTTTTTTATCATTTTTCAAACACACTTCATATGTAAAACATATGGTTCATCATATCTACACCAGATAAAACTTCCGTAATAGTTATGATGTTAGTCCAAATAATCAGATAATAAACGAGTAATGAATTAATTAATTAATTTCTACTCTTAATCATCTGCAGTACTACTATTATTTCTCCCACTTGAAATTTCTTTCTCAAGTACAAGAAAAAACCAGAAGTTGGTCTATATATTCTATATATTAGCTGATACATGGGGGTTGATCGGTTAGCCTAGCCTAATTTATATGTTTTTTGAATTTTGTTTGTAAAAATATCATCCTAAATATATTTAATTCATATATTAAAATTTATAGTTTTTAAATACGTATATGTGTTTTTAATTCTAAAATCAACAATTTTAGGGTAAGTCATTTTCACCCAACAAATGTTGATTTTAAAATTTAATAGAAATATATAATACATAAAATTATAAAATTTAATATATGAATAAAATACACTTGGAATTATTAGGCTGGACTAAAATGATCACTTTCCTTGACAAATAAGTATATCCAGGTTTAGTTGTTAATTTTTTTATTATTTCTATTTCTTGCGTCAACAATTAAGTATCGAATGTCCCAAATTCTACCAAGTTTAAAATTTTTATATGTGTGTGTGTGTGATTTTCGTGTTTGTAGGCCCAGTATCTAGTGCTGCTATGCACGTTCAAGGAAAAGTTACATCAGCATGTGCGAGTGCACGCCGTGGAGGCTGTGATGGCTTGCCGTGAGATCGAACAGTCATTGCAGGCTCTCACCGGTTTGCTCCTTCCTCTCTCCTTCGTTCTCCCTCGTACACGGCACATACCAAATTCTTCTTATTTAACTATCAGCTAATTCCATGCAATGCTTGGTAATTAATATATTTTCTGGGTCGTATTATATTAATTACCGTAGAATGCGCTTAGATTTTATAAAGTTTCCGGCAACTCTAGAGCTAGAGTCCCCCCAGTTTGAATGGTCAGGATGGAATATTGAGCCACGTGTATGGTTTATGGGAGCAAGAGATGGGATCCGTTTGAGTAGTCTTGTAGTTAGAGGAGGAGGAGGAGGTTGGGTGGTAGGTAGGCAATTAGGTAGCTAGTGACAGGAAGGAAGGAAGACAAGAGTGACAGACAGACAGGGATGCGACACCAGCCATGGAAAGATGTTTTGCCTACTGCATTCATTTTCTTCGCTTCTTTTTCCTTCTGTATTCTATGATGAACATTACTTGGGAATAGTTTAGAATTCAAGATCCACGCGGGACAAATTAGAAGCTACCATGCATCAAAGTCATTAATATTTGCGCCCCCGCCCATTTTCAAAGTACAACTCGCGTTGTGTCTTTACTTTGGCCTTGGAAGAAGACAGGTGGGCAATTTTATCTTCGAGTAACACCCACCCCACCCACCCACCCACCCACCAATATGCATGCGTTGGTTGATTATTCCACTCACTAAATAGCTAGCGTCTGGAAATAAACATACAAACGTGAGACGTGTGCATACCAACCGGTGGATGTATTGGCCTTAATTTTTTCCCCCCTAATCCAGTGCATGATGGGCTGCCAACCCAATTCAATTCCCTTGAAAATAAATTGTTGTACCTACCGGATTTTCAAATCTGCCGACCGGTAGAGTACTGTTGCAAACTTGCAATCATTTCTCCTACATATAATGTATTTTTAGACTAGAAGACGTTGCTTGCATAATAATATTTAGGCGAGTTATAATTAGCTAACGGATTCTATAATATTGCCTCGCATATAGCGGGTTAGAAATTATTTTTTTTTAATTTTTCATAAACATATAGGCCTTGTCTATATTTTCTTTCTTATAAATTTGATAATTTTAAAATTTATTTACTATTTTATTTTAACTTTTTAAAAATGGTCTTTTAGAGAGTGTATACATGCGTATGACTTTAACATCCACTCCTCAAACTTGCCGGAATTTATAAGAAATTAAGAAAATACAGGCGAAACTCATAAATTTACGAAAAATGAAAAATATATAGCATGCATGCTGCCGGCCGAAGGTGATGAGCACCCTTAGTTAATAGTTATTTTTTACTTCATCATATATTGTATGACTTTTATTGTCCACGTCTAGGAGAAGATGAAAAAGAAATTAGAATAAAATGAGATCTTCTATTTCTTAAAAAGCAATATTTTTTTTCCATTTTCAATACAATTTGTCTTAATCTTAATATATTTTTTCTTGTTCTTAACATACAACAACATTTTTTCATCTTACTTAAGTTGTAAACATGTTACACTTATGAGGGCAAAAGCAATGTTGTGTGATCAATAATTCAACGGTGGGGTCGAATTGAGCATGGCTGCGTTAGGCTGGGTTGACTTAAAAGCTTTGAATTTAAGCTTCATTCATGACCATCCTTCGCGACGGTGGGTTTTATTTCGTGAACTGAAGCGAAGAAAGGTATGCAGATCATAAATGGGGCAATTTATAACCAAGCCCCCGAGGTTTGCTTATTTTGAAGTTTGACCATTTCAGATTTGGAAGCGTATCGCACGAGTATCAATTACTAGTAACATGAAACATCAATATCATAATATATAAAAATTTATAAAAAAAATACTTTCTTAATTAAAATAAAAAGGAAAAACTTTAAGGAGGTAAATATGTTAAAATCGTGAAATATATAAGAGATTAAATTATAATTTTCAAACGATAGGATAAAAATAAAAAATCAAATATAAAAATATAGCGACGGTGGAAAGTAAACAATTTAAAATTAAAATCTTAAATTTTAAAAAGTAAAATAAAGAAGCGTAAATGTTGAAATTCTATTTGATGATGACATTGTATTTATTTTTCTTTAGGGGTTTCATAAAGGCGATTCTAATTTGTTAAGGATAATTGATTATGGTTTTTTAGATGAAAAATTTGTGATATAAAGGTTTTCGAAATTGACAGAAAATGATATGATGTGATAGAGGTAATGATGAAGAGGAAAGAGAATAAAATTAAAATAAGTGTGTTAGTTGAATGAGTAGTTATGAAGAAATAATTGAAAAGTAACATAATTGTATACGAAGATATGAAGAAATAATTAAAATATATAATAGTTGTGGAGAGTGAAAATTTTTTTAATGAAAAAATTTGGATTTGAAAAGTTTTTATTATATTGAAACATACTCTATATTTATTATTCATTATCTAATTTGAGCAAACCCTAGCAATTTGATGAGTTTCTTATTTTTTTAGTTAAGTAATATGGATAGTTCTTTTCTTTTATTTAGTGTATTAGAGTTGAAACCTAAAAGAAATGTAACTATTGGTTCGTTTTTAAAGTTTTTATATATTCGGATAGTGTTTGCTAAGAATTGATTTAATGATTTAACATTGAACAAATATTGAACTGGTATAAGCGAGTTACATTTAATGGAACCCATTCCATTTATAATATTTGAAATATTATATTTAATTGAAAAGGGTTAATTTTGATTTAAAGGTACAAATAGGTATACAATAAAATAAGCATAGTCTTAAAGTGAATATAAAAACTTATTAAAATGATTTTAAGTAGTATCATACAATGGGTTCAACTTCTACTAAAAATATAGCCCGCCCTAATGATGATATAAATTTCACTTCATTCATTGCTTTTAAAATCATTTGTTTAGCTATGAAATTAAATTTTATTCAAATCAAAGATACAATGAATCTTATATGATAAATGTATAAAATGAAGATAATAAAATTATTTATTTTCATATTAAAAAATTTTAATATATTTGTGACTAAATATATATTTTTCATAATTTACGCAGTCATTTATTTTTAAGTTGGTAAACTTACGCAATAGGATTGACATTTTTTTAATATTATGATCAAACACGTCATTTCAAAATAATATAAATAATTGAATTTTGATTTTTTCTTCAAAGTTGATCCTATGTAAGAGGTTCTGCAACCCTTATTAAATAAATAACAACAAAAGAACTGTACCATAAAAAAAAGCAGCAAAAGAAGTACTGGATGAAATGGATCCTCTTAAATGGTACTACTAGGGCCTTCTAGGACCGATTCAACTATTCATCTTAAAGTGACCATATGTATGCAAAGATACGTACTGCAAATTTTATGTAATTTTAAAATACTATTTTATTCATGTTATTTCTAATAATTATTGCAATTTTATGTTATTTTAAAATACTATTTTATACATGATATCGTCTAATATTCATTTTCCTTTTTTTTTTGGAAGGATTAATGTTATTATAATTTTTAACACAAAAATACTTTTGAATATTTAATATTTTTAAAAAAAATGCCATTGCACCTCATTTACTTCATAGAAAAGCAGCACGTGCCAGAAGATGTAAATTTTCAACATATTGTATAGCATATGTGCAATAGTTACTAGGAATACTACTTAACAAATTATATTGCCAGCCACGTACATGCCATGCGTGCTGTGGTGATTTGCATGCGTGTTAAATATTTCAACCAATTAATTGGCTAGGCTTACACAGCAAAAAAATAATAAGATCTCATGTACAAAAATGTTAGCTAATTTATATCTAATTATTATGAAAATAGACATGCTTGATAACTATCCGTGAGTTTGCTTGATTTAATGATCTGATAATGTATTTCAGGAGTTACACTTGGGGAAGGATCGGGCGCAACAATGTCAGATGATGAAGATGGATTTCAAATGGATTGCTCTTTAGATAATGTATCAGATGGTCAAGATATGATGATGGGATTCGGCCCTCTACTTCCAACGGAATCGGAGAGAACTTTGATGGAAAGGGTCAGGCAAGAACTGAAGATTGAGTTGAAACAGGTGATGGAAAAATTATTTCTAGCTAGCTAGCTGCATTTACAATACATGTATGATACATAATTCATGCAAGGCTTGCATCCATGCATAATGCGTGTGTACATGCACACAACAATGAGTTATGAGTCTGAAGCTTGGTCGGGGAATAAAAACACACCTACTGTTGATTTCTATTCAGGGATTCAGATCGAAAATTGAAGATGTGAGGGAGGAGATACTGAGAAAGAGAAGAGCAGGGAAGCTTCCGGGAGACACCACCACAGTTTTGAAGAACTGGTGGAAAGAACATGCAAAATGGCCATACCCAACGGTATATATGCACCACCTCTCCTCCCAAAGTAGTCATTAAATGATTATGTTGATTTATATTTAGATGTTTTATATTCTGTGAGGGTGTATTGATGGGATGCACAACAAGAAAATCACTTTATGTAGCCGAGGAACTGGCCGCATATAGCGACGAATTTGCGACACATATTTTGCTGCTCCAGACCAATAAATAAATAAATTTGCTACTGTCTCTGCTGCGTATCCATGGTGGCATATATGTAGGATGCTTGCAGATAGATTTAAATTCAACAAATGCTAGTTGCATACGCTACAAGGTAGATAAAACTAT
Organism: Annona squamosa; assembly: GCA_035584095.1. Taxonomy (NCBI): domain Eukaryota; kingdom Viridiplantae; phylum Streptophyta; class Magnoliopsida; order Magnoliales; family Annonaceae; genus Annona; species Annona squamosa. Next base: position 62,166,339 of record JAXCLR010000063.1, on the reverse strand, counting down.
TCTACGCAACAGATGGTTGGTAGCAGCATATAATGTTATAATATGCAGCAATTTTTTGTTGTATATAATATCATATGCAGATAATGAAATTGCAATTCGTTGAATGCACATTGCAACATATAGTTTTTCCAGCGTGAATTAATAAAAAAAACTAGAGCCATTTGAATTTATCACTTGACTATTAATCTGCAAAAACTCACCAATCGTACTGCTGAATTATCATCCTATCTATTTTAAAAACTTTTCCAAAAAAAAAAAATGTCTGCTTATTTTTTTCTCTTTTCTCAAACTCACCCTCAGGTTTTCGGAAAAAGTTGAAGTTTAATTAGTTAATTAATTTGACTTGCTTTTTGTCATGTAAATGAGTTCTAATTTGATGAGATTTTATGAACCTAGGTGGCCACGAAAAGTTCAAGCAAAGTTGACATTAGTGAAGAGTATTTTTGTAAATAAAAGTCGTCAATAAAAGCTTTTTTTGTTAAACTAATAGTTTTAGGGTAAGAAGTACAAAATCCTAAAAAGATAGGAAGTCTCTAGATTAGGTACAAATAGTCTACTTAATCTCTTAATTAGGTGCTCACAAGACTTTATCATTAATTTCAGGAAGATGACAAGGCTAAGCTAGTGGAGGAGACAGGATTGCAGCTAAAACAGATTAACAACTGGTTCATCAACCAAAGGAAGAGAAACTGGCACAGCAACTCCCAATCATCAACATCTTTGAAATCCAGACGCAAGAAGTAGATCACCCCAATATCTCATCCGATCCATCACATGATTAAAGCTTACGATCAAGCAAATGAAATGCATATATCAAGCACCAACATCTTTTGGGTAACAAGAATCTTAACTTCAAAAAGAGAAATATGCTGTAAAATCTTCTTTACTGACAAATTGTTGTAGCATTGAAGTATTCAAAATAAGCCAATCTTTATTTTGTTTACGTACGTGTGAGTGTAAAATGTATTAAAAAATTGTATTTGAAATAAAAGCTAGCATCGGGATAATAGCTGGTGGTGTCTTTAATAAAAAAAATAAAGACTGCTTGTTAAGGATGTGTTTGATAGTGATAAAATTTTTAAAAGAAAAATTTTTAGTATAAAAATTTTTTAAATAGGAGACAATAATATAATATGATATGGATAATGATGAAGATTAAAAAAAGTAAAGTTAAAATGGATATATTAGTTATATGAGTATTTGTGTATAAATGATTGAAAAATAAATATTTGTACAAGAAGATATGAAAAATGGTTAAAAAATAAAATAGTTATGAACAATAAACATTTTAAATTGAAAAAAATTTATTTGAAAAGTTTCATAATATAACCAAGCGCATCTTAAAATAGAAGCATTTACTCTTATACTTAACTATAAGAGAAGAACAGAAAGCATGTGCTCAATCAACACATGAAACATTTTTAAAAAAATTATAGTATATATCATGTATTTCTAATATCTAAATTATTAGTTGCATTTAATTTAAAATTTAATACTATAAAATCAATTTTTATTATTTAGATGATTTTTTATAATTAAATTTATTAAAATATTAATTTAAATTGATATTATTTTCATTAAAATTATATTATCCTAATTTTCCCAATAAGTATATTTTGTTCAATTGAACATAATGTATAAATTTGATTTAAAAATAAGTAATCAATATTATAAAAAGTAGTGCATATGATTTAAACGTTTAAATTTTATTTCTAGATGGTAATTGCAATTGATTATAGACATATCTCACATATTTGATTTTTCGTATAATGAACATAGTATAAGAAACATGACTACTAGACTGTTCAAATCTTTTATTATATCACGCAAAAATCCAATTTCAATAGTGCTCTATCCAAGAAAAAGAGTACCGTGCTCTTCAAAATTCAAGTCCTAAACCTACAAAATTTGACCTAAGTTACATTTATGCTCATAATTTAAAATTTATTGTAAATATATCTATGAACTTATTTAAAATATCTACAATTATACATATGGTAAGTTTCAACCTCTTATTATAAATATTATGAACTTTTGATAAATCAAAACTACTTATTGTGTTTATTAACATGAAGTTAGTAATAAATAAAAATCATCATGATTGGATTAGTTGGTGGACACTAGCTAATAAATATAAATTTATGAAATTATTTTAAAATTGATTATGGCTTACTAAGATATCTAACCAAGGTGATCTTTAAAATATTAAATAAATTCACACTAATAAACACAATGGAGATGGTTTGGATTTATCCAAAAGTTGATAATATTTATAAAAATTAAGAAAATGATGTTTATCATAGATGAATATTTTAAATATCCACAAGCATGTTTATAATACATTTTAAAGATATTGCAAACTGGGTAAAAGCCATATTCAAAGTGTACTATCAAACTATTTTAAAGTGTTAATTAAACAATATGAACAAAGTGCAAGCTCTTGAGCAAATTGAAAAGGATCAATGAATCAAGATTGGAGGTATTGTCTAGGGCAAAAAAAAAAAAAAAAAGACTAGAGGCACTGGATTAAGGGTGTAACTTGTTATTGGGTTAGTCCGAACCCGCCTGATTCGACTTGGTTTTAAAATCAAATTTGAGTTTTATTTTTGAAAAATTTTCCAAACTAGACTGGATTTCAACCTAACCCGAGAAAACTGGAAACCAACACCAAGTTTGCTTCAATTCGGCACCAAAATCCAACTCGGTCCAAACCCGATATTCTCCCTAATTTATTAAAATAATTATATTTATTTATGTTTCAAATATAATTGTGATAAAAGTTATTCCATATAATTATAACATAATTAAATTATAAAATATTTATTTTAAAACCTAAATGTCATATACATTTGTCTATAAAAGTTAAATATATTATATCTACATCAATTTTATTTGTAAATAATTATAAATATACCAACTCTTTAAATTATTGCATATATAATAATTAACTATGGGATATATATATGTCTTATTTTTATTAAACTTTTTTATTAATTATAGATAGCAATTGCATATTATCTCATTTATTTTTTTTACCTTAATTGTTATATGTAAACTTATTATATTCATTGTATTTAAAATTATTTTTAATTAAAATGCCAACTTTCATACAAACCAAAGATATCTTAGGTCATAAATATATTCATGTGTAAATGATTCATGTACGAATGCAATAATGTTCAAAAATTCATTATCTTTATTAGTATTTCAACTTCTATTAGTTTAAAAGTAACCCAAATTTTAACCCGAAATTAAAACTAAAACTAATGTTAACCCGGTTCGAACTCAATCTGGACCCGAATTTTAATATTAGAGTTTTGATTTAGGTTAACATAATAGACTTAGAGTTTAAATTCACCCAAATCCAATATAACCTGACCTGAGTTACACTCTTACTCTAGATCCACAACTCGACCCATCATGGAGAGTTGAACTCCTTCATTGGATTTTTTGCATCTTGCATTGAATCATCAGGCTCTGCCACCCAATGGTTAAATTAATAAATTCATTGCCCCTTGGTTTGAAATTTTTCAAAAAAAATTTCTTATTTTTTTTGTAAGACAGAAATTCAATTCGACCCAATTGGATTAGATCAAAGAGAGTAAGGGTTGGGTTGAAACCTTGTAATTAAGTCTAATTTTAATTTTAACAGATGAAATTAATGCTAGCAAGGTTACATGACTACTTCGGATAGTGAAGAAAAAATGGAGAAGTTTTCCCATTTTCTCATTACATTTTTAATATGATTTTATATTTTAATACCTACAACTAAAATTTTTCTTTTCGTTACTTATATTTTTAGTCATTATTATGTCTTTTGACATAAAGAAAATTATAAATTTGTTTTTATTCACTTTTTTTTTATAAAAGAAGATTCACTCTATCCTTATTCCCCATCAACTATGATAGGATTAAGGATAGAGTGATCCGATTTTGACATAGCCAAAAAATTATCTGTACAAATTTTGTCAAAAATAGCCTGGGGGGATTGCCCCACCAACACAATTGGATCACAGGAGAGTGTAAAACCACTTCGGCTAAGAAATGGGCAACCTCATTTCCTTGCCGAAGAACATGACGTACTGAGAAAGACTCGACTTCCCTGAGAATGGTCTTGATTTCGTCAATAACGCAGCCCGCATGAGAGGAGATAGGAACATTGTTGGTAATAAAGTTGCATAATGTAAGCTTGTCAGTTTCCACATGAGCACAAAGATTGTTAATCTGGACTGCCCATTTCAGTTCAAGAAGAAAAGCCGTAGCCTCCATGAATAAAGGGTCCCTAACTCTCGTCTGCCTCCAACCCTTAGCTGCCACAAAACTGCCATCGGAGTTCCTTATTACCGCAACACAAGCAAAAAAACCCAAATCCCCATGGGTTCGTGCATCGACATTTATCTTCACGAATCCCTTCGGCGGCTTGGTCCACCTAGGTACCAATAGCCAGTCCAAAATGCCCATTTGCACAAGTAAGGGGGCACCCCTAAACTAGTGGAGAAACTCCTTACACCATGCGATAGTATCCAAGAAATTTGGCCGCAAACCTTCCTCTCTAAACTTATTTCTCATATACCATATCCTCCAGCAACACAAAATGAAAAGAGTGAGGTCTTGAATCCGGTTATCTTTCACAAGAGTCTCAAATATCATCCCCACCGTAGCCCCCTGCTCGGCAATCCTATCAACCCTTCGACCGATCCCATTAGTCCTTTCGCACTGTAGGAACAGATGGTCTGCGTCCTCAGGCTCCCTTTTGCATAAAATACAATAAAGATCCACACCAATGCCCCGTTTAGATAAGTTTAGCAAGGTCGGAATGACATTAAACAAAAGTCTCCAGCCAAAAATTAGTATATTACTTGGAAGTTTAATTCACCATAATGCCTTGAAACAGCCCGAGAAGATGGGGACTACAAAATCTGAAGCCAGAAGCCTGTATGCCGATTTGACCGTGTATCGTCCATGAGGTTCGTGCTTCCAAAAAATACAGTCAGTCGTGGACCCACTGGGTAGGGGGCTCCTAGAGACCAATTGCCATGTAGTCCCCCCCCTCCCCGCCGCAATCACCCTATCTCTAATCCAAGAGTTTGAAGTACTATCAATAAAATGACTCACCCTTACGTCCTCCGGGATCGAATATGGAAGGGATCCCGCCTTTACAATCTCAGATTCAAGCCATCTGTCCTCAAAAAATTTTACCCTCGACCCATCGCCAATTCTCCACAAGCAGCCACTTTGAATGATATCCCGCACCTTTAGGATACTTCTCCAGGTATATGAGTCCGATTGCTTCACCTTACACTTCCAGATATCAGATTTTGGGTAGTATCGGGCCTTGAGAACTCTATGGCATAGGGAAGTGGTGCCAGAGACTAGTCTCCACACTTGCTTCACCAGGAGTGCACAATTGAACTTATGGAAATCTCGAAAACCAATGCCCCCCGCCCTCTTTGGTTTGCACATATCTTTCCATGCTACCCAGCTCATCTTCCTGTTTCCATTCTTTTCTCCCACCAGAATTTGCTGAGCATCCCATTGATGTCATGACAGAAAGATTTTGGCAAAAGGAAAATACTCATAGCGTAGGAAGGAATAGCCTGCGCAACCGCCTTGATGAGAACCTCTTTCCCTCCCCATGATAATAGCTTCCCTTTCCACCCTTGAATCCTTTTCCAAATGCATTCTTTGAGATCAGAGAAGATGCCCGCCTTGGATCTACCAATCCAAGCTGGGAGGCCCAAGTATTTGTGAAAATCATTTCCACCCGACTCCAACAAGCGTAACATCTCCCCCTTTGCATTGCCATCCATATTTGAACTGAAGAAGACAGCAGTCTTATCCACATTTACCTTTTGGCCCGATGAAGACGCATATTGGTTAAGAGTGTCCAAAAAATTTCTCGAGTCCCCCTTGTCCGCCCTAATGAAGATGATTGCGTCATCCGCGAACATCAGATGAGAGATCGTTGGGCCACGCGATTGGAGTTTAATGCCTCGTATAGTACCCCTAGCGACTGCTTGAGAAATGAGTGCTGAGAGCCCCTCCACGCAAATTAGGAAAAAATATGGAGAGAGGGGGTCCCCCTGGCGTAGGCCCCTTTGAGGGTTGAAATATGCGGATTTGAATCCATTCACATTTACCCTGTACCTGACGGAAGATATGCAGCTCAACATCCAATTGATCTACTTTGGACTGAAATTCATGGCCTCCAACATTCTGCCGAGGAAGTTCCATTCGACCCTATCATACGCCTTAGACATGTCAAGCTTAATAGTCATCTCGTGCCTTCTACCTTTCTTGCGCCTTCTGAGAGAATGAGGCTATCAGTATGTTGTCCGTAATGAGCCGTCCAGGAACAAAAGCGCTCTATTTGTCTCCAATGATGTCATTCAGGACCAATTTTAATCTATTTGCAAGGACCTTCGCCAGAATTTTATACACCACATTGCATAGGCTAATTGGTCTGAACTGAGATAGTCGGTTTGCCCCCGACCTTTTTGGAACAAGGATGAGAGTGGTAGAATTGGACTCCCCAATGTGGTTACAAAGATTAGCAAGATCCTCACCCATCATGAATTCTCTGCACCATGCTGTGATTTCATTTCCCATAATGTTCCAATGCCGCTGATAGAACTCTGCCGACATCCCATCAGGACCCGGGGCCTTGGTAGGTTGCATTCCCTTAAGTGCCATGATCACCTCCGAAGACTGTAACGGTCTGGTTAAGGATTCCCTTTGTGCATCCGAGATTCGCTTAGAAATAGCATTATCCACCCATGACGCCTCTCCTTGATCAGATACCTCATAGACCTCCACAAAATGGGAAACCGCCATACTCATCAGTAAGTCTTGGTCCCGAACTATTTCGCTGTTTTGGTCGACCAACTCCTCAATGAGGTTTGCTCTTCGTCGGTTAGATGCAGTACGATGAACAAAGCAAGTATTTTTATCCCCTTCCTTGAGCCAGTGTGCCTTTGCTCTCATTCTCCATATCTGTTCCTCACCTTCCAGCAAAAGGTTTATTTGAGTTCTAAGTCTTTGCATGGAATCATCTCTTATGTCGCTCGGTCTCATCCTCATAAGGGCCTGAAGTTCCTTCTGTTTTCGTTCAATGGATTTCCGGATGTTCCCTCTTTTACTGCGGTTCCACCTTGCCAGTTCGACACCACATCGATTTATCTTCCAAAAGAGTCGTTCCCCATAATTGAAGCCCCTTAGATAAGCAGACCCCCAAACTTGTTGAACAATCCTAGTGGCCTCCATATCTCGAGCCCAAAATAGCTCGTATTTGAAT
>JAXCLR010000063.1:62136922-62158945 GCA_035584095.1 Annona squamosa | reverse complement strand
ACAAAGCAGCAATCGAACTTAAGTCTTCGTCTTATGCCATCCATCTCTTTTGAATTACATTTTGTTTCAGAAAGGAAAACCAAACAGGGATCTTTTGACTTGACCAAGTCAATGAGATTACGAACTGCCCGTGGGTTCCTAAGCCCACGGTAGTTCCAAGCAATGAGGGCCATCTTAAAGGAGATGGGGCTAAGGGAACCCCCTAGCCACCACCTCCTATTGTCGTTGTTTTCATGACTTTTCATCCGTTTTTGCGTCCCCCGTGCTTCACACTAATCGCTGTCCAATTCTCTTTTTCCACGTCCTAGACCACTGTCCTCCCCCATCAATCTATCTTCTTGTCTGTCTCTGGCCCTCCTCTTCCACTTCCCTCTCATTTGCCTAGTTACTGTGCTGCCCCTATCCCTCCTACAATCCTCCACTTTTTTGTCATGTGCCCCCTCGACAATCACAAAGGGCTCAAGTTCATTTGACGCTGCCTTCTCTCCCTCTCCCATAGTCGACGTTGGTTCCTCCCCTACTTCACCCCATTTCTCCCTATCTTGCCTTGAATCGCTACTCCCTTTTCTACTCGCCCCCGTCTGCTCATCCTGCTGAATCCTTTTCCCTTCCGTCCTCCCTTCAGAATCCCCATAGATAAGCTCTGTCCCCCTCCCTTCCTGGCGTGCTTGGAGTGGATCTCCCTCCTCCCACTGCTGCTGACCGCTCCCTACCCCCATCTGGATCTGCTGAGTTGAGGTCCCATTGTGTTGGGAAGGATAGTTCAGATGGACCCGCGAATTCTGGTTGGGGAGGTCTTCCATGAGCTGCTGATTGGGGGTGATAGGTGTTCTGGTTTCCATGATGGGCTGAAAGCGCAATCCCACATCTAAGTTAACGGCCATACCTGGGTTAGGATCAGCGTCTAGATCCCTTCCCATATCTGTGTTGGTTACTGGGACTGAATTAGTAGCAGCGTCTTCCTCTAAGCTCCAATCAGTGTCATTTCAACCATAACTGCTACTGCCACAGTCATGCTCTCCACAAACTGAATCATCAGTCCTTTTATCCGTTCTACCATACCGATCATCTTCATGCTTGCTCAGAGGTTCACCCAGATACCTAACTGGATCAGTCCTATTGCGGTAATTCTGCCCCTCATTGATTTGCAGAGGCTTCGACCTTGCCCGTAGCCAGCTTCCATAGGGCATTTCTTCCTCACTGAGTTGGGTAGGTCTCTTCATCCTGCAGTCCCGAAATGCATGTCCCATACACCCACATAGATAGCAGAAAACAAGTAGTTGTTCATATTGAAATGTAATCCATCTTCTTTATTGGGTCACCAGCTGAATAAACATCCCTCGGCGTAGGGGTTGACGGCAGTTGATTAGCACCTTCAGCTTAAGGTCTATTTCTGTAGCCACTATGTCCGTAGTTTTCGCGAATGTGCCCCCAATATCTCTCCCCAACATTGTTTTATCAACAATGAAAGGAATTCCAGAGAGGTGTATCCACATTGGACTTTTTACGAGCATGATGCGGGCAATTTCCATTTCTTCTTGCTGTTCCTCTAGAAGTACCAATTTCCGCTCAAAACACCAAGGGCGTCCCTGCATAATACGTTCCTTATCCTCTTTATCCGACAGTCCAATCTGATAGAGGTTTTCACCCACATCTGTGAACTGACATAATCCCTTAGTTCTCCACAATCTGCGTAGCATCGACTTAAAGATTTCCTTATTGTATGCCTTGGTTGTCCATACCGTGCAGAGAAGTGTGGCCTCTGTACTCGGTTTAAGCCTTCGAATGGCATCGTTGGAGATGACCATTGTCCAGAGTTCGGATTCCAGTTGTTCATCTTCCCCAACTGAGTTGAAGCCCGATCGCAAACACCCCCGGCACTCGGCAGCAGCACTTACGACTTCTTTCACCTTCAACCTGCAGTTCGCCGCCCTCTCCTCTACCTCCATGGCCCCCCTGTTCTTCTTCAGCCAGCCCCAAGCATGAACGCTACTGTCACCTGTTGGGTCTACATGGCAGAAGACTATTGTGTACCTATAGTATTTTTCGTTTTTATTCACTTTTGATCATTACTTTTGTGGCATCATATTTTCCCCTCTTTTCTCTCACCGTCGCGTATTTTTTTTTACTTGCTCCTTCTTTGTATTCCTTACTTTGCGGATTCCATATATCCGTTTATACGTGTGAATAGATATAAACTCATATCTTTATTCTTGATTGAACTGCTTAAATTACACTTGAAGTAAAACTCATCAAAATAAATATTTGAACTAATCTTTTTGTGAATTTTATTCACTACTTTTAGGTCATCTTTCTTCTGATTATTACTATTATATTGAATAAATAAAAGTATTTACATTTTTATCCAAGTTTTAAAGACTAGGGTGCCAACGCCTAATAATTTCTAACCCGAATAAAACGAGAAATGCCGCCTGTAAAAGAATATTTTCGATGAAAAGGGGAAATCGATTCATCATTCGGAGAATAAATACACGTTGATGAGAAAAGAGCAACGCAAATTAAATTGAAAATAAATATACTCTATGTACTTTAAACAAATTCCGAACGTACATTGAAAATATTAACCAAATCTTTCGCAAAAAAATTGATTTAAAAATGGGCTCGTGAAACGGTTACATGTAATTGATTCTTTTCGATTTTAGAATTTTTATTATTTGATGAAAAATCTACTTCTTTCGTTTTATTATATCAGTTGGTCAACTAAGAGATCAAATTTTATCTAATTTAAGTATGTATAAGGGTCATATTTGCTAAAACATATACATTCATATGTAAATTATAAAAATACTTAGATACATTTACATTTATATTATAATATAATAATATTTTATATAACTATTTATCTACGTAGTAATGATATTTTGGATGGTTTATACATTAAAAATATAAATTTAAAATCTTTATTTACTAGTAAACTATTTTATTATATTGATTTTATATATTTATAGTGGAGTCTTATATACAATAACATTAGACAAATTAAATGACTTTAATAATAATATGGATGATCTTAAATATATTAGATGAGTGAATTTTCCGTCGAACATTAAAATATTAAAAATAAAAAATTATATAAAAGAAAGTTTTATAAAAGCAAATTCCTTTAAAAATTAGGTTAAGCTGGAATAGAAGTATCAAAATTAATATCTGAGTCTATTTAATGATAAGGAAAGGGGAAGCTTTTACACCACTTTCTTCATCCCTTTTAATGTAAATTGACAAATTTACTATCCAATAGTCTATATTTTTCAAATATATATATATTTTTAATTATTATTTCACATATTTCATGTAATAACTTTATTTATTTTATCCTTATTTCACATTTTTCATATAATAAGTCTATTTATTTTATACTTATTTTTTGTTAAAGTAATTATTTTTGTCATATTAGGGGTGTGTTTGGTAAGTTATAAAATTTTTGGATAAAAATTTTTTGTATAAAAATTGTTAAAATAAAAGAAAATTATGTGATATGATAAGGATTATGATAAGAAATATAAAGAATAAAGTTAAATAAATAGGTTAATGGTGTAAGTGTTTATACAGAAGTAATTGAAAAGTAGTATAATTTGTATATAAAAATACGAAGAAATAATTAAAAAATAAAATAATCACCTCGAAGGAAAAATTTTAGGTAAAAAAGTTTTATCTTTACTTTAATACATCGGTCTCTCATTTTTTTGTCCAAATTATTTCACATACACACACAGATATGTATATATATTTTTTCCTCATTACCCAATCGGATTGAAAATCAAATCATGGGCGGGTCTTTTCAACTGACCAGAATTTAAGCTCTACTGTACAAGCATGCTAGTGAAGTTCCCCAGCCACAAACTAATATTGCACGGTTTTTCCATTCTCACCTTGGAAAATCCGGTCAAACCTCCGCATCGCAACGGTCACATGGGAAAGAGCTGATGTAGATGCAGTCTCCCACGGAATTTGGCGTGAATTATGGATTCAATCTCAAAAAACAGTTACAAAAAAACTGTTACAGTGTCCCCTACGATAAACCCAACAGGGAAAAATACAAACGAGAGGGAAAAAAGAAAGAGAGAGGTAAACAGAGACAAGGAGAGAGAAAGTGGTGGAAGAGAGAGGGAGAGGGGCGGGGGGGAGATGGCACAAGCATACAGAAGAGGAGAAGACATTAACGAATCCACCGAAATAGAAGCCAAAACTACAAGCCCTTCCTCTGCAACCACACCCAATGCATCTTTCAAATTCAATGCCCAGGCACCAGAATTCGTCCCTAGATCGCAGGCCCAGGTGCCCATTTCCGGCTACTTCTACCCCTGCTTCCATTTCATCGGCAGCAGTGGGTCGGATTGGTTCTACGTGGGGGAGCAGGAACCCATTCAGTTGTTCGCCAACTCCAACGCTGTGGGCCATGATTCTTCGAAGAACGTCCTTAGCAATGATCTAAAACTGAAGATCATAAAGCAGGTCTCTCGTAGATTTTTCTGCTTTTTTGATTGTTAATGGGTTGCTTCCATTTCTTTCCTTCCTGATGATAAAAAGCAACCCCCATCGCGGACTGAAATTGGAGGAGTTCAAAACATTCTGAATGAAGCAGAAACTCAGCTGTTGATCAATCACCAAAAAATTTTCTCAGCCGTGCAGATTTATAAGCAAATTGGGGAGAAGAATAAAAGAGAGCACTGCTTACTGAAGGCCCATTTAGGAGAACACGTGCATTGTGTTGCTGGGGTTTGATTTTCAATCATAACCATCATCATAAGTTGCTTCCCATTAAAATGACCTCGTTTTGCATGGATCAAACTTGTCTTATACCAGAGTAAGCCTAATGGGAATTAATTTTTCCATCAGGTGCTTTTAGTTATTCATTCGGCCTAACTTGCTGGGCGATGTCAACGAGCGCAGAGTTGAGATTCAAGCTATTATCCATCAGCAGGGGTCTCCCCCACAAACATACACTAGGGCCGTCGTCCACTATCCATTAGGAAAGAACATCTTTGGATTGGATGCAGGAGAATGCCCTCCCAGGATGATCATTGTTTTCCTGAATTTCGTGTGGCCAACTTGATGATTGAATAGGATTAAGCCATTAAGGATTGGTCTTCACTAAGGACTTTTGAAGCGGCTGCAACCTAGTTAATTGCTAGGATCATCTGGGCATGTAATGCTTGCCTGTTCAATCTGACATCGCGTCAACAACTTTAATTATTTGTTTTCTGTCAGTCCCCTTTTTTTTTTTTTTTTTTGAGTAAAGATGGTTTATTTAACAGGCAGAATATCAATTCAGTGATGCAAGTTTAATAGCAAATGAGTCATTGACAAAGCTCATGGGCAAAGACTCAGAAGGCTACGGTGAGTATCTTTCTGAAAAAAAGAACAGTGAAAGCTTTTGTTCAATTTCCATTCGAGAATGCCATGTCATGAAGCTGAATGAGCTAGCTCCACCCTAAAACGACTGTGCAACTCCTCGCACAAGTAACCTAAATACTCTCCAACGAATTTTTCGATTCTGTACACGTTAGTACTCTCCCTCATGTCTACACCTAACAACAAATAAGACTAAAAAAGGGCTCAGACATGGACAGAAAAAAAACAGATAATAAGGGGCTGGGCTCTGAGACCATGTTGAATTGGCTGATTCCACCCCAAAAATGACTATCTGCGATAGGATGTGTTTTACTACACTCTTAATCAAGGTACGCTTCCTTACCCACACACTAATTAACCCATGGTACCACAATAACAATAAGAAATCAGGTGGATGCTCAAGAGATTCAGATACAACAATTCTTTTTTTTATATATATATTTTTTGAGGAGCAGATGCAACAATTCAATCCAAACAAAGAGGGGATGACTGTTTTATGGTTGACCCCACTCTATTTGTTTCTTCAATCATGGGCTTGGGCTTGTTCAAACCAACTTTTGAGATGCATAGATTTGCAATGTTCTAAAAAGGGAACCAGGCAATGAACCAATTTTGTGACTGGTTCCCGGTTTTTCCGGTTCAACTGGTGCAAACCGATGGTCGAACCGCGGTTGAACCGGGACATGACTGGTTCATGGTCCAACCACCCGGTTCGGTCAGGTTTTTAAAACATTGGGGATTTGTGATAATGAATTAGTTTTTTTTGTCGCAACCCGAAAATTTTCCATCTGTGCCTCAGTCATTCATTGCTGTACGGGGTACAATTTACAGCTTGGATAGAATTGACATCCAAGCATGCCAGGACAATTATCTACAGATTTTTCATTTTGTAACAAAACTGTTTCAGGAGTATTGACATTAGGATCTAAATTATATTTATCTGTTTTGGATGATGTAACAGTTCCCATATCATTTATTGCATCCACGAAGAAAATGAAATCCCTCATCAATAACAATCACTTGATGGCAATAGCTTTACAAGGATCTACAAAGCTTGTAAGCTTTTTTAACTCCAGTTGCTGGATAGCATTTTCTTTCTTTTCTCTTTTTCCTATTTTTTGTCCCAATCATTCAATTCTTGCTCAATTTTCTTGAAGATCTAAAATTTCTATAGATATGCAGTGAATACTCAAGAAATTAGGATAAGTATCATAGTATCCTGCGCAAGCCCAGGCTGCCCTTGCTGTCATTTTGCAAAACCCCTAAACACATTCTGATTGTAAAATCAGGTAGCTACTTGTGTCATAAGAATTGGGTGGATGAATTAAAATGCCAGAGTTCTGTCTGCAACAAGGTTGATCCCTAGTTGACAACTGTCAAACAAGCTTGAATAGTTGAATTTAGTGGGTAAGCCATTGAAGTCCAAGCAGCTGATGTCATGTGGCATGATGCTCATAATGACATGTTGTTGTGTTTAAAGCATTGAAGTCCATGCAATTGTCTAAGTATGACAAAAAATTACTTCATCTAGTTTATATATGATTGTCTGTATGATCGGTCAAGGATTAAAGGGATTTGTTCTTGAAGGGTGCTTGGCATTTATTATTTTTTTTTTTTTTTGAGGAGGGTGCTTGGCATCTTATGTGAAAAGAGATCTCCAAAATTTACATATTTTGGAAATTCTGTCTCAGATGACATGTTCGATCCTTCTTATTAGACTTTCTGATTCATTTTTTAAAAAAATTCTCTCCAGAATGTTAGTTATGCATGAACTTGGTATATATAGAAACTCTGTTCGGAAATTAAAAGCGTACATCTTTGCCTCCAAGCTTTAAATTTGTAAATTCTTTATATTTTTGAAGAGAGCTCGCTGTATTCCTCAATTTTCGCCAATATAATATTTTTAAAAAGAGAGCTAAATCTGTGTTGAGATATTAACTAATATTGTGAAGACTCTCACAAATTCAGTATTATTATTTTTTGTTTTATTTATTATTTGTTTGATATTCTAATATCTTACTTTTTCTCAAAGCATCACCAGCAGTCATGCCCATTTCATTCTTTCTTGTAGATAGTGAGTGATGACGGAAAAAAGATCAAAAGAAAACACCCCTTTACTGAAAGAGACAAAGAAGAGCTACAGGTGGTTTGCGTGAATGGAACCTCTAGAATTATAATGTTGTTATAATTGTGGGAATCTAAATTATTTTGCGTGCCTTGCAGTCTCGTATTGTTGTGGTGGAAAACTTACCTGAAGATTATTCTCACCAAAACATCGAGAAGATATTTGGGGTTGTTGGAAGGTTCGTTTTTCTTCCTCTTTGCTTGATTCTTGGATGAATTTCTTTCCAATCTCATCTCAAGAAGCTCTGGTATGGACAGTGTGAAGACCATCCGAATTTGCCATCCTCAGGAATCTAATGCATCCAGATCTTCTAAAGGAGATGTGCTTATAAGTAACAAGGTATCGTATCAGTTAAAATGGAAATTTGCAGTTCCAAGTGCTTCTTCATTTGTTTCTCTGACTCCTTCCGTCTTCTTATAAATGGCCATCCTAAGTTGCACGCACTTGTGGAGTACGAGACAGTTGAACAAGCAGAGAAAGCGGTAAGCCCTCTTTCACTACTTGAACAATTCATGCTTCACCTGCCATTCTTCCATGCACAATCCACATGCGATACAACCCAGATAAGTATAGGTTAAAAGGGACTTCTAGGCCTTGAACGGATAGATCAAGCTTTTGGTATCAAAATCTCAAGTATCCCTTCAACCCATCCTTGATTCAGGTTGTGTCATGGTGTCTACCAAAATATCTGAATCTCTGAATATGCAACAGGTTGAAAAGCTCAATGATGAACGGAATTGGAGAAAAGGCCTCCGGGTTCGATTGCTGCTTAGACGCTCGGTATCCTTCATAATATCCCACTCTGATGTAACAGATTGCAAGTCCTTCAACCCAAGTTAGAGGCAATCCCCACTAATACCCTAAAAGAACATTACTTACGTGTCTTGTTGGACTAAATGAAAAACAACAATCACAGTTCAAATTCAGGCATTGTTGCGACTCTCTATTGAATTGACAACTTCCATTTGAGTCCATTTGCCATATCCAAGTCAGTCTTCCAATTTTAGTTTTTGAGTCTTCGTTTGTTCTAGATCAACTGGCCTCGCAACCATTTCATGCTCATGCAATTTTGGGGTCTTTTGCCGTTGGATCACAGCCAAGGTCTGTCATGAGGAACAGAAAGGCGGAGTATGACCACTTCGATGGGAACTCGGACAACGACGAAGTGCTACCGCCGCCACCATCTGAAACATTGGAGGATGTCCTTCGGCAGAACAGCTGCGAGCAACTATCACCAGAGAACATTGTAAGTGAAATTACTCCAGTTGCATGGTAAACTTCCAATGAACAAGATGAATCGAGCTTGCTTTTGTAGCAGAGAATAGTTAAAATCTCAAGCATTCATCACTCTCCAATGAACAAAGATGAACCAAGCTTGCTTTAGTAGAACATTGAACAATCTCAAGCATTCATCATGGGTGTTATAGGTTGATGATAGCACAGGCAATCCAAAGAAAGGTTGGGCTAGAGGCCGCGGGAAGGCTCGCGGGCGTAGCCAGAGTCACAATGGCCGTGGGCTGCTGCTTGCTCCCTCCCCTCAGCCAAGCAGCCTCGTTCAATCAGAAGCATCAAGCAAGCAGACCCCCCGAGGACCAAGAATGCCTGATGGAACTCGTGGGTTCACAATGGGCAGAGGGAAGCCAATGGCCTCCCCTGTCCCTCGGTTGCCTCTAGATTGATGGATTTTGTGAGCTA
Organism: Annona squamosa; assembly: GCA_035584095.1. Lineage (NCBI taxonomy): Eukaryota > Viridiplantae > Streptophyta > Magnoliopsida > Magnoliales > Annonaceae > Annona > Annona squamosa. The sequence continues at coordinate 62,149,752 of JAXCLR010000063.1, read as the reverse complement.
CTACTACAATATCAACATGCAATATTGGATTTTTCACTGTTACATTGCAATGGCCTTGAAATGAAGCCATTGGATATCTATTAGTAGTAATTCGTGATGTATTATACTAAGCTAGATGTTTAAGACAGAATTTATATTTCTTTTTATTTTCTTTTTTCTTTTTTATTTTTTTCTATTTATTCGAAATTCTGTTCAGCCACCTAAACACATGGCTAATAACTCTTATCTGCTTGTTTTGTATTCTTTTTTGTTAATAAGGTGAGATGCACAATCTCACACATGTATTCTCACAATAAAAATTCTGATTCAACCCTTTTCTGCTTGTCATCAAATGGAAATCTGCTCAAATTAGAAGATGTAATCAAGTTAATAAACTCCAAAATCTTTGATTTGAAGAAGAGATATTTCTAGTTTTAATGCTAGGTTGCTGCTGCTGCTATTATTATTATTATTATTATTTCATCATCCAAATGAAGTCCTACTGTATCATTTGCTGGGGCACTGTACATTTGCTTTCCCGTCTTTTCGGAGTTCTGCAATCTTTATTCCCCAACTATTGATTTTGCCAAAACGTCTCTGCCTATGAATATTGTCTGTTAAAACATTAACACGATCGAGTGGAAGACAATCTAAAGAAATTACGATATGTCTCTGGTTATATTTCTGTGGCCACAAAATCTACTTGAAGTTGACAAAAAAGGTAAATGGAATAACGTTGAAATAAATAGGATAATTTTACGAAAGATGTAAGGAAATAATTGAAAATTAAGATAGTTATATAAAAGTATTAGAAAAAATCTGGCAGAAATTTTTTTTTTACTACTTTTGCAAACAGCCCCTTAATTTAAAAAAGAGATGAATCCATTAGACAATGAAGAAAGAGATTCATTTTTTAATACCCAGTTTTATGTTTACATTCAAATAGTTTGTTTTAAATTTAAAATCAGTATTTTTTTTTTTATGAAACTGCTTTATTTCATCTCTCTTCTTGACTTTTGTAAAATTCTACTTTTTAATCTTTTTTTTCCAAAGTCATATATCTCACTGTAATTAAGACCATTTCTTAGTATAATTAAGTCCGACTGATGGGACGAGAAACATGCATAAAGATCTAAGATGTGTTTGGTAACTATTAAAATTTTTTATGTTTAGTAACTACCTTATTTTTTTAAAATTATTTTCACATATTCTTATACAATTATTCTGCTTTTTAATTATTTTTATAACTATTATTTAATTTTAACTTTATTCTCTTTACTTTTTATTTTTACTCTTATCTTATCATATTATTTTCTTACATCTTAAAAAAATTTATTCAAAAGTTTCATCACTTCTAAAACACACTCATTTCAATTTGAAAAGAAGTAAGAAAACGAATTGAAATTTTTTTTTTACAAAAACTGAATTGAAAATTTACAGAGTTGTAAAAATAAAAATATTTGTGAAAAATTGAACAAATGTACCAAAACTAAATTAATAAAATGAAATTAAATTGTAAAGAAATGAATTCATCCTTTCAAAATGGCAGCAACATGCTTTGACGTATAGAATCATGAGGGGCTTGTTAACTACTAAAATTTTTTCCACTAAAATTTTTCAATATCTACAACCATCTTTTTTTTTAAATTATTTTTTTATTTTTCAATACGACTTTCATACTTTTCAATCATTTCTGTACAACTATCCATATATCTAATTTATGTATTTTAATTATATTTTTTTTACTCAAAATCATTACTCTTAATCATATCATATTATTTTCTCATATTTTAAAAACTTTTACACAAAAAACTTTTCATCAAAAATTTTATTACTTTTCAAACACATTCTTAATATTTGACAGATCATTCTACGATTATTATATAAATATTTTTTTAATCAACTACGGTGGTCCATCCAAACTGTAAGGCTCAAAATCGAGTACATTTGTTTTTATCAAGAGTTTATTTGTTTCCAAATAAAACTTTTTAATCTCCTTAAATATCTTATTTTTTAATTACTTTTTTACTTTTTCTTATATAATCATCTTAATTTTTTATTATTTCTATATACATATTTATACAACTAATTTATCTATTTTAATCACGTTACTCTTTCACCCTAAAATTGTGATCGAAAGTTTCATCACGCTAGATTTTGTTCCAGCGGCCAAGCTTGTAGCATGACCCGCCTGGATTTCCAACCGACGGTAGGAAGGGGGCTGGCTCACGAATCTGACTCAAATTTGGAAAAATTCGTCTTTTCCGCAGTATCAGAGTAGAAGAATGAAGCTGTGAGGAATCAAACACCTGCGAATTCGTAGGAGGTCTAAACCTGCCGATGCAAATTCGATCAATTTCTTTTTGGAAATTGCAGGTCGATTTAGATTTTATCGTCCCGTTTCTCGCATTTGATACTCCTTGGTTTCAGTACTGTAATTTGAAACTTTTCTTCTGTTTGTCTGACTTTTTTTTTATGGAGATTGCAGTTGTCGTTTCTTGTCGTGAAGGGTTTTTGTTGTTCCTTCATGGATTTTCTTTGGTCGTATTTATTAATGGGGTAGGGATTTTTGTTGTTGTTGGAGCTTTTGAAAGTTCTTTCTGTTATTTTCGTTTTTTTTTTTTTAAAAAAAATAAAATCGTGATCGAGTTTCCCCTTGTCTTCATTCGTGTCTGTAGAAGGAATTGAAGAAACTTTTTTTTTTTTTTTTTTTTTTATCTTGTTTCAATTTTCTAATGATTTTTTATTTCCGTGTTATTTGGATTCTAATTCTGGTTGATAGTGAATGGTTTTGGATTCTGTTATTTTCTATTTTCACTTAATGATCTGATGTTGGTTTCTTTAGGTTTTGATTCTACTTGGATGTGAATGGGATATGACTCTGATTTTTTATTTTTTATTTTGGGTTCTTATACACGAAGTTGAAATTTCACTTTATACCACTTACCCATTGAATTTTTGCAGGGTCTGTTCGATGTTATTTTCTCTATTGCATTTAATCTGTTTCTTGTTGTGGCTGAATTCGTGCTTGTGTGCATTTCCTTTGCATTAAGGATTTGGTTAGATTCTGTGTCAAATGGCCCTTGTTCATGTTCATTGTGGATTTTCATGTTTTATTGGTTGACAAGACTTAGATCTTTTTCCTTCCAACAAGTTCGAGATTTTAAGATTTTAACTAGTACACCTTTTGTTTTCTTACTTGAGGAGTGATGCTGTTAGCCTGGGCTAAGTAAATGCCCGACTTAGCCTACCTTAAAAAACCTATTTACAACAATTTTTTAAAAACTTTTTTCTAAGTGCATTTGTTTATCTAAGTATATTTAACATATGGACCAAGTTTTATCATTTTTGGATATGTGTATATATTTTTTTAGCTTTTTAAAAATAAAGGTATTTTAAATACATATATATACATAGATGTCTAAAAATCTCGAAAAAATAGCTAAAACATATTCAAAAATGGTAAAACTTGGTCTATATGTTAAATACACTTAGATAAACAAGTGTATGAAGAAAAAAACAAAAAAATTGTTTTAAATAGGATTTTTGAGGTGGGCTAAGTGAGGCCTTGACTTAGCCCGGGCTAATAGGATCATTCCTCTACTTACTTTATGTTACTGGTATTTTAGACCTGCAAATGTGTTTATTTGTAGACCCCTTTGAGTTCCTCTCAGCCTTCCCCCCATTCTCTGTTTTTTTGCTTTCTTCTTTGAATAGTTAATCTATTTTGATGATTCTAACTTTGATTGTTTCTGATTTAGGATTTTCACTGGTCAGACTATGGTCTGAAGATGGTTTGATTCTCCTGTCCAATGGTTTTCCATGATATAATTAAGGTTGTTGGAAAGGAATATTTCACACTGGCCAGAAAAAGTAGAGATATTAATTTTGATCAAGCATGCAAAAGAATTTTGATTATAAGTTGATAAGTAGAGCTTTTTGCTTATCTTCAGACGAGCTTACTTTAATGCAGTTAGAACAATAGTCTTTTTGCTGATTTGCTTAGCTAGGCAGTAATTTTAGATAGGCCTGGTTACAATATTTTGGGAATGGAGGATTTTCTTCTGCTGGAGGAAGATGGCATCAGTGAATCATCGAAGGAAGGGTTTCAGGATTCATTATTCGATCACTGTATTGATGCTGCACCAACAAGATCATTGTGCCTAGTTCCAGAAATGGGTGAACCCAGTTGCTGCACTTGCGTGGCATCTTCTTCTTGTAATGGTGCTGAAGTTTCTAGTGATCTTGCTGTCAGTCAAAAAATGAAGATGGCCGTGAGTCAGGACAACAGAAAACCAGGTCAATTTGATCGTGTTGGATTGGGACGAAGGTTTCAGATTGCAGTTAGCTCTTGCGATTGGTATGTTGCTGAAATTCTGATTAAATTTACAAATGGGCAGGGTCTAAATGACTTTTTGGGTGTTGCTTTGGATGCCATTTGGCTTCTCCATGAAGAGCATGAACTGAAAGGTGTTTTAGAGTTGATCAAGAAGCTTATTGCTTGTGGTGCAAATGACTTCAGAGGAGCAATGCTCAGGACCTCATTTCTTGCCTCATGTGTCTTAGTATGTAGGTGGCAGACAATGAGCTTAGAGGACACTGTAAATGTCATGGCCAAAAGGTATAATTTAATGAAATTCCCACTGCTTTTGATTTTCTGTTGGTTTTTGGGCATTGCTAAGCAAATATTCATCTGGTTAACATTTAATCAATTGAATCAAATATTATCCTTCAATTGTTTGACCCATCAGAGCAGTATAGATTTTTACTTCAACTAAATGCTCCAAGATTCCTGCAAGATCTCTTATGGATCTGCTTGTGGTATATAGGAAATTGAGTGATTAATCCTTTCATGTGGCCTCCATAGAAAATTTCTGCCTCATTTTCCTTAATTCAGTCATAAGATGAATGCAAAAGAATGAAAGTCTATTTCTGTGCACAATTGCAGATTTGCAAATCCGTTTGCCTCTTCTGCTATCTACCTCAAGGTGCCATCTTTAAAGCTTTGAAATTTGACTGTCCCTAATTATGAAATGATTTCCCTGAAATCTGAGTTGCACATGAATATGTTCTAGCTTATTGGTCACTATGGCTCTAAAACACTATGGAGATTTACAATTTCAACTGAATGCCTAACCTGTTCCTTTGTCAAAATCAGGGCTGGTGCCTTGTTGCTGGGTTCAAAAAATTAGTTGCTGCATTTATGCAAGTGCTGCTTCCCTGTTTGTACATTAGACCTGGCTATAACTTAATGAGCCGATTTCAGATTTGTATCTGTTTTACTTTGATACTGAACTTGTTTCTGTAAAAATAAAGAATTGCTGATTCTGCTGATGCATTGTTGTTACAGAAACATGCATTCCAACAGAGCTTATTACTAGATGGCCTCAATAAGAATATGCCCACGGCCCAGTCAAAAAAATAGAACTGATCGTTGAGGGGTCCATCCTTATGTGCCCAGGCCCAAGGCAGCTCAGATTTCATGGCTTAACTCAACACACCATAGATTGAGTTATTGTGCATACAGATTTAAGTTACACGTGGAAAGGAAATGACTCAATTTTTTGTATTTTTGCTGTGATTGGTGCCTTAATATTACTTGAACTGTCAGAAGCATGACAAGGTACTTATGATGTCTGAACTTTTGGACTAAATCATCCAGAAAACTTGTGAATCTAACTTCAAGAACTGAGCTGCCTCCTATTGACTTCATGATTACTGGCCAGTGCAATCATATGAGCATTGCAGATGATTCTCAGGCATTTACCAACTTTGCATATTTTCAATGCGCAATCCTCAAATCTCTTGCATTGCTGTTTTTCTCTCAGGCTTAGTGAGCGTCTTGAAGAACGTGAAGGTGATGCTGCACTGAACTCTGGAGCTGCTGGCAAAATTCAGGGATTTACAGATTGGGCCTTGAATTGTGTTGGTTTTTACTCATATTTCAAGCGAAAGAATGACAGGCTAATGAATGGATGGGTTGTTGAGATTCAACTCCAGCTTGCTGCATTTAGAGAACTTTTGGATCTTATTGGTCTCTACCTTACAGTGAAGGATTTCACTGAGGCCTTTGATGCCGCATGCTTTGCTCTTACCCTCTTCTTCAGTGCAATGGATTCTGGCCATGTTCCTGGGATCACATCTAGTGCAATTCAGGGCTTTCTGGAAATATTATTGGAGTGGGGTGCAAATGATTTTAATCGCTGGGTTCTTCAAGCTTCTTGTTTTGGCAGTACAGAGCTGGTTCGCATTCTCTTGCAGGTAAAGATTACATGATGAGGATTGTGGTCCATGCATCTGGGGTAGAAAGGCAATGGTCGAGACAGTATTTTGAATCTTACTCCTCACACTCTGCATGAGTTGGTTCTTATTATTATTATTTTTATCCCTTCCAATCGCTGTTTTCAGCGCATTATTTTGGCTACCCACAGTAAGAGACCAGTCCACATCCAATTTGCGTGTCTCACCCAGCAATCAGCATGACATGCCTGTTTTTCAGGTCATCCTGTATACATGGTATGCTGGACCTTGATACAGTGCGCCTGGGTGCTTTAACCCATTTTTTTTTATTTTTTTAAATTTTTTTATGCAACTTTTAATCTAAGTGTATTTAATATGTGTATCAATTTTTACAATTTTTGAAGTATTTAAGATATTTATTTTTTATTTTTGAAAATCAAGGCATTTTAGTAATTTTATCTCAAATGTCCTATTTTCAAAAATAAAAAATAAATATCTAGAATACTTCAAAAATGATAAAAATTGATACACGTATTAAATACACTCAGATTAACAGTTTTATAAAAAAAAAATTTCAAAAAAAGATTAAAAAAATGGGTTAAATGTGCCCGTGTGCATTGAGGCTAAGTGCACCCGAGTACATTTAGCCTTAACCCTAGTATGCCCGTCTGTTGAGAGACCTGTCTGCAACGTAAATGCTGCAGAACTTTCTGGCAAGCGGTTTTTCCCACTTATCCTTGCATCATTGCTTTTCTGTTGAGTTTTGTTTGAACAATAAAAAGAATTGATACTGGATACCTTGGATTTGGCTGCTGTACTAATGTCCTTTTGAATGACTTAATGTTTAGTGATGACCATGATAGTAGATGTGTCATCTGTTAACCTATGGACATTATTTTTTCCCATCCATGATGGATGCAGTCCACCATATAAAGTGTCTGGATCAATGAAAGATAAAAGAGGCACATTAGCTACAGCTCCAGAACCCTATCCTGCTATTATTGTATTCAAGAAACCTCTTCTCGGTAGTAGTCAGGTGACATTTTCTGCATTTTCTTTGCTTGGCTTCAAATTTCAGATTTCCAAGCGCAATCATCTAGATGTTGATGTGGAACTCGCTTTGGCCTTTGCTTCTCGCTTTTGTAAAATTAGCACAATTGAATGCTTGGTGGTGGAAGGGAATGCCACTGACTTCTTGGGGCCTCTGATGCGGGCCGCAGGCAAAGGCAACATTCAAGTTGTGGAATGGTTTGTTGAGAGGGGCTGCACAGATATGGATCTTTGCCTAACACTCACTGCAGCAGCTTCAGGTAGTAGAACTGAGGTTATAGACTACTTGCTGCCAAAAATGCCCCATAATGTCCTTTCAACTTTGTCTGTGGAGTTGATCAAAGCAGCTGGAGAACAGAGTGACAATTGTTTTGAGGGCATCGGTTATTTGATGAGATCAAATTTCCTCCGAGATCCACAAGCAACTTATGCTGCTGCAGATTGGGTAGCACAATCAGATGATGAAGCTATCTTGCCTGAGCTGAGAGATTTTTTCCAGAACATGTGGTCTGAAGATGCTTTCCTGCGTGGAAGGAAGTGTGGTGAGGAGCACTATGTCAATGTGATGAGAGTTTTTAAACGGGGATCATCAGATTTGCATCTGCAAGATTTACCATGGTCGCTGCAGGTAACGTTCTTTTTATCCCGTTTGATTGTCTTACACGGTGCTTTAAAACTAGGCAGCTGAAATCAACTTTATCTAATCCTAAATTAATTTCTAACTGATAGAGTCCGCAAAGAATTCCATTCCCAGATTCTGAATATTACTCTCTTCTTGTTAGTCACCACAGGATAATAGCACAACTGAACTTCATTATTTTTGTTTTTGTTTTTGTTTTTTTTCTAGTAGATCCGTCATTGCACTCATGATATATTTGTTATCAATTTCTTTTCTTTTTTTTTTTTAATCACGTCACTCACATGATTAGATTACCTAGCAATTGACAGAGATGTATTCTAGGGAAGAGGTAAACTATACAAATGTCTCAACCCAATTTCGAACCTTGGACCTCCAACCCATACATAACCTACGTACCCTTTTGTCAACCATGCCATCCAAGCAGTGACATTTCTTTGAAAGGCTTCTGATTATGCCCTTTTGCAGGTGGCAATTGCATATCTGCCATTGTTCAAGGAATGTATAGAAGCTGGAGGGCCATTGCTTCCTCAATGGCTGAGGGGGCAGCTCGTGGAGGCTGCTTGGAGGCTTGGAAAGGGTTTGTTTGACAGCATTGAACATGTTGCTGGGCAGAGCAGGGATGATCTCCTTGCAGTTCTCCAAAGCCACATCCCAGAGTTCTTGCTCTAGCAGCTGGGCCCCTGCACCTGGAAATGATCTATGTTGTTCATCATCGACTGGCGACCTCAGTCCTCACTGCTCTGTCTGGCGAACACCTCCATTAGCTGAGCCGTGTGCCTTGACAATTATGGATGGTTGGATCCTGAAAATGTTCTCTCCTTTTGTACTATAACTGTCTATAATTTTCAGTCAGCCTGTGGATTGGTTCAACCGTTCAATAGATGTCCAGCAAACTAGCGCATTAGGAAGGGATGCCGAATGTCCTCCAGTTGAGGCCTTTCTAGCATGAGAATTTTGATATAATGGATGATGGTTTCCTGCCTGGATGGTTAATGCAGAAGAGTCAATAGTTTGGGAATGAAACTACATCAGTTTCATACTTTAAATTAAGTTATATTTTTATATATCTACTTTTTATAAACTACTAAATATTTATTTTTGGTGATTTGGTTGTGGGGTCTACCATATATTTTGTTTAGGGCAATTGTCAAATGTAACAACGAATTTTCACTTTAATTCCTTGTATACTCATTAATTTTTGAAAATTCCTCACGTACTTATAAATTTTTCTCAAAATTCTTCTATACTCGGATAAGTAACAACGGAGCACTAGCCATCCCACTAGCCACATCTAGACCATAAAATGGTAAAATTTCACCGCCACTAGAAGGCATAACGCTTGCGGCTTGCCACCACCTCTTTCAGCTCCAATGAACCCCCCAACTTGCCACCAAAAATCACTACTACCCCATCTTCCTTCAATTCCACGAAAGCCATAAGATCTACAAAGCTAGCCATGAAATCCAACGTCAGCTCATCATTTTCAGCAACTCAGGGCCCCTTTCCAATATCCATCAATCCGACGACAATCTACCATGGAAGCCGAAGGGCTGGTGAATTGGAGTGTAATTTTGGCATTATTAAAATATTAAAAACAAAGAAAATTAGAACTTTGAATGTAGTTGTGCAGGTATGGGACGAATTTTTTAAAATCGGTGGATATATGAGGAATTAAGGTGAAAATTCGTAGTTATATTTAGAAATTCCCCTTTTGTTTTTTAATTCATTCGGCATTAAAATCAAGAGATTCCTCCGAAATTTTGAGGGAAAGGACTCATTGAATTATTGCAATTTTCTAGAAAGTATCATCCGACCCTGAAGGAGAATCTGATTGAGTTGGTAGGTAAGCTCGAATTGCACGCCTACACATATTATGGAATGATGCTCAGAGCTCGTCAAAGAAACTAAAGAAAATTAACCGGAAAGCAGAGCAAACAGGCACGGGGTTTGATATTTAGAATAGGAATTTTTCTCTTCAATTATAGTATTCGTTTGTGCGAACCAACCTTCCTCGTTTGAATCTACAAGGGGCATTTCACAACTGTCGAATAAATCAGGGAGCATCCTTTCTTTGGTTGTCTTGAGGCTTCTTGATTTTGAGAAGATGCGACAGACCTGCAACCACATGCATCCTACTGGTTGGAACACCAGTTTTTGCAAGAGCCCTTCCTTGTCCATCCAGAAGCACAAAACATGGAACGTATCTGATATCATAGTGAAGAAGCTGCAAAAGGGATGAAAACATGTGAATAGAACTTCCATATTTCATGCAAATTTAACACCAGGAAGCAGATAAAGAATCTCATACATGTCCTCCTTAGGTTTCCATCCCAGATTTCCACATGCATATCAAGAGCTGAGATGCTAGGTAAATTGATAAGTCAGGCTCTCCCATGAGACTTTTGTTAGAGAAACCACAAAAGGCAGTTCAGCTGCACAACTGGGATCGGAAGGTCCTAAAAGCGTATTGGCATTCAAGTATGCTTGTCAATGGTTGCAAGGAGATGGATGATATGTATTCCCTAGGGAAATAAAAACTGTCTGACTATCACAACAATTATATAATCTCCAAATCATTCTGCACAATTTTAATCACCATCTTCCATCTACTTTTAACCTTATTCACTAACATAACTACATTACATTACCATTACCGTACCCAATGCCAATAGTACGTTTCATTTGAGAAGTCAAGCTAAACTACATAATTACAGTTGAAGCAAGCAATAGGCAATGAGGCCTATCGCCCTGTTGGAAGAAATCAAGAACAAGGAAACCATCCAACAAACATCTTCTAAGATGCCTAAGGGAGCCGTAAATGTTATTTAAAGTTTTCATACATGCATAGGAATTTGCAACAAACCATCTTTCAACAGAATTCAGAGATGTCAAGCTTCAAAGGCCAAAATTACTCATGGGAATAATGCAACACTTCAACTTCACCAGAGTAAGGTAAGGGCTCATAACAAGCTACATGTATGGTCAGAAACTATCCAAACTGTCACCAAAAGCAGGAAATTTTTTCCGATGCATTTCGAACAATGACAGATCAAGTTTAGAAATCCAACGACGAAGTGATGCATTTCCATTATGGGTGTTTTAGATTCCATGGAGCACCAAAAGAATTCTAGTTCGAATGGGGCCAAACAAGCTGCCTATCTCCATTTAAAACCCGGTCAAAAGGGAAGTAAGAAAGGAATTTACCTCAGGAAGCCATTTTTGGTTCTCTGCGTCGGCCATGACAATGCTGAGCCAATCGGAGTTCCTCGCCTCCAATTCCAACACGAGATCCAGTAGCGAGTTGCAGAGCCGGCACTTGGGAGAGTAGAACTCGATTAAAGTCGCCTGCTTCCCGCTCGCCAGCGCCGCAGCAAGGGCGCGCTGCTCGGCTTCTCCCTGCTCTTCTGGAGAGAGGGCATTCGGCTTCCTCCGGATCTTCTGATGTCGACGGTCATTGGGTTCTAGCGATTTGGAGGCGGAGTTGAGGAGATGGACAGCGAGGGAGGAGAGGTTTTGGAGGGATTTGAATATAAAAGGAACGTCGAAATTGCAGGGGCTTGGGGATTTAGGGTTTGGATTTTGAAATGGGAATTTCAACCCCAAGCAGAAAAGATTGGATTTTGGTGGGTACGAAGATCCCATGGTTCGCGGTTTTTCTCGTAGAGCGGCCGGTAGCGAAGCTGGAGGTGGCTTCTGGTTTTCTTACGGCGAAGGGATGCCCGGAGACACTTTGATACGAAGACACTCAACCCGTAGAAAAAGATCAAATCGAGCGTTTAACTTAGGCCGGTGGGATTATAATGACATGAGAATTTAGGCTAAACATGCAGGAGCATGCAGCACTGCGTACTCCTGGTGCATACAATTATTTTTTTTTTATTTTTTTTAAAATTTTTTCATAAACTTGTTAGCCCAGGTATATTTAACTTATGTATCAATTTTTACCATTTTTTGAGATTTTTAGATATTTATTTTTGATTTTTGAAAAGCAGTGGTATTTTAGTAATTTAAAATTACCTAAAATGCCACTGATTTTTAAAAATAAAAAATAAATATATAAAATACTCCAAAAATAGTAAAAATTTATACACACATTAAATATACTTGGGTTATAAAGTTTATAAGAAAATTTTCAAAAAAAATAAGTGTATGCGCCCGAGAGCATGCAATGCTGCATGTTCAGATCAGACTCCAAACAGGCATTGCGAACGGTAAAAGCATATTGGATTGAGTGAGTGTATATCAAGGGGCATTTGTTTATTCACTTACTTTTCAAACTAAAATTTTTCACTCTTCAAATTTATTTAATATTTTTCACTCTTCACACTAGAAATTTGTTTTACACATTTATAAAAAAATCAAAAAAATATTTATAGGAGCCTCGCAGGTGGAAGCATGGGTCCCATGCAATCACCCCCTCTTTAAACTTTACTCTCTTTACTATTTATCATTATTTTTATCATATTATATTATTTTGTTCTATTTACTATTTCTCAAACACACCTTAAAAATAAAAAAGTAAATTATTATTTTTCAAAAATAAAAAAGAGCTTTTTAAAGAATATGAGATTCTATCCCATCTCATGATCATTCCAGTTATTAACATACATTCATTTTCAAAAACAAAAAAAAAAAAAATTCAAACAAATTTCAAACATTATTAAATTTTACCGGAAGAGGATTTAAACTGAGCTGATACATACATTAAAAAAATAATAAATAAATATTTCAGTCGCCTGATTCGGGCATACTCCATTCAAACACAGGGTGCGTTTGGTAATAAATAAAAGTTGTTAAGTTAAAATTTTTTAACCTAAAATTTTTCACTTTCCACAACTACCGTATTTTTAATCATTTTTTCACATTTTTCTATACAACTACCCTACTTTTCAATCATTTCTACACAACTACCAACACAACT
>JAXCLR010000063.1:62101433-62136822 GCA_035584095.1 Annona squamosa | reverse complement strand
TATACAACTACCCTACTTTTCAATCATTTCTACACAACTACCAACACAACTAACTTATCTATTTCAACTTTATCCTACTTATTCCTCATCATTACTCATATTATATTACATCATTTGACAATTTCTACTCTCTACAATTTTTCATAAAAAATTTTATTTATTTCCAAACACACCTACAATGGATAGTTTGACATTTCATCGTGGAAGGAATTTGCTTCAAAGTAATGGATACAACGAAATTTCAAAGGAATCTTTTTATTTTTAAGCTAATAAGGAAAATAGATAATAATTCAACTCTGATCATTTCATGTTTACCCTTAATTTCTAACTTCAAAATATTTTTTTAAAACTAAACTATTTATCACATTTATCCATTTAAATTTATCTATGATTTCACATATACTATAAACTTTTATATGCTATAAAAAATTTTAGTCACTTATCTACTTGTGTTTTTTATTTTTTAAAAAGGAAAAAATACAAATTATCTTAATTTTAAAAAATCAAAACACAAATATGGATGAGTCTAGAACTTGTGAAACAATTTGCGCAAGCCTATACGAGTGGGCCTATAAATGAATTAAAAAAAACTTTAAAAAAATGGACTCCATGCATTTAATTGCATGGCTGCCCACATGCGATTGATCCGCTTTATATTAAAAGGATTTAATAGCTATATATTTACTTCAAAAATATTCTCTTTAGAACATACAAGTTACGAATAAAAATTATAAGGTTAAAATAATAGATAGCTTAATGGAGCCTCTATTATTAAGATAAGCATTGAATCATTATCCTCGAAAAATAATTAGATAAAATTCAATGCAAACCTTGCATGGGCATCATCTAATACATACAGCAGCGGAGAAATAAGAAACTGTACAAGAACTCTGTAAAAACAGCGAATTAATGTAGAAGGAAGGCTTTTAAGAGTATATATGCTTGATTATATGATAATTTTTTTTATCCTCATATATGGTCATGGTTCCGCACGAAATGATAATTTGTATTGCGGATGTGCATCGTTCGAGCTTCTGCCTTGAGGCTTCAACGCGTTGCAAGCCTGAAACTGGGCTTCGACGGCACGTGAGGGCGTCTTATTTTGCACGTGGGAGTTCGTTAGTTCAAAGGCGGGGGATTCTTCCGTAAATCCCGCGAACTTCCGCTAGAGACTTGCTCGCTCTCTGTTCTAACAAAACGCTCCCATCTCTCTCTCTCTCTTTTTCATCTCTCTCTCTCTCTCTCTCTCTCTCTCCCCCCTCGGTGCGAAATCCCCTCTCCTGCAACAGTCCTGTCACCATGGATGAGGAGTACGACGTCATTGTCCTTGGCACTGGCCTGAAAGAGTGCATTCTCAGTGGCCTTCTCTCTGTCGATGGCCTCAAGGTCATCTCTCCCCCTCTCACCTTCCTCTCGCATGATCAGCAGTAACAACCGTGGTTTATTCTGTTGCTCTGCATGTATGCTACACTTGTTGGGTATTCTATTTTGAAAATGGGTAATCAATCGTTTGTCCCAATTCCTTCAATTCTGAAAATGTCGAATCAATATTTTGTCCCAATTCCCACCAATCTGTTCAATATGCAGAATTTGGAGAAGTATCAAGATCCTAGATGTGAATTTGGTTCCCATCCTTCTTCATATGTTAGTAGCATTTGGATCATTTTTCAGACATTTCTGTGTCCGATGTAATGGTTTTGAGGGTGGTGAAAGACTGCCAAAAATGTGGAAATGTTGTTTGATGCTCACCATGCCTGCATGGATCAGAAAACTAAATTTTCATTTACAGTCTATATTAGGACCTATCATATGTTCGGACTTTAATCGCATAATCATGGACCTTATGCGAACTATAAAACCACGAACAGTTTCCCTTCGTACTATTTTCACGGAAAGAGCTCCAGGAATTTCGCGACTCATTCTTAACTGACCAGAGTTCCTGGCTTTTGTCTACATCCTTCTGAAACAGGTTCTTCACATGGATAGGAATGACTATTATGGAGGAGAGTCAACTTCACTCAATCTCAGTCAGGTGTTTCTGCTGTTGATTATAATCTCCAACATTATTTATTGTCACGGTTTTGTTGAAATCGTCTCGTTGCTTTTTGTGTATGTAGCTTTGGAAGCGATTTAGGGGTGATGATAAGCCTCCAGAAACTCTTGGCTCAAGTAGGGATTACAATGTTGATATGATCCCTAAGGTATTTGCAAGCTTCTTTTGTTCCATATTTTAGCCAATAAGATGCACCTTTGACTCTATGGGACGAGAATACTTGACATTTTTGTTTCTTATTGTTTTTACCGTTCACACTGGTCTGACTACGAACTTACATCTGTAAGAGGTGGTTAGGTGTTTCAATATCCAATGTGCTATGGCACCATGAGATAAAATTATCCTAGCACATGACGCGCAGTGTGATCTGACAGTGTCCTAGACTTATGAGCAAATATGTAAAATCACACGTGAACTGAAAAGGAAACAGAATCAGATATCTGTTCTATCAAGGTGTCCATCCTTCTTACTATTTACATTCTCAATTATTTGTGCATAGGATTATCTGATAGAAAATGTTCACTTCTGACAATCGGCAATTTGTTGGCTCCAACAAATTACCCATCTCAGAATTTCTAGCCATATTATAAAAAAATTATTATTAGCATCTGTTGTTTAAGTCACCTATTGGATGGAAGTGTCATGGAGTGTTATTCTTGCAGAGTGGTAGTGACCAGTGAACCCTGTCCTGGATTTAATGACAACCAAGACAGCTGAGGTTGATCAACTCAACTGTCTATTATCCCAACACACGAGAAACTTTGTGAGACGAGATGATTTTCTTGTTTAGGCCTTCAGTGATTAATTTTTCTGTTTTTCATTTGTCCTTCTGAACTCTGAAATCCCTTTGCTTTTACCTTTATCATGACAGTCACAAAGATTTTGCTATGAATGACAACACTTTTTTTTTCCCCTTTGTCTTTGTTTGTTATTCCAAATACCTTTTGATCTGCATAGCTGTGGATTTCACAACTTGAAGTGACCAAGCATGCAACACAGCCAAGAAACTAGGGATAATAAATGTAAAAAAAGGTTAGGCTTGCAACTCTCAAGAGACTTGTCCTATGTTTGAACTTGCAAATTCATAAATGAAATCTAGTTAAAATGTTTGTAGTTGGGTATTAACAAGCCTCAAGTATATCCTTCCCACTGAATAGAACCTTTGTAATTCTCACATTGAGCCATTCAGGTGATCACCATTTTGGTAGAATGTTGTGACACTTCATGGGATCCTAACTTTTGCCATGGATAGCATGCAAGTTACATCTTCAATAAGTTCCTCTCAATCAAAGTAATTCATGCAATTTTGAATTGGGTTGCTCGCATATTCCAAATACTTCAAACATGTTGATTTCCTCTTTTTGCCACTCATTAAATAGCCAGTGTGTATTTATCTCTTCTTACTTCCTTATTTAGCTTCAATAATCCACTATGCGGCTGTTTGACAGTTCATGATGGCCAATGGCACTCTTGTCCGTGTTCTCATCCATACTGATGTCACTAAATACCTGAACTTCAAAGCAGTTGATGGTAGTTTTGTCTATAACAAAGGGAAGGTATACTGGCCTGATTTTCAAAGTGTTATTATTAATTCAATAAATGCGGAATTTAAAATGCAGAATTTAATTTCATTCTGCTTGTTATGTGCCCTCATTCTTATTTCAATGACCAGATTTACAAAGTGCCAGCAACTGATGTGGAGGCATTAAAATCACCATTAATGGGTCTCTTTGAAAAGCGCCGTGCAAGGAAGTTTTTTATTTATGTGCAGGATTATGAGGAAAATGATCCAAAATCACATGAAGGACTGGACCTCCACAAAGTCACCACAAAAGAAGTTATTTCGTATGTAACTCACCTCTGTCCTTATTCCTTGTGTTCTATTTACGCAGCAGTGTTTTCTGGACCGGGAAGATACCTACTGGTTCAATTTTATTACAACTGTGGTTTAATCTTTTTTGGCTTACATTGAACTGAATGATGAGATAAGATGACTGATATTTGCTATCCAGGAAATATGGGCTAGAGGACAATACCGTTGATTTCATTGGGCATGCTTTGGCACTACACAGGGATGACTTGTACTTGAATGAGCCAGCAATGGATACAATAAAAAGGATGAAGGTACTACAGCAGTAATTCCTTTCTGTTAATTGTTGCTTTTGCTTTTGAAAATCTCCTTCTCTTTTATATATCAGAAATTAGCTAGTAGCATGGAGGCTGGGAAGTTTAACCACTTGAATTGTATTTCCTTCTTTCCTGCTTTAACAAATCTTAATGTGAACCTGATGAGTGAAATTTCACTCAAAAGCTAACATGATATGCACACACGGTACATTAACAATTTTCCTTTCATTGTGTCCCCAGGCTTGTTCCGGTGTTTTCAAATCCCAGTTTGCAAGTCACAAGTTTACTTGTTTTAGACATTACTGAAATTAATATTTTATTGGGAAAAAATCAAAATTAGGGTGAATGCATTGAGTATCATTGTTTTTTTGTTTTTTCATATGACATTATGACCGGAGCAATACAAGACTCTTAATTTTGTCAAACTTCTGTTTATTTAGCTTTATGCAGAGTCCTTGGCACGTTTTCAAGGAGGATCTCCGTATATTTATCCAATGTATGGATTAGGAGAACTCCCTCAGGTTTGTCTCCGTTCATGAATGCTGTCATCTGCATGATGTTTAGCAAAATGCTTTTCTCAATCTTTCATGAACTTTCAGGCATTTGCTCGTTTAAGTGCTGTTTATGGTGGAACTTACATGCTCAACAAGCCAGAGTGCAAGGTTTCCTTTTCTCCTCTTTTTCAAAACTTTCAAATTCCCACCTTTGGGGTTCTAAAAACTAGTCAGTTTGGATGGGCAATACTAAAATCTCACCCATGATCTTATAATATCATCCAACCAACTGAGTTGGCTTCCACTTTGTAAATGCCAACATTTTTTTCTCCCTATCTCTTCTCATCATAAACTCGCTAGAGCAAGCAGTGTCAGTCGATATCTGACGCCTTTTAATAGGTAGAGTTTGACGAAAATGGAAAAGCTTACGGTGTGACATCAGAGGGAGAAACTGCCAAATGTAAGAAAGTTGTGTGTGATCCGTCTTATTTGCCCGACAAGGTATAATTCCAATTAGTTCTGATTATATTAATATTTGACTTTGGTTTTTCAATAGCTGGTGCTAAACTGCGACCTGCCAACTCTAACAGGTTCGTAAAGTTGGAAAAGTTGCTCGTGCAATATGTATTATGAATCATCCCATTCCACATACAAGTGATTCTCACTCAGTGCAGGTTATTCTGCCACAGAAACAGCTGGGACGTAAATCAGACATGTATGGTTTCAGCATGTTCACAGATTGTGCCTTTTGGTATTTTGGACTTTTAGTTCTTCATGTTGCAGCTAATTCCATTTATTACAGATTGTCGAATTGTCAATGTGTAGAAAATTGTAAACTTCCTATCTAGTAAATTATTGATACGGTGATTTAAAAAGTCCAAAAGGGGGAAGGGCACAAAAAACTATGCTCCCTGATCATCCGAGCTGCCTCAATGGTTAAAGAGAGATCTCAGCATTCTCTACTGAAATCGATTATTTGACCCTCACTTCCTGAGTAGGTCTTAGCAATCATGAACCTGCAGCCTCAGCTGTCAATATCCGCCGCATGATGTAACCAGCAGAAATGTACTACATTGCCAAAAGTTGATTCCACATGAACACTCTTGGATTTAGATAATGCTATTTTGATTGATATTAATAATATAATACCCTTTCTGATAGTGCTTTTGCAATGTCCCCCCATATTGGCAGGTACTTATTCTGCTGCTCCTATGCTCACAATGTAGCTCCAAAAGGGAAGTTTATTGCCTTTGTTTCAACAGAAGCTGAATCTGACAAGCCTGAGGTAGAACTGAAACCCGGAATAGATCTGCTTGGACCTGTGGAGGAGACATTTTTTGACATTTATGACAGATATGAACCCGCAAACAGAGATGATGGGGACAACTGCTTCATTTCTACTGTAAGCTTGTAAATTTTGCTTTTCTTCTTCTTTGTTTCCACACGTTTGGTGCTTGCCTTCCCCAATAAAGATAATTCAATTTAATTCCAGTGGGACTGCTATGGCTGGCCCCTAATTTTTCCAATTCAAGGTTATATTTTGCCAACCCGAATCAAGATCTTTAAGATAAAGCAAACATTTAACTAGGCTCATATCCAAATCCATTTGCAAGAGAATCCCCTCAAAAGTATTCAAATTTGAGTAGGTGCTGATGCGCTAATATAAAGAGAGGCAAATCTACACCACTTTCCATGTTTGATTTCGACTTGTTTGTCTCTTAATCTCCTTTTGCTGTCATTGGACATCCCTGCAGAGCTATGATGCAACAACACATTTTGAGTCAACTGTAGAAGATGTGATTCAGTTGTACGGACAGATAACTGGAAAGGTAATCTTTCTGTTGATTCATATATATTGCATGTTATTATGACATTAACACAGACCATCAAACATGGGAATTAAGTTTTAGACTTGGGTGCCTCTTTCCTTATCAATGAACTTGAATCAAAGCAGCTTCCAATATAAATGTTCTGCATTGTTACACCTGACTCTCATAATCTTTCTTATGGTATATATCTCCACATATCTTGCTAAAATTAATTAAAAGCTGGGCAACTTCCTGACTGTTGTTTTCACTGTTTTGTTCTTCAGGTCCTTGATCTGTCTGTGGATCTGAGTGCTGCCAGTGCTGCTGCTGATGATGGAACTTCTTAGATAGCTTCCTTTCTCTTGCTAGCTTGAAAATTAGAAGAAAAGACTTCCAGAATATTCATTCCTCTGTGGCTTTCATTTCATTCTTTCCATTCATTTACTATTCAAATTCTGGATTGTGCTTCAACCATCAACTCTTTTTCCAAGAAAAAGTTGTTAAAATTTTCCCTTTTATTCCTATACACCTCTCTCTATCAATAAAATTGCTGTGACATGTATTTTTGTGGGAAGAAATTCCTTGATATTCACATACGAGTTCCATCATTGTTCAAGTTCAATTTTAGGGATGTGTTTGGAAAGTAGTAAAACTTTTAGATCAAAATTTTTTTTTATATAGAAATTCCTGAATTTGAAGAAAATGATGTGAGATGATAGAGGTAATAATGATAAGTAAAAAGAATAAAATTAAAATAGATAAGTTAATTGTGTGAGTAGTAATTCAGAAATGATTGAAAGTTAGGGTAGTTGTATAGAAAGATATAAAAAATAATTAGAAAATAGGATAATTATGGAGAATGCAAAGTTTAAAATTTTCGCTTGAAAAGTTTTTGAATTTAACAAACTTTTCAAGTGAAAACTTGACCTTAGCACATTCTTCTCCTCTCGAATGGGACTCTGGTTTAATGCACCTAAGTGTACTTGATCTTATTTTTTTTTAAAATTTTTTTACACTACTGTTAATCTAAGTGTATTTAACAACGTATAAATTTTTATCATTTTTGGAGATTTTTAGATATTTTTTTGAATTTTTTAAAATCAGTGTAAAAATGTCACTGATTTTAAAAAATTCGAAAAAAATATTTAAAAATCTTTAAAAATGGTAAAAATTTATATACATGTAAAATACATTTAGATTAACATTTTCATAAAAAAAAGTAAAAAAAAAAAGTAAGAAAAAAAAGGTTAAGTACACCTGGGTGCATTGAGGGGTGCATTGAACCAGAGTCCTCAAAATGGCGGCAAATGACCTTTTATACTGCTACCGATTGCCTACTCATCATAGACACGTGTCCATGTTCCAGCTACACAAGATAGTCACGTCTTGCCGACATGGTTGCGCAACTGCCAACATTAGCTAGATCCTAACACAAACATGCCCTACATAACAATGATCATGGTTTCTAATCTGGGAAGGAGCCTGAACCATAATTCAATTGAATGTTTTCAGTTTTCATAGCCTAAGACAAAAAAATCAGCTGTGTGTATAGGTGCAATTCCCTACCCCTTGTTTAGACATCAATTGTCGTGTTATGTGATGGCTATTTTGTCAACTCTCGTGGAAGGAGAGGGGCTAGTTCGCAAGTTTCTAAATTTCTACAAATTTTAGGGCCTATTTGGAAAGCATCCATTCACAGCAAAATAATATCGATCTTGCTTTCGTGGAAAGCATTAATCCCTAGCTTCCCTCAAACTTAAAAAACTTCTACTAAAATTAGCTTAATTTTGAGGGGAAATGGTACTTTTGAATTTGGTCAAACACTTTTAAATGTTTATAAATTATTCTTAATTTAAGGCAATGCATGGTCAAATGCCGTTAGGTTCTCCCAGTTAAGGCTCTATCTGTCACTCTGTTATTAGTCAGAAAAGGGAAAAGTTCTTATTTCTCTTTTAGCTATTTCAATAATTTTATTAATCATTATTTTATCCATATTTCAATAATCAATCCTAATTTTTATTTGAAATTATATTTACGTTAATTTTTCTCTTTACTTTCAATTATGCCCTTTATTTTGAGATCATTTCACCTTTCTTACCTCTATTTTCTAATTTTGATCTTGGAAGTCCAATCAAGACAGGGCATTTGCAAATGCACCTATAAGTTTTATTGAATTTTAAATAGAGAAATAATCTCATTAATCTGGGCTAAGAAATGACTTACTTAAGGCACTTTAAAAAATCTATTTAATTTTTTTTTTTACTTTTTCCTATAAACTTAATTTATATATTAAATATATTTAGATAAATAAGTATATAAAGAAAAATGTAAAAAAAGTTTTTTAAATAAATTTTTTTAATAAGTCATTACTTTGCTTGACTTAACCTGGATTAACAAGATCATTTCTCTTTTAGATTTCAGTATATGTAAATTCGTTGAAAATTTATAGTTTAAAAGAACTCTAAGATTAATTTTATTTATTACAATATATCTTTAAAATAAAAGCCGTCATTGTTTTTAATACAGACAACTATAGTTTAAGCTAAGGTAGGGTGTGATTAGGAATCATTACATTACCTTAACCATGTTCAGGTTGATGGACCATAAAATTGTACCAAAGTTGACATTAGGAGTATTTTGTAAATACAGTTCAAAGGTGGGGGAATATTTTACAAAATCACAAGTCGTGAAACAATAACTGCAAAATTCAGGAGGAGGTAAATGCAAAAAGCTTTCATTAAACAATCGACAGCCACGGCCGAGCTCTTTCCGTCATAATTCATAAGGGCTGTTTGGTAATTTTGTGCATTTTAAAGGCTAACTGTTTCTGGCGCTTCTGGACATCCTTCCCATGCAAGGCATCACCTGCAGAAATCCGTCGGAGTAGCTCCTCGTCTGACGCGTTGGAGAATTCCGCACCTCCAACTACTTTTTGTCGCCGTCCTTTCCTTGGATTCGCAGCCGCTATTTCGTCCATCTTCTAACATTCTTCGATCGCCTGCGATGCCGAGATCTACCCTCAAGCGATTTTCGGCTTTCGATTTCAACTCTGACGATGCGCACGTGGAATTCGCTGCGAAGCAAATGACGAAGAAATACCGGACTCTTCCAAACCCTAAACGCCAGAAGTCTCCTATCACGAAATATGCGTACTCGCAACGCTGTGAGTTTTCTTGGATTTTTGAACCCTAATGACTTCTGCTGCTGCTTCTCGTGGACTTCAGTCGCTTTACTGTGGTTTGTTTTGTAGGCAGTCCACGTGCGCATGCTCTTCAATGCAGTTATCATTTGTATCGCAGTAATTCTTAGAATAAGATAAGATTATGATGAATCTTGCGTAGTTTATCAGCATTGACTGATTTGCATTGTGCATTCCCTCATCGTTTTGGAGCCTTTGCTGAGTAATTTGTTAGGAAAATAGTTGTTTCTTGTTGTCCAGCTGGTCTGGATTGATTCCTGTCTGCTGCGTGCATGGTGAATTTTTTATATAGCAGTCGTGGTCTTGGGGTATGATAGCTGTAGTCTCGTTAATTTCGTTCATTGAGCTGCAGATGGATTCTAGAAATTTAGAATTATATGTCTAGTGCCTGCTTGGACTTGTGTCTGAGAACTGGCCCAGCCCCATCTCGGTTTGGCCAATTTGCAAACTAGTTGGCTGATGCTTGCAGAATGTAATAGTTCAGGGAAATCCCATGGAATGTGATCCTGTAGTGGATGTTACAATGAAAAATGCTTTCTTAGTTCACATTTTAAGCATTTGGTGATGAGGAGTCCATCCTTTTTGTTTTTGTGAATTCCCCATGATATCTGATGATTTTGTTTTTATGTTTGACAGTTGACCAGAAACGTGATGTTAGGAAGGCAGTACCTGATGACTTGCTTTGTATAGATATTGATGAAAAAAATGATGGTGACGATCGCAATATCTTGGGTTCATGTTCTGTTGCAACATCAACGACTGTCTTCCAGGTACAAGAGACATTTCTGATGATCTAGTGGTATCGACATCAACAAATAAGAATGAGAAGAAGCACATATTTCAATATGAACCCATGCATGAAAAATCATCCCTGAATACGTAACAATGGACATCTTAAATTAAATGGGTCAGGCTTTTTAAGTTATCCCTGTCAATTGCATTTTGATTAATTTTCTCTTTCAAATGATAATTATTTAGGTATCTCCCTGGGCCTAGCACTGAATATTTGAATTCACACGTTTGTAAAAGTCTTCATTGCTCAACCGTATCAGGAACTTAAGAAGGAGAATCTAGTGGATGTGATTTCAGATGATGAGGGAGGCCTTGAATTGAAGTCTCCATCAGACTCTGTATTTCATAATGTAGAAAATGAAGGTACTGCTTGAACTCATGGAGTTCTCTGGCTCTTAAATATGATGGCATCACATCTTCCTCACTGCAGTGCATAATGTTTTTTTCAGACGATATCCAGTATCAATATTCCCATTCCATTGATCCCTACAAAATTGTAAGTGCTTCAGCTGTCATAATCTAAATAGCAAGTGCTTCCATTGCTTCTTTGTAAGTCCTATTTTCTTTTGAAATTTGCTGAATATTTTTGTGCTGTTGTGTTGATTTGATGGCTTTGATCGTTGGGGGAAGGAAATTTATTTACTACTGTAATGAAAAATTTTTCTTCAGAAAGAATTTCTTTATTAACATTAGCAGAAATATAAGATTGTTAATCAACATGATTAGTTGTGATTTTGATCCAAGTCTTTTTCATCGCTATATGTGTGAGTTAAGATCTTGTTAGCCTAGGCTAAAAACCTTATTTTTGCCATAAACTTGTTAATCTAGGTGTCTTTAATATATAAACCAAAATTTACCATTTTTCGAGATTATGTATATATTTTGGATTTTTAAATAGATGAGTATTTTAGTCAGATTTTCGAAAAATAAAAATTTTAAAAAGTAGGGTTCCTAGCCCGGGTCGACAAGATTACAACTCTCTGTGCATTGTGGACATTCTCTCTCTCTCTCTCTCTCTCTCTCTCTCTCTCTCTCTTTTAATCAAATGTGGGGCCTGTTAGCACTGCAATATGGTTACAGCTTTTTATTTGTTTACTGTGATTTGTGGCCTTGTGCAGAATCTAAAATTCTAGTTTCCACCTAACAGCGCATTTAGACCTAAAATAGTATTTCATAATTGTAGAAGTGCAAAGAAAAAAATTCCAGCCAAATAGTATTCTCGAATCTACATTTGTGCTAAGAAAAGCGTGGTCAATCTGCACACAGGGCCAAATAGGCCCATATTCTGGAGATGCTACAATCTGCTTTAGATTGAGTACATCCAAAGTTCCTACCTTGCTCATTGAATAAATTATAGAATTTCTATTTAGATTTAAGATTATCATGCAGGTATCAGGAACGTAAGATTGTCACATTGGTATTAGTCCCTCACCCATTCATTATCAGGCAGTTACCAGTTCTTGATTCCTATGTGCAAGACCATAGCAATGCTGTTGTGATGTTCGCGACAGAAAGGAACTTCCCTTTTCTTTGTGTATTGTAGTCTCAGGCATCTTTTGCTAATTGCCGACAACCTTCATCATTCTTTTGTTAATTGCTAGTAACCTTCATCAGTTCTTTTGCTAGTCTCAGGTTGACATATGGTGGATAGTTTAATATTTTTAGTTCATCTCTTGTGTAATTACAATCTGTTGCATGGTGTACTCATGTTCAACGTCATTTTTTCCTGTCAAGATAGATAGTTCATCATATCTATGGGTGACATAGCCCATGAAATAAGTGGGTTCACCTCCCACTTAAGTTGGATTGTGAGTCTGTAAGATCTGTGTGCTAAAGAATCAGGAATCAATACCACCCTGACCTTTTATAAATTTCTTACAGTTGGGTTTAGTACAGTAGTTATGCAAACATTCCCAATTTTCTTGTTGGTTCTTGTTGTTGAAAATTGACCATCGACCTGATTATTATTGCCCAAATCATGTATATTGGGACCTTCAGCAGTTCAGTATTGGATGTGGCCTGTTATCAGGCATAAGTCTCAGCACTGCTGGTTCACGATTCAGCTGATTGTTTTAATAATTTCTTATATTTACAATACAAAAAATTAGTTCGTTAATTTATCTATGCTAGTGATCGTATGCACGTGGGTGCACTTAGTCTTGTTGCGATCAGGTTCGAAAAACCTAATTTTTAATTTTTTTTTTGAAATTTTATTATAGAACTGTTTGTGTTAGTGTGTTTAATCTATAAGCCAATTTTTACTATTTTTGGAGACCTGTAGATTTTTAAAAAAATTTCGAAATAGTTGTATTATAGTCATTTGAAAATGACTATTAGACATTTGTTTAAATAAAAAATATCTACAAGTCTAAAACTTAATACATATGTTAAAAAATGCTTAGATTAATGGTTCTATAAAAAAAAATTTCAAAAAAATAGGTTTTTTTTTTCACCCTAGGTGCACTGAAGCTAAGTGCACCCAGGTGCATAGGATCCAGGTTCATTTATCCGTACTTCAGTAGCCATGTCCCTGTTTGTCATATTCTTCATTCAGAATGACTGGCATTGTGCAATTTTTGTCATCCCAGTTTTATCTTGTGTTTCTTTCAGCTGTATCATCTCTCTCCTTTTTTTTTTTTTGTTTGATCAACAGCTGTATCATGTTTGACTTTTCTGTTTTGTTGCCAGGAGAAGAAATCAAATAATGAAGCTATTGTTTTCCCTGGTTTTGTTTTTTGTGCGAGTAAAGTTTTCACATGGTGGCAGTTAATTTTCTTTGCTGATCACATCAAACTAGAGGATTTGGGTGAATGTAGAAATGATGGTCCTTCCAGTTTGGAATGGGTTACTGATGATCTAATTCGTATTAAGTGTCAGCAAATTGAAACTGTAGGTGCCATGATTCTATGTTATTTGAGATTTTATGCTCTTGTGCTAACCTCTACTTTCATATGATATGGTTGAGCTAGTGAGCATATAGTTTTGATTTTGTGTTCCAGGGTGAACCTTTCTTTGTTAAAGTTCGTTTTAGGCAAACTGATATAATGGGAGGTCATGAAAGTGGCACTTCAGGTTGGTTAGTCTCCAATTTTATTACTCGTCTTGGTCTTAATGTTTACATTATGATTCTAGAAAAAAAAAAAGTTTGGTTATTCAGTTATCATTATATTCTTATTTTATAAGAAGCCCCATTGTATTGATGTTTTTTACACTAATTTGTTTGTAATATTATTGCAATATATTTTAGATCCCATTTCTTTTTTCATTTGATCTTTCTTCTGGCCTATCTCATGCATTAATTTTGTTAACAGTCAAACTCATGATAAAAATACGACATTGCATCATTTAAATGTGCTAAAAAATAAAACTGTATTTGTATGTATTTTTTCTGTTATTACAACCAAATTTACCCTTTTGATTGGTAATTTGACTCTGCGCTGTACAGAAATGTAGATCCGCAACTTTTGTTCTTGTTGATTTGTTATCCAATTGGAACGTTGCTCTTCTCCAAATCACTATCTCAAGTTGTATCAACTTGATTGATTCTTTGAACATATTTTCTCTATTACAGTTTGGATCTTTAAATAGATGCTTTTCAGTTGGGAAGTATGGACTCAGTTAACTAAACTCTTTGGCATTGGTTAGCGGAAGCCCCCAGTTATGCCCTTGTTGGCACTATCCCAAATGCTTTAATGCTGCATTTTGAGCTTTCTCCCTCCTTTTTCTTGTTCTTTTTATTCTTTCTCATCCATTTTCTCTTTCATTTATTTTTCTGTACTATGATTGAGATATCATCTCTCAACACTAGTAAATGATAATTAGGTGATTACTGGTTTGTTCTATGATGCCTGTTTTGTGGCAACTACATTTTCTTAATGATGTTCTTTGTTTATCTTCCCTAGCCAAGTTGAATTTATTTATCTTCCCCATCCAACTCTACTTGAATCCTGTTGAGATTCCATTTTCTCTTTGTTGTTCTTTTCAAAACGAAGTTGCTTCTAATTTTTTTAAAAAAATTATTTTCATGCTTCTACTAAACTTCAATTCTTCCAATCAGGCAGATTGCAGATTACAATTTCATATTAAAACCATGTAGGTATTGTGAAGTTGAAGGTTGATGGTAGCAATCCGCATTGGCAAGAAAAAGTGCAAACGATCACATTATGGGCTAAAAAGTACAGGGCCAGGTGGAAAACCATGCTCAAGTAAGTTATTAAGCTAAACACTAACACTTGTATCTACTATCCATTTTGAAAACAGGTGGGCTTTCCATGACAATAAACTAAAATCCAGTCCTCCTTGTGTCGTGTTTTAAAAAGGTTGGGTTTTTCTTGTATAATCATAAAAGTTCTTGCTCTATAATTCAAGCATTTTAGGCATATAGATCGTACTGTAAGTTATTGATTTGTTTTTGTTTTTTGCTGGCATAACTTTTCTTATAAGCCATTGTTGGGGTACTTAATGATGTCTAATAGGTGCCAAAATAGTTCAAATCGAATGTTTGTGTGCACTGAAAACTGCAAAATCTAAAACTGTTTGAGATGGTTATGAGTGGGTTTAAGACCCATAGAAGAAGTACAAACATTAAGTGTTCTTTTGGTAAGTTGTTTTTTTATTATTAAGGTTATATTATAAATTGATTGTGACGGACAGGCAAAGAATTCAGTTTTATAGTGAATATAATCACAAGCGCTCTAGAGGTTGGATAGCTAGTGTTTTCTAAACCAGAGAATTTCAAATAGTAAATATAGTGGCCGAAGATATATTTTTCTTCTCTCCTATTTGTCTCCATTCTTGCTTTAAGGTACAATTGATTGAGTTCCTTACCCCGTTCAGTCCTGAAATAGAAGGCGAAGGGGGTGACTCCATGGGGAAGGAGAGCCCATTGCTCTACAAAGATCCTTTTGCTGAGTGAGTGAAATCAAGCATGTTCGATAAGTATTTCTTAAACACTTTTTAAATACTCAATTTAGGGCTTGTTTCCAGTATTCTCTATACCATGAATGCATGACAGATTTCAAAATTTGCAGTTTTGATAAATCTTTTGAAGATATTGTGTATCCAGAAGGAGATCCAGACGCAGTCTCTCTTAGTAAGAGAGATGTCGAACTGTTACAACCAGGGACGTTCATCAATGATACTATCATTGACTTTTATATCAAGTAAGTGATGCAGAACTTGCATTCATGATTTCTTAGTCATGGGATGAGCATAAATTTTCCAGATTGAGAAATCTTCTTTTAGTGCTTGTTTGGTTGGATCAATCTTAGTGGCAGGATCATCTTGTAATCCCGATCTGTAAAGCTCCATGCTCCCCATTTCATATTCCTGCACTTTGAACATCAATTTTCCTTCTACTATGGGCACCATCATGGTCTAAAGGGAGAAAATCATCCTTTTTACTACAATATCTGGTTCTGATATAGAGGTCTTTGCATTCATTGGAAATGTGAAATCCACTTCACCTGTCCAAACTCCAAACTAACTATTTTATTAAAAATCTTTATTCTATTAATTTTTAATCCATTAATTATGCTGATTTCCAGTAGAATGTGGGATGTTGGAGTGATGCTTATTGTATCCTGTGCGTGTGAAGTCTGGCTTAGCTTTGTGACAATTTTCTAATAATCTCTCTCTCTCTCTCTCTCTCTCTCTCTCTTGCTCTCTCTCTCTCATATTTTAAGAACAATTAACAGCAGTTAACACATGGCAGAAGATAGCTGTATCTGCATCCAGATTTATTGCGACTGTCAAGCCGAAATGCTGACCTCGTTGAATGCTACTATTCTTCATTATGGCACATTGTGTCACCTGGTTCTCGACACTACCATGCATCTTTGGCCAACCGTTTGCCTACAATATGTAGTCCTTTTTTATCCAAAACTGTACTGCCCCTTTTAAGAATACGAGTTCATTACTTCTTAATCATATTAAAGTTATTATTTTAATTTCGTACTCAGACAGATTCTTTCTTATCCCTTTTCTATATCACCTGTCTTTGTGAATTTTTTTGTACTGAATTAGTTTTGGTGATGTATGTGCCAACAGATACTTGCAGAACAAGATCCGACCTCAGAAAAAGCATCAATTCCACTTCTTTAACAGTTTTTTCTTTCGTAAACTAATCGATCTAGACAAGGATCAAAGGACTGCATTTAAAGGAAGAGCAGCCTTCCAGCGTGTTCGTAAATGGACACAGAAAGTTAACATCTTTGAAAAGGATTATATCTTCATACCGGTAAATTTCAAGTAAGAACTGTATTTCATATTGATTCTTTATGAGTTAAAATTGGTTCTCACAGGCTGAAAGCATTACTGTGTTGAATGACAGTCTTCACTGGAGTTTGCTCATTATCTGTCATCCTGGAGAAGTGGCTACTTTTAGAGGCAAGTGTTGAGTGGGTAAAATTGTTCTTTTTCAGGTAAATCGGGTATTATGTCCTTTCACATAGGTTTCTATCCTGCTATTGTCTTTCAGATGAAGAAATTGAGATGGCTATGAAAGTACCATGCATATTGCACTTGGATTCAATCAAAGGAAGTCATCGGGGTCTTAAGAATCTTGTTCAAAGGTAACGCAGCACAAGCCACATGAGCATTCTTTGTAACCCAGTTAAAAGAAACAGTCTATGAACTCCTATAAAAGTTTTCATGGTAGATGGCATCTTCTTTGACAGATTGTTGCATCATTAACTTGCTTCCATTTGAAATGAATTCAGAACTTCCAAGACATTTTCTTGTTGCATCTGTGATCTCTTCCTGTCCAGTGCAGTCAAGAACTAATGCCAAAACCTTCATAAAAATTACTATGGATTCTCTGCTACCTTTAGCATCCTTGTACTTGCGCATATAATTTAGCATTGTTTGTCTGTCAGTTATTGCTATAGTTTCAACCATGGCAGCAATTCATCTTTATGCAGCTGAATCTTCAGTTTAACTTCAGATATTTTTTTCTGCATGCTTGAATTGATCCATCCTGATTTATGCGCGGACATCTCAGAGAATGCATGTGCTATCTAAAAAATTCTATGATTTGTGGCTTGATTTATTTTCTTTTCCTTGATGAAATATGATCAGAAAACATTTTTGGATGTGGTGCTGAGTACCTTACCTTTCCGTGATTTCTTACAGATTCCATTTTCTTTATTTTGAGTGACAGATACCTATGGGAGGAATGGAAAGAAAGGCATAGGGAGTCATCTGAAACCATTTCAAAAAAATTCTTGAATTTACGATTTGTGCCCCAAGAGGTTCGTCTTTACTTGCCATATTAACTATTAGAGGAAGATGATGCTTTTGGGTACACACACACTGTCCTCTTCAAATATGTGCAATTATCACTCTTCAAAATAGTACTTAAAGCAAGTCATTTGATTTCATTATTTTTGAAGAAAGACAATGGAAACAAAAGGGACAGAAACGCAGGTGGAACAGGTGAATATGGATACACAGTTATCAACAAGCTAAAAAGAAACAACATCAGATAAGGACACAACATGCATCTTCGTTGGTTTTGACTTGAAAAGAAAAACCTGTATAAGGACACCTCATTCAATTACCAGTTGGAATTTAACACATCCTTCTATCCTTCTTCAAAAATTTGCCGCAAAGGAAGGCTCAAGCTTGTTCTACACAAATATGTATCAGGACATCCTTCAACTACCAGTTGGAATTTAAACTTCTGATCCTTCTAAAAATCTACAGGAAAGGAAGGCTTAAGCTCATTTTACATGCTTAAACATTGAACCTATTTGATTCCGCTGTAGCTTCTTGGCTGATGGTTGATAAGCACCTAGAGCTGATAAGCAACTGAAGTCAAATAAGCAGAGAATGTTTGGTACACAACTGAAATAAATGATTGAATATTAATTGGTTCTATGCAGCTGAAGCTGAGATGATGAATATTGGATAAAAGGCTGAAAAGCCCTCATACATTTGGGGCTCGATATATAAAATATTAATTAAAAATAATATGCTAAAATACTTGAATAGATTGAAATAAAAGAATTTTCAAATCTCAATTTGACAAATAAATTTGTGAAACTAAAATGGACAAATTTAAATTTTGAAAAATTGAAAAATTTATTAGAAATTCAAACCAAATTAAAATTGAAAATTGAATTCAGCAAAAAGTAATTTAAATATTTCTAAACCTACAAATATGAAAGTTATTGTGGGAAGGACATGCATGGATGTCTTTGCACGATGAGAAAATATGAACATAAAAAAGGGATGGCTATCTTTGTAATGGGGTATGCTAGGGTGTAGTTAGTAGCAAATGGGGCCCACTTGATGATCAAATCAAAATCCAGCCCATCCATTGCCTTTAAAATCATTTGTTTAACTAGAACACCAAGTTTCATCAAAATCGCCAACTAGATGTTGCCCGGTTTGTAACCTCGAAAATTGCCACAGTGTCGCAGGGGTTCGAGTAGTGGTGGCAGCAAGTCTGCCTAGTTTTTCATAGAAGTGTCTACCGAATATGAAAATAGGAAATATTGTTCGAAGGTTTGTTAGAATATTAAATGGAAATTATAAGAATGGCTCAGGACCTGATTGTAAATACAAATTGAAGTGATTGTAGAACACACACGTATAAAAAAAAGTTTCATCAAGATCAAATATATGCATGACCCCATCTAAAAAAGTAAAAATCAATGTAATAAATTTTTTTGGTTTATATTTCAATTGAGACTCTGTTAATTCAATGTCCAAAGACTCTAAACTGTCTAAAACATCATTCCTACGTAGATAAGTTATTGTATAAAATATTATAGTATTTAATGCACATATAAAGGGATCTAAGGGTTTTTTTTTTTTTATAATTTACGGATGAAAATCTGAATCTGTATCTTTGAGTAGGTAGGGCCCACCCAATAATTGGGTTGGTAATTTTTTTAAACCGTGTAAGACATCCTTTTAAACCATATGAACAGTAGGATTTTGATTTCATCATCGACACAAGGCCCGTTTGCATGGGTACAGTCTAGTACATTCCTTTAGCAATTATGTAACATATAGGCAGATTTTACAAATGTTTAATGTTCAATTACTTGCTTAATGTGTGGTTATTGCTTATTTATCAAAATATACAAACTCTTCATTAAGGATGATCAAACATGATTTGTCTTTGTAGCTTCATTTTTAGGAAATAAACGGTAACTCTTCTAAATTAACCAAATCAAAGGTTTGTTATCCTCATGAATACACTCATTTCTATCTTTCCTGATTCTTAATACAGCTAAGGGTTATGTCCATGAAACCCTGTCCTGGATTCAAAATGACTGCTTTGGAGCACAGTAAAAATGTCTAAAGACCAGCCTGAAATTTAAAAAAAAAAAAGAAAAGAAAAAAAAAAGTTACAAGGTAAAGTAAAGATCACATGGAGGTGGTGAACATATTCCCCATTCCACCAAATGTATTACCTTCCAAGTCACAACTGCTGCTGTTGACCTCCATTATCATTTTGATTCACTTGCCACCTAACCTAATTGACTTCTTCCATCTTTGCTTGCCCTGGTAAGCTTTCCAACAATTTCCAGGCACAAGAGTATTCCAGCATTCGAATTCATCTCAGCTATATTTGGGAGTCATTCTTAAATGCTGAAGTGGCTGCATCCAAAGTGACCTGGATCATCGCTTACTTTCATATGTGATATCTACTTCCTCCTCTAATTCCTCCCACTCCACCAAACATATTACCTTCCAAGGCCACAACTGCTTCTGTTGACCTTCGTTATCATTTTGATTCACTTGTCACCTAACCTAAGTGACCTCGCTTTCAGCTTTGCTTGCGCTGGTAAGCTTTCCAACATTTACAGGCATAAGTCTATTCTGGCATCTGAATTCATCTCGGCTATATGTGAGAATCATTCTCAAATGCTGAAGTGGCTCCAACCAAAGTTACCTGGATCATGGCTCGCATTCATGTGTGATATCTACTTCTCAGGGCACCAGAGCTAGGGTTGTGTGTGTTTCTCTAATGTATACCATAGAATCACAAACATCATGATTCTATCCATACATTCAGGCATATCATGGTTTTGAAAGTTATCATTTTAAACTCCACGTGCTTATTTTTGTCATTATAACTCCCAAAACACCATAAGTTTATTGTTCATAAGCATTGACATGCGTAAAAATATGAGTAGTAGAATATAAAGCCAGAATCTGTATTGTATTGATGTGTCGCTGTTTGTGAAGGTTCTTGTCTATTTTGGTTGCAATCATGATTACCTCTTTCTTATTTGAATTTGCTTTTTTTTTTTATAATCTGATTTTTCTTGTGTACTTGCAGCTACCCAGACAGGAAAACTCATCTGATTGTGGCCTTTTTTTGCTTCATTATGTGGAACTATTTTTGGAGGAAGCACCAGTTAATTTTAGCCCTATAACAAAGGTCTCTAACTTTGTGAGTGCTCTCTTTATCTCTCAATACCCGCTACTTAACCACAAATAAATTGTTGCAATGTTGTGTTGGATATTCCACCAACATCTGTTAATGTAACACCTTGATGCCTATTAATGAAGAAACGAAACAACTATAAAAGAAGTCTTCTCTATGCTTTACGTCTACCTCACTGATGTTGCATAGAGAAATATTCTGTCATTTATTAACTAATATTTTGTCACGAAATCTGGGAATTTCATTGCATGCTTATGTAGTATTCCTTGATGCAGCTTAGTATAGATTGGTTTCCTCCCATTGAGGCTTCACACAAGCGTATCATCATCCAGCAGTTGATCCATGGACTTCTTGATGACCACGCTAAGAGAATCCCTCATGGTAACCATCTCGATAATCCCAAATCTCCAGAAGGCAGTCCTGAGAAGGAATTTGCTGTGGAGCATCTTGCCATGCATTCCAGTCAGCCTACAGAGGAGCTGGGGGATTCAGTTTGCTTTACTAATAGGGGAATCGATAGCGGATTCTTGGTTCCATCAATGTCTAGTGGAAACCAAAATGACAAGGAAACACAAACACTTTCAGAGTTTCTTGAGCAAGGAACTGGAGCATCTTGCTGCAGCAGATATTGTAAACTTTTTGACCAGAATTCCCCCTTCAACAGGTTTCATCCTACAATGTCACCAATACAGGTATCCAAACTCAAGCAGCTGATCTAGCATTTTGTTACCTTCATCTCTTGCAGTACACCATGCTTCATATCTATACTTGATTAGTTGGCCCATAGTGAAGGTTTTGTGCCTGATGTGTGTTGTTGCTAAGGTTTCTTTTTTTTTTTTCCTAATTTTTTTTTGAGGCCATTAGACAACTAATTCTCACTGTTAATAGACAAACTTCCTGAGTATTACTCAAATATGATTCCCGCATGGCTTTGCATTCCATCTGAAGTACATTCCATTGGAAAATAAAATGTGAATGTCACTACACCTTTATCTGCTCTTTGTTTAGAATTTTCTTTGTTGAGTATCCTTCCTCTTACCGGTGCTTGGGATTTAATTTTGCAAGCAGGAAGAGGCAGAAATTTCCAGGCACTTTATATACCCAGAATCTGATGAACGCAAACTTGCAGATGAAGTCAGAACTATGGAATGTCCTATCTCATATTCTATCTGGGATGCATCCCCAGAGATTTCCTTGCAAACAGAGCATGCAAATGAGAACTCATTATCTGAGTCATCCGATTGTGGTTCCCCAGATTTACCTGGAACCTTGGCAAATGAATATTCTGTATCAAGCCCAAGTGGATATTTCACTGAACACTGTGAGGAGAACAGACGACAACCAAGATCAATCATGCACAAACTAAACACAGATGATGGGTGTGAGATCCCCGTTTCAGATGCAAGCAATAGCAAGGAGCTGGAGGACTGTGTTTCAGATGGGAGCAACAGCGAGAATCTGGATGATGCTGTTTCAGTTGTGAACAACGGCAAGAATCTGGAGGACTCTGTAGTTGAAATTTCCTTGGAGGTGAAAGGGGATGCATCATCTGAGAGGAAAGAGATTGGAAACTCTCTCTCCTCCCTTCTTGAAAGTCTTCCATCTTCCTGCCAGGCAGGTGGACCATCGAAAGGTTTACTGATACTTATTGATGAAGATTTGGGAAACAAGACATGCAACTCCAAGTGCACTCCTTACGGGTGCCGCAGATGTACACGATGGCGTGCTCATTCATGACCTATATTGGGCATCTTGTGGATTTTGGTGTGTATAGATTTCTTTTTCTTTTTCTTTTTCTACTTTGCAACTAGAAGAGAATGCTTTTGGAGCAAGTGGGCACAAGCCCTAGCAGATGTCTCTTGTAATTTTGTTTGAGATGGGAAAAGCTCATGTAAATATTACTTCAGGTTTCATTTGCAGTCGGGCAATTGATATTGCGGGGGGTTAATCAGGTCAGTTTTTCTAGGTGATAGTTCCACCGTAGCCGCGGATTTCTGACGTCTGAGAACCTGTGTATTTGTAACACCCATGCCAAGCCATGCCATGCCATGCCCTGCCCTGCCCACCTCATTCACTTTCCAAGCCTTCCTACCAGCCCGTTCCATTCCTTGCACGCGCAACTGCCGCTCTTCAAAGACTTGTAATCTCTGGTTATTCTGTTTTACGCCCATCTTAGAACGGAAGGATTTGGTGTGCAGTGCGCCGAGGAGCCATCGACTACGGACGGGCGCCACTACTTAATTCGACCGGAGCGAGACAGCTTTTTATTCCGGCATTTTGTCATGTGGCCGCGGTTAAAAAGATTTATGTCAGTATTTTATGAATAGGTGGGCCCTGTCTACATTTGTTTTTATAAGAAAATTTTCAAGCGCATGTATTCTATCTTTTAATTTTTAGAACATCAAAATAGGACAAATTTCAAATATAACCGTAAGTTTTGTCCTTAATTAATTTCAAATACATATGTAGTTTGCTCAAAATCCTCTTCATGCCCACATCCCTTTGTGAAAAGAACAAATGTACTCAACTCCTAATTATAACTATAACTTACGAGTCACATTCAAAATTTTAGTACATTACAACTATGTAATCATACTTTTAAAATGGTAGAATAATATATCATTTGAATGTGATTTTTTAATTATAGAATCATAATTAACGATCGCACATATTTGTGAATGAATCATAGGTATGAATGTGATTTTGGATAAATTGTAAGTGTATTTAGAAAGTGATAAAACTTTTAAATGGAAAGTTTTTTATGTATAAGTTTTTTATGTATAAGTTTTTAAATAATATAAAATGATGTAATATGATGTAGGTAATGTTGATGAGTAAAAAAAATAAAATTAAAATAAATAGGTTGTTTGTATGTGTAGTTGTAGAAAAATATTGAAAAATATCATAGTTATATAGAAATATACGAAGAAATAATTAAAAAGGAGAGTTTTCAAATATACCTGTGAATTTTCATCTTAATTCCTTTTATACCAATGGATTTTCAAAAATTTCTTTTATATCCACATATTTTCCATGAAATTCCTCTAGTACCACCAACGCCGTTACCGTTATTAGCATCCGTTAGCACTAAATTAAATTACTGATTTACCCTTCCATTTCAGACCTCTTTAACTTTCGTCAACCTTGTCGTGTTCTCTAGTGAATCTGTTAATGGCGGGATGGATAACTGATGATGGCCGGATCTCTTAAGACTTTTTTTTTGACAGAAGAATCTCTTAGACTTAGTTCACCTAATCAAATTTGGGCAAAATCCACAACAAGAGACAGTTGCAACGGCTAAAAATGAAGCTCCAAATGCCACTAGAAAACACGTTGCTCAAATCCGCAAATCTAAAGATACTCAACGATGGGGGTTGATGGCGAAATTTGGATGGTGGCTGTTTAAGAATTAAATCACCACTGGATGTAGCATCAAAAGAGAGCAACAGCTCCGATGGATCAAACGATGCCCAAACTCTATTGCTAACGAAGAAGACGAATCAGCCACCTAGAATCGATTTAAATGTGATTGCCCCTAGTCAACGTAAGGATGGAATTGGAAGCTACTATGATGGATCTGATATGCCTGATCTGGAAGTCAAACCAATGAGAAGGTTGGTTTGGTGCTTGAATGAAATAAATTCCATATCATACTTGGATTTTCAGTAGCAGATGGATGAGAAATGTCCCACTTGGATTTAACGGACTCTGATATGAGATGTTTCTGTAGAGTGTTAATTTTCAATGGAGGATTTGCCATGAATTTTGCAGAAAATGTATCCTATTTGATAGTGTGTAATGTGGTTGGATTTGTAGGAGATTTCAACCAACACTAGGAGTCTAGGATCATGGA
This sequence comes from Annona squamosa, assembly GCA_035584095.1. Lineage (NCBI taxonomy): Eukaryota > Viridiplantae > Streptophyta > Magnoliopsida > Magnoliales > Annonaceae > Annona > Annona squamosa. The sequence goes on along the minus strand of JAXCLR010000063.1, from coordinate 62,112,091 downwards.
AGACAAGGTTGCAAATGATCATGGCTATTGGTGATTACCGAAGGCACCTCGTGGGGGTCGGAGTTAGAGGTGCCGACTTTTAATGGAGGAAATAAAGCACTATTGATGCAGTTTTGCACTCGGATCTGCTAATCAGATTAGATTTTGACTAGGATGTTGGTATCAAGCATATTAGAAAGATGGATTATAGTTGGAAAGAGTTGTCTGGCTGCCGAGTGAAGAAGGCCTCCTTTCGTCGACATTGGAGGGGAAGTACTATAGTTGGTTTCTGTTTGCCACCCGCAGGGCAACTATGAATGTCCAAACCTAGCTTGGGTGGGAGAAGATGGATGGATACTATAGAGGTCGGCGAAATGGTCTTCTTCTGCTATTGTTGTTTGGGTAATGGGTATTAGTGAATGGAATTTGTCTGGCCACCGACTGAAGAAGATCTGTTGCCGTCTTCCTCAGCTTGATGAACCCCCAGTTTGGCCCAAAAAATTGATGCTATACGTCACTGCTCTATCTACCTTTGATCTTAGAAATCTAGTCAAGTAGCAGCAGCTTCGACGACAACCATTGAAATTGAAAGGTAGATGGTAATTTGGGCATTATTGAAAGTATTTAAAATAAGAAAAAATCAAATTTTCATTGCAACTAATTTAGGTGAGGCTCATCATTGGATAAAAATAAAATAAATTTTTACCAGCAGAACCGTAACGTGCATAAATCAGTATTAATTTAACCATACATTAAGCAGTCATTTAATGACCCTAGAAATGTGAATTCGGTCAAAAGATTTATGTAGATTTGTAACCGATAGTAATGGTGAAGTTTCAGAAAAATAGTGATTGGAGGTTCTGCTTGTAACGGCCAGTTGAATAGAAGTAGATCAATATAACCTCATAGATGGGGTCCATCGCGATAATGAAATCAAAATCAATTCCACCCATTGCATTTACAATTTTTCGTTTTACTAGGCCGCCAAGTTTCATCCGAATCAAACCGTGGCATGGAACCCATCAGTATAAAGTAAAATCAATATTAGAAAACTACTTGATCTAAATATCAATTTCAAAGCCGTTCCATCCAAACCGTCTAAAACATTGAAGGATTTTACAAATTACTGTAACATTCTAATGCAGATGTAAATGGACCTTCATGTTTTTCATAATTTACGCACGAATATATATTCTAAATCAATCACAAGCTTACTATATATATAGAAAAAAAAAGCAGCTTACAGCCCACCCAAGATGCCGATTAATTGATGATGCTATGATAACACAAATGATATGAAACAATCTAACCGGTAAGGATGGGTTCTACTGTGACATTAAAATGACTTCTCACGACTATGCTGTAAAGCATTTTAATGGCCGAGAGTAAACAAATGAATTTTATCATTGAATTTCTCATCTAATAACAATGGATTGCATAATTACTTAACCTTGGAATATACAAATGCATGCACAACAGCCTGAAAAAACACAGCCGCATGCATTTACAACTCATCCCCCCACTCCCCCATCTCAACCTCAATGAACACAACAGCTACAACGCATCACCTGCCGCGCCCAAACTGCAACACAGCATCTGAACATGTCACCACCACCTTGCTCACCTCTCCTGACTATCCTTCTGGTCTCCAGCTGCCATGGCGCCTGGAAGAGAAATCCCTTGATTTTCCTTCGAACCATTCCCATTCCTGCACGTTGCCACCTCCTTTGTTTCCACAGGGTCCAGTTTAACACCAGTTCCTTCATCAACTGGAAGGGTCCGCTTCGAGCCCTCTAGGGCAACACCCAACACAATGTTGTCTTCCAAGGATGCTCTGGTAGTCAAAGGTGGCGGTGCCACTGGTGGCCTCTGCTTTTCGTGTTTCACATGTGATGCAGGTGTAGTAGCGCCCATCTTTTTGCCCGCACAATCAAGGTCTTCCAGTGGTTTGGTTGAGGTTGATGGTGAAGCAGTTGATGAGTTACCCTCGGTGAATACTTTCTCTGAAGGGGCATCTCCCGGATTGTCATGCTTGGATTGAGCTTTGCTCTTATCCTCAGTATTGATTCTCTGTGTAGGCTCAATCAACAACAAGGGACGGTGAGCTGTTGCTTTGCCATTGCTGAAAATGGTCTCCCCAAATTTAATATTTTCCACATCAGCATCAGCATCAGCATAAGTCTTGTGGATAGTGCGTATTGGAGTGGCCAACCGAGCATGATGATGGCTGATAACCCTAACAAGATCCAAGAGAATGCCCTCCTGTTTTTGCCCGACAGTGATAGATTCAAGTTAGTTTGAACCATCACTTTGGAACAGTATGCTAAAAACATTTCAGCGAATGCTACTTTGTGAATGCATGCTAGGGAAAATAGTAACTGATTTTCGAGTTTTCTAGAGAAGATGTTTTACTTTTTGTCATAATTTTTCATTCTGAATTTTCTTTGGAAACTCATTTAAATAAGCACTTTGTTTGCAAAAGTGAGTACCAAACCCATACGAACTACAAACAAGGTCAACAAATTCAAACATGGACCTTCTGGCAAGCCCCGCCATCAGGGGCTTGGCAAGCAAAGCTCTGTCAAATTCCTGGTGGGCTTCAAATGTGCTTCACTTCCAAGTGCCATCAACCCAGGTTGGCCCAAAAACACCTATATCTGTGAGAATTTATTTATTTGCTAGCTTGTAAACTGCATGAGAATATGTTAAGAAATATTAATAATTCTAATATCTAATTTTGGGAATGGCTGCAATAGTTCTTTTCCAAGATCAAGTCTTGATGTATGTGAATCTGGAGTACAACTAAGTTGATTCACTCCATAGGCAGAGCCAGCTAATGTTGACAGTAGAAATGATGGGAGTGCCATGGTAATTGTCTTTGCCTCCAAATGTAATCACTTGGATGCAACTTCGTGGACAGTTTTAGCAGATCCGATATTATGAGATGGCTTCAGAACATGGAAATTAAAGATCTTGGTGTAGGGCATCAAGCAGATAAATCCCTAGAGTGACAACCCTTATAAATTCTTTTTTATTTTTACTATTTTTATTAAATTTTGATTCTTACTATCTTTGGTAATTGTGTTTATTAGTTTTCGTAATTTTCTTTCATGATTTTGTTTGCATAGGGCTTGTTAATGTTAGGGCTTTTCTAGCACACTTCTATAAATATGTTACATTCTTCTTTATTTCAAGGAGGAAAAAAAGAAGACTTCGCATAAGATTTTGATTTTGATTCTCTCCAAATTAGAGCTTGAGTCTTTGTGTGTGGAACTTGTTTATCAATCCTAAAGGCGTAATCTTATGCTAGCCTTTGTATTCACACTTACTCACTGCATTAGATCTAGCTTTGTCAACTTAAATGGCTAACTCTGCAAAAGAGGGGAAAAAGGTCACTGGTGATGTGGCCATTAGTTTGCCTCAGGTGTAGCTAGATTTATGAACAAATTCAATCATATTAAACGTTCAACGCAAGTAGCAGTCTTTCTTCAAAATCTTTACCAGAGAATGAACTTAGATGACTAAAAGTGTCTTGAGTCTCTGTACCTTGACACAGAAATACTCTTCAACGTGTGGTGTCTTCACAAAGCAGGAAACTAGAATCTGTGCCACATAGAACACATGAATAAATATTAAGGTAGGTTGAACAACAATTTGTCTGCAATCACCTACAGTACACAGGATCCCACAATCAAAAACCTGTTTTGCTCGACATCGCCTGATTAAATGAAATATTCCGAGGAGAAATCAGCACACATGATTAATTTTGTAACAGTTGGTAGAATACACTTATAGGGAAAGTCAAAACAATTGCTTACCAAAAGGGACTGGTTTTCAGGATCTATAGCCTCCAAAAAAACTCTTCTGTGCAATTTTTGCTGCTCCACATGAGGATTTTTTGCCAATACCTTCCGCATATCTGCCACAATATTCTGCAGAGGGAATAAATTGATTAGATAGGCAAATTAATGAGCAGATATAACCTGATTGTCACCTACATTGATCTTATTAACATCCAAGTGGCTGATGGCAAGTTGGGCTTTGATACGCCAATGAGTCCTTTGACTGATATTCCTCACAACATTAACAGTGAACCTGTGGTTTGGAACATGTACCGCTTCCCGATCATCACCTCTTATAACTGTCGGTGACCACCACCCCACGTGCTGCAACCATCAAAGACAATCAATATAGAAACAGCAATCTAAACACCATCAAAGACCAGTGAACAAATACTGAAATTCAATACTGACCTCAACCATACCAGAAACTTCATATCCATCAATGTTAGTTTGGATCCATTCATTCACAACAAAAGGTCGTGTTGCATGGATCATGACACTTGAAAGGAAATTTGTGAATATCTGTGAACATGATATGATAGAACTTATCTCCATGTGTAAACAAAGAGTTGGTTGAAACATCTAATCTTAAATACAACATGGTTGTAAGATATGATGATTGGTAAAGAGAAATAACCACAACTGGCCGATAACCAGAAATAAGACAGTAGTACCTCACGACCAGCAAGGGTCAGTAACAGTGTTCCCAGACCTCCAGCAGTGATCCATTTCTGGGTAGAGAAACCTAGCAATTCCGTGAAGAGTGAAGCAGCAGCAATCCAGACTGCACTGTACAGAGCTTTTCCAGCAAATTGGAAGCCCATCTATATGAACAAAAGAGCGATCTGGCCAGATATACTAAAGATGGAACAGGAACCCAAAAAAAAAAAAAGGATTGAAATGGAAAGACAAGGAACAGAAAAGGATTGTCCATGTCTTTCGCCCATGAAAACTCCCAAAGCATGATGGAAAAGGTCAACCACATGGATGAAACCAAGAGTGCCACTTTATGCTAATAGCCTAATACTCACCCAAAAATGCCTCCATTTTGTATCAGTAATGATATTATTCAGCTATAAGCCTATAGTAGAAGCCAGAAAGAACTCGCATAACCATTCTTCCAATAAATAATCTTTAGAGTTCAATAAAGAAAGAGCAGTAAAAAATAGAAAAAGATTTCTCAAAATTTCAAGTAAAAATGAAAAGAAAAAGCATATCATGCGCAGCATGACTACAAATTTACTTACAAACTCAGAGAAGGAATATAGAATGCAAAATTCCAGATTAAAGAAATCTTTTCCTTTGCATTTAGAAATTCCCCCAAACAGTTTTTTTTTTTTTTTTCCAAGATGAAAATTCCAATTCTGCTGAACCTTAAACCAATTCATCAGTCTATTGGTCATAGTAGTACAAAAAAAGAAATTCACAAAGTCGAGGCAAGAATGGTAAGGACAAGTAATTGAAACATACATTTCGAGCATCATTTTTGGTATTATTTGAATCATTTGTCACCATGAAGAATTGCTGGGCATGTTGCATCAAGCTGTGCATAAAATACAAAACTATGTTACGACAGATTCAACTGCCACATCAAGTAAAAAGGATAGGCAGAAAAATTTTGGAAGTTTTACAGACATCAAACAAAGACTTCCCAGAAAATAATGTAACAAGTCCAATATAATAATAAAAATGCTAGATATAGTTATTCAAAGGTTTTAAGTCATTAATCATCACTTGACAAACTCTGTGTGTGTGTGTGTGTTTGAGAGAGAGAGAGAGAGAGAGAGAGTGGCAGATGTAAGAGAATAATAACATGAAATTCCAAAAAATAGCAAGTTAACCCTCCACTAAATGGAAAAATGCAAATTAAAGAAACTCATTGATCTAACCGAAAGTTAACAATTTACTAATTTAACACAAAGAAAAGGAGATGAAGTCAACCTCTCCCAATAATTTATCATAGAAACAAACACCACTCTGGAGCAACCACACACACCTTGATATGCAATATGCGAAGGCTAGGACAGTGGATAATGATCTTATAAAAGTCAAAAGCCGTTGCTTAACTTCTTGGCTTGCAACAGATGGTAAAGTTACTGGATCCAGTGCTCTACAGGAAACCCACCAATTTAGTTTCATAGATAGCTTTCCTAAATATAAATAACTGCACTATAAAGTAATAGATATACCTGCAAATGAGTGTTACTCCAGTCCATAGGAGTAAAGGTTGCAGATAAGAGACAAAGATATAATATGTGCTACTCTTTTTCCAAGAACCAGATCTCTGCTGTAGAAAATTAGAGAAAATATTACTTACTGTTAGGAAATAACTCAAAACTTCTTATAATCTCTGGTTCAAAAAAATTTGTGGACCAAAAGACAAGAAAGAAACAGAAAGTAATTTCACATTTTTTTAAATTTAAAATATATATATATATATTCATTGCCTGTAATATCGTACATGAAGTAACAGGTTTCTGCAGATGCGGATGAGAGGCCCAAGACCCCACACAGAAAAAGCAACAATCCCAACCGCAGGGACCATCCGAATCACTATAGGAGTCCCATGCAAATATTTATATGACCTGCATTGCATGGGACAGTAGAATTATTTACTTAATATGTGAACGTAGTTGTGGAAAAAAGGAAGAGACTACTTATAAACAATAAAACCAAGGATAATAAAGCTAATATTGAAATTAAAATACTCAATAAAAAGTCAATATTGAAATTAAAATACTCGATGACAAGTCATACTGTACATCGGTGACAATCATAACTGGTAAAATCAATTCCAAAGAGTGAACAATCGAAAAAAAAAATTCCAAAGAGTGTGGTATAAGTACGCTATGTCACAACAAGCAGAACTAGTTTTAATAACGCTATGTCACAAGCTAAGACTTTACAACCCTGAACTTGTGCAGCACTTAGCTTACTCACACCCTTGTGAGGACTAAGTCAGCCTAAAACCGGACCAAACACTTAAGGAAGTGATTGTAGAGAGTAGTGGGCAAAAGAGAAGAAAGCACTTAGGAACAAAGGGGCTGGTATTACTTGAAGGCTTTTTACAAAGGAACTAGAAGGCTACAAGGGAACTCACTTTGGGAGCTTGAGGGCTCTTGAGTTGGTGTGTGTTGGATGGGTGTTTTGATTATGTTGAATGCCTTGAGCAAATGAGCCCTCTCCCCTTTTATAAGCTCTTCCCTCCCCTTGGAGCTCCCCGGATTTTGACATATGTCCTTAAATAGACGGTTAGGATCGCTTTCTAGAATCTTCCCACCTTCTCTTTGGAATTCTCTAGAACTCTCCCGAAGTGTCTTGATCTTCTTGGAGCTCTTAGAGGATTTAAGAGAGGTCTGAAAGGTTCTAGAATTCTATACACTCTTCTTCTTTAGAACTTTCTAAAGAACTCCGACACCTTCATGATTTTTCTACAACTATGTAGAGGTTTCCTTGTTAACCTCTATTAAAATATTTGGGACGTGACAGCTAGGTGGCAAACATAACTGACACCCAGACAAAATGTACAGCCATTTGGTGTAACAATCTAATTGATTTCATTAATCTGAGCAACTATCGTGAATTAAAAGAAGCAGATGTAAACCAACCATGCTGTGTAGGATGTCCATTGTCCAACATTTGACGGTCGATGAAATGGGATCTAGAGGGGGTCTAATCCTCACCATCTACAAGGAATAAATAAGCAGGAAAAAAATCGAGAGGAAATCTTTAAATACCCCCCAAACAGAGAACCTGTGTATTTAAATTTTCATGGCCAGTGAGCCTAAAGAAGGCAACATCTTGCTTTATATTTCAACGTGGACAGCTTTAAAATAACCAACCTGTACTGCCAATTAACCAAATTACAACAAAGGCATAACTCCAGCAGATGTAACAGCATTAAGACACTAAACCTTCTTGAAAAGAGCATGCAACAATACAGAGTCTTGCAATCTTCTTTTATCCATGAACAAATATAGCCATCCATTAAAAAAATACCTAGTCAAAGCTGAAGCTGCCGCTTTCCAAATGGAGGTGTCATTTGGTTGAACTGGTGTTAGAAATGACCTGCAAATAAAAATATTTTTTCTAGACGGACAACATCGTGTTGGTCTGGGTAAAATTTCTGAAACATTGGAAGTCCAAGAATCATCTTTCTGCCAATGAAACAACAATTTCAATAAGGTGTAATTTTTACAATAAGATAAAAGTAATTTTTTATATAAAAAGGGGAATTCTAAGGTGTAGTATAATTGCTCAGATCAGTGACTGCAAAAAAAATGGTAATGAAATAAAACCGTAGTCATGATGGTTGTAATTCAAAATTCAACATATAAAATCCATCAAGCAGAAAAAGAGAAAAAGAAAAAGAAAAATAGGCCACATCCCATAATTCAACGCTAACCATACCAGAGCATGAGAAAAAAGGTGAAGTCTCAATAAATGCAACCTACTGGTTCTTATCACAGGCCTCTGCAGGCAAACGATGTAATCGCTGTCAATATTATAAAAAATAAATGCGATCGAAGAAGAGATAAAAAAAAAATATTAAAAAAAAAAAAAGCATTTATGGGAATCATAAAGCACCTTGACTTGGCCAGGATGTCTGTCTGCCCCATATTTCTTGCAAGCACCCAGTTCATGGAATAATTGCAAGGAACCAGCAGCGAACATTGTAGCAGGATGTGAGCAGAAGAAATACAGCTAGCATCAACAGGTTATGATTGTTCCCAAGTTCTGTATACCATTAACTCTTGAGAGGAATACTTGAAATGGTTCTAATTGAAACAAAGCACCAAGTATGGACTACGTGACAACAGAAGGTTAAAAATTACAAATACCTGCTAAACTATTCAAAAGTTCAGCTACATGCACACATGATAGACACTAGCTCAACCACTGAAACATGAGAGATCTAGCAATGCTTGTAAAAGATGCAAAAGTAATGGTAAATTTTGCTAGGAGATTAGTACACATATAGCCACTCATATTTCCTGAGGAATGGTCAAACGGAAAGTTTCCATCTAGCCAGATGACAGATTGTGTGACTTATGCTAATTATTTTGTATAATTGCTGCAACCCTGCATATGCTCTTTTATAATCATGTGCAACGTTGCAGAGAGGAAAACACCTTCTAACATTGAAAAGGGAATAACAGTCATTTTTTCAGCCATTTTTTCTTCTGGTCTCAAGAATACAATTGTAGGTTTACAAAAGCAAGCTTACAAAGCCACTGATTACTGCTTATTACTTTTTTTCTTTTCACCAAGTCAGGCGAAGAATTGCATCTTATCAACCAACATCCAATAAATATTGAATACATCATCGTAGTTTTCTGATGATAAGTTATGTTCTTCCAAAATTTTCCCATTCTCCTTATTACCATTCAATTTTCTCAGGCCACAAGATTTGGAATAATGGATCCTCTGTAGAATCCAATTTGAGCCCTATTTCAGGCTGTCCAAACCTCCCTAAAATCAAAATCCAAAGCAAAATCTAGATACCTTTTCTCCATTTTCTTGTATTTCTTAACACAGTGAAAATGGACAATCGAGAATGAGGGTCATAATACCAAACGTATATGTCCAAAATTAAGGACAACTGATAGTCCTCATTTTGAATTTCTTTGAAAATTTAACAGAGATAAAAACTACTCAACATCCTTCGAAAAGCAACTCATCAGGGGTTGGTTAGACAAACCAACCCAACATTCTCGGGCCAAATAACACACTGATAGATATAGTAATAGAGTAATAATGTACATGTGGGCATACGGGCAATGAGGTTGGCGGTGTTGTGTCGGTGGTGCTCTGTATAAATGGGGGGAAAGGAAGAGAGATTCGGGGCATGAAATTGTCTGTTTCAGTTGTTTAGATCCCGTAGTTCTGTAGAGGTAGCTGTAGTATAGTGAGTAGTTATGGAGAATGCCTACAAGATCCATCCTGGTATAGATCAGCGGCAATTGACAATTGTAACAGTGAATTCCGATCTGTAATCCTCAATTCATTCAATAAGATTTGCTTGTACGATCCTTTTATAGTTTGGATGTTATCACACATCCAACCAAACCCAACCGTTTATGTTCTGTGAAAAGCTGTGCGTATCATATCAAATCCGAAATTCTCTTTCTATTCAAAGCTAATAAAAACATATGTATCAACCTAGAAAAAATGCAAGGCAAAAGCAGAAATTTAGATGCACATCAAACAAACTTGTGCACATATCTAAAGTAATTACTCTCCCACCAATCAAAAAAAAAAAAAAAAAGAAGAAGTACTCTCCCAAGTTCCAAAGAACAGGGTAAATCCATCGGCCTGGCATATCCAAAAATACAAATTTTAAAGAGAAACAACTAACACGAAAGCTAGGAAGTTTCAAGAGCAATGCAGGCAAATTTTCGAGAAAATGAAGCATCTTGTACTATTGAAGATCGAAACGAGAGGACCTGGAAATGCAATGCCTTTGGATTCAGATGATAACCTTATAAGAATTTTGGCAAAAAGATATCCAGCAGCAGGAGAGCGATCTGAAACTTCGGTGTGATGCGGATTTGAGTTGGGAATTGAATAGCGCCTGTAATTGAATCCCTGGAGAATAGAAATCTCCGATTTGGAGGCTAGAGAAGAAAGGACAGAGACGGGAATGTCTAATTGTCTACACGTCACCGCGGCCAGAGTCCGAAAGATATCTTTCCTCATCCGGAATAACGCATAGCGGACGCCCTGCATTTCACGCGCCAAATGCAATCGCAACAAACATAGGGTGTGTTTGGTTGAGAGTAAAACTTTTTATGAAAAGTTTTTGAGGTAGAAGTTGTCACATTGATAGAAAATGAT
>JAXCLR010000063.1:62077681-62088685 GCA_035584095.1 Annona squamosa | reverse complement strand
AAGACGCAGCATGAAAGCAGGGCCGTATTTATCGGCCATGGCCCCCAGCGTTCGAGGGAGCGGATCGGGGCTGGCCAACTGGTGGAGGTGGCCCATTATGGGCAGGCAACCAGCAGGCTCAGGTGGCTTTCGGCCTTTGCTGCTCTTGTTCTTTGGCCTTAATGACAGCCACAGAACGCAGAAGGCAACCACCCCGAGAAGAAGGCCTGTCGTTGCTTCCAATCTTAGTAGCAAATCCATGTCTACTCCCACGCGGGAACTCTCTCTCTCTCTCTCTCTGAGCAGTAGGAGGATGCTGTTTGCTCTCTGTAGCTAGCAGCTAGCTGCCTAGCCGGAGATAATGCTGGATTGTTTTGTGATGAGCCAAAGCAACGGAACGCATGGGAATTTATAGAAGCGGGTGGCTGTCAGTTCGCCCATGTTTTTTTTTTTTTTTTTTTCGAAAAAAAAAAAAATTATTAGAGTCTGATATCCGCGGTTTCATGCGGAAAACTACAAGATTCAATTCGTGGGCGTGAAGTCGTTGGATCGCATACATGCATTGTCCTGGCCTTTGCCCTCAACATGCATTTCATAGAATCTCGCCCTTTCTAGGAATTATCCATCCAATACTACATATGGATCTTTGGGTTCAATAAACCTACGACTCTGACCTGGATCTTTGCTTTTTAGAAGCTCTGACCTGGATCTTTGGGTTCAATAGATCTCACAATAACGTTGACATTAAGCTGCTGGCGACCAAATTAAGCTTCCCTTCTCATCTCCCACATGCACACAAAAAACTTTTGACCGTCCATTTGTGCATGATCCATGCAGTATCCCCACACAATCATCGCACGCAACATGGAATCAGGCTGAGGCTTGGCCTTGGTTAGGACCGTTTGACTAAGTCGTTGGCCTCTTGCCATGATTGTTTAACACATCCATAATAATAATTATTATTTTATTATAATTATTATTATTATAAGCATTATTATTATTATCACTGTTACTATTATTAGGGTTTTTCAAATATAACTATTATATTTGATCCTAATATCAAATATACTAATATTTTTAAATATACCTGTTACGGTTGTGTCAGGGAAGTAATAAAAGTTTTGATGAAAAATTTTTAGTGTAAAAATTTTTGAATTAATAGAAAATAATAAGATATAATAAATATAATAATAACGAGTAAAGAGAATTAAGTTAAAATAAATATATTAGTTATATACGTAATTGTGTAGAAATAATTGAAAATAGGATAATTATATAGAAAAATATGAAGAAATAATTATGAAAAGTAAAAAATTTTAATTATGAAAATTTTAAGGTTTGTCAAACACCCCTTACATTTATATTTAATTCCAAAATGCTCATTTTGTGATTTAACTCCATTAATTAATATGTGAAGTGATTAATAAACCCATCAACTTTACAATGAGATTGGAATGATTAAATGTAATAACTTACTAATGCTCTAGTTGCTCTAGTTGAACTCTAAATTTTAAGAGCAATAAATTTATTTTTTCTATTTCATTTCAATATTTTTTATTTTATAATAGGATATTTTATGCATTTATAATCATTTAACCAATAATTTTTTGCAGCATCGGCATTTTTTGGACTAAATACAAATATAGTAAGTATTTTTGAAAATATTGTAGGTATATTTAAAATTAGATCCAAATGTAGTTGGCATATTTTAGAAAAAGCTCTTATTATTATCATGTTTTTTATGGGATATTATTATGAGGAATGATCCCGTTGGTCCGAATTAAGTAAATATATCCCTTAGCTCACTTTCAAAAATTCGTTTACAATATTTTTTATTATTTTTCTTTATATACTTATTTATCTAAATGTATTTGATATAAACTAAGTTTTACCATTTTTGAATAACAATATATATGTTTTTGAGACTTTTAAAAATAAAGATCTTTCAATACATATATACATAGATATTTAAAATTTTCAAAAATATATATACATATGTCCAAAAATAGTAAAATTTTATTTATATATTAAATACACTTAAATAAATAAGTGTATAAAGAAAAAATTTACAAATAAATTTTTTGAGATGGATTAATTAATGCATTTGCTTAACCCAAATCACAATGATCACTTCTCCATCATTATTATATCATGCTGAAGTCCAAATCGTGTAAATTTCGAGGAATGATCATAAAGAACCAATGAAGTAACCATACGACTCTACATCTCTAGTTGTATTTAGAAATAAAACATTTCAAGTTAATATAATTTGGTCGATAGGTAGACATAGCAAGCTGGAAGCCACGATGGTTTAAAAAAACAAAAAAATCTGACTTCCGGAGATTCGCAGCAAATATCGACCATTTCTCGATCAAGGTGTAGAAGATGGGTCAATAGCTATTGGATAATGAATAATGATCATCAGGAATTATGAAAGAGACAACTGCTTAATTCCTTGTTTGAGTGTCCCACGTTGCAATGACTAAGTAAATTACTTTTCGTGTCAATGTCATGCAACCCTCCCGTTGTTTTTTTTTTTTTTTTTTCATGAATACCCTGCCGTTGTAATTAAAATTTCTAAAGCGGGTTTCTGACTTTCTGTTCTACGGTCAAGAAATTGACTTGCGTAACTGACTGACTCATTTCCTTGTGTGGGCAGTGGGCACTGGGTCCGAAAGCCGACTCATGTCCTTATGTGGGCTGTGGGCACCCGGTCCGAAAAATCGCAGACCTGGTCCGATGTTACATATTCTTTTATTCTCAAAAATCAATAGTTTTATGTTAAAATTACTTAAATTCCCCAACGTACTGATTTTTGAAAATAAAAACATGCCACAATATCTAAAAATTAGAAAATTTAGTACAAAATTAAATATGTTTTCATGGAAAACTAAACATAAAAAACACACTTGTTTAGCTGGGACTCACAAGATCATAACCCATATTTAATATACCCTTTATAAAAATATATTGTAGTTTAAAGATATATTTTTTATCTTCTAAAGATATAGAAAATTGCTTAGTTGATCTATTAATTAATAAATGGATTTTGATTCAATATATACAATGGTTTCTGGGTCTTTTTTCATTTTTATTTTTTAGGCCGGCATGTATTTAGTTTATAAATTAAAATTTACCAATTTAAAATTCTTGTTATTTTGCAAACGAACAATTTTTTACACTCATTTAACATTAAATGGGGGTTTATTGGTATATTTGTCGTGTTTTGTGTTCATCTAGGTCATAACAAGAAATTCAACTTACTCATTTTTTTATGGGTCATTATCTAGTGCACCCGAGTGCATGGATCTTCGGTGCACTAGAGTACAGAAATTTATATTTAAAAAATTTATGTGACTTTAATCCATATGTATTTAACATGTATTGAGTTTTACTATTTTTGAAAATTTGTAAATATTTTTTTAGATTTTTAAAAATCAGTAACATTTTAATAAAAAAAATTTAAAAATAAAAAATAGATTTTTACACTCAAGTGCACCGAAGCTCCTTGTACTCTCGTGCATGGAATTAGGTGCATTTTTTTATAACTATATATATAACTAGGAAGGAAAGATTCCTACAAAATCTTTATTGGTTACGAAAAATACAAATAATTTGAGAGTAAATTCAACTGGTTAAAATTGCTTATTTACTAGAAATGAACATCTTAACCTTTTGAAGCGTTCTTATCATCTACAGTAATAATTGTACGTAAATTTATAACATTCCAATATTATATTCCATTTATTCCATTGGATTTCAAATTTGAATACACTTGTAAAATTTTTAAATTCCGGCCCGTGTAGAATTCTTGATAAAACGTTTTTTCATATATCGGTTGAATGAATGATATTGAATATAATCAAGTAATTATATTTTGTATTATCATCAACATGGGAGCCAAACATAAGAAATGCATTAATTCATTTTGATATGCAACGATGTACTACCGAAGTAGTGGTCATAAATTAAAAAGGCACGAAGTCATTTGATGATATACCCATATGGCACCTCCTCCAGGTATGCGAATTCCTGGTCCAAGAGAAGCCGTGCCAAGCACAAAACATCCTACGTTCGGATACACCCCGGAATATTCTTTCTTTCTTTCTCGCTATATATACCCAAACAGTTTTTATATGAATGCCATGAATTACGTCATGCACTATTGACTTCCCAAACCATCCACTTAGTCAATTTTTTCATTGAATCAACGCGTCTCCATTTGCTCTGCTGCGTGCATTTATGCATCGACAGTATTAACAAATTAAATGCATACATGCATGCATGCAATGGAGTTTAACAGGCAGAGAGAGAGAGAGTGATCAAGGACCTTTGATTTTACCTACCACTTGCCATGCATCCATGTTTGGTTATAGAGCAATAAGACCCAAGATGATTTTGTAGGTTATCTGTTTTTTAATTTTGCAAATTTTAGTGATTCCATAAATACAATTAGTTTGAATATAATTATAAATATTTCCACATAATTTTAAAAATTATAAATAACCAACATATTTTGACTTTAATTACAAATATACTTAAGTCATTATAGTGTCGTTACTGCACAATTATGATGTGAGTATATTTATAAAAATATACAAATTATGTGGGTATATTTAGTTTTTTTGCAAATAGATCAAAGTAGTTTACATATCTACATAGTTTGACTATAATTACATATAATATATCCATATTTTTTAGTTTAAATACACTTAGTTTGACTATAATTATAAATATTTCTACACAATTTTAAAAATTACAAATAACCCTACATATTTTGACTTTAATTACAAGTATACTTAAGCCAATATAGCGTTGTTACTGCACAATTATGATGTGGATATATTTACAAAAATATGCAAATTATGCCGATATATTTATTTTTTTGCAAATATATCCAAGTAGTTTACATATCTTTGTAAACATACCCACACCACAACAATGCAATAATGACATTGTAGTGGCATAGGTATATTTGCAATTATGATTAAAATGAGTATGAGGTATTTGTTATTTGTAAAATTATATGAGTATATTTGTAATTGTAGTCAAATTAAGTGGATGTATTTACAAATTATCTATATATGAGCTTATAAACCACATTAATGTTGAAATTTTCTTAGATAAATAAAAAAAATAAGAAAAATGAAAATAGATATATAAATGAATTAAATAAAAAATAAAAAATTGTAAGAGTAAATTTGGCAACGATTGATTATATATTGAGCTTCACATACTTGTTCTTTTAAGTTGCAATAATTGGTTAAAAGTAGCCATTTTTATGTTTAATGTATTATTAAAATTTGGATATATAACACTTTTGGCTACAATTAATACAAGATTTAAGATGTGTTTGGAAAATGATAAAATTTTTAAATGAAAAATTTTTTGTGTAAAATTTTTTGAAATATGTAAGAATAATATGATATAATAAAAGTAATGATGATAAGTAAAGATAATAAAATTAAAATAATAAATTAGTTATATCAATAGTTGTTTGTGAAGATTGAAAAATATGATAGTCATAAAAAAATGCAAGAAAATGATTAAAAAATATAATAGTTGTTAAAAGTGAAAAATTTTAATTATAAAAATTTTTGATAAAAACAAACGGCACCCTTTAGATACCAAATTCAGCGAAATAAAAATTTGACTTCAAAGAGGTGGCCTCGTATAATAACTTTATTGTAAAGTTTCCTTTCTTTTACTCCAAGATACCAATGAGTGGTGCATGGCCTTTTCGTGGATTCTAGAATCAATAGGAACATAAGATATTATTGATTGACGTGGATAGAATACACGAGAATTTTTTTAATCTCTTTACTTACATAGGAATATAATCCGTTAGCGTCTGGACTAAAAAATGTTTCATAATCTCATTAATTTAATGGTTAGATGTTATGATAATACGATTAGACTTAATTTAATAATTTCTAGAATAAGTTGCTTACGGAAATTCTTGTCTTCTTTAGGATGGGCTCTGTGTGTGTGTGTTGCGGTGATTTGTACAACGACTTTTACCTATGTTAATTTGCAGCAGCAACTTCGTAGATGCATCTCTGTTGGTTCCCCACGGGCTGTCTGTGTGGAAACAACAACTCAGTCGAGAGTTCGACAGAGAAGGACAAGAAATCCTTGTATTCATATGCGATGGTGCATGTGAGCATGATTGGCCGCCCAAGAGCCTGCCCAAGCGACCCGGCAGATTTGGGGGTTCCCACGACTTGTGATGGGTTGGTGTGGTTTGAAAATTGTACGCACGTAGAGCGTTGAATACGATGTAGTTATCCTTGTGATAGTCAATTGCACCGTGAGTACATCGCTTCTGTTGTATATACATCGAATAGGCATGGGTACGTCGTCACCCTATAAATTTCCAAATCCGTTAGTACGCATCCAATCAATATAGCTAGAAAATCTTTTCATCAAAAAGAAATATAGCTAGAAAATCGCGCGTTAATGTCGAGGTTTGCGTACAACGAAATTTACAGTAATAGATAATGAGTTCCTTCAATGGAACCATGCTTCAGGGTAACCCCTTTGGTTTTTCCACAAATCTCCTCACTTGTCTAGTGTTATTGTGCATTGTTTCATCCATAGAAAAACTCTATTTTAAACATCTATCTCATCTATAAATATATATACACACACTAGGAATACTTTTTTAAAAAAATATACATCATAATATATATGAATATATATATATATTTATATATATACACACACTATGAATACTTTTTTAAAAAATATACATCATAATATAACACCTTGTAGGCCATTTGCTGTGAGAAAGGGCCTCGGAAAGTTTATTTTAATGTAACAAAAAATAAGACTTTGACTTAGTTCATGAATATGTAGTAAGTCTCAACACATGTAGGTGTTTCTACATTTTTTTTCTTCTTATTTGGAGCATGATTATTTACACCCTTATGTATTTTAAGCTAAAATATAATATCATTTATTTTATCTTATTTTTATTTTATTTGGTTTTTTCATAAATAGTTTTTCTAATTATATTTAATTTATATATCAAATTTTGTCATTTTACAGTACTTTTACATTTTTATTTTTTATTTTTAAAAAAATAATTGCAACGGCTTTTAGGTCATTTTTCATCCTTAAAAACTTAATTTAAAAAATCAAAAATAAATGTATAAAAGTATCGTAAAATATCAAAACTTTGTATATAGATTGAATTCACCTAGAAAAACATGTTCGCGAAGAAAAATAAAAAATATAACTAATTATAAAAATAAAAATATGTTGTATTTTAGCCTAAAATACATCATAATGTATATAATCAAGCTTCTTCTTATTTAGGCCTAGTTTATATACTAAAATATATTATTTTATAATATATACTTTTTACTTTAAAAAATCAACGATTTACAACCTCATTTAACATAGCGTGAAATTTTTGAAATTATAAAATATATCTCTATTTATATTTTGTTTCCAATTATAATCTTTTACATACAGCATTACATTTTCTTTCTTTTTTGTCGAATGCTTTTTCCCTACTTGTAAAAATTTTATTTTAATTTTCTTAGTTATCCTGCTTTTTTAACATCTCAAAGTGGTCCTATTTGATTTATGTTATTTTTTGCTTTTAATATCCTACTCCTACGGCTGGGTTTTCTATACATGGACTACTATTGCCTTCTAATGCGTTTTAAGTTGACGTGGAGAAAAGCCACGTTATGGGGTCAACTAAGACGGCTGCCTAGCTTAGCTTAAAGCCGAAGATATCAACGTGCAGATCCATCCAATCAACACGAAAGCGAAGGTAATTACTACGTCTAGTAGCCGTTAATTTGCGCGCCCAGTGTATCAACCAAGCTTGGGGATTTAAAGAAATTGAGCAAGAAAAAATAGGCAATGATGCATGCAATGCAGTGTCTTTTTATAAGGATTTCATGCTTTTTTCAACGCCCTTTCTTATAAGTTTAACCATTCAAATTGTTGTTAATTTTCAAAGTTCGGTATTTTAGCAGCCATTTTTCTGTTGAGCTTTTGTCAATACATATATATATATATATGGTGGCCGGATAATTAATATACAACGGGCGTCATTTCAACTCATGGATGTTAAACGGATAACGACGTTGACTTGGTTTCATTGTAGTGAAAGTTCAAAAATATTGCATGAGCTGAGTACTCTCGAGTATAAATATGTCAGTGGAAATTAAAATAATATCCATAAGGTAAAAGACAATATAATATATATATATATATATATATTCATATTCATATGCTATTACTCTTGCTATAATTCCCAATGCTTCAACGGCGTACAAGCGAAGTGCCACCACAAGAATATGGACTTTTAATTGGTTACATTGTATATATGCATCGATTTGTACTATGATATATATAATTACAACTGCATATCAGCTGCACGAAGCTTTAGCCGTAATTTTTTCAAGTTCTCACTAGAAGTACAATTTTTAGCTATAAATTTTGTAACTAAAAGGTTATTGTTTTCCACATCTATTATATCATTGTCATCAAAAACTAATTTTAGCAATAATAATTTTTATATCACTAATTAGTGTATTTTCCAATAAAAAACCTTAAATGTCACTAAAGGTTGTAAAATATTAATTTTCTTGTAATAATGCACATAGGGAATTCATCCATAGCCAACCTAAATTCTCAATTTGGGTTAGTTCCACTACTAGAAAAACGAACTTTTAGATACACTAAAAATTATCAATATACATGATATAAAAAAAAATTTTGTCAGTGTATATTCATTTACTCGAAAGTGTCAATATAGCCAAATAATTTTTCAAAGTTTCCATCAAAAGTGGTCAAATTCTCTCGTGAAAAATTATTCCCATAAGAGAAAATTAAAAAGTTTGCAAAGAATTAAATAACTTTTTAAAATTATTTTTAGCATTATAAAGACTTATACCTAACTACCAAGCAACCGGTACTACGGCAACTCATACAACTTTCATGCAATGTGCATGGGTTTGAATTCCTCTTATAATGGGATCTAATTATGTAGAGGGAGTTTTATCTCCTGTAGTATAACTCATGTCTCATGTGAATTTATGTGAGAGATTATGATCTTCAAATAAATATGCTAGATTGTAATATCATATGTCCATTTGTACAATATCAGTACAAAAAGACTTAAACTTTCCTTTAATCTTTTACATGTAAGATGCCTTTTCTAACCATCCAAGCTACATTATTTTCTACAATAAATATTTATAGTGAAATATCTCTACTTTTGTTGCTAATACAAAGGATATTGGAAATTTAAGTATATTTATAGTTAATACAACTGTGTTATTGGAAATTCCTATACTGTTTTCATATAAAAAAAAAAAGAAAAAAACATATTGAAAGGTCAACGACGAACATAGGATGGTAAAATTTTCAATAGTTAACCAATCAAACATGTAATATTAGCAGTCGATCATAATTTAATTTAGGTTAATTAAGGCACTAAATTTTTCTAAAAATATATGCTAAAATGTTGATTTTCTTGTAGTATTGTTTGTACATGCATATGTTGTTTGTAAGTTGTGAATCGACTGTTTCTTTTCCTTTGTTTCCCCACAGACACGCACAAGTCAGTCTCCATTCGTTGACCATGGCACCCACAACAGTGGCTTATGGTAGATGAGCCTTGATCGTTCCTGTTCCTGGTCCATCCAAGTATGCCCTAATTAGACCATTTTCATGGGAATTTCAAGCTGAATCATAGTGGAATAACTTAATCTCTTTCCCTAACTTGTTTTACCGGGTCATAATGGGCCGGGCACTCAGTGATGGAAGAACGTGCCTTTCTTTTTATTCCATCATATTAGCTCTTGACCCGACTAGTCCATGCCATCTCGAGAAATTGTAGATACGTATGTATGCACTGAGATTTCTCGAGTTTCCATATCTTAGGACTTCCTAGGTTGGCCTATCATAAAAAAAAAAAAAAAAAAAGGACTTCCTAGGTTGCCATGTCAGACCCTTTGACATCAGCTTCAGATGTTGGATTTCAAAAATACCGAGTTCTTAAAACAAACAAAGCTTTCAATATTACCACCTTAGCGATGCAAAACCGTATGTTTATGCTCGTTTTCTATTATTATCTAGAGTTTACGTGGCTTGGACTTGACCCGGCACTGGCATTCGTATTTTTTTAGCCTTTAACCTAACGGAATTATTGCCACGTTGCGTGAGACGATTGCGTCAAACATGGAAATAGTGGACCACATGGAATCGGACGGTCCAGATTGGTTGGTGAACACGTCAGGCATAAGAAGCGTATGCTGGTAGCTGGGCACTCGAGTCTGATTCCCCGTAGCATCCACACCACTGGAGAGCATTTCGTATGCGCGTGGACGTCTTCGAGTTAGAAACCTGTGTGGGTTGTAACTTGGAACTTGTGAAGTTGTGTCAAAATAAATCCTACAAAATTTCCAATTGAGATTTGAGACCCTCAAAACTCCATTCAAATCCCCAAAATGGATAATTTGCTTGGAAGGGCGAGATTCAACGAGAAATGTGTGCAAGTGGAAAAGTCATGAGAGCGTGAATGCGAATTCTACACGCACCCTATAGGTGCACCATATGTTCCTCCTAAGATGTGATACTCCAATTAAAAACGATAGGGGTCTGCCACCCTGCATCTATAAATACCCATGTAATCTCCTGCATGGGCAAATACAGCATTACATTTCTCTCCCGCTAGCTGCTTGCGACCCAAAAAACTAAATAGCATTCTCCTCCTGCTCTTAAAGAAAGAGAGTTACATCCCAGGCACGCGCAGTAGCCATGGATTTGCCACTAAGATTGGAAGCAATGACTGGCATTCTTCTTGGGGTTGCTGGCTTCTGCGTTCTCTGGCTGGCATTAAGGCCAAAGAACAAGAGCAGCAAATGCCGAAAGCCACCTGAGCCTGCTGGTTGCCTGCCCATAATGGGCCACCTCCACCAGTTGGCCACCTCGGATCCGCTCCCTCGAACGTTGGGGGCCATGGCCGATAAATACGGCCCTGCTTTCATGCTGCGTCTC
>JAXCLR010000063.1:62060462-62077306 GCA_035584095.1 Annona squamosa | reverse complement strand
GGCACCACCGACGACACCGAGGAGATCATCCGCGTGCGGCGAGTCATGCAGGATGCTTCTTTTCTTGGTGGGGTCTTTGTCGTCTCCGACGCTCTTCCGTTCCTTAAGTGGATGGATTTGGAGGGACACGAGGCTGCAATGAAGAAAACAGCCAAAGAGCTGGACTCCCTTCTCTCTGGCTGGCTCCGGGAGCACCGTGAAAAGAGCTCTGCGGGCCATCAACATAATGACTTCATGGACGTGATGCTGCAGGTCTTGGAAAGTTCTCAGATTCCCAGCTACGACACCGACACTATTATCAAGGCCACTGCATTGGTAAAACTTAAAAGGCTGCCCTGCCCTGCCCCGCCTGTCTATGTATTCGATTCGATTCTATTTCCGACTATAGATAAAATTCTAAGCTTTGAAATTACACTTTAATTTGCATGCAGATTCTGATTGAAGCTGGATCCGACTCCATGAGCTCGGTGATGATATGGGCGCTCTCTCTGCTAATGAACAACCGCCACGTGTTGGCCAACGCCCGGGAGGAGGTGGACAGGCAAGTGGGCGGGGATCGACAAGTGGAGGATTCGGACATCAAGAACTTGGTGTACCTAAATGCCATCGTCAAGGAAACGCTGCGGATGTACCCGCCGTCGCCGCTAGGCGTGCCGCACGAAGCCATGGAGGACTGCTCCATCGCCGGCTACAACATCTCCAAAGGTACACGTGTGATGGTGAACATGTGGAGGCTGCACCGGGACCCACGCGTGTGGTCGGAGCCCAATGAATTCCGACCAGAGAGGTTCCTGCAGGAGGGAGAGCACCCGGGCGTCGACGTCCGAGGCCAGCATTTCGAGCTGATGCCCTTCGGATCGGGGCGTCGATCTTGCCCAGGCATGCCGCTCGCTCTGCCTGTCGTCCATCTCACACTCGCTCGCCTTATCCACTGCTTCGACTGGGAGACGCCCTCAGGCGGGCCCGTCGATCTTAGCGAACGCCTGCAGAATACTCTTACCAAAGCGGAGCCGCTGGATTTGGTATTCAAACCGCGCCTCAGCTCGGAGTTCTACTGCCGTTAGAACTTTTAGATCATGGATGCCAGTTGTACATGCACGTTCGTGTTATATACATAAATATATGGATCTCAGGCGTCCATTGTTCATTAGCTGGGTTGTGGGACTCAAAAGGAATGGACAGCGCCGATAGACAGCAAGATTGTCAAAATAAAGTTTACTTATTATGTTAGATTATCTATACTTCTGTTTTTATTTTTATTTATATATATATATATATATGTATACATACATGAGGGGACCGAAAAACTGAAGATTTATATAAATCTAATGAAATTTTTAATGATAAAATTTTCCACACATTTTTATATATCTATCTTATTTTCTAATCATTTTCGGATGTCTTTTTATATAATTATCTTAATTTTCAATTAGTTTTATATATTTTTAACAAAACTTGTCGTTACTTAGTTCTAATCATTACATATATAAACACGTGTAAAACGACAATCGAACGGCTCCTAATTTGGCGACTTTAATTCTTTATGTTAGATCTCCTTTAAATGATTCGTGAGATCTTTATTACAGCTTGTGATCAGCTGCAACCAATTAATGAGGGTTGATCTGTTTGCTTCAATAGATTTAGTTAAAATATTTTTTCAAAAAAAATTATAGTTCAAACCCTAATTTCATATGTACTGCTACAAAATTTTTTTGGCTTTTTTCCTACGAAAGTTACCACTTGCAACTTGTACCTCGATCATGAAGGTTTCCCATTTAATTATTTGATATTATATTTCCGATCCAAGCGTCGTACTTAAAATTATTTATTTAGTTTAAATATAAAAATCAACTTATTAGAAGCTTTAATGATATGATTCTAAAGAATCTTATACATTTGCGCTTAATTGTTATGGATTATATACAAATTTTATTAAAATAATTTTTATATTCTATAAATTTTTATTGAAAAGAATATAATCATGACCTGGATTTTAAAAAAATTAAAAATAGAAAATTTAAGTGATAGAGGTTGCACCCGGTTTCACAGTAAGATTTTTTTTGTGGAGTATTATATTGATTCATTATTCATATGCTACTTAAACTTCTAATCATTTGTCTACTCGTCTAACATTATTATATGGCATACGGCGTCATTTCAATTAAATCACTAAGGTCATTTGATAGCTTAATTGGGCCTAGACGAAGGATGGATGAGTTCAAGTCAAGCCCATCAAAGGGATTATCCCGAGACCCGAAGTCCCTTTCTACTAATTATTGGAGAATAAGGGGAGTAAGATGTAAGACTTCCTGCGGGACGCGGGGCTGCTTTTTTTCTTTTCTTTTTTTTTTTTTTTTTGACTTCCTCGCGGCTGGGAAGAATTCTCCTCTCGTTCGCCCACGCAAACCCGCGAAAGGACGCGATCGACAACGTTGCCAGAGGAGGAGAGGTAGAGGGAGATGGGAGAAACTAGGGTAAAAGAAGAAGCTCTTCGAATCATCGGACTCTTCCAAGTCCTCCCTCGACTAGTCGTCTTCGATCTCGATTACACTCTCTGGCCTTTCTATTGGTATGACATACACTCCAACTCCGTTGCTTTCCCGATTCCTCGCTAATATGCTTGTTATCTTGAAAACCGGAAGTCTTCGAATTTTTAATCTTCTTTTAATTACCTTTTTTCAATTGAGGAATTACCCATTCGGGGTTGGACCAATCTTTTATCTCCCATGTTCTTTTGTGTGTGTGCGTGGGGGTTATGGATTCTTAGTTATTTTTTGCAATTGTGCATCACCCATTTGGACATGGAGAGAAAGTTTTATCCTTCGCGAGTAAGGATCGACGTGGGCTGCGTGCTTGGCTCTGCACAGCATCATGGACATTCGGCATATGACTGGAATATTTGAATTGTGGGCCACTACATTACAATATTTGATATCCAAGCTGGTCAATACAGGTCAATGCATTGCTGCATCAGTAAAAGGGCAGGCAGGAGTTGTTAATATCGATTCAGTTTGAGCAGCTTGTTGGTTCTAGGCTTCTAGCTAATAGGATCATGGTGAAACTTTGTTGCTGTATACTCAGCCATTGGTGCATTAATGGTAAAACTTTGTTACTGTATATTATGACAAGTGCCTGCTTTTAGCAAGTTAATCGATATTCAAGATTGCACTATGAAATTTTCTAAGGAAGCTAGAGTTGTGTGTTTAAGCATGAGTGTTGAGATTTTGAATCTTATAAGTGCAAGTAATTAAAATTCTGGCCAAAAGCATATTTTAATTCCCAATTGTGGGTGTGAAATGCACAATTGGTGCAAGCCTGAGACATGTTAGGGACAATGATAGTGCTGGCGGGTGTGTGTTTCAGCTTATTTATTAGTTTGCCTGTAGAAAGGCATGCTTCAAAATTGAGGACGGCATGTACCTACCTAATTCTCTGTCAAGGAAAGATACAGAATATAATGTTTGCAAGTTATTTGTATGGCATAAGCATATGCACTAACTGAAGGACACAACTTTGCACGAGGAGGCTTTTGGGAGAGAGATTGTAAGGAAAACAAGAGAATTCAAAAACAACTATTGTTTGCACAGATAGCAACTCTTCTGCCAAATGTTGATAACTTCCTGGTTAATTGATTGTCCGTCGTCTATGGCAGCGAGTGCCGCTCCAGAAGGGAAATGCCATCTTTGTATCCACAGGCCAAAGGCATATTGTATGCACTTAAGGATAAGGGAATTGACATGGCCATTGCTTCTCGGTCTCCAACTCGAGACATTGCAAAAACATTTCTCAACAAATTGGAAATCCAATCCATGTTTGTAGCACAGGTGAGCAGCATAAGTGATTTGTTTTCTTCTTTCCTGTATTTCCAAGTGAAATAAAGATAAACTTGGTTTTGCATGTTCAATGTTTTATCAGGCACCAGATCAGCTGTAACTGGCACGTAAACCTGTGTGTGCCACATGGACCAAAGTCCATTTTTTGACCCTCTAGATATTTTCTTTTGTGCTTGCATCTTTTTCAACCTCTTTGGTCTAGTCCGGCCTTGTGAAACCATAGGCAAATACTGCTGTCTCAAGTTGAATGCTTGGTTCTCCTTGGTTGGATCATTTTTTTAAATTGTACTGAAGAGTTCATCCATTAGGTACAACCGTCAACAAAATTGGTTGGTTGGCATGGTTCGTTGTTGGTGCATTATAAGTAATTATTTTTGCTTGCTTGCAGGAGATTTTCTCCAGTTGGACGCATAAGACAGAGCATTTTCAAAGGATCCATCGGAGGACAGGGGTGCCTTTCAAGTCCATGCTCTTTTTTGATGATGAGGATAGGAATGTTAATGCGGTACGCCAACTTCTCTTTTTCCTTCGCTTGCTTTTAAGGTTTAGTTACTTTCTGAAGTTGTTGTTATTGTTGTGTGAAAGGCGTTTTTAGCATGTTTATAGGCTATTACTGTTCATAATCTAGCACATCCAGGTTCCAGCGTATAAAAGATGTAAAAAGCTTTGACACCAACATAGTGGATGTCTTATCGTGTTTGGATGGCCACCACCATGGAAGAAACAGTTCAGAATTTTCCATTACAGAGAGCCGGCAATCATGGCCCCAAACTTCTCTTGAATTCATTCAGTAGATGATATGCATTTGAAAGCACTTGGCCACGTATTATCATTCTCTTTACAATATTTCTCACATCAGTGACCTGTATCAGCCTCGTTACATTAAATAAAATAAACTAGGACTTTTCTCCTATAAAATCAGATGCAATTTGCAACCCCTCAGATTTCCCAATTTTGTTGGGTTTTTTTTTTTTTAAAGATCAAAATCATGCCTTGTGTTTAAATCAACTTGATTGAAATCTTTTATATTTTTTAATGTTCAAAAACATAATTATAAAAAACCTTATGCATTTGCAGTTGCCATAGATTATATACTAGTCTAATCAAAACGATTGTTCAAATTATCTAAATGTCTGCGGAGGAAGATATGATGGATGACTTGGATTTTAAAACAACTTTGAAAATTGAAAACCAAAAGGCTGCAAATTGCACTGGTTTCATAAGAGAGAAGCCCTATAAAGAAACAGACGACTCTTTTAGTAAGGCCAAGCCAGATCTGTTACCTAGAACTACTTTGGAGCACCTAACCAGCTAACATCATGCATGATACTATTCAAGGATTTCGTCGGGCTTTAGACGTGCCTCTCTCCAATTCTGATAGTTTTACTGACACTTCTGACTTTTGAAACCTTTACAGGTCTCAGAAATGGGGGCGACATGCATTTTGGTTGGCAATGGAGTGAATCTTGAAGCTCTGAGGTCGGGGTTGACAAATTTTGCCCGCAAATCCACTGCTCCAGGCGGAAGCCAGTGAAAGTTACGCCTTGAGCTATGATCGAGATTCTATTACATGACTTACTATTCTCATTTAGATTTGTTGGAGAAACCAGCTAACTTTTTGTCCTTGGAGATGTGAGAGAGGGTTTAGGTTACACATACTATGATGTGAAATCTGCTAAGCTTTTTTGTTGGAAACTTCCCCTCCCCCCATAGTTGATATTTGTATCTTATTAACGAATGCACTATGTTGTCTCTAACCTACTTTTTTGGTGCCGAAGATGAAAGCATAGTGAAATCTCTCTGGTGCATCAATACTTGCTGGCAATGAACATACCATATGTAGATTCAAAGCATCCATTGAAGAAGTCCTATTTACCACCCAAGAAGCAACAATTACTGGACGTAACTAGGGGTGGGGTGGAAGAAACTGCTGTTCAGCGACGGCGTCATCAAGCCCAATACACCAGAGCTGGGTCCTCAATTGATTGGTCACGCAGTGGGTTGGAATTTCGAGTTCGGCAAAAACATGCGCAGGAAGTTAGGCAGTTCGGCTTTTTTAGTATGAATTTTGGGCCGAGAAGATTAAAAGACTTGATCCGGTGTTTGGCTGAGATTTCATTCATGAGTCACAAGGTTCAGCACATTCTTCGATTGGTGTGGGTGTTAACTGATGGAGTTCTATGGGTTAGAGTTTAATCCTAATCCTAACTCATTTGAAAATTTTCAATCTTAATTTGTTTATTTAATTCATTTAAAAATTTTTGATCCTAACCCATTTACAACTCATTTAATAAATAGATTGATAAAATTGTTAACGGATCATATAGCAAATGGTCTAAATGCTTAAATTCTGACAAATAATAATCTTGCAGAGAAAAACGAAAGAATATTTTCGACACAAAGAAAATAGAAATAAGTCAATAACGAGGAAATTGGATTAGAGTAGTAGTTGAAAAATAAAAATTAGATAGTGAGATGAAAATTTAGTAGGGAAAATAGTCAAAGAGTTTATATTTTTATATATAAAACTTTAATGGATTAAATGTGTTAGATGGGTTAAACAGATTATCAAATAGGTTGACGGTAAAAGTGCAACTCGGGTTAAGTTGTACTGGTTTGAGTGAACTCAAATTTAAGGCTATTAGGTTTATACGAACACAAATTCTAACACTAACATTAGAATTCGGGTAGACATTAGTTTCGGTCATAGTTTCGAGTTGAAATTTGGATTATTCTCAAACCAATAAAAGTTGAAATTATCAATAGAGATAATAATTATTTTAAACATTATTCCATTAGCACATGAATAATTATATGTGAATATATTTATATGACCTATAATATATTTAATTTTGATGAAAGTTAGGCTTTTAATTAAAAGATAATTCTAAATATAATGAACATAATGAATGTAAACATAACAATCAAAGTCATGTTATAAAAAAATCAAGGTAAAAAAAAAAGAGATTACATGAAATTAAAATCTAAAGTTTAATAAAAGTGTGACTTATATTTAATGTAGTTAATTAATGTAAATGTAATATATTTCAACTTTTATAGACAGATGTATATAATATTTAGGTTTTAGAATAAACATCTTACAATTTAATTAAGTTATGATTATATGAAATAATTTTATTACAATTATAGTTGAAATATTTAATATATAAACAAATATAATTATTTTAATAAATTATGAAGAATATCGGGTTTTGATCGGGTCAAGTTTTAGTATCTAGTTGATATAAACTTAGTATTGATCTCAAATTTTCTTGAGTTATGTTGAAACTAAGTCTAATTTGAAAAATTTTCAAAAATTAAATCCAAACTTGGTTTTGAACCGGATCGATTTGAGCAGGTTTGAACTGACTCGGTACCAAGTTGCACCCCTAGTTGATGGGTTAGGAAATGTAAACCATAATCCATTTATTTAATTAAATAGTTAAATAGTTTGGCAAATCATAACTCATTTATTCAAAAATCTCAACCTAAACTCATTTATAAATGAGTTGGACGAGCAAGTTGATAGATTAACAATAACCATTAACACTCTTAGGCATGTGTCATCATCAACCATCATAATGACAAGTTGTCTAATGACTATCAATAATCCAACCAAACCAAGGAACTAATGAATATGCGGACAATTTTTTAGTAAAAGGAGAATATGCGAGTGTGGATCCAATGCACACAAGTGCAAAATTTTATTTTTAAAATTTTTTTGAAAATTTGAATTACAAAAATATCACTAATTTTAAAAAATCAAAACAAACATTTAAAAGTCTCCAAAAATGATAAAAATTGATACGCATGTTAAATACACCTTGATTAAAAGTTATATAAAAAAAAATTAATTAAAAAATAGGTAAAATGCAGCCGGGTGCATTCAACCTGTAGCGAGAATATGCCGCCTTGACTCTTGAAACTTTCCACAACATAATGCTACAACATTACACAGGGAAAAAGGAGTTAGGGATGGGGCGTGATAAGAAGAAAATTTAACAGGAAAGTTGTACAAGAGAAAATGTTTCACAGTAGGAGTCAGTACAAGAACATGCATAGCAAAAGAAACAAATACAACAATCTTCGGAAACATTCAACTAGTAAAATGCCTGGAAGGAATCCATCTCCACAGAGGAACTCATCTCTTTAGCACTGCAGGAGACGTGGAGATTTTTCCTTTTAAAAATACTGTCATCCATCCACATTCAGGGAAAAAAATAAAAAAAAACTGCCATTCACCCATGATGCAGATCATCTAATCATGAAATTCCATGGGACAAAATGACATTTTCATCTATTAGCTGTTGATGACTTTAAATGGCAATCTTTCATCACAAAGGAATTCAGTTTTCGGTTTTGAATGCAAAACGTTATTTTCTTCTTGCCTCGAAATATCATCCTTTTCAGCCTTCTGTACAATCTTCTCCAAGCTCATCATCAGTTCCGCATCTTTACTCGAGAAGCAATCAATCTGGTTAGAAAATTCCATCATCTGGCACAGGAGTTCGCCTTTCTCAGATGCAAGTCTTGCATTAACTTCTAGCAGTTCTTTTGTTTCGACTTTCAGCTCTTCAACTCGGCTCTCTAACACTTGCGTGGTAGATTCCATGCCTTTCAACTCTTCTTGCTGATGATCAATCTCCCTCTCCATTTCCAAACGTTTCAGCACTAGATCAGTTTCAATTTGCTCCACCAATTTCTTCAACCCTGACAGCGAGTCATTTTCATTTTTCAGTTTCTGCCTTAGTCCATCAATTTCTTCTTCCTGTTCAGCAATGAGATAATTCTGCTGTTGAACCTGGATCTCAGATAGCAACCAATCTGTTGCAATCTTCTCCCAGACCCTGTAAAGTGTGTTAATGTCTGTGTGCTTTGCCTCTACCAGCTTAGTCATTTCTCGTTCTAGTGAAAGAATCTGTTGCTGGAGATTCTCTATTTTATTTTCCTTTTCGGCTATGATTCTATGAAAGCCGTCTCTCTCCTTATTGAAAGTTTTGTCTGCCTCCATTTTTGCCAATCTAGCAGCTTCTGTTTCTCTTCCTACAGACTCCTGTTCTAGCAAAATAATTTTCTGTTGCAAATTCTCGATAAAAATATCTCTCTTTTCTGCAATTTGGAGAGATCTTTCTTTCTCTTTTACGAAGCCTTTCTCAGCCTCCTTCAAAAGAACAGAAGCTTCCGTTTTCCTTCTTTCGCATTCTTGCCTGAGCAGTAGAAATTGCTGCTGAAGATCTTCATTTCTCTTGTCCTTCCCTTCTATCATCTGCAGAAGCCTCTCTTTCTCTTGCATAAAGATCTTCTCGGCCTCATGTGCAAGAACAGCAGCATCTGATAATTCTGATTCTCTTATTGAATATTCCTGTTTGAGGAAATCTGAACGTTGTTGGAGGTCATTTAAGCACTTGACTTTCTCTTCCAAAATTTGGAGTAAGAGTGCTTTCTCTTGCTTCCAGGATTCTTCCGATTCCATTTTGGCCAGTAGTAGTGCTTCCAATTTCTCCTCTAGTTTCTGGTTCTCATCACGGCAAGCTTTCAGTTCAGTTTCTGCTTCCAATTTTGATGCTTCTATTCGCTCTGTGACTATTATTAACCTTTCCAATTGTGATGTAATCTCTGATACCTTATTGCCTTTCTCGGATAAAGCAGAATTTGCTTTACATAAAGCATCTGAAGCTTTTTTAAGATCCTCGCTTAGAGCTTTTTCCTTGTCCAAACCTTGTTCTTTCAGTTGCTCCTGATGGTGACCTAATTCTTGAATCGTTTCTTTACTTTTCTCAAACTCTTTGTGCATCAGAAATAGCTGCTGCACATTAGAAACTGACTCAGCTGTATCTACAAATGATGATTTCATATCACTCTCGTCCCGAATCTCTGTCTGGGCATCAAGCAAGGCCTTACTCTTCTTCTTCAACTGTTCCATGAGTGCAGATATCTGCTCGCCTTTCCTTTTGCTAGACCATTCACTTTCCACTTCTAAATTCTTGAGTTCCAATTGGGATTGTGAAAATTGGGATTCCATCACCATTAGTCTCATAGAATTCTCTTCTCTCTCTGTCTTCAATTGTGTCATTGAAGAATGACAAGCATCCAGTTCCATCTGCAACTTCTTCATTTGTTTCTCTTTGCAGCATAACTCAAATTGACATTCAGCCAAATCATTCTTCATCTTTTCGATCTTCGAATTCCATTCAGCCTCTTTGGACTTAAGAACAGATGAACAGTCTTTGTGTGCCTGCTCCAAAGCTATAAGCTTCTGGCGGATTTTTGTAAGAGAAATTGCAGTTGAATGGTTGATCTGAGCTTCTTGAAGTTCTTTTACAGATGCCAACAGTTCCTGGTTCTCTTGCTCAAGATGTGCCCTCATAAATTCCTTCTCTTTAATAAGTGTTTCTTTCAATGCTACGGAGTCTCTCAAGGCTGCAATTTCTTTGTCCCTTCCCATTGTCAAGGTCTCAATAAGTGTTTGCGCACCTTGGAATTCCATGACTACATTCTGGTAGCATTTTTCCAATTCAGAAACTTGAATCTCGAGCAGCTTCCTTCGGCTTTCTTCCTGAGCAAGGGCTTGGTTGCACATCTGTAACTGTGAGCAGAGATCTTGGGATACCCTGGTTTGAGACTCCAAATTTGTTTGCAGCTTACAGATTGCATCCAGCAGTGATGATCTCTCCACTTCCCAGTCCTTCTTGCTCGTCTGAAACTGTTCTTGAAGCTTGTCGTGTGCTTCCTTGAGATGCTTAAACTGTTCATTCCTCCATTTCAGCTGATCACTGACGTCGCCTATCTCCTGTTCCAGCTTCATCAACAAATCTTCTCTTTGTTTCAGTTCCTTAGACACTTTTGATTTTTCTTCTGCATCTATACATTTCTTCTGTGAGACAGAAAGGAGGCCCTTCAGGCCCTCGATCTCTTCTTTACATGAACATATCTTCTGCTCCTGGCCTTCAACTTTTGCATTTGCTTCATCCAAGGCAGAAATCAACATCCTATTCTCCATTCCTATTGTTTGCAACTTCTCATCGCAGTTGATCCGCAATTGATCATTCACAGAACTTAGATGCCTTATAGAAGATTCTTTCTTGCACAGTTCAGCCTTTAAGTCTTCACAGAGTTGCTTCACAAGAGAGAGCTCATCCCGATTTGCATTTAATTCACAAGCCTGGTTTTCAATCTCCCGGTTTGCGTCCTGGAACTTGATCAGCTGCTCGCTGTAGGCTTTCTTTAAGCTCTCGGCCAATTCTGCTTTAGCTTGATAATCAGCAGTTAGCCTTCTCATCGCTTCTTTAAGTTCATCTGACTCTTTACAAACTTCATCCATTTTTAGAGACTCACTGTCTTGATCATATGTATATCTAGGAGCAAGAGGAGGGGGAAAAAAATGAGACAACAATTCATGGGGACCTTGATTCAAGAGATGAACCAGCTACGAATATTCCAAAATCTAGGACAAATGACACAGTTCCTAGTCCCCTAGACACATCACAACCTCGCCTATGTAAGATACACTAGGCATTAGGCAACAACCACGCTGTCCGACGTGGGGATCTCGTAATATAGATCTCTCGAGATGGAGATCGAGTTTTCTACGCACAGGCAAGGGCTAAATGGGCTAGTACGCTGTAGGAAGCTGTACACTGAGGCTTCGAGACTTTGCTCTGAATGTTTTCGGGACTAACAAAACCAATGCTTCCCATCATTTGCAACATGATCCCGCACAAGTATGACCCAAATGCCGACGATGCGATGAATGAAAGCATCTTACAAGAAGAGGACATATATCTCCTTCTTCACATCATTTGTAACTAGGACGAGGACTGCTTCTGGTAAATCTCGGACTGAACCACCCAAAGAAAGCAAACCCTAATCACTGCGAACTATGTTTTTGTTAAAAAATAAAAAATAAAATGTATATATTTCAACAAGAGAATCTCATAAATAGACGAAATTCAATTGTTTGAACAGCAACGATTTCCGATGGACGACATGAGGGTTTTCTTTAATCAGAGATCAAAGTCTACTTAGAAATTTGGGTGGTAATGAGACGTAGAAAAAATACCTTTCTGGAAAAGGAGAAATTCGTGATTCCCGTTCTCAGTTTTTGCAGACGAGCAATTCGCGATTCCGGATCTCAGTTTTTGCAGACGAGCAATTCGCGATTCCGGATCTCAGTTTCTGTGGACGAGAGGCTCGCCCGTTTGGATCTCAGTTCGAATGAGAGTATTCAAACTCTTTCGAGCGGGATTTTGAAACGTGTCTTGGAAAGAAAAAGCACAATACTCCACCAGAGTATGTAAACAATGCACCGGCGTTTGAATCAGGGAACTACGATCTCCAAATTCCAAAGCAGTAGATTATTTTGTCAATGCCTGTGTGACCAAGTAGTTAACACCAGTACATGTGTGTGCCTGACCTCGATGTAAATTTTTTAAAAGAAAAAATGCTTCACCTAGTGCATTTGGACTGCTTGTGTAATTCGGTTGGTTAGTGTTTTCTCAACCTTAATTTTATGTGTAAAAACTTTACATTAAACCTTATTTTTCATACCTCAGCTTAACCGTAAATTAAGCTAATAGAAATTTGTTCTATTTGGATTATAAATCTATTAATCAACAATTGAAATAAGAGAAAATGAGAAACTTCGATTTTAATATTTTATATTTATGCTCTGCCTTCATTTTAGTATGCATGATTTAATATTTTTAAAAAATTATTTGATGAAATTAATCTTAAAATATAAAATTTATACGAAAGAATAAAAAATAATTATTTTTATAAAAAGACCTTCTAGTTTATAAGTAATAATACAAGACAATTAATGAGTACTGTCATTTCAAAGCAATTAGTCTAATTACTAAGTGTATCATGATATATAAATATATTAACCTTATAATAATATTCAATGTAGGTGATATCTTATATGATTTTTTTAATATTTTTAATAATATATTATATTTTATATTGACAAACAAAATCAAGTCAAACAAGGTTGACCAACCCTCCAACTCACTTTCAAAATCATGTAAATTCAAAATGTTAACCCAATCTGATTAAAAATTAGGTTGGGTTAGCCAAACAATTTAGATTAAAAGTAAACCTATTTACACCATAGCAAAAAGATAGGAATGTGAAAGAAAATCATTATTTTCATTCAACAGTAAAACTTTTCCATTTATGTAACTATTTTTTATTTTTTTTCATTTGTATCAACGAT
The DNA here is from genome assembly GCA_035584095.1 of Annona squamosa. NCBI lineage: Eukaryota > Viridiplantae > Streptophyta > Magnoliopsida > Magnoliales > Annonaceae > Annona > Annona squamosa. Next base: position 62,064,259 of record JAXCLR010000063.1, on the reverse strand, counting down.
TTTTTAAAACCAAAGTTGTTAAATACTCCCTGAAGAGTGAAAGCTCTTAAATATTTCTCCTGGAAAAGATTCTTTTTAATATGTAAAATATATTAAAACACATAAGTAAGAAAACAAAAAACAAAAAAATAACTCACTTCTTTTTTACATTTTTTAGGATTAATTTCAAATATAACTACTATATTTTAACTTAACATCAGATATGCTAAAGTCTTTCAAAGAAAAAAAAAATTCCAAATATGCTCAAGAAGTTTAAAAATTTAAGATACACCCACTAAGTATGTTAGAATTGTCAAATATACCAAAACAATAACCGAAATTTTATAAATTCTGAAATTACCCTTGAATTGAAGATTTTACTAATCTCAAATGTATCTAATACATTTTTCCTTAATGGCAATTACTCACTAAGTATGCTAGAAAAATCAAATATACCCAAACGGTCGTAGACATTATGAGGGGTTTTTGTTGTGACTGAAAAGGACCATAAAACACATGAGATATCATTAAAAAAAATACTTGTTGATATTTGAAATGCTAATTTTTCGTATTTTGGTAATTAATCAAGCTAGAAGAGCTCCCCACCTTGAGAGTTTTTGTTTGCAACAATAGCATCTGATAGAAGTGATTTTGTAAAAAGACATTCAAACAGCAATAACAGCAGAAGTCATTGAAACGAACCAAGGCCGCCTAGTCCATGGGAGGTAGGAGCGTACTAAAGATTTCAAGATAGTGGTTGCATTGAAATGCTACAGTGATTGTTAGAAATGCTGGACTGGACGCCACGGAGGTAGTGCTAGTGCTAGAATCCGGTTGCTATCTTAGTTATCCTTTTTCATTGTGAGGTACTAAAAATAAAAATACAATCTTCTATTGGATAATTTTGGCATCGGCCAAAATTAACTCATCTAAAATACCATGATTCCCCTCTTAAGGTATATTTTGAAATGAGTAAAACTTTTGATGAAAAGTTTGGAAGAGTAAAAGTTATCAATTGATGTGATATGATAAAAGTAATGATGAGTAGTAAAGATAATAAAGTTAAAATAGATAGGTAAGATGTATGAATAGTTGTGCAGAAGTGATTGAAAAGTAATATAGTTGTATAGGAAAATGTGAAAAAAAAAATGTGATAGTTCTGGAGAATGAAAAGTTTTAGATTAAAAAGTTTTAATTTGATATTTTTTTAATCATTATCAAACTTACCCTTACCTGACAATAAGGGCCTATTTCAAAATTGTACAAGATTTTTTAATAAAATCTAAATGGCCTCCGTTTGCGTCCGATCGCTGTGAGTTGTCGGATCCCATGACGTGCTAATAGCCGTTCGATGGAAATTTTCCGGCGTCTCCCTCAATCAGACAGCGACTGTCGCAAGGGGGTGATTTTTTAAAAAGCCACACCATTTTGCCTGGGCTCCCGATCTCTCGCCTTTTCGCATTCCGCCATTGCTCCCAATCTCGCCCTCTCCCATTCCGCCATTCTGCCCGAGCTCCCGATCTCTCTTGTCCTCTCTCATTACGCCTCAATCTCTCCCATCGTTGCAAGGCGCAAGGTCTGTTTTTTGCCGCCATTGTGAACATCTCTCCTCTCTCGTCTCTCTTGTCTGACAGTAATCACTCCTCTCCCGTTCCTCTTCTCCGGAGAGTAGGCAGCCTTCGTTCTTGCGTGCAATAATCTTTTTTGAGCCAGATCGTACCAATCACTCTTCAGCGTCACTCCCAAGTCTGGCTTCCAATTCCATTTCCTTGTGAAATCCTAAGTAAGATCAGAGCTCTTCTGCTGTCACTCACTTCACCGCGGTCAAGCCGTTGTCTCGGCTTCTCTACAATCATCGTGCCATCGATGGAGACTGCATCTTCTTCGTTCATTCCCATTAGCAACGCTCCCGCCGCCATCGACCCAAAGTCTCTGCACAGGTACCGAATCCTCGCCGACAAGCTCTACTTCAACAACCCTCCCACCAAATAATCCAAAAAACGAAAAAAAAAAAATCAGGGGGAAGAACAATGAATGATGAGATATTGAAATAGAATTCCTCTGTTGAATTTTTTTAGGCCGGGTTGATTTACTCGCCTTTGTACAACATCGCATTTCTTAGAATAGAGAAGCTGTAAGAACTTGATTTATCTAACTGTTATAGGCTATTGATTCATTTTCAATGTGTGATGGTTCAGATGCATGCATTGGCAGTTTTTCCACACAATGTACTTGGCTGGGGATGAACTGTTGGATGATGGGCATGGGTCTGCCAGTGACTAAATTAAATTCGGAAGCATTCATTAGATTAACATGAAGGCTGCATTGTTGATTTTGGATGGTTGACTACTAGTAAAATTTTTCCACCTGCCTCTAGTAAGTCCATGAATCAGCTGGATAGGGAACAACTGATGGATGAGTTTGGTTGTGGCTGCCTTGATTCATTTCTTCTGCTGCTGCAGCTTCTTCATTTTTGCATTTACTTTTGCATTTGTAATCATGCAGGCATCTAATTCATTAAAATGGGGTCGAGTGTGTGAGTTTTTTATGAAGGATGGAATTTTGGCCAAAGAACGATGGGAGAAACCAGGGCGGAAAGGGAGAGGGGGAGTTGGCAAAATGGTAGAGGGCGAGAGAGATTGGGGGCTCGGACGGAATGGCCGAATGAGAGAGAGGTTAGAAGTAATGGTGGAATGGCGGAATGGGAGAGGACAAGGGAGATCAGAAGCTCAAGCGGAACGGTGGGATGGGGTTTTTTTGAAAATTTTCCCCCAATTCGCTGTCTGTCTGATGGAGCGAGGCGCTGGAAAATTTCCATCACACGGCTATTCGCGCGCCCGCCCAATCCTACAGCTCACAGTGACCAGATGCAAATGGAGGCTACTTAGCCCGGCTGCAACAGATCACATCTCAAAATATAATGATATATATTAGGAATGGAAAATTTTGTTTTCGAAATATAAAAAATTGTATTAGAAATTAAAAAAACTTAGGAGTTGAAAAAATTTCTTAGAAATAAAGATATAGATTACATTCCAGAATCTTATATGGCTTGAAACAGGAATGTAGCTGGTGGTGTAGATATATTTGGGTATCTTTGGCATTTCCAACATATTTAGTGATTATATATGGAATTAAGGTCAAACATTACGCTTGGTATTAACCCAATCTAAGTGTAATTTTGGCATTTATAAAAAGTCTACTACTGGTATATTTGGTTGGACGTTGAGAACTAAACCTTCTCTTCGTATAAATAGATCAGCTATATTATATTCGGCGGTCACGTTATGACACATCATACGCATGTTTAAATCATGCAGCAACAAATCAAGCCAGCAGAGATCCAATTAGGATCGAAGGGGGAAGTAAGAAGAAATGGAAGCTGAGCTTCTAAGTTTAAATTCGGCGAAAGCTCTGTGCTGGGCGTCTTCTCCGTTCAATAAAACAGTCAAACAGCAGTGGCATGCTGTGCCTTCTGTTGCTAACTGCAGGAACAAACCGTCCATCAATAATGTTTCGAAAGGAAGGCTTTGGAATCGTATTTGCAGCATAGAAAAAGGAGAAAATAAGAAGGATGATGTGACCGCTCTTTTTCAGCTATACTGACCGGATGTGCTTCAGGACGAACTTGCAACTTCAGACGACCCAGTCGAAGATAACGGACTACCGTATTTCTGAATCGTTTCGTCGTCCATAGGCCAAGATGCTCCTGCCATTACAGCTTCGATCTCCCATGTCTCACGAGGCAGATCTGTTAAGTTCTCACATCCATTTGAAGTAACATGCTGAAAAAATTAAAAATAAAAAATAAAAACAAC
>JAXCLR010000063.1:62040167-62051218 GCA_035584095.1 Annona squamosa | reverse complement strand
ATGTAATACATGTATTAATTTTTTTCATTTTTTAAGACTTTTAGATATTTTTCCGAATTTTTAAAAATTAGTAGCATTTTTAGTAATTTTACTGATTTTTAATTTTAAAAAATCTAAAAATCTCTAAAAATAGTAAAAAATTAATATATAAATTAAATATACTTAAATTAATAGCTTTATGAAAAAATTTAAAAAAATATAGTACACTTAGATGCATTAAACCTCAATATATCCAGGTATATACGATTCCACCTCCTGCTCTGTGCATCCGGATATATAAGATTTCACCTCCCGTGAGTCCTGAAGCAAGATTCTTTTTTTATTTATTTTTTATAAACTCAAGTTATGTATATTAAGCGTAAAAACCAAATTTTAGTATTTTTGATGCTATTAATCATTTTTTAACTCTTAAAAATTAAAAAATACTTTAAAATTTTTTAAAAATGATCAAATTTGGTTTTGTAAGTTATGGGTAACGTACGAAACTTTTTGGCGTTTTTTCGCTGGTAAAATTGAGTTGCTGTCCGCTACTGTGGAGGTCGTGTGCAACATGCATGGTGGTGTTTGCATTACTATAAGTTACCGGCATTAAATCCTAGTGGGCTGGTGGTGTGTGCATTACTTTAAGTTACCGGCATTAAATCCTAGTGGGCTGGTGGTGTGTACACTACTATAAGTTACCGGCATTAAATCCTATTGGACAGCATCAGCCGAAAATGCATTTAATTGCTGCCAGTAATGCAACGTTGGGGAGAGGTATGCAACGGTTGAGATTACTTATTGCGTCGCACTTGCAACACGTGGGGAGCCTTGCCATCTCGATCCCTAAGCTCCTCTTTCCTCTCCTCATCTGCGCCTTCTCTAATTCTGCGTCCCTGACATCTCCAACACACGGACATGCTTGGTGTGAAAGCATGAAATTATGTGTTTTCTATTTCGGTGCTCGTCCTTGAAAAGTTTTACACTCTGGGTGGAGTTTTTGTATTTACCAAACAGACCTTAAATACACTTAACTCTATATATTTATAAAACATCAAAAAAATAATTATAAGAAAGTCTCATGGTCGGATGCATATGATCCTCCTCCATTTATAAAACGGCTCCTTTTAAAGAGAAATTTGCATGAAGTGACCACCACTTTTTTTCCCTTAACAAGAAGCAAGTGGAGTGTGTTTTGCATTTAAGAAAAATTGTCTATTCAAAAAATTTTAGGTGAGTTTGGGAGTAATAAGAAGTTTTTATATAAACAATTTTTAAATTAATAGAAAATAATGTAGTACAGTAGACGTAATGATAAAAAATAAAAAGAATAAAGTTAAAATAGATACATTAATTATATGGGTAGCTATGTATAAATGATTAAAAAATTAAGTAATTATACATGAAGATGTGAATAAATGATTAAAGAATATAGTAATTATGAATAACAAAAAGTTTTAAATTGAAAAAATTTTATTCCAAAATTTATTCTTATAAATGAACATATCTGGATCTGAAACTTTTCATTTTTATGATTATGTTATTTTTAATTAATAATTTATATTTTCCTATACAATTATGTTAGTGTTCAATCACTTTTCACAATTAACTATATAACTACCCTAGATTTTTTAAATCTACTATTTTTAATTCTTATCATTCCTTCTAACATATTATATTAATTATCTTGTTTCATAAATTGTTACATTAATAGTTTTTCATTCAAAAGTTTATTCATTAACAAACACACCCTATTTAAAACTATTTATTTAACTAACAAAAAAATTAAGTTAGTTGAAAATTTATAACTAATAATCTTAAAAAAATAAAGTTGTGAACCAGATACACTTATACTTGCTGTGGATTATGTACAAATCTAAATAATATGATTTTTTATAGAATGTTAATATTAATGAAACAAAATGTGATATAGTTTGAATTTAAAATAAAAGTCAAAAAAGCGAAAAATACAATCGATTACATGGTGCACTAGGTTGGATTAAAGAATTTGTCCCTAGTGCCAATTCATTTGCGTGCTTAATGAAGTGATGACTTCTTTCTGGTATGGAGGTACCTTATCGAATTTCCTGTACGATCTTTTTACCCTATTATGTGCACAAAATTTGCAAAATTTGAAGCATGTCTTTACGAAATTTAAGTCCATTTCAATGTTCCGGGCATTAATTTGAATATACACGTACCAACGTAAGTACCAGGGGAACGGCAGCCAAACGCAGTTTTGACTTTTGACGGAGAAAGCAAGGTTTTCGAGTGCCGGACGTTTACAGGAAATGTTTCAGTACAACTGATGCATTGAAATTTTCAATGCGAAATCTTTTTTTTAATATATTTTTTGAATTTTTTTATAAGATTATTAATTTAGGTATATTTAACTTACGTATTGAGTTTTATTATTTTTAAATATATATAAATATATTTTTTTGATTTTTAAAAATAAATATATTTTAGTCACTTAAAATGGCTAAAGTACCCCTTGAAAAAAATGAAAAAATATATGTACATATCTAATAACAGTAAAATTTGACTTATAAATTAAAGAGAAATGATCCTGTTAATCCGGGCTAAGTAAATGTCTCACTTATCTTATCTCAAAAATCTTATTTAAAACATTTTTTTACTTTTTTCTTCATACACTTGTTTATCTAAGCAGATTTAATAAATAAACCAAATTTTACCATTTTTGGATATATGCATATATTTTTTAAGATTTTTAAAAATAAAGATATTTTAAATATATTAAAAAATACAACTAGATAACTGTTTAAAAAAATTCAAACATATATATTAAAAACGAAGTTTTGCACATGATGCATTGAAATTTCAATTCAATAGGATGCATTAAAACATTCTCCGACATTTACATGCTCCTTTTTTTCTCCCCTTTTCACAAAAAAAAAAAAAAAACACACACACACACACACAACAACAAGCACGGCCTTGCTAGAGACTAGAGAGATAAAACAATGATTATATTTGGTAACAAATATTCTCATGGGATCATAGGATGGGGTGAGGAGTGTGAAGTTGTATATTTTGGGCATGCTTGGCAACACGCAAAAATTTTCAATTTAAAATTTTCATCTGTTATAATTATCTTTATTTTATTTCTTTTTCACATCTTCTTATAAACTATTATATTTTTCAATCATTTCTACATAATTACTCATAAAACTATCTCTTTTAACTCTATTATCGTTATTCTTCGCTATTGCCACAATCATATCACATCATTATTGTTCATTTCAAAAACTTTTTCACAAAAATCTTTATAAAAAAAGTTTTATTATCTCTTAAGTACACACTTTGAAAATTGTGTAATTAATAAGAAATAATAAAGATAATATTGAAATAAATATGATGGAGGTAGTTGATAAGAGAAATAATCGGAATGTATGGATAAACAATATATAATTTTTAATTAGAAGAGTTATTGACTTGAGAAACCATGCCCTCACTATTTTCCATTATTACTCATATCCGCAGCTTTCCAAACAACTCCCGAAATCTTTTGCATGTCTTCTCTCTCTCCTATGTATCTCTGGGCTGGAAAAATTTTTAGAAAGTAAGGAAGTTGTGTAAGATGATATTAGTAATGAGCAAGTAAAACAAATAAAGTTAAAATAAATAGAATCTTTTAATAAAAATATATAATTGTCCAAATGTAAATATAATAACATAAAAATAAAGTAATTAAGTAGCTAATATATTAAATAATATCAAAATGTACAAGGAATAAGTGGAATTTTTTTGTGCATAGGGAATGATAAAACTTTAAATAAGATAAAACGACATGACATGGCACAAAGAATAAAAATAAAGTTAAAATAGATAAAATAATTTTATGGACAACTATGTATAAATGATTGAAAATAGGATCATTTATATAAGAATCTATAAAGAAATAAGTTTAAAATAAGATAATTGCAAATAGTGAAAAATTAAGATTAAAATATTTTGGTTAAAATTTTTTTTTTATAAAACAAACACACCTTAATTTTGTGTGTATTTCAAAAGTGATAAACTTTTAAATAAAAAAATTTTAGTCAAACAATTTTTAAAACGTGAAAATGACGCATTATGATGTGGGTAATAATTCAGGGTAAAGAAAATGAAATTAAAAATTAGATAAATTAATTCTATAGATAGTTGTGTATAAATGATTAAAAAGTTTGATAATTGTATAGAAAAACATGAATACATAATTAAAAATAAACTAATTGTCAGAGATAAAAAATTTTATGTACAAACAAACACATTTAAAAATAGGATGTTACGACATGGCATCCATTTTCACACATTCACTGCAGGGGTTTTTAGCCTCGAAATTAACATGCCACGTGCTTGAATACAACATCCAGAAAAAAGACTTTATGTTCTGATTTTTAATTTAGAAATGCTTTTAACTTCTGTAATTTATCTGATGAATAGAATCAGAAGTAAAAGATATTCTTTAAAGCATGCGAATGGTAAAAATTCAACTTTGAAAAAATGCATGAAGAATAAATTTATTTATACATATTAAAAACCCGTTTTATAATAAAAATTATACAATTAACAGATCGGTAAAGTTGTAACTTAAATCTAATTTTATAGTAAGCCACAACAAAAGTTACTTTTGTTAAAAAAAAAAAATGAGAGCTAAAGCAAAACAGGACTCTTTAGGTCATCGGTACTAATACTACTGTTGCCTGAGCATGTAGAGTTTTGATGAAATCTAGTGCTTTGATGAAATCTAGTGCAATAGTACTAGTATTTTTCTTTTAATATTATAATATATTATCTTAATAATTTTATTATTATCTGTATGTTTGAGTCTCATGGTATTTCGTGCTATATTTTACCATAATCGCATCGAAATTTAATTTGTGTTTTTAACACCTCCAAATTATATGAATGACGTGGTAATGGGTAGAAAGTTAAAAAAGAAAAGTTCCTTTCCCTTCTTAGCTAGCTAATAGCCAATAAAGGGTCCTGTTTGGGAATCGTTGAAATTTATTGACGTTTCTACGGAGATGAAAAGCCGTCAAAACTGTGTTGTTCGTACAGTGCGAGGTATAATGTCATTAATGCTGTTGATAACTTCAACGCTCGTTAAGTAAAAAAATATATTAGTTCACGGGATAATACTTTCACCGGCTGCCAAGTGTCTACGGTCAACATGCGTTAGGCGTCCTTGAATGCCTATTTACAGTACAGCTTTTTCCTGTTGCAGCTTTAATGCTCACTAAATAGACAACTTTTCTCAACACTCATTTACTTTTTAAAAGTTTTATATTCAGGGTCTGTTTGGCAATCCAGAAAACCCATCATTTCGAGTAAAACTTTTCAAACCTGGGCGTCGCAGGTAAAAAACCCGTCGTTTCACTCGTCCGATACCGCAGCTTTCTCCCGTCCTGTGTACGACGGCAACTGGTGTCGGGTACGGCGACGAGCAGGTGCATCTCGAGGTCAAAAGTAGGGTTTCACGCATCGCCCTTTAACCTCTTTCTTCTCATACACAGCGCCGCCGTCGACCTTATGCCCTGAGCGACAACCATTCGTAGGCGGAAACGAAAACTGCAGCGGTCGTCTCCCGAAAACCCACCTTGCCTGCACAAGCTGCGGTCGGCGTCGTCTTCGAATGGAAGGATTAATCCTCCCTCCACTCCACCGGCACCGCTGCATTCGGACGCATCGGAGGCATCCGTCAGCTCCCCCTACAAACGGCAGAGACAAGTACATGTAGTTTTCAAAACCCCTGTAATGTCGTGTTCAGGACACCTAATTTGTTGCTTATGATGTGCCGGTGAGAGACCCCACATCTGTCGAATTGATTGAGTCGTGCAATTCATGACATTTTGATTCCGGTTCCCTTCCCCACTGTAATTTTTCTGAATGATATGCATGCCAATTTGTTTTTTCTTTATGCAATTGATTAACACATGCTGGTTTCCCCCTTTCGGCTGGTTAGGCGCATCGTTTTCTTCCAGGAAACAGAGTGTTCCTTTGCATACCATGCTGCATATGTCGTCTTCAATTTTGAATTCAGTCCCCTGTGCTCAAGTAGCTTATCTGCTCATGATGAAAACCGGATCATCTTTTAAATTGTGTTGGTATGTTTTGAAATTCAATCATTCCCGCATTACGGAGAAACACGTTGCTGCCTGCATACACTCACAATGCTCCATAAGTAAAATATGAAATAACTTTCAGATGTGATGAACTTTGTGGGGAAACAAATTAGAGAGAAAATCCAGCATATACCCTCAAAGAATCCATTTTTCAAGCATCGAGAATATCTTCATTCTATTCTTCTGTTATCCATGAACAATCCTTTAATCGAATCTCAGAGGGAGATCCAGCAGCTAGGGGAGACAAAATATGATTGCATCTCCGTTCTCATAAATTTTGCAATGTGTTAGTCATGTCTCCAATCAGCCATGCGTCCCTTTTGTTTATCACGTTGGTTTAACCATGCATTTTATTGTCAGACACAGATTCTCCTGTGCATTCATAAAGTTGTGGAAAGACCTTTCAAGCATTTTATTATCATATCAACAAAAGAATGTTGCTACCAATGGGCTATAAAATTTGACTCCTTCTATCAAAGGCTTTTATCTTAAAGGATGTAAAATTAGTGTATAGAATACAATGTCAAATCCTTTTGTAATATTCCTTTTGAACTCAATTAATGGAATTATATGTTTTGCTCTTTAGTCCAAACCTTCATAGATTTATATAACAGAAGTACTAAAATAATTAAGCATTGTTTTCTTGAAACCACAAATTGGAAGTTTACCAAAAAGAACTCCAGCACAAACCAAATTGAAAAGCGGTAACACATGTCAAATGGTCAATCAAATTTGAATATATTGGCTGCTAGTCATCCCAAAATGCATTAGGATAGTTGTAAATCCAAATCTAGACATAGCAGTTACTTTGGTCTGTCAAGAGCCAGTCAAAATCACACAAATAAAATGCTGCTATCAGCTTTCGATTTAATTGAATAATTCAAAAACACAAATTGGAATTTTAGTATATTGCCATGATAGAGTTGATAAAGTACCTAATTGTATTAATATGCAAGGAACCATGGCTGAAACTGTTTCACTCCTTGTGATCCATCGCGAAGAAGAATCAAAACAGCAACAGGAGTATTATGAAGATTAGCTTTATAAACTGGTCCATATCCACCTTCACCAATCTTTAATTTCTCACAGAAATTATCTGTTGCCTTCTCAATATCTTGAATTGCATATCTTCTGAACATGACATCTGCAGACAATGAATCCAACACCTGCTCTGCCTCAAGCAGAAATCTGCTGTCATTCTTCTGCACCTTGATTCCAGTTGCAGCTTCCCCAGAAAATGATGTTGATTCCATTTCCCTCTTCGTAGTAGAATTCAATGGACTGATATTGTAGACCTAGGAGGGGAAAATGGATTTGCTTAACTGCAGGGAGCAGACAATCTCGGAGAGCTAAATAACAGCAAGACGATTTTTGGTCAAAATCCAAAGTGAAAATAATCCGATGGCATTAGAAAAGTATTAGAAACATGTTTTCTATTTGCTTTTCACTTTCAGTCAATTGAGGAATGGAAATTAAGAAATTTTGAGATATTCTTTGGGATTAATATCAAATTTTCAGTTGCTCAACTAATCATAATAGTACAACAGCAGAAATTGTACATAGATCATTCAAAAAATGAGCTCAAAAATAGAATGATGAATTCAAAGCTTCCTTTGCAATTGCAAAGAACAAGAAAAACGTATCCCCAGTTGTATCCAATTTATGCATCTTATCTGCTGAACCATAAACAGTATAGTTTTATGAAGGTGATGAGAATTTATCCCTTTTATCCCTCAAAGAGCCATGTTTAAGGGAATGGACCATGAAATTTCTCAAACTTGTATTCAGGTAAAACAATGATATGGTCAGCATCTACCCATTATAGCTGAAATTATCCCTAAACAAGCAAAAGGGAACTAGCGTCTTACAACTCTGTTGCTAGAGCATACTTTCAACTCTGTTTTTCCTTTTTTAATTTTTTGTGATTTTTCTTATTATTTGCTTGAGCATACTTTCAACACTGTTTCAAAATTTAGAATAGCAATGATTCACCTGCAGAATGGTTTCTGCTGTCCATGGTACCATCCAGCGTTCCCCATGAGATCTTAAGATGAGCATGTGTGAAGATATTACTGATTTTTTAATTGCAATAAGTTTAAATTAAGGTTTAGCTTTAAGTTTTATTTTTCCCTTCGGTTATAGATAATATTTACAAGAATAGGTATGTTAGTACATATATTATTCTAATAAATGAAGTAAAAGGGATAATTTAAACTTAAATAAATGATAAATGTTTTAAAGTCTAACTATTCCACAATTTGTTGAATAAAAATCTGAATAAAAGAAATGAAACATGAATCATAGTGAGCACTTAAATGAAGAATCAATTAATGTTTCAAACCAAGTAGTACCAAAAACAGTTGCTGTTGGAACATAGAATTGATAATTCAAGACAATAAAAAAATTAGAAAAAAAATGGTAAACGCAATCCAAATATGATGAAATAAATGGAGCTTTTAGAATTTCGTGTGACGGTTGAATTTCAATTAAATTGAAAATTTTATTTATTAAAAATTACTCTAATTATGTTATATAAGACAAAAAGGTAGATAAGTAAAGAACAATATATACATAGGATAAGTAAACAAAAAGATGGTGTATCAGATAAGTGGAACAAAATGAAATTACTAAGGTGGATCAGTGGTAAAATATAAAAGATAAAAATGATAAAAAATATGAAATAATCTAAAGGTGATGTCAATAACTAATAAAATGAGAAAAGAAAACTAAGGGAGTTTGTGTATATTAAACATAGACTTGAACTGACATTAATCAATGAAGTTAAGTTTTCTTAAATCAAGACGACAAAAGAATGAGGGAAAATCCAAAAAATGGTATTAATGAAGCAACCAAGACATAAAAATATTAGAAATTCTGAAAGCACAGTTCATGGGTGTATAAAATGAATGATGCAATAAAATACGTATAGCTTAGTCATATACGACGAAAATAGCTTAAGATGACAATGCTATTGATATTTTATTTTTATTTATTAATTAAATATTTTATCAGTCACGGATTAAATTCAAAAGCTGTATGACCTTAATTTGCATTATTTGTAAAAAAAAACTTATAATTTTAAATTGAATCCGTATTTTAATTCTTTATTTGCAATTTGAACGTGATCCAAAATCAATCTTAGCCTAACTCATTTTGTAAATAGCAGGTTAAGGTTAGGTTAACCTTGAAACTACACATAATACACGGTTGGAAACAAAAGTATTTAAAATAGAATTAAAGTTGGGTCGACATTGAAGTAGAATTAGTCTGAAGTTCTAAGGATCTCACTGAAATCAACAACCACCACCCATAAAAGTACTTATAGACATCGAAGACTTCCGAAGAAGACTCCAAGACTCCCTTCTCCTTCGAGATTTTAGGGCACTATAAAAACTAGTAAATCTACACAAATTTCAAAGAGGTGAATCAATCTATGCATCAATGTAGATGGAGGGGAAAAATTTAATTGTGGCGCTCTAGACACCATTCCCTTTCCCAAAATAGAGCTAGCCCACATCTTCTACTTTCCATTCTCAGCCTTTGCTGTTTGAATTTTACTGTATATGATCCCTTCGGGCTTGAGTTTTGCTTCTTCTCTCTACTAAATTAACGCTTGTTTGGACATTTTAAATTGTTCAATTGCCAGCTGAGGTATGCGCCCATTCGCCCCGTGTTAGGATTGTCATTAGCTACTTTTTTGGCTGTTTTTAGTTAGCATTTTATTCTTTCTAAATTGCTAATGGAAGCTTCTTGTGGTCATATGCGTAGCATTTAACCGAAATATGGATTCAGTACCCGGCTCCTCATTTGCTCCAGTAAATGATGAGGTACAAAATTGGTGCACACAATTTTGTGCGCGTCGTAGGGCGGTCATTTCCTTAGGGGGGGCTTTTGTGCTTGGTGAAGATGAAGAACGTGGGAGTGAAGAGTTCACTAATCGTTAGGGGTGCAAGTCGGTCCGGGTACCCACGGGTCGACCCGATGGGTACCCTAAATCGGTTCGGTTCGGTTCGGATTTCGCTACCCACCGGGTCGGTTCGGTTCCGATTCTGAAATACCCGTAGGAATTTGGGTAGGGTCGGTTCCAGGGGCCGGGTACCCGGAACCGACCTGGATTGCATATAATATATATCTTATATTCAGTGACTTCCCTTGGTGCCCTAGCCCTAATCCTGTTTCCAAACAGACCAAACCTCTCGTATTCAGTCGGCGACGGCGATCTCGATTCCTGGCTTCGACCTCGAAAAAGATCCATCGCCCTCTGCTCTCCCTCCGAGTACCTCTCTGCAACTTCGATCCATTGGCCATCGCCCCTTGCTTTCGTCGTCTCGTCATCAATCAAGATTCCAAACAATCGGCCGCTGCCGTCACCGTTGACTTCCTTCGTTCCGGCCTCAAACCACGCCATCTGCAACCTTGATCATTGGAATGGAATTTCCGTTGTATCTACCACATCCATTTTTTTCCACATTCGAGTCACGTTTTCTACATTTAGTCAACCAGAAATTTGAAAAAAGAAAATGCTACAAGTCTAGATAGGGATTTGGCTATGTTTTCACTATTTTCAGTGCCATGTGTTTGCCAGAGCATTCGAATTCACGGTCTTCCTTCTAGTCCTGCACATAATTCCATGACATAGAATAGTCCGACTGCTCGCACCCGAGAGAGAGAGAGAGAGAGAGAGAGAGAGAGAGAGATGGGCAATGGAAGCTCGAGGAATGGTGAAGAACATGCCGATGGGAGCAATGGATCCTGATCATCTCTTTTCTCCAGATTCCAGAGGCATTTGCACCAGCTTAGGCATGAAAATAGCTCTGCTTTGAGCAACCTGCTTCGGAATATTGCTACTGAGGATTTCGCTGGTATCGCTCGCATCTAACTTATAGAAGTAAGTAGTTGCTATTTTTGGAGCTCTAGCTTCTAGATTTTCATTAATTTTTC
>JAXCLR010000063.1:62001225-62034991 GCA_035584095.1 Annona squamosa | reverse complement strand
GTAGTTATGAAGAGTGAAAAGTTTTAGGTTGAAAAGTTTTAATTGACAAGTTTTGGCCCCAAACAAACACACCCTAAAACCCTATAATCGAGCAACTTGGGTTGGGCTCAACCTGAACCCAACCCATTGAACGTTATTTCAAGTAGTGTTAAAATTACCCAATGTTGAATTAGAGCTTAATTTTCGGAGTTCAACCCAAATTATATACAACTTCTATATTTTATATTCTACATAAATTCAGCCACATTTCTCTTATATATATTATATTTATTTTATACCATATATAAGCATTGTTCCTCCCGAAGTTCAATTATACAATATGATATTTTTATATTTTCTTTTCGTAAATAAGAGTTTCATTTAGTGGTAGCTTCAAAATAACAAAAATGAAATATATTTTTAGAACTCGAGATGTATTATTTTATAATATAACTTAACTACTTGTGTGGGATGTTATCATTTGATTATTTCAATACGATATTGGTGGTTTGATGTTTATTCTACTTAAAATAAATTTATCATAATCATAGTTGACTTAATCCCATGATTGTTGGATTTTTTTATTATGATTGACATTATTAAGCTTTTCTATATAATTAGATATAAATGCCTATGTGTATAATTATGATATTAATAGACTATTAGTCTATTCTTGTTTTTAAGAAATGACTATTAGTCCATTTAATATAAAAAAATGTTTAAATGATATTTTTCTTCTTTATATTCTTAAGTACTCTTGAATTTTTGCTTGAAAATATAAAATTATCATTTTTGATTTTTTAATGATATATTTAAAGTCGAATAAGTATAAGATAGATTATAAATATATGAAATAATTTCAACCTGAATTCTAATATGAAATTCGACTTGAGCTAGAATTTTAAAAATAAAGTTAAACTTAAGATTTCAAAAATAGTGTTAGGATTAGGGTTGAGGCGAAATCGAATTTTATGAGCCCGAGTTGTACCTATCAAACCTGATTTATATATTAAATACACTTAAATAAATAAGTATATTAAGAAGAAAACAACAAGCTCGCAAATAAATTTTTTGAAGTGGGTTAAGTAATACATTTGCTTAGCCCGCGGGCTAACAAAATCAGTCATGTAATTAAAATGCATTTGGTTAGACTATGACATCCCGGTTAAAACATTATACTAGAAGACAAAAAAGAGTTCATTCCAGTATGTTTAGAAAGCCATAATTTTTTTTTTATTTTTTTTTGCCACGAAAGTTGTTGAATTTGTAAAAAAAGATGTGATATACCCGGGTAGTGATAAGAAATAACAATAATATAATTCAAAAAATAAGTTAATTGTGTAGAAATGATTAGTTTGAATATGTGAATAAATGCTTAAAAAATAAAGTATTTGTAAAAATTGAAAATTTTTAAATTAAATTTTTTTATTATAGCCAAACATCCCTTAAGATTCATTAAGGTGATATCTACGGGCCTATTTAAGAAAAAAATAAAATTAAAAATTGCTTAGTTTATATATTAATTTCAAAATTATGCTTTAGACGTCTAAATCATTATCCATGTGTGGGAAATTGATCTTATAAAATTAAAAATCATCAAATTCTAATTCTCATGATGATGGATTTAAGTTTTTTCCACACAATTTATACTCGATTATGCGCATTTTGAAGGAGGCATGACTCACGTAAGTTTGCTATTGTAATGATTTGTGATATCTGATAAAACAAAGGATTTCAAATAATATAATGAGTTAGATTGATATTTCATTATCAATGTAGGGCTCCTTTGCACTTGTTGGCGTCATAAATGCGAGGAACCAACTTCCAACCCGCCCTCTAGCGGATCTCTTTATCTAATAATATAAAATTATATAAGATTAGATATACGTTACCTTAAATGAAAAGTATTATGTTTTTAATGTAGGTATATTCATAAAATTATAAAGGAAAAGCGGTAAAAAAAAAAAAGTAGCCGTAAAATATAGCCCGTAATGAAACAAGTAAGGGTATGTTCGGTAATGTTTAAAAAATATCATTAAAGTTTTTTAATTTAAAACTTTTAACTCTTCATAACTATCATATGTTTTAATTAGTTATTAACATTTTCTTATACAATTATTATACTTTTCAATTATTTTTACATAAATAATTTATCTATTTTAATTTTAATTTATTTACTCTTAATCATCACTCATATCATATATCCATATTATATTATTTTATCATCTTATTTTATGATTTTGACTTGATAATTTTTTTTAATTTTAATTTATTTAGTCTTAATCATTACTCATATCATATATCCATATTAGATTATTTTATCATATTATTTTATGATTTTGACTTGATAATTTTTTTTATTAATTTCTGAACACATCCTAAATTACAAGAATAATTAAGGATATTAAGTGTCCCTTGGTCGGAAGGAATTATAGTAAAATTTTCACTTTTTAATAATTTAAGAATTTCAGGCATTTTCATTTTTAAAAAGTCAGGCATGATATAACATGTCTGGCGCGACTGCGAAACACTGGTTTCTCGTCCAATTTTTTTCCTTCCACGCTTGCCACATTTTTCAATTATTTCTCGACACATTTTTATACAACTTTCATATTTTTTGATTATGTACGTACACTTTCCCATATAACTGTCCTGTATATTTTAGTTTTATTTTCTTTAATATTTGTCATTATTTATATAGAAAATTTTGAAAATGCTGAGATAATAATATGATGTAAGGATTAATAAAAACAAAAACGAAACAGAGAGGACAATTGAATGGATAATATAAGAAATTATTCGAATATCCATTTAATAACGGAAAAAATTAATTACTGGTTAAAATATCAAATCACATGAAAAGGGTAGAAATGAGGGAAATTTATTTATTTCTTTTTTCGTTACTAAATAGAGCATATATATTAAGGGGAAATGCTATGGATACCAATGAATTATTTCAGTGTTGTTGTCTTGTTTTGACTTATTTTGATGTTTAAATTAAAATTTAATTTAATTACTTCATTCGAAATTAATTATTTTATCATGTTATCAAAAATTCAAAACTCGTTTTGATCAAATTTTAGATGAATCCCACTTATTTACAAATATTTGTAATCGGATTTGAAATATGAAGGTCACTTATGTTCGTTCCCAGGATTATTGGAACATTGCGATAATTCATATAATAATTTGCTTATACTTACGGTGTGCTTAAAATGTGACAAAACTTTTAGGATAAAAGTTTTTGAAAATTAATTGAGAACGATGTAGTTAATGTGGGTAATGATTAAAAAATTAGGCAGTTCTATAAAAAATTGCAAACAACCGATTAAAAAATGTGGTGAAAACGATTGAAAAATACAATAGTTATGATGGAGAAAAGTTTTACTTTTAAAAATTTTTGGGAAAAACAAAAACATCCTTAATACGTGAAGAACTTTAGATGGTATACAGGCTTAACGAATCTAAAATGGATATGTAAATTAAACAATTTCGTATGTTTATTTTACACTTTTTACTGTATGTAATTTTAAATAAATTCGGCAGATAATTTTTTATTTAATTAGAAATTTGAGCCCATACAAATGATTGAAATCGTTAACGATGCTATTACTTATTAGCAAAATGACAAAAGTATTAAGTATTTGCAAAATTAACCTTCAATGTTTGCAAAATAGCGAATTTCGACGTTTAAGTTTGAATATTATCAAAACTAACCTTTAGATTTAAGAATTTTACAAAAATAATTCTTTGCAAAAAACGGCAGTTCGAATTTTTTGTTTTGCCAAATTGACATTGCCCTCACTTCCATTCATAAATTTGCAAAATTAACCCTCTGCTTTTGTAAAATTATAAAAATATCCTCCTAAGTTTAAGTTTGAGAATTTAACCTATGGTAAAAACTACCATTTGCATTTTTTGTTTTATTACATCAGAATAGGAAATGCGTAAAGATATGTTCAAAATTTTCAAGATTTGAAAGACGCAAAATTTATTTATTTAATACAAGGAATGTTTATAAAAATAAAATTTTATTTAATTTTTACAAATTTTACCCTTTGACTATAAGGTTTTGCAATTGTTGTCTCGTATCCAGAACAAAGAGGATAAAGTTAAAATAAATAAGTTAGTTATGTATAAATTATTAAAAAATAAGATAATTGTATAGAAAAATGTGAATAAATAATTAAAAATAAAATAATTATAAAGTATAAAATATTTTTGATTGAAAAGCTTGAAATTGACATTTTTTATGGACAGCGAAACACACGCTTAAGTTCTGGTTGGCCAAGCGTTGAAAGGCTTTATCCGCACCTTTTTGCCTTTTATTGATTAAAATGGGCGTTTGGCGTAAAGCTTAAAACTCTTTTATCCGGTTGAAAATGCGAAACATTGTGATTCCACCGAGTTAGCAAATTCATGCTTCTCGAGTTTGCAAAAGCACGTCGTTGATGTAATGAGAGGATATTATAAGAGGTCGAAAATGCGAAAAATTGTGATTCCACCAGATTAGCAAATTCATGCTTCTGGAATTTGCAAAAGTACATCGTTAATGTTATGAGTGGATATTATAAGAGATGAAACTGAGGTATGGTATTCATGAGTAGATGAGTATCTTAATTGAATATGATAGATTTTGAGTCTTTGTATTTCTGTGGTATTATAACAGTCTAGAACCAATTTTCACGTTAAAGCCAGAGAGAATGACATATGGTTTATAAGTATATATGAGCTTAAACACAACGCAACATATTTTAAAATCTCGCAACTAAGTTATCAAGCCAAAGTCTACAATCTTAAATTGTTGAACGTATAAGCCCAAGATTATTTTATGGGTCTTTGTGTTATAAACAGCATTAAAGATTCAAACTAATCTCTCTCTAATTGATGTTAGACTTAGGCTCAAAATTAAGTTGAGTCATGGTTCAAAAATAAACTAAGTGTTAGTTGGTGGACAAGCTTAAATATGATGCAAAGCGATCATGCTCGGTTCAATGAGATGATGGAAATTCAAGGTTACGGTACCTAAGAACAATATGAATTACTAATATACGTTTAATATATATTTTATGTAATTTATCTTTTATAGTGAAGGACATAAATATATTATCAAATATATAAATTTTTTAAAATTAATTTATTATTTAGTAAATTTAATATATATAATTTAAAAATTATATTATTATCATCCTTACTATAAATTTTAAGTAAGACTTGTAATAAAATTACAGTTTTCAAATATAATATGAAGATTATTTTAAAAACTTTGATTCGTAATCAAAAACAACACTAGCCCTACTTTAAAAATATGAAAGATAAGTTTAGAACCATCCTAGCCTAAATGCGAAAATTTGTGATTCCACCATATTAGCAAATTCATGCTTTTGGAATTTGCAAAAGTACATAGTTAATGTTATGAGGGGATATTATAAGAGATAAAACTAAAGTAGGGTATTCATGAGCAGATGAGTATCTTAATTGAATATTATAGATTTGGATGTTTTATGTTTATGTGATATTATAATAGTCTAAAACCAATTTTCACATTAAGGTGAGAGAGAATGACATATGGTTTATAAGTAGGTATAAGCTTAAACACGACACGAAGTATTTTTAAATCACGCAACTAAGTTATCAAGCCAATGTCTGCAATATCAAATTGTTGAACGTATAAGCCTAAGATTGTCATATGGGTATTGGTGTTAAAAACTTTATTAAATATTCAAACTAATCTTTCTCTATTAGATGTTAGATTTAGGCTCAAACTTGAGTTGAGTAGTTGTTCAAAAATAAACCAAGTGTTAGTTGGTGGACAAGCTTAAACATGATGCAACGTGATCATGCTTGGTTCAATGAGATGATGGAAATTCAAGGTTACGATACCTAAAAACAATATTTAAGTTATTATTTTATTTATGTAAATGTATATTTTTGGAAGAAGTAAAAATTTATTTATTTTTATAAAATTTAAGTTTATTTAAAAAACTCTTCACAGTTTCAATAACAATTTATTTATTTTAATTAGGGGTGCAACTTGGGTCGGGTAGGTCCGGGTAGGGGTCGACCCTATCCTTACCCTATTTTAAAAAGCTCCTACTCTACCCTATTTTACGCCGAGTCGGTTCAAAGCATACCCTACCATATTTTTTTTAGGTCAGGTCGGTTTCGATTCCGGTTCTAAATTAATTTCATTAAAAATTCTTCAAGCATGTTGCCAAAATCTATTTTCAAGTCTGGATATTTGAATATCATGACCAAGTATAAACAATTTACCAAATCTGTTCCAAACATTTGCAAGAAATTCATAAAACAGTTAACAGACATATGAAACTTTTAACGAGAAATGAGTTGCCATTGCAAATGGTTAAAAATCATGAGCAAGAATACATGTTGCCAAACAAATGCACTAAACTGTCTAGATATCAAGTCATACCAAACAATTAACATATACTAGAAATTTCAACTTTTATAACTTTTAACAATCACGTGCATAACAATATATCTGAATATCAAGAAATCAAAAACAAAAAAAATCATTTAAACTGGGGCAAACTAAGGCAGATTTGAGGACTTAACCAAAGTAAATTTTAAATCGACAGAGAGGCGGCAGTTGAAGACCCATTTGAAATAGATTTGAAACCATTGTGGACTGAATCTCCAAACTCATTGAACCTTCGCATTTAATTAAGAAATACAATATTAAGATAGAAATTGATGAGTTTGATGCTTTCCAATGTTCCTTTTGTACTTTATTTTAACATTAAAATTGGCTTACTCCACCATCATATCATCATCCTTTTGAAAGTAAAAAATTTGAACTATTATCAACATTTGCTAGCACCAAAAGTTCACATTTGCCGTTTCTCCCAAAAAAAAATTCACATTTACCAATAAAGAACTATGCAAATGACTAGGTGTCGGATTTATTTATTTGAACATTGGATTTTGTATTTATCTGAAGATTATGAATTCGAGAAATCCATGAAGCATCTAAATCATAAACATAGGAAGCATTGATGAAGAACATTACCATCCACTACAGGCTTCAGTCCATAATGCAAGCTTGTATGGTTTGTTAACATTGGAAGTATCACAGTAGAAACCATTGCAAGTATTTATCTGCCTCAAAGTTCAAAGAGGAGATGAAATAAGATATTACATCGTATTGTTTGCATCCTGGGGAGTGTTGGCTACTTCTTCCAAATACGTTACATTTGCATTTGCTTCAGTAATTCGTAAGTAGCTACAACCAAATAATAGTGACCAAGATGTCCTCTTTGCTGAGAGAGTGGTGATAAACTTGCAAAGTTTTCATTATAGGCCTCACCATGATGTGCTGGGCCTATGCAAGACTCAAAAATTCATTTGTTCTGGCTATCCTCATCTTAATCTGCAGGCCCAACTACTCACTAGACTAATCCAAAGTCAAGATCATTAGCCCATGTAATCAAACCACAATGAGTCTCCACACGTGTTTGTAGAAATATTTTAGCATGTCATGTTAGATTGAGTTACTCACTAGATGAGCAGGCAAAAATATGTAGTGAATAAAGCTCTCTAAATAGACGAAGAAGTGAACAACACAAGGTCCTAATGGAGGTTTCTAGGTAGACTCATCACCAAATTACAACGGCAACCGACATTAAGGCCAAAAATACATAGGAATCGAAAAATGGGGCATAGAGGCAAGCATCCTCTTTACCTACCACGTTACAGTTAAAAGCATGCCCAGGGATAAGCCCTCTTCACCTATTTGGAAACTAGCAATAATACAGACTGGAAGCCAAGAACCTCCAAACACAATCCAAGTTGATCTAAGGCGGTAAATGGCCAATGGTGAGTGGCGACAGTAGACAAGGCGGAGGGCGTCGGCGACTCGGCATTAGAGAAGAGGCAGGCCACATGCGATGATGTCAGAGAAGATTCCGGCGATGGTGTCCAAGAAGAGGTAGGCAATGGCATCAGAATGTCAGAGAAGAGGTGGGCGATGGCGTTGGAGAAGAGGCAGGCTGCAGGCGACGGCGTCGGAGAAGATTCTGACGATGGTGTCCAAGAAGAGGTAGGTGATGGCATCGGAGTCTCGGAGAAAAGGCAGGTGATGGCATCGGAGAAGAGGCAAGCGATGGCGCGATGGCAATTTTGGATTTGGGATTTGGGAAATTTTAGGGCACAAAGAGAAGCACTAAAGCACGACACGAGCGGAGTGATGACTTACGAGCTCGCAAAATCACAAACCCTATAATATATATTTATTTATTATAATAATATTATATAAATTCGGTTCGGTTTTGGGTACTCAACAACTAGAATCGACCCTACCCAAATCACATCGATATTTTTAAACCTAATCCGAACCGAACCAAACCAACCCTACGGGTAATCCTAGCGGAACAGAACCGACCTTATTTGGGTACCCATCGGGTCGACCCGTGGGTACCCAACCCAAGTTGCAGCCCTAGTTTTAAGGATATGCAATAAACATCTTTTATTAGTAAAATAATTTTTAAGTATCTATATGAAATCTATTATAGATTATTCCTTTATCTTTCTTTTGTCTATTTCACATGTCTATAAAAAATTTTATTTTTTATTATGCTATTTTAGATTTAAAATCCAAAGGCTTCCTAGCTTCTTGGCAGCATTTTTTTAAAAAATTTCATTTATAATTAAACTTAAAAAAAATAAAAGGACCGCCAAACAAAACCTTACACGGCATGACGACTCCTGCTCGACCTGAACGCGACCTAAAAATGCGGGGAGGGCGCTGATAAACCGCGTGAGCAAGGAAATGATGATACAACTGTACACTTCATCACAATCAGAACTGTATCTTAAAGTCATCTAATATTTAAAATTTGTAATATTTCATATTTTAAAGACGGTTAAAGTCGAATTAACGGTACAGATATTCATTCAATATATAAATAAAAGCATTTTGGGAGGGCGGTTGCAATCGCAGTGCAGGACGAAAGTATGCGTCGCTTGCCGACTCGCTGCCATGTCCGAGAACCACGAGACTCGTTCCACATCAGCAGCCAGCTATTGGAGACGTCCACTATAAAACGCACCCCATCCCTTGCAGCGCAGATTTTCTGCGCTCGCCTTTCTCGGTCTTCTCCTTCGAGGAAGGGGTGGAGGGTGAGGCCTGGTGCTCTCCATCTTTTTCCCCAATCTTTTCCGACGAACTTCATAAAATTTCCTCAGCTGTACAATAGATATCGCTCGATCGGCTCCAGCTCCAGCTCCAGCTCCGATCGCCTAACAGCTCCGGTAAGATCTCATAGTCATATTTCCTCCTGCTTACCACGCGATCTAGTGATTTCGTATGTTAAAATGATTCTTATCGGCTTGGATTTTTTGCAACTTGCGATTTGGTTGAGGGTCTTGACGTGTAATGATTTGGATTTTAGTTTATTTCTATGGTTTTATTTTGCACTGTAATCAGGGTTCGGAGGCCATTGATTGGGGTTTCGACGTCTCTCTTTTTAGATTTCAGTTTCCAGGGCTCTGATTCCATCAAATTTAGGGCAGGAGTCGGTTCATCTTATATGGTGCCTATGTTTGGGACACAGTGGCGCCGTTGGTGCTGTTGTGATATAGAAGAGTTCTTGTGCTGGTTCAATTCTGGTGTGGTGGTGTTGAAGATTGTGTTGTCTGCAACTGTAGTCCTGTGTCATGGGACTTTTGTCTCAAGTCTGTAATATTGAAGATTTGTCGATACTCGTGCACTAAGATTGCATCTGATTATGCATGTTCTGGACCGTTGATTCTCATTTTAGCTGGACTAATCTTATATTTCATTGGCAGATGTACGATATTCTATGTGTGTGGGGTTAATTATAAATGACAAAAAAAAAAAAGATGAATAAGGAAAGGGTTCAATGGGGTTGATGCCTAGGCATATTCTGCGCTGTTATGACATTCAGTGTGCATTGCCCTCAGAATGGAAAAAAAAAATTCTTTAATTCAAAATTAGAGATAATTTTGGTTTACTAGATATCACCAGATTCTCATCTCTGCCATGGATTAATAGAAAATATATTTAAGTGCTTACGGAGTTTTGTGCTTTGATTCAGTATATTTGGATGCCTGTAATCTGTTGGTCATGTGGGTACAATGCGACACATAATGCCCCCAGTGTTTCATGGCAATGGAACCGTCCAGTATATTTGGATGCTTGTGATGTGTTGGTCACGTGGGTACAATGTGATGCATAATGTCCCCAGTGTTTCATGGCTATGGGATTGTCTTCGGTTACATTCAATGTATTCATTCTTTGGTTTTCTTCTGTGTGATTGTCACTATCACCCATCATATATGGGATGGTACTTGGCAGGTGTCATACTACTAATACTCCTGATGGTGGGGCTAGAATTCTCTGCTGGCTGGATATGTGGTATATTCACAAGGTTCCAGCTGGTTATAAAGAGCAGAGAATGATCTCTTCTGTCAATCACTGCTTGGACTTTAAAGTGAAGTTCGAGAGTGCCAAATCAAGCTCAAGTTGACTGAGGATCCAGGCAAGTTGAAAGATACTTCTACTGAGTGGGTTCCTTGACCTTTATCTGGGATTTGGATCTCTTCAAGTCTTATCGAGATTTAAAAAAATAAAAAAATTTCCACCAATTAGATTGGTTAATGATTTTAAGAATGCTGTTGATGCATTTTTGCAGCGCTGTAGTTTATCCACTAAACTTTGCCTGCCAACATTTGACAACACAAACATTTGAATCCCTTTAGTTCTCCAACTCCAGATATGATGGAATCTGTCTTGGTTTGTTTGGATTATGGGGGAGTTGCAGTTGGGTCTTAGGTACCAAACTCAATTGTCTGAGGACCATGTGATGCTGAAGTGTGGGGAAAAATGGAACAACAGGTTTGATCTTTGAATGCTGTATCATGTGATGATGTGTTGGGCTGTTGAATGAGTTTGGATTTGTCCCATTGGCACGAGCACCTTCTTTCAGGAATCAGGATGCTTTACTCTTGTTCTTAGGCCCTTGGCGGCTTGGCCGTCTGTTTTTATTTTTATCTATGTTTAGAATTCTTCAGAAGCATTTATACTTTGAACAGGTTTTAAAAGCTCATGTTTTAATTTTGAGAATAGTAATTTTTTGGTTTGATATTTGATATGAAAATGTTGATGATATGTAGCTTCATGTTAAGTAAATGACAAGCCTCCATGTTCATGTAATGTAAAATTTGGTTTCGAATGCATTCGTTGTTTATTAAAAAGAAAGTGGTTTCCGAATTGCAATGTTCTTGTGTCTTTTGCGAAGGAAGTTAGATATGGATTGTTTGAAACCTATTTCTCTATTGAAATTTTAAAGTGCCTGTGAGAATATAGCTTTATGCTTTTGTGGTACCCCTTGTTTTTGTGGCATCAGGTGACCTGAATTTCTCATTCAGTGGTAGAAAATGCCTAAGGAAAGAAGAGAACGCTCCATGTCCTTTGAAAGGTCAAGGGTTTCTCCCTTCCCTTGCAGTTCTAGCCATTCTAGGCGCTCTTCATCCAGAAACCCTTCTGAAGCTCCGGAAGACGTAAAAGAATGGGAAGAAGCTAGGTGCCCCGTGTGTATGGAACATCCCCATAATGCCGTTCTCCTCTTGTGTTCTTCCCATGACAAGGGTTGTCGCCCTTACATGTGTGATACGAGTTATCGCCACTCAAATTGCCTGGACCAGTTCCGCAAAGCATTCACCGAGTCTCCATCTATTCCTGAGGCTTCTTCTTTGTCATCTGGACCATTTGCTCAAAGAACGAGATTGGAAGAACAACATGCAGAACAGCACCATGAAGGCGAGGATGTCTTGCCTAGCATGCTTTGTGAGTTGCAAGATCAACCAAAACTTTCATGTCCTCTTTGCCGAGGTCAGATAAAAGGGTGGAAAACTGTCGAGGCTGCCCGCCGGTTCATGAATGCCAAGACGAGGAGTTGTGCCCAGGAATCCTGCACATTTAGTGGGACATATACTGATCTTCGGAAGCATGCAAGGCAAATGCACCCAACAGCACGTCCATCAGAAGTTGATCCAGAACGCCAACGTGATTGGAGGAGGTTGGAGCGCCAACGTGACCTTGGTGATGTGCTGAGCACATTCCAGTCAGTGTTTGGAGAGGAGAGAGATGAGGATAGCTTTTATGATAGGAGTTGGTTGACCGTGTTTCTTTTTATTCGAGTTTTCCCATCAGGATCGAGCACAAGAACAAGCTTGTCGGTCCCTTCGAGATATAGGGGGCTATCAAGGAGTCGGAGGAGGACAACACTTTGGGGTGAGAGCTATGATGGTGAGCCTGCCAGGGATGATGAAAGCACTCCTGAGGGGGTTTCCGGTTCATGGCATCGGCATGATCGGAGTCAGCAGCAGGAAATGTCAGATGATGAACAATGAATAACGCTTGCACACATGTCACTGTTTAGGGCCATGAATCTCTGGTTCAAAAAGGTGAGTTTGGTTCCCATCAACATATCTCTCTTTCCTCCCTATTGTGTTCCTCCTTTTTGAGTTGCCATATTTACAGTGACCAAAAGGGAGCAGGTTACTGAAAGAAAACAGCCTTGCCTTTCCTATTGTGTCTACCCCTGTTAGGTTTGCTGTGATTACAGTGACTCGAAGGCGCTAGCTTGCTGAAATAAAACAGGCTCTGGTGATTTTCTGCTTGATTTTCCAGATATTTTGACCATTAACAAATTTTTTCGGAACTCTGGATGATTTGCTTAATGCTTCTTGTTTCAAGGATAGATATTAATGGTCTGTATATTAGCTGTATAGCTGTGGTTGACCACTAATGGGTAGCATCATCAGTTAATAGTGACAGACCTATATTTTGAACGTCCAGACCCTTTCAGGGTTGAAACAAGAAGTGAGGAAAAACACCAAGGCTGTATTTACTTCACATTACTTAGAATGAGTAGATTTGGAGAAAATAGGCTCAGCATGCTTTTATCTTGCCATTTATTAGGGCATTGGAAGGTAGCAAAAATGTACCCTATCCTTATTGTGGTTCTGAATGGGGTCCTTATCCGGTGTTATCTGCTACCTTTGTGTAATTTGTTTATCTGATTCTCTACCATTTCCGTTGTATATTTCCGTTGTATATTTCAATTTTTCTGATGTCTGTGGCTAAATCTGAAAAGGTTTGCTCTGGTAGTATTTATGGATGACATTCCTCATGGAAGTCTTCTTTCTGGTAGTATTTATGGATGACATTCCTTGCGGAAGTTTTCTTTCTTTTTAGCATGTAATGGTTGGGAGCATTTGTTGTCTGCTGAGTCTATTGTGGATAGTTACCTCAAGCATTTACATGATGAGTGTCATGCATTTTGTTGTACATTATCGATTGGTTTATTTGAGCTTCGAGATAAGGGTTGCATGAGAGCAATGCTAAAATTTTTTGACTAGCAATGGGATATCTGATACTTGCTAGGATGGCATTTAAGGCATAATGCTGGCCTTGTGTGCAGGTGGAAATGGAGCTTGGGGACAGAAAAGCTGCATTATGGTCTTTGTTGCATTCGGGGTCTACCGTTATGGCTCTTATGCAGTCCGCCCACCAGAGTGACTGTTAGTTTTCTTATTATAAAAATCCAAACTGGATATGGAGTGATTCAGGTTGATGCCTATTGCTCTTCACAACATTGCCTTGTACTGGTTTTAATTATTCCGAGCTTGGTCATTGTTTACGGTTGGGTGGGTGTTTCTCGGCTCCGTTTCTGTAGTTTTCTTTACTATGACTGGGTGTAAAAACCACATTCCTTTGTCTCCATCAGAGGTGTACTTCAACTGGCAGTGTTAAAAGGGTCTGATCGGTCTTTCCCTTTTTCCAAGTACTCGTAACACATTAGAGTACCACTATTTGCAAGTCTCGGATGGTTGTTCAGCCATCCACAAGCTATTACGCGGTTGTGGTCGTTCCAGAGAATCTAAAGGCTCAAAATTTCTCCTGATAAGCGGGTCAAAACCAACGTCGACGTTACTTTGCCCGACAGACGTTGAACCGAAACCAACGAGCAGTCCACTTTTGATGAATCCAAGCCATTTATTCGCATTGGAAGGTTTTGGATTCATCAAAAGTGGTTGGTAAAAATGGAGTGGCCCACCGTTTTGGGCTGGTTCTAGCGAAGTGAACCCTTTGTAAAAAGATTTGTAAAAAAAAATATTTTTGTATTTGACAACTTATTGGAATATCTTGTTGGCTTATTGGCAACGATATCAACTTTGTTGTGAGTGTAGTGGCTATTTGGGCGACTCAAGAATTTTCATAATTTCTAACATTTACATGCCAATGCAGATTTGGGTCTGTTTGGTTGGGAGAAATTTTTTGGCGAAAAGCTTTTTGGATAGAAAATTGTGTGATATGGTGAGGTGCAAAAAGAATAAAATTAATATAGATATGTTAATTGTGTGAAAATAATTGAATAGTTTAGTAGTTTGTTTAGGAAAATTTGTAAAAAATTTAAAAAAATATGATAGTTATTGAGAGTGTGAAGTTTTAATTGATATTTTTTAGCTAAACCAAACACATCCTTAATAGAATCTTTCAGTTCGGAAGTAATAACAATAAAAATGATAGTAATAACCCCATTATTAATAGAATAGATACATCAAACATGATAATTTATAAAATAAAAATTATTGTTACTAAATTGTTGACTTAATAAAAACAATTTTGATTTATGCATGCGATGCTTATTCAAAGGGACACTTATTTAGGTGCTATAGCAGTCATGAAAAGTGATTATTCTAGAAAATTTTAATATAAGATATTTCATTCTCTATAATTACTCTTTTTTCAATCATTTAGTCACCTTTTTTATATGATTGTCTTATTTTTCAATTGTCTTTCTATAATTAATCACATAATTACCTTATTTATTTTATTTTCTTTAATTCACATCATTACTTCTATTGTATCATATTATTTCTTTTATTTAAAAAATATTTACGTAAAGCTTGTGTTTATTTAATGTTTACACGAAAAAAATTTCAATTTAAAGCTTTTCATTATCACAACTATCTTATTTTTAAATATTTATTTTTATATAAAATTATTTTATTTTTAATCATTTTTATGTAATTATTTATACAACTAGTTTATCCATTTCAATTTTATTATTTTATCTTCTTATCGTTATCCTCATTATATTATTTTTTTATTTTAAAAACTTTTTATCTAGAAGTTTTATCATTTCTTAACTATATTTCATTTTTTTTTTCTCAAAAGTTATATTAAATGCCAAAGCACCGCTACTGAGGTTGTGCCTCAGTACCTCAGTGGTGCAGAACATGGTCTCATAAGTAGGTAGTCTTGAGTTCAAATCTCCCTAGTAGCATTTTTTAAGTGGTGGCGTTGCAAGTCTCTCCAAGTTTGTGGGAGCCGTCCACCGGTGGGAAAGTTTAAAAGTAGTAAATAATTGTTAACAAATTGTAAAAATGTCTCAAGATTTAATTGTAATATCAGTTGAAATTGTAATATACGAATACTAATGAAAAAAATGCCAAAGCACAAGGCAAGTTCGCCATGCATGGACACATGGCAGTCATAAATTGTCGTCGCATCCCATTTAAAGATCGTGAAAAATGTTGGGTCATGGCATGCAGCCGGCCATGGGACTCCATAAATACTTTCGATTTTTTTTATAAATGTGTATATTTAAGTGTATTTAACTTATAAATCAAGTTTTACCATTTTTAATGTTTTTAAGTATTTTTTATTTTTAAATATAATGACATTTTTCGTAATTTCTAACTCAATATACATAACTCTACATGTTTATAAAAAAATCAAATAAAAAAAAGGTTCCCACCAAAGTATCAGGCCTCGTGAAAAATAGGTTATATGTAAATAATTTTTAACAATCTTTATAATTATCTTATTTTTACATCATTTTTATAATTTTCTACTCAACCATGTTACTTCTTAATAATTTCTTTATAAATACTTTATAAAAAATCATACTCCACTTGGTTTAGATGTTGAAAATATTTTTTAAAACTTTATGTTTATATTAAGTTATTTTATTATGTTGATTTTATACTATTTTAATATGAAACACATACAAATTTAAATTTGGATGAAAATTGATATGTCAATAAAGTGAATAATTTTAAATACAATGAATATAATAAATTACTTATTTATATCAAGTGGGCCTCATAATGCATGGAATGCACAATCCAATCTCATATAGTAGAATATTTTCCATTATATAATTATTACGTTTATTTTAATTTTATTTTTTTACTCCCCATCATTATCCTTTTTATATCATATCTTATCATATCATTTCATTTATTCCAAAAATTTTATGACTTTGTTTATTTCCGAGCAATACTTTTTTTTAACTAAAACATTTTAATATATTTTTTTTCACTTTTTATAACTACCATATCTTTTAATTTATTTTAAAAATTTTAAAAAAATATTTGCAAATTTTAAAAAATAGTAAATTTTAATGCATATGTTAAATATATTTAGATTAATAGTTATATGCAAAGTTATCAAAAAATATAAAAGGGTAGTTGCACCCAGGTGCACTAGATTACAACTTTTCAAATAAATGGAGTATTAGCAATGCATACTGCTTTCCATTAAAAAAAGTAGCGCATACAGCCTTGCGTTGCGTTTTTTCTTCTAAGGGTTGGTGGAACCACACTCGCCAATCCAACCAATACTAGCCTCATCAGGTAGGCTAAAAGGCTCCCGGACACATGCAATCGGGGGTCCGGCTAAAAATTGGAGAGCGAGAAAAATTATCCACACCAACGGTCTAGATTTCGAGGATTCACAGATCTTCCTTCTTACACCTGCGAATCCCTCGTGAGTCGCGACGGCATTCTCAGCGAGTCACTTGTCATTTCTCAGTTGTCACGTGAGAGGAAACCCCGCACGTGAATCTGGTTTTTGAATTCGGAAGCCGGCGCCTTTTTCTACCAAGAAAGAATCCCATGCCATTTCCCATTCGCATTTCGTCCTTGCTTCTCCTTCCCGTTCCCCTCCCATCTAAATCTCCGTCCCCTTCCCTTACCGTTTTCTCTTCCTAATCTCAGGCTCTGCTTCACGATTCGTTCCTCTTCAAGGTAAGAAAAGTTTCTCAAAGATCTCCATGTTCTTAGATCGAATGCTCGTCTGTAACTCATTTTTTCGCTTTCTTTACTCTGATGATCTAATCCATGGGTTTGCATTTCGTTTTTTTTTTTCCGGGGGTAGGGGGTTAATTTTTTATGAAATTCGCTATCGTTGTAACTATTTTCTACTTTAAAGTTATGTTTTCGAAGATCGGGGTTACAATTTTTTCAGATCCATCATTTTTTAAAGAATCTTTTGAAAATTTGCAGGATCCATCGGTTTTTTAGGGTCTTCAGGACGGTATTAATCTTCTTCTTGAGTCTTAAGGCTTAAAAAGCTGGGAAATGGAATGCTTGGAGGGAAAGTTGGCGCCTGCATATGAGAAGGACTCAACGCAGTGTGTCAGAGTAGCTGTAAATATTCGGCCGCTGATTACAGCTGAGCTTCTTGTCGGTTGCACTGATTGTATTTCGGTTGTGCCAGGAGAACCTCAGGTGATTGAATTTCTTCGGTTTGATCTCCAGACTTATTTGGATTTGAAGATTGTGAATTGTTTTGGGCTTTTGCAGGTTTCTTCAGCTTTTCTCTTCTTCTTTCTTGCTTTCTAGGCAGTGATCTAGCAGCTAAAAATAGTGTTCCGAAGCTTGCCTTCATAGATATCTACTTTTTGCCGTAATTAATGCTTTGTTGTTTTGGGCACATTCACAGATTCAAATTGGAAGTCATGCATTTACATTTGATCATGTGTTTGGGAGTGGCGGGTCTCCTGCTTCCACTGTATATGATACCTGCGTAGCTCCATTGGTGGATTCTCTCTTCCATGGCTATAATGCCACTGTTCTTGCTTACGGGCAGGTTGGGTTGATCGTCGTCTCAATCTTTGCTCTTTAAGTTTTGATTTTTAATCTTAAATGCTCTTTTTTTTGCATCAAATCTACCATTTCATTAATGAATTCCACATTTCTCCATTTTTTGGTGCTGTAGACGGGTTCTGGAAAGACATATACCATGGGGACAAATTATACTGGTGAAGCAAATAGCAGTGGCATTATACCAAAAGTCATGGAAATGATATTTTCAAAGATTGACAAGTTGAAGGACAGTACGGAGTTTCTCATCCGAGTGTCTTTTATTGAGGTAGGATTTCTCCTACCCCACTCTTCTTTTCTATTTTAGCTTGAATCGGTTCAATCTGTAGTTTTCATTTTGTTGTTTCATCGTTAGGTTGAAATCCATGTGGTATGCCTTTGCCTTGATAAAATGGTCAGCACACATATGATCCAATTTGTAGCTTTCTGATGGATAAAACAAATAGTCAATACAAACCCACTTCCCGCTTCCATGTAACCCCAGTCATTTTTCCCACCTTGATGATTGATGAAAAATCTACTTTATTTTTTTTATTAACATTGACAGATGCCAGTGCTCGTAGTCTGTACTCCACCAGCCAGAATTATGATCTGGGGTTCTAAGATTGAACCACAATGCTGCTAGTAGTATCATCGAAGAGTTGCTAAGGATCATGGTCCTGAATGGATAATTATCACATCAGTTGAATCATCTCAAGAAAAGTGTACTCATGCAACTTTTATATCCCTAGTCACCATTCTCATTTATTGGGGCAGAAAAAAAAGAAAAAGAAAAAAAGAAAAGGTCCAATGCCACTGAAAGCAGTTCTTTACCTTTCCTAGATTCCTTATTAATTCTTACATTCAGATATAATTTATTTTAGAAGTCTCTGAATTTTTTACATTTATCATCGTCATTATCATCATTATTTGTGGCTGGTGACTTATTTTTTGAAGATTCCTGCTTGCAGATTTTCAAGGAAGAGGTGTTTGATCTACTTGATCAAAGTTTATCCTTATCCACTAAGAGTGAAGGGGCACCTGTAACCAAGCCTAGTGCTCCTGCTAAGGTTCCCATTCAAATTAGAGAGACTGTGAATGGAGGGATTACTCTTGCAGGTGTTACAGAGGCTGAAGTTAAGTCTAAAGAGGAGATGGCAACATATTTAGCTCGAGGATCATTATCTCGTGCCACTGGAAGCACAAATATGAATAGTCAATCAAGGTCTATATTTTAACCAAACATGCAAAAAAAAAAGTGTTATTTTATTGAGTTCTTGAATTTATTATGTAACTGTTGGCAAGCAATGAATTAAAACTTCCTCTTGATTTTATTTTCCTTTTGTTCTAGTGGTTATTAATTTTGTGATCTGCAGCTAGTCTTTACTAAAAATTTGTTGCTCTTGTAGTCGATCGCATGCTATATTTACAATATCCATGGAGCAAAAGAAAGTGACTAGCTACTCAAAAGCTGGTGTGAATATTGATGAGATTGGCGATGACATCTTATCCGCAAAGCTTCATTTAGTTGACTTGGCTGGTTCAGAACGTGCAAAGCGAACAGGCGCTGATGGGCTACGACTGAAAGAAGGTGATACTTCCTCTACAGTGAATCTGATGCAAAATCATAATTTTTGCAAGATTTGTTAACCAGATGGGTCCACAGTCTTTTAAGTTGCAGGCTAAACAATAATTATTTTTTCATGCCCAGGCATTCACATCAACAGAGGTTTGTTGGCGCTTGGCAATGTGATAAGTGCTTTGGGTGACGAGAAAAAGAGAAAGGAAGGAGCGCATGTGCCATATCGTGACAGCAAGTTGACTCGCTTATTGCAGGCATAGAAATCCTTTGCTTTTTTCTAATGAAATGCATGCCCTTTCAAATTTTTTCATCAATCTATGAGACAAAAAGGAAGCTTCCATGCGTACAGAGAGAAAGGAATTTTCTTTATTCCATTATTCTATATGCAATGAATATTTCACAAATGAAGTGATGAAAGATCAGATTCAGTCTGATGACATGGAGTTAAGAGCTATGGGGTTCCCTCAGTCTAAGTGAGATTTTTGTGGGTTCCTATCTTTGCCACAAATTGACAGGGGACTTGGATGTTTATGCATTAACATTGTACTAATTTTTTACGTTGTGTTGTTTGTTTGCTTTTGTTTTGAAACATCCAACATTTTTCAAGTGTCGTACATTTGAACTCCATCCACTGGAAAGTTTAAGTTGGCATTGCAGCTGCTGTGTTTCTGTAAACTCTGGAAAGTTTGTTCTTCCTTCCCAATGTAGTTGTAGTGACATTTTATTTTTACCTGATCATCATATGTCTTTTTCCGGGACTGTAACATTATGCATTTGTTTCTGTTATTAATTTTCAGGATTCGCTTGGTGGAAACAGCAAGACTCTGATGATTGGTAGATTGCTATTGCATTTCCACTTCCTAGCCTTGCACCATCAATAGTATAGTTGTATCTACTTATTTGCGACAAGAACTGTGCCTTGCCTTGACAATTACCTGTTTTTGTGGGCAGCTTGTGTAAGCCCAGCAGACACTAATGCAGAAGAAACATTAAATACTTTAAAGTATGCTAACCGTGCACGCAATATACAAAACAAAGCAATTGTAAGTAATAAGTTTACATTCACAATATGCAGGTGTCGTTGTTTTGCAACTTTTTTATTCTTAATTGCATTTTTTCTTTATGTAGATAAATCGTGATCCTGTGGCAGCAGAGTTGCAACAAATGCGGAGCCAACTGGAACAATTGCAAACTGAGCTCCTTTATTATCGTAGTGAAGGTGCTGCTCCTTTTGAGGAGCTACAGGTAAATTCTGTTGTTTTCCATAAGTCCTGCTTTATGTTGGACTTGACACTTATGCAGCTGTTATTGCCCAGCATCTTAGGCACAAGAACTCTGTGCTTGAAACCAGCAATGCTGAACTGGAACAAGCTCTTCAAGAGCGTCAAATGGCTTGTGAACATTTACAAAAGAGTGCACTTGATGCTCAGGTTTGTTCAGTTGCTTGATAGTGTTGTTTAAATGATTATATAGCTCTGGGGAGCCTGAACGTTGTTCTTGGTTTCCATGTTAAGTTAAACAAATTGTAGCTACTGCCCTTGTCTTTGATTGCACCAAAGGATATGCTTATGAAGTCTTTCAATACAAAATGATTAGAGAATTTTTATTTGTTCTGCTTATGCATTGGTTCTCATGCCAATCTACTGTAGAATTTGTGCCTACTCTAACTTTCAACAGACACTCGTTATGGCCTTTTTTTGGTCTATGGCATGTAAGGCATGTGCTAAATAACAAAATTCTATGCCCTCTATTCTTTGTGCAAAATTTTAGATCTGTCCAGGATCCGAATACCATGCAAAAGACAAGGGCATGACTACCCTCTATTTTATTGCAGCAGCATTTATGTATCCCTGCAAACTATACTTTCCCCATTATTATTCGTATTTCCATTTATCACTCACTGTTTTTCCATCCAATAATTATCTATCTTGTCACTAATCACATTATGATCAACATAACCTCCCATCTTTTTGACATACCTCTTGTACAAGTTCTTTTACATACATCATCAGTGCAAACAAAATTGTTAATATTCTGATGTTCCATATTTATTTATTATATTGTTTCGATTTTCACTTAGTTACATTCAAGATAGCTTATGACCCTGATCCTTTATCTGTTACCAAATCAGGTCGAAAAGGATAAGCTAATCATGAAAATTGAATATGCTCGTAAGGGGAAATCCTGGGATGAGATTGATAGTGCTGATGGGAGCAAGGTTGTTCTCTAAGAAGTTTTCTTTAGTCTTTTGAACATTTTTTGTGTTTTTCTATTAAATAGAGTTCCTTGTCATTATTTTAAATTTATAATATTTATTGCAGGATTTTGATTTAGTGAGGACGTATGTTTTGAAGATTCAGGAGTTAGAAGGAGAATTAAGCCGACTGAGAAACTTGAATAGTTCAAAACGCAACAGTTTTATGGATTGTCTTGACTTAGAAGATGATGGGCTCCGCCCTAGAGAAGCATTTTTACAGAACGTTCATGATATTTCTCCAGTCTCTAATGATAAAACTGTGGAAATATCTGGTTAGTGGTTGTCAGCATGTATCTGCATTTTTTTCCTTCTCTGAATTCTCTTTATCAGTTTCATTATTTATGTTCATATAATCTCGTAAAGCTGTATTTGGCTTGCAAATCAGAGTCATTCAAATGCATCCACAATTCTCTCAAGTGCAATTTCTGAAATGATTAGTGTCTAAAATAGAGAGATTAAAATCTGCCTTGAATTCCTGATGAATATGCTGCACTATGTGGCAAATAAGTAATTATTTATTCTGGCTGCAGTGTTTGTGGATAAATCACATGATAATTTTCAAGAAATTAGATTAATTAGTGATGAAATATTTTTCCTGATAATGGATGCAACAAATTCAACCCAGAATGAAATTCATTGTGCTGGTAAAGCAATACAGAAAATTGCCGGACCATAAATTCAGAGACATACTGCTAAAGTTGCTTTCTAAGTCATGAATCGTTTGGAAAGAAAACATGTAGATTTGTGGAAAGATCAAATGCAGCATCCATTATTCCTCATCAACTGAGATTGACACATTTTTTCCATGAGAGGCAATTTAGAAAGAATTAAATTCTAAAATATTTCACGAGATTTGATGACTTTTGCTGAGGAATGTAACTACCATGCTCTTAGAATAAAGCATCGGATGTCCTAGATGAGTAACATTCGCGCAATGCTGCAGTAGATTAGTTGTTTTAAGAGTTCTTAGTTATCACTTGAAGGTCATTTTCATGTTGAATAAATTGCTTTTTCAAGGTTTAATTGTCTCAGTGGTTGAAATGACCTTTCACAAGAGCAAAAAAGAATCTGATTTTTAGAGTTTTGAAAAAAATCTGCAAAGGTGATGCTGATGTAATTGAGAAGGAACTGGAGCATTGTTCTCTTCAAGACCAATTGGACAAGGAACTTCAAGAATTAGACAAAAAGCTTGAACAGAAGGAGGTTTGTGATTTTGTTTTTCTCAACTACTATAACTAGTTATGAAAATTCACTTTCAAATTTGGCTTTTTTAGAGTATCTTCCAGAAAAAAATTTGCTGATTGCTACGTTTTGTTTGTTTGCCTGGGTCCAATTCACTAGAAATTGGCATTTTTCTATGTTTTTGTGCTCAGGGTGTTGGGCATATTTCCATATCTTGGACTATTTTTGATCTGTTTTATGCAGAGGACTTTAAAGGACTCAAAGTTTGTAACTTTCTATTGTATTACAAACTAATGTAGTTGCAAGTTACATAAATTCCTTGTGCTAAGATTAAGAAATTGGATATGCTTTAGGGTCTGTTGGGATAAGGGGTAAATGTAATGATTATTTTAGGAAAACATATTAGCACGCATGCTCATAATCTCAGTGAAGTAGGACACGACAATAAAATATGTTAGGCCAAAAGACACAGTTTATGATAAAAAGATAAGTTTAATATGGCATGTGTAGGGTTGACTAGGTAGGAAAATGTTTTATAATAGAAAGAGGTTGGTTTCCAAAACCTTTCGACTATTGAGTATTATATGAACAGCACCTTCACAAAATTGTTTTGCATCATTAATTGCTGGAATTGTAATATTGTGCGAGCTGGAGATTCTCTTTTTTTTTTTTTTCGTTTTTTTAAAACTTAGTGAATCTACCTCAGGCGGAAATGAGACGATTTCCAAAGGTCGATACATCGGTCCTTAAGCAACACTATGAGAAGAAATTGTTGGAGCTGGAGCAAGAGAAGAAAGTCTTGCTGGTAAAGTTCTTACTCTCCTTTCATTTTGAAAGGATGAATTCTCTTCTTATAATCTTGCTTGTATGTGACAGATAGAGATAGAAGATCTCCGTGGCAATCTTGCCAATATTTCATCCACCTCTGATGATGGTGCTCAAAAGCTGAAGGAAGATTATCTTCAAAAGCTGAATATACTAGAATCTCAGGTTAGTGAGATATTGGTTCTGCATTTCCAAATTTTTATGTCATCTGAGTTGTAAAAATTTTTGTACTTGCAGGTAGCAGAGTTGAAGAGAAAGCAAGATGCACAGTCTCAGCTCTTAAGGCAAAAACAGAAAAGCGATGAAGCAGCAAAACGGTTGCAAGAAGAAATTCAGAAAATAAAATCTCAAAAGGTTCATTGACACGTCAATAAAGATTTACTTTTCAAGTTCACATTTTGGGTTTCCCTGTTAACTAACAACTCGATATATTTAGGTACAACTACAACATAAAATCAAACAGGAATCCGAGCAATTTAGGGCATGGAAGGTTTCGAGAGAGAAAGAAGTTCTTCAAGTATGTGTACATTACATGTTTTACGTCTGTCTGTAATCTGTTCTTGACCTTTTATTGATTATAAAGAACTAGGTCATGGTATGAATAGTTGCAATGTCTTCACTTTTTATGGCTGGGCCATCTCTGGTGATCTTCTAGAGGTCCCACTGTATAAGTTCTATTGGTGTTCTTTAACAAATCTGGCTCTTTTTGTGATTGATTTATTTTATATGAGTCATATGAATAAAACTTTCTTCTCTTCTTGATCCCAAATGTGATATCTGTGTAGGATAGCATTCTCGTTTTTTCTCTCCCCCTATTCCCAAGTTTATTAACCCATCTTCTAATTATTTCCATTTACACTTTATACGATTCATGTTCATTTCTTGAAATGTGAACTTGTGGATAACACAGCTTAAGAAGGAAGGTAGGCGGAATGAGTATGAGATGCACAAGCTAATGGCATTGAATCAGAGGCAAAAGATGGTAAATATATTTTATTCATATTAGCAAAGTAAATTGTACCATGACATGGGTTGAACTAAATCTCTGTCCTTTGGTTCTAGGTTTTGCAGCGGAAGACTGAAGAAGCTTCCTTGGCTACCAAAAGGTTAAAAGAGCTGTTGGAAGCAAGAAAAGCTTCATCTCGTGAAACATCAGGTATTGACACAATATGAGTTTTCACTGGTGCTGGTTTCAGAATTTGTAATTCTTACTACCTGTGGGGTCTTGTGCAGGTGTTGGTAATGGTCTGAGTATTCAGGTACCGAACCCAGATAATTATATCAGACATTACATTTGGATTTGGAACTGCCTTGAGTCAGTGGATTTTTTAGTGTGTTTTTGCTGGAAATATGCATTATTTGCAAATGACGGCCCCTGATAATTGTTCATGGATTTCAATGAAGGCTCTAATGCAGGCTATTGAACAAGAGCTTGAAGTAATGGTTAGGGTGCATGAAGTTCGCTCGGAATACGAGCGGCAAATGGAAGCGTAAGGCCTCAGTTATTAACTATTATTATGTTTTATTTATATATTTCTTTCAGATTTTTAAAAGTTTGTTGTGAAGGAAGTAATCATGGAAATTCATGCATGGTTGATGACAACAAATTGACGTATAGTAGACAACAACAATTGTGCCATTCTGGTCTGTTAGCAGAAGATCAAACTGTTTCATCCTTCATATGCTTTTGCCACTTATGCTTCTCAAATGCAGGGATCCACATCTACGACTATTAATCATGATTGTCCAAAAAATAGGCAGAAATTTCTTTTTGATTACAGTTCTCTTATGGCTATTTAGTTTACAACAATTGTGGAATGGATAGTTATGGATCCCGTAACTTCCATGTAGCCAATATTTTATGTTCTTTACTATTTCCACTGGGAGAAGAATACTTATAGTGGAAAAAATACTTATTAAATCTTTATTAGCTTCCACCAGGCCAACACTTCAGGCCTTTTGGTATTGTTTTCTTTGACATCCTCCTTGTAAACAGGCGGGCGGCCATGGCTAAGGAGGTAGCAAAATTGAAAGAGGAAGCAGAAATGGCTAAGCTGAAAACTTTAAGGTAAGTTTTAGATGCTCTAAAATTTCATATATAATTTTGGATTGTCTAAAATCTTGTGTTCAAATGCAGTGATTGCCCCCAGGCAATGTCACCTGGTGCAAGGAGTTCTAGAATTTTTGCACTTGAAAATATGCTGGCAACCTCTTCAAGCACCCTTGTCTCCATGGCTTCACAGTTATCAGAGGCAGAGGAGCGAGAGCGTGTCTTCAGTGGCAGGGGGCGCTGGAATCAAGTTCGATCGCTTTCTGAGGCAAAAAATCTTATGAATTATTTGTTCAACTTATTGTCATCATCAAGGTAATTGGTAGCTTATGGATTTTATTGGCGGATTTCCTTGGCTTTGATATCCCAGTGTTTTACTGGATTTATCATCCTATACAACCTTTAGGAAACAACTAGAACTGCTGGAAGTTTAGACATGCTTGCGTGGAAAATTGAGCATGCAAGTTTACATGAAAGAGTATGATCAAATTTCTTCTATGCTTATGACATAAATATATACTGATAAAATAAGAGAGAAATTGGATGCACTATGCTGAACTTTGGACTAATGAGATTAATATCGCACCCTAACCTTCTATTAACCATGATTTTTAGGTGTCAGCTGCGGGATAAAGAATTTGATTGCAGGGAAAAGGAATCAGTGATAAAAGAACTAAAAGAGAAGGTGGTTAGATTAAATAACATGGTTAGGCAGATGGAAGCAAGCATTGGTGAATTGCATCGCCAGGAAAAGATTCAGGTTAGTTCATTCTGCCTCCTAGAAAATTTTCACCCCTGTTTCTGAATCCAAAATTTATTGCTGCATCTGTATTTCCGAAATATAAACTCCTGAGTTTGAGCATTTGGGTTGATTTCTCATGTAGACATGCGATGTCTTAGTTAAATGAGAAAAGGGGGAAGATTTTGGATGAAACAGAGACTGACAAAGGGGAAAGAAGAGAAGGGAAGAAGATTAGTTGAATCAAGAGAAGAAATAATATTTAGATATACGAAAAGTAACCAAATGATTCAGTAATTCTTACACAAACTATTTTTCTACTGCAAAGCCAGCAATCTTCATATAAAAGAGAAACGTCCAGTTCCCAATTCTATGGATGATGAACAAATAAACCGTTGAGAAGTCATAAGGTAATCCCAATCCTAGTGGGGATACAAATTGAATAACTTCAAAAAAACAAACAAAATCTATAATGCAAACCATCAAGTTGATCTCTGTACTGAATACGAATTTTCTAATTAAATTATTCAGAAATCCCAAATAAAAGTATAAAACACAACTGAACCCTAACTTAGGTATTACCTCATGCTTTGCATCAGCATGCAGGCATAGCCGTTAAATTAATGTTTTTTGAAATTAGAAATCCACCTAAGGGAAGAGGAATATCCCCCTTTTTCCCAGTCTCCACACCTTCACATTTCTTGATGAGAAAGAAATATTAATGTTTTAGGTGGTTGATATATATATATATATCAACCTGCATGCCATAAATTTGGTTTTTTTTTTTTAAACTTTCCTCTATAATTTAGCATGATCTTAATCTGAGTGCATAATTAGTCTTTTATAATTTGAGAAACCAATAATGTTTCTGTTTTAATTGCATCAGAGATTAGCTTCCAAGAAAAATTTGACTGGCAGCACTAAAACTAGTGGTTCACAAATCCCACTTGTCGGTGATGAAAGGCCTTATGATCTGCGCAAGGTCTCTCTCTCTCTCTCTCTTTTTATATATATATATATATATATATTACATGCACACCCATCCACCTACATGCAACGAGTTTTTTTTTGAAAGATTATTCCATTTTAGATATGGATTCAAATATCTGTATCAGTCATGTCCGATGTGGGACACAGGGATTCTTTGGCTAGGGTTTTAAAAATTGAGGGTATCGGCCGATACGGGGTACATATTGGCCGTATCGATCAAAGTGTATCGGCCAAATGAATAAAATTATAAAAAATTCTATTTTTCTT
Organism: Annona squamosa; assembly: GCA_035584095.1. Taxonomy (NCBI): domain Eukaryota; kingdom Viridiplantae; phylum Streptophyta; class Magnoliopsida; order Magnoliales; family Annonaceae; genus Annona; species Annona squamosa. The sequence goes on along the minus strand of JAXCLR010000063.1, from coordinate 62,007,201 downwards.
TTTCACTCTTTTGCACGTTTTCTATTCCAAAACTCTCCTTTCTCTACACTCATTTTTACACTAATATTTGTTCTTTTTTTTTTTCGATTAGGATATTCGTTCTTTTCTTGCAACTAGATAAATGTTTATTTTATTTTATATATTTATAATTTTTAGAAATCTAAAAATTTTAAAAATTATTCTGGAAAACTAAAAAGAGGAAACTTTTTATCAGTTACACAAATTTATTTGCAGTAATATAATTGATTTTTTCTTGCAATTTAAGTAAAATTTGAGGATTTTAATTTATAAAAAATTTAAACTTGAACACTTCAACAATAACAAGTTATCAACCTTTTATGAGTTTTTATCTTGTGTTTAGGCAAATATATTTTATTTTGTAATTAATTGACTTATGATTTATTTTATATTTTTTACTTTAGTCATATTTAATTTTGCTATGTATCATGCATGTTGGATTGTTAATGAATTTACATGTCCTTTCTATGATTTTTTTTCATATGAAATTTATACTGTATGTTTTATCATAGATAAGTACTTATGATAGAAAATAGGTTGATACGCCATCCTATATATATGCAAGATGCTAAGTAATTATAAATTCTTGTATTTCCTAATTTTCTGATTTTTTAACATATTTTTTCATATTTTTATGGTAAAAATAAATTCCATCCAATATGGTTCGATACCGATATGATACGACCGGACAGTGTCGTTTTTAGAAGGCACCGATACACTTTCTGATACCGATATTCTGAACCATAATTTTAGATATATACACATGCATACTTATCGTGTGTGTCTCATTGTTCACTAGTACAAAAAGATTGCAATAATTTGCTTTCAATTTGTTAACATGTGTTTTACATATTGTAAGGTTCCACGCAACTCCTACATTTTCAGCTATGGTGGAAACAGTGGTGACTTAGAGGACATGGACACTTCAGACTCAGACATATCTGATCCGGATAATGCCAATTTCGATGATGACAATGACAGTGATTGGGTAGAGTCAGGAAAGCTACATGCAAAGAAGAGAGGTTCGAGAATAGGTGTTCACAAGACTGCTTCATCTATTAAAAATGATTCAAGGAATTTGGAAAATACAGGTTCAGAGAACTTGAGTGATGAGGAAGCAGTCAATAAGAAAATGAATCCTACATCAGGTTCTTGCTGTACCTGCAGCAAGTCTTCTTCATGTAAAAAGAAATGCGAGTGTCGGGCCTCTGCCAATGCTTGTGGGGAATCTTGTGGATGCAGGTCTAGTAAGTGTACCAATAGGAACCCTAACAACAAGGTCAAGGACCAAGAGGAACTGCAACTGGGAGAAGTAACAGAAGGTAGCGGGAGCGATGTGGTGCTTGATCCGATGGGAACTGACAATACCGAGCATAACAAAGAGCTTGTGTCTCACGGTGCCATGCTACTTGAAACAGCACTGAGTGACAGGCCAGTTGACTCGAAAGAGCACGATGCACAACAAAGAAAGCCCCTATCAGATATTGGCAACACACTGGTACGAGCTTATATTCATCCGAATCATGTTGAGTTTCATAACAATGATGCATTTCCTGTTATAGCAAGTTTCTGTCTAGCCAGAGGTCCTCATCTGCCATGTTTTGGATCATACTAATATGCACATTAACCTGGCTAGATTTAATCCATGTGTTAGTGAAAATTCATCCCGCAAGAAATTGTCACTACGTTGCATTTACAAAGTAGATACTACTGCAGGTTAAATGCAATGCCCCAAAGCCAGGCCAGAGGAAGAAATGGCGCAAGTCGGAAATTCAACTCGTTCCCACAGCGCCAACAGCTCCTGCCCAGCCGGAGAGCAATGAAGCCCCTAGATCGACTAGTAATGCTGTAATTGAGCCCGACATCCCTCTGAAATTACCACGGGCAATGAACCCAACAACTGTAAGCAGCAATCCATTGAGAGAGAGGAACTCCCACCCCACGAATGAAACCAATGGTGAGAGAAAAACGACGGCAAATGGCCAGAGGAGCCCTGTTCGACAGCCTAGGAACTCCAACGAGAAAGAGAATACCCACTTATGAGCGATTGTTTGGATTCGTTATGCTGCTGATGTTTTAACAATCTGATTGTTTTCCCCTCCACGAATTCAGATGCAGTATCTCGTAACTGATGTGAAGGCGAACCATCGGTCTCCGTTGGATGTCGGAATGGCGGGGATTGATTGCTGGTGGTTATCTTGGCAAGTGATTCGATTCTCCAGAGTTGTATACGCTTCAAATGTTATGATGAGAAGGGACTGTAATTTAGTGTGTAAGGGCAGCAGTTTGTTGCCCCGCCAACATTTATGAATGCGGACACGTAGCAGCACCACTAACCATTTTGGTGTTTTCTTCAAATGTTGTTTGATTAGATTGTCAAGGGTTAAGTGAGTGGTCTTTTCCTGCTTTCATCAGTTGTCCTGCAGCCTATGAATGGAATCGAAATATAAATGCAGTGCCATCAGAGTTCGCAATAAGATAGGAGTAAAAATTGAAAATAATGTAAAAATAAATAGGAAATATGAGAAAATGATTAAAAATAAGGGTAAAAAATAAAAAGACGGGGTAGTTAAGGAATTAACATGTCCAGCACGCGGTTACGGTCGCAGGTAATCACTTCCCCAAAAAGGTTAACGGCTTGAGTTAACTGAGGACCTTTCTTTGCCATTCGTCGAGCATGCCGGGTACAGGAAATCACTTTCCACGGGCTACATTAGTGTTGCTTGCCCAATTCGACATTCTCTTTGGTCCATGTTCTGCTACGGCAAAGCATCAGGCACGCTCGAATAGAGACTGTTAAATTGTATAATGCCATCAATTTAAGACTTTTTTTTTTTGGGATTCATGTGTGTATATATATATATATATATATCAAGCCATCTGACATTATAAATCATTATATCCGTCTGATATTATAAATCATTACATGCATAATCTTCATTATATGAAGAAATCAAATAATACCCTCACCACCGGAGGGGTGTATAAACCCTCACCACTAGAGGGACTAAACTATTGTTGTGAAGTTTCGAACCCACCTGCAACACTTTCAGCGCCATCAATTTAGACTTAGTTGCAAGAGATTGTCTTCCAACAGGCTCTTCAATTTCTCTTGAGGCATGCATAGCCAGAAAACATTCTGTTGAACGCTCTATTAATAAACACGTTCTGGAGGAAAATAATATGAATGAACGAATTTTATGTGAAACAAAACCAGTCTACTTACATTACGAGTAAACGATCCTGGAACTACCAAACAAAAACCAACATTTGTAAGAAAATCAAACAAAGTGCAACAAGATCACGAGTTCCGTAATTTCTGTAGAGCTTGATCTGTGCTTCCTGTAAGCTGCTATGCCCCCTCCACAACCAACAATGCTTCAAGCTCTGCTCTTCGCCGCTCCAAGTCCTGCATTGATTGAATTTTGAAGAAAACAGAGAACATCAAGACACTCGGAGTAGCATGTAGCTGCCTAAAATGAGTAACAGAGCAAAAACATGCAGCAATCAGGCTCATAAGCAATGTTAAATGGGTTTTTAATATGACTGCTGACACAAATCACTGCGGTTCTGCCTTGGTCCTCTACACCTTACCCAACATGTCAGTAGAGCTAGTTGCAGCTTTCATCTGCTAAACAAAACTATCCATGATATTCATCTACCATTGGCATAGATGATCCGTAACCCACCCCAGGATCATAATAACTAGAGGGAAAAAAAATGTCTGGAACCCAAAAAAAAAAAAATAATAATAATAAAAAAATTACATGGACAGGGTTGAAGGGAATATGCGAAGTCAGTAAATCAGGACATTCTACAGCCCAGTCATGGCTCCACCCGAAAATTTCGAGCCAGATTTGGGAGCACTAGAAGCTTCTGTCAAAAATATCATGGATGGGAGAGTAAAAGTGTAAAACTAGACATGCAGCTCACACGTCAGCCATGCACAAAATTTGTTCGTTGGCATGATGTTGGCCGTTACTGGTATATTGCAACTTATAAGAATACTAAGCTGTGGCAGGAAAAACTGGCCTCAAAAAATTGCCCGATATCCACTTCAGTTGGGTGAGAAATTTTCACCCAGCTCAAGCAGTATAAGCAATGGCATCAGCTCAGCTGTTAATTTTCCCCATTTATAAGCATGATTTTTAGCTGACCTCTAAATCTTTGGCTGCTTGCTCTCTTGTGACCTCTTTGTGCAGCCGAGCACGCTTCAAAAATCCAATACAAAGGATCCCCTACAAACCAGCAGTTAAATTAGGCCGACGGAAAAAGGGAATAATACGCATACAGTTTTTAACTAGAAATGAAGACCATATTATTAAAGAAATCATCATCTCACCGAGATTAAATAGGTCAACCCGCAAGCAAGGAGTAGATAGCTTGATATTTCTTGGAGGAGGACTAGATCCTTCCTCTCTTCATCAACATTAGGAAATGCTCTGGTCATCACGGCAACACTGAAAGAAATGTTTTCCAACATCAGCACATGGTTGTATAAAATAGGAAATTACAAAATCGTAACATCTACATAGAACATAGCCTAAGACCAACTTTCTTTTCTTCTTATTTTTTAATCCTTTTCATTTTAGTGAAAAATGAATAATACATACAAGATCTGCAGCATGCCCCTTCCAGCCCAATACTCTAGCATCTGCATTATGATAATAAAAAATCCACGTTAAATCTGAAGAAAAAGTCAACAGCTGTTTTGAAGTATGGAATACTTTGTAAAGTCCTGAATGCGTTTTTGAAAAACATACTTCACAGCATATACATACAGAACTCGCCCTCACGGCTTGGAAAGTGCACGAAAAGCTAAAAGGATTTGCCAACTTCAGTAATTCCGAAGTTTTAAATGAGTGCTGGTGTTCCACCAATTTTTAATGGCGAAGTCAACCAGAAACCAAGATTACCTGAAGCATCATCACAAAAACTCACCTTCCAGAACTTGAGTATGAAACTCCACTCCGTCTCGGCGACGGCCACAAACAATGCGATCACCACCCCATAGCAACGGAAAATCCCGCCGAATATCTGCGGAAATCCACAACAACAGGTACAAAAAAAAAAAAAAATTTAAAATTTAAAATTAAAATTAAAAAGTCGCACCGAACAAAAAGAGAGGAAGAAACGCAAGTCCGTGCATGGAAGACGTGCTACGCATACATCAGATCTGTGCTGGAAAGAGCGGACGGCAGAGAGTGCATTGACGAAAACGCAGAGGATGGCGGTGAGGGCAGTGATGAAGCTGAAGCATCTGCAGACGACGAGAAAAGGATCTGGTCCGGTTCTGATTCTGACCGGAGGGAGAGAAGGCCTCTGGATCTGCGGGGAGCCTTCCTCCACTTCATCTCTCGCCATTTCTTGCTAGGGTTTCTTTTCCATATGACCGAACATCGTATCATAAAACGAGAAGAAGCTACGAATTTTATTTTTTTTTCTTTTATAGAAGAAGATTCTGGAATTTTTCTTTCCGTCCCTTGCCTTTTGGGAATTCTTCTCTTTGCTTCTGCTTCAGGTAATCTATCTGTTCTGTTCTGGGATTTTCCTCGTCCCCGGTGCTTCCGTCCGCCTCTCGTCTCTTGCCTTGATAGTTCGTTCGTTCGTTCGAAATGGCCGAGAATGGTGGGAAAGAGCCCTTCCCATCCGCATTCACGCACCTGCAATTCAAAGTCAAACAATCTCTCCACACCTGACACGTGCGAAACTGAGGGGGTTCGTGGACGCGTCTCACTTTGCGCTGGTCAGATCTAATCGCCATTTTAAGGGTTGGGTTTAAAATTTGGAGCCTTAACCCACCCTGAATTAAAATGGGTGTGGGTCTGGGTTGCACAGTGCACTAACCCAACTTGAAACCCGAAATCGAATATTGTGTATTTGAGTAATGATAAAAAAAATTTTTGCGTAAAATTTGTGGAATAAGTGTGTGTCGGTCAATGCATAAAATATGTTTGG
>JAXCLR010000063.1:61986972-61998402 GCA_035584095.1 Annona squamosa | reverse complement strand
ATATATATATATATCAGAAATATTCAGGTGCAGAGGGCTGGATCATCAGGTTTGTAGACATGAAGATGTTCTATATTGCTGATTGAATTGAGAATTGGCTAGGTTTCGTGTCCTCAGATTGCAATTGCACTTGAAATATGTAAAGTTAAAAGCAATCAAAATACCTTTTTAACTAAATAATCAGCAAGAGTCGTGGCATCAAGATGTCCAGCTGGTAAAGCCCTTCCTATCCTCTCATGATTGAATGTGATATTCTGTGCAAACTCCGCTGACACCTCAAGCATTGCGACAATAGTCCTAACACTATCAAAAAGAGGCTCCTTGTCTTCCTGCTCAGAAAAGAGAAGCTTTTTGAAAATCACAAAAAAGAAGAGGAAAACTTGTCCACATGAGAAACAACTGAAGCTGTGCTAATGCATTACCCATTTGAAGCATCTTGGATGGGAGCCAGCACAAGAATGACCTCCAGTTGACTTAATAGGAGCCCACTGTTTAAATAATGGACCGTGATGCCATGTTCAGCAGAAATGTATGCTGGCTGGCGAGTGCATACACATGCTTTTTGGACCACATCATATGTACTTTTTTAACCAACAGTGCCAAAATAAGGCACATGGCATGCAAAGATGCCTCCAAGTTTCAATTCAAAACATTACAAGAAAATTATACCTGCAGATCACGATTGTAAGCTTGTGGGAGTCCCTTGCATAGCACAAGAAGGCTCACAAGGCTCCCAATAACCCTAGCAGACTTCCCGCGAACAAGTTCCATGGGGTCTGGATTTTTCTTCTGAGGCATGATGCTGCTTCCTGTTGATACTGAATCACTGGGTGTCAAGAAACCAAATTCTTCTGATGCCCACAAAACCCATTCTTCACCAAGCCGAGAAAGATGAACAGCGATGATGGAATTGGCAGACAACAACTCCAAAACAAAATCCCTATCTGACACTGCATCGATGCTGTTTGAGAAACACAGAACAAAAGATATCACTCGCCGGTAAGTTCATCCAAAATTTAAGACAACTGCATTCCCATTGTTTTTGGACTAGCTTAGGCTACTACACTATGCTGTCAAACTGTCTGACTAGCAATCACTCTCAATCAACTTGGACCAGAAATTAACGACTCAACAGATCTATATATCAGAAACCTAAATCCAGTGTGTTTTCCTTTTTCTGATGGTTATAAACCCAGAGTGTTGTATCTAGGATGAATAATTTTTTTTTTCACATGATTTATAATGGACTCATTGCAAAAGTTGACAGGTAACTGCAGTCGCAATCTTGCAGAAACAGAACATTTCCCAAATGTTTTTTCAAGCTTCAAGCTGTGAGAAAATTAGCCCTGGAAGAAAATGATTGAGACCATCGCATTAAAAAAGCCACACATGACATATCAAACAGGTTTATCTATTCAAGAGGTTTGATCCCACCAAAACGAATGGAACCTGAAAATCAAGTAGCCAGAATGTTTCGACTGCAAACAGGTTCAAGAATTAATAATAAATAAAGGATGGAACAGGCAGCTGAAGTGAACAAAACTAGTTGCAGGAAGGATGCAAAGCATATGATGGCACACCCGATAGTATAAGATTAAATAACAAATGCTCAAAGCATCTGTGGAGCTCACAAGTGAAATGAAAAACCTACTCTGCCCAAGATTTATAAGTTTCTCAGATCATAACTTTTGAAGTAAAACCCACTAAAAGCTTATTTGTATAAGAAATTAAGACCAAGCAGAACATAATGAAAATACCATGGTTCAAACCAGTGCAAAGCTGTAGTTAAATTGGTTTGAACAGAACGGATCAGTAGACAGGTTCAATTACTAGTTTGATTCTGATCACATTGGTAGAGAAAAAGCTTGAGTCATGAAAATGAACTTTGGACCTGATAATTAACAGAATAATACAAACAATTAAAATTAAATCCAACTCATACAAGGATATTATTAAACTATTGGAACCAAATAATGAAAGCAAAACTATAATTTCAACATGTATGGTTAACTTCTCATGAAACATAAATAAAGATCTACAATAGCCAATGATGTTAGATGGTGGCTAGCCAACGGTGAAAGCCAAACAGCTTTAGCAACTATGTATTTGCTATCCTAAGTCAATTATGTCCATCTTCTGTAAAATTCTGCCTCCTATTTTGCGGGTACTACAACAGCGGGGTTAATACTGTCAGTGCATCAGTGGTCCTTTGAATGGTCATTGGATAATTAACAGAAGACCATTGTGACTGGCCATATAAATACTCCATCAAACATGAATTTTATATCAACGATCTGAAGAAATATTTTAGTTGAAGGTTCCAATTACATCGTGCACCATAAGATCCAAGGATCCATTCCTTTCAAATCTATCAGGTAATGTGTTCGTGGCTTGCAAGAACAGAAGCAAAAAGGTTAATTTTGACATGACCATCTAAACATAGATATGTAAGGGTACTAATATAAACTATAAAGGTGGGGCATATGAATCAAATCAAAGAAAGGAAATTTACCTGTTTCTCATAGGTGCAGTAAATCCCAAAGCATCTGAGGTCATAAACCTATCTATTGGAAGGCCGGTACCAGCCAATGCACAAGAACCAAGGGGGCAGAAATTGAGCCGATCTCTACAGCTGATTAAGCGACTGGAGTCACGTTCAAGCTACAAGAACACTGCCATTAGGAAAACTGCCATTCTGGAGGCCAAATAAAAAGTAGCACACCTTTTAACTAACAGAAGTAGGCAAAACAAAAATCCACAGCTTTCAACCTGTTCAACGTATGACAAGAGAAGATGTTGTAGCAGAACAGGCTGCGCCCTTTGTAGATGTGTATAGCCAGGAACTATCAAGCCTTCATTCTTTAGAGCTAAGTTGACAAATGCTACCTGAAATTGCAAAAAACCAGGACATCCATGGTAAACACAGCCCAAAAGGGCAAACAACTTAATATGACAGATGTACAAACCAAAAAAAAAAAAACACTTAGAACACCAGTCATGCCAATCAACAGAAATCTAAAATTAAACATGGATCAAGTGGAAATCTGCAAAGACAGAATTTTTCATCCTTTACCAAATTTAATTGGCAAAAGAAACTTGTAATCAGAAAGACATTTCAAAGCAAACTTTGATAGGGAATTCCTGAGCAACTCGGGTGAGAAAATTCATCAAGTAGATCAAACAGCCTGTACAAATACTTCATCCGCAGCTATTTGGCAGATGTCGTTAAGAAACAGTAAACACACACTTCATTTCTTCTATTACCAATACCATTTTTTTTCTCTGTTAGAGCTCTTCTCAGTGCTAAAGTTCTAATTCACTCATGTCATGGTCATCACGCTGCAAACAAGTTTCAGAACCGATACTTCTCGAAAATTTGATCATGTTACTTCAAATTTCAATGACATTTCCCTATTGAGATTTTCTTGCCTCCAGACACAATTCTCAGCCTACCGGCACAGAAATGAATCTCCATTTGAGCTACTTTTCTCGTTAAAACTGTGTGCGGACTCGCTATGGTAAGAGGTTTAAAAGACACTTTCCCACTCTCAAAACTTATGACACGATTTAACATCTTAATAACCTAAACACTTTACTTTTATTATTATTAACTCGACATTCCAATCGAATTTTCTAATCTTTCTGATCTACATGACAATCCTATCCCTTTTACCTTTATTTTCTTTATTAATATTCCTATTATATGACATCACTCCTTTACTTCAAATTTTCAACAAAATTTTTCCAGCTTTTACCAATCGTACCCTAATCGCATGAACAGATGCCAGACAGAAGGAAAAAGAAGCTTTTTTTTTTTTTTTTAATAATCCTGTCACACTCTTGGATGGCAGGCTACTGATGGAGGAGAACTCCATGGAGGAATAGAGGAGGCAATTATTCGAGACCTCCCACCGTACACACCCTTGCACACACTCACGTCAGTATCGAACGACTGCAAGATCAGCAGACTAACATAACGAACATCATCGTCAAAGCTGGAGTCCAAGCACAACCTGCAGCAGCTTGATTCTGGCGAGAATCTCATCTATCGCATCCCGGCACCAGAGTCGAAGATCAGTAACGACCTGATCGTTCCGACTCCGAGCAGTGTGCAACTTTTTCGCAGGCTCCCCGATCAAATCCGTCAGCGCCGCTTCGATATTCATATGCACATCCTCCCTGTCCGCCCTCCACGAGAACTCCCCAGCTTCGATTCTCCTCTCGATTTCGTCAAGCCCTTGCAAAATGCGATCCCTGTCGCCGACGCTCATCAAACCCTGCATCACCAAACACCATTAGCGACACCAGAGGCGGGGGATCAAAAACAGGGTGGGGGAAAACCTGGTGAGCTAGCATGGTGGCATGGGCTCTGCTGCCTCTTATGTCCTGCTTGTAGAGGGCTTTGTCGAAGGAGACGGACTCGCTGAACTTCTCCACGGCGTCCGTGACGCTCTCCTCGAAGCGCCCGCCCCAGAGCTTGTTCTCCTTCTTCTGCGGTGCTGTCGAGGTTTCGACAGAGATATCGGGCTTCATGGCGTGCGAGGAGAAGGAGGAGCAGCAGCAGATTCGGGATGCAGGGAGCGATTTGCGAAGGCAGAGCGCCGGGCCGGTTGGGAGCTGGGGAAGAGCGGGAGAGGATGGTCGGAGGAGCGACTGCATTGCTTACTCCCGCAGATTATCAAACGCCTGCAGTGCAGAGAAGAGACTGAGAGAGAGAGAGAGAGAGAGAGAACGGCGATGAGAACACTCTCTCGGTCTCTCCCTCTTTCGCCGCCGTGTCCGAGATAGTGGAGATTCCTGATCCTTGGATGACTGCATTTTAAAATAATTTTTATTTTTTTTCAAAAAGAGAGTTCCTCTTGGACGTACGTAACAAATGCACGTCACTTCTCTCGTAGAAGGTGAAGTTGTAAAATTTTTGATAAAAAATTTTTTGTGTAAAAATTGTCAAATTAATAAAAAATGATGTGATATTGTAGGGGTAATGATAAAGAATAAAGAGAATAAATTTAAAATAAATAGGTTAGTTGTATTGGTAGTTGTGTAGAAATGATTGAAAAGTAGGGTTGTTGTATAGAAATATGTGTAAAAAAATAATTAAAAAAAGAATAATTATGGAGAGTGAAAAGTTTTATATTGAAAAGTTTTAATTTGACAACTTTTTTAAATTGCCAAACAAACCCTTAGTAAATTTTTTTTTATACTCGTGACATTTTTTTTATTCTCGTGACATTTTACCATAAATTTTTTTCATACCTACGCAGTTAAAATTACCGTTATCTACCTCTTAAAAAGATGATTTTGTTCAATTAAAAAATTTTAATTAAAATAATTTAAACTTTACCTGACTCAATCGATGATAGTAAATCATTAATATACGATATTAAATAACTTGAAAGTTATATTAAAATTGATTTATTTTAATTTAAAAATTTTAAAAAGATAAAATTATTTTTTTAATGAGATAGATATTGGTGATTTTAACCGCTGGATATGAAAAAAATTTATGATAAAATGTTATAAGTATAAAAAAAATTTACGAAATATTACAGGTACAAGAAGGATTATGTGTATCTGTTACGGGTATAAGAATTAGGGCTGTAATCGTATGCACCCGGGTGTATTATACTTATTTTTTTATTTGTTTTTAAATTTTTTTTCATAAAGCTGATAATCTAGGTGTATTTAACGTATGTATTAATTTCTACTAATTTTAGATATTTTTAGATTTTTAAAAATAATTGGCATAAAATAAAAATCTAAAAAAAATATCTAAAAATATCCAAAATTGGTAAAAATTAATAAATATATTAAATACACTTATATTAAATTATTAACTATTGCATAAAAAAAATTTCATTTTTTTCCTAACAAAATGATTGTATGCACTTGGGGTGCAAGGGGACTCAATGCACCTTGGTGCATACAACTGCAACCCTGAAAAAAAGGAAAAAAAGAAAAGAACAGTAACTGATAGATGTCACGTGCGCAGCAGAGTATTGTCTCTTCTCTTGGCGTCGACATGCAAATCTCATTTCATCGGTAATTTTGACTGACACTTGGACTCCAAGTTCTAAGTTCAGATGCTGTCGGCAGTGGGCAGCCATTCCGCCGGTCCCGTGTGGGATCGCCGTCGAGTGTAAGGTATCTAATTTCAATTTTTTTTCATGTTACGTGGGAGTTTTACATATTTCTTCGTAGTAGGTGGGGGTAATAAGGGTTGTGAAGGTCCTTAATTATAATATTAAATGTCACAATGCATATTACTAATAAAAAAATATTGTCATATTTATTGACCACTGAGTTTGCATGTAGAGGGTTTTACATGGAGCTTTTTGTCTCCTTACATATTAGATGAGAGTTTGTTGTCATCTTTGAACTTGATTATAATACCTAAAATGAGTTCTAATATGTACACCAAATCAAAAAAAAAGAAGGATACTTATCACTTGCAACTAGGGCAGGTGGTAGAAAATGTGGTCCTTATTTCAAAATCAAAGCTCGTGAGATGTGTTTTCTTTGTTATTTGGTGAGATTTTGTGCCTGTTGTAATTTAAATGAAACTTATTGTCTCCCCATAGGTTAAATGAGAACTTATTATCTTCTTCAAGCTTGATTGTAATATCTGAAATGAGTTGTAATCTATACATCCTAAAAAAAAAGTTTAAAAGAGGTATTTGCATTTGCCTCACTTGCATTTTGGATTTTTACAAATTTTGTCTAATAATTATTAATTTTATTAAATGTCACTGTTCATCAACTTTGTTTGGAAAAAAAAACATTTTTATTCTTGATTTATCACTGAATTAGTATCCCGGGCAAGCGAGATGAGATCAAAAAATATTATTATATGATATTAATTGTGTCTAAATAGATTATAAAATCAGGTTAAAAATCTTTCTAACTGTGTTTTTTGAACAAGGTTCATAGACACGGATATTTCTACAAAATTACGGGTGAAAATTGTAAAATAACAAAAGGATCAGAGGCAAATGCAAGCCCGGCAAAAAGTGTTTTTTTTCGAAGGCAAATATATGTATTTCTACCTAAGTTATGTTTTAATAAAAGAACACAATATACATAAAAGATAATTTTTTTATCTACATATCTGCTGCTAAGTGTCATTTACACACTATTTTGATTCTCTTTCTAGGTAGTGGACAGCAGGCTACTTCTGTTTTCTTTTTCAACGGTTAATATAATTTAGGGCAAATTTCATGTATACCTACAAATTTTATTCTTAATTCCATTTATACCTATGAATTTTTAAAAATTCCATATATACCCACGTATTTTACTTAAAGTTTCACTTATACCCACGCCGTTAAAGATCCGTTAAAAAAGCAGTTAGCACCCTTGTAAAATGACAAAAAATGCTCCTCCCTAGTTATATTTTTATTGCAAAAAATTATATTTTAATGAATTTTTAGCACTTTTATAGCTGTAAAATCACATATTATTTAAAAGTAAATTTTTAGTTTCGTGCGAACTAATCTTAAATCACAGTTGGATTTAGATATATTTATCATTTGACAGGGATGCTAATATCCCCATTAATGTGTTCTTAACGGCGTTATTATAAGTGAAATTTTATGCAAAATATGTAGGTATATGTTGAATTTTTGAAAATTGGTGGGTATAAGTAAAATTAAGGGTAAAATTCATAGGTGTATATACATGAGATTTGCTCTATAATTTATATATGTATACAATTTTTAGGCTTCCTAAATAATGTGATGATGTTGGTGCTAAAACAATAATAAATTAGGAAAAAAATACGAAAATACATGTGAGATAAAACAACAATACGCTATAAAAGTCATTACTTACATAAATGGGATAGACAGATCAAGCAAGTCAATTACTTGGCTAATGAGTCGAACTATTAATCTATGACTTATTCATTTAAATAAATTAATTAGCAGGCTGGAACTCATTTAAATGGGAGGTTTAGTCTTTAAATTTTAAAGTTGGATAGTGTCTTGGTCATCATTTAAAAATGTCGATTGTCAATAATTTGATAATCTAAAAGGATAACATGGTGAAAAAAAAAAATACTAGCGTGATAACAGATGAGTTAGACAAATGGGTTACTGGGTCAATCCTAATCTATTAAGTATTAACATCTTTACCTAAGAGTTAATGGAGTAGTGAAATTTTTGAAAAAGTAATATAATATAATAGAAGTAGAGTGAGAATAAGAGATGATAGTCGCATGAAAACATACGTAAAAATGATTAAAAAATAAAAATAAAAAAAGAAAATTAAATAGTTAAGATTTTAAAGTATTAAAAGAAATTAAATGTGGATTCCATTCCATTCACACATATCGGGATGCCAGATGCTCTCTTGAACCAGAATTTATTTTGGGTATGGTTGGTAATGAATAAAACTTTTGATGAAAAGTTTTGAGGAGTAAAAGTTGTCAAATGATGTGATATGATAGGGGTAATGATAAGTAGTAAAGAGGATAAAGTTAAAATAGATAGGTTAGTTGTGTAGATAGTTGTGTAAAAATGATTGAAAAGTAGGGTAGTTGTATAGGAAAATGGGAAAAAATAATTAAAAAATATGATAGCGATGGAGAGTGAAAAGTTTTAGATTGAAAAGTTGTAAGGTGACATTTTTTATGGTTTGCCAAACGCACCCAAAGGTCGTCTAAAGCGGCTGAAATTTTCCATAATCCGTGTGCTCCGGTGGCAGTCTGTAGTTCGAAGTTCAAACTTGAAAGTGCTTTCACTAAAGCACCGATGTAGTTCGAAGATCCGAAAGTGCATGGTTTCAATTAAAAAATAATATCCTTATTTTCATGGCTTGTGCTGTTGGGAATAGGATTACGACAGGGTGCAAACTGTTCCAAACTAACAGTGCGCACGCAAGAAAAGGCCACATAGAGTACCTGCTAAAAGAATATTATTATATATAGGGTATGTGTTGTAATTGATAAAACTTTTGATGAAAAGTTTTGGAGAGTAAAAGTTGTCAAATGATTTGATATAATGAGGGTAATGATGAGGAATAAAGATGATAAAGTTAAAATAGATAAGTTAATTGTATGGGTAGTTGTGTAGAAATGACTGAAAAGTAGGGTAGTTGTCTCGGAAAATGTAAAAAAATGATTAAAAAATATGATAATTATAAAGAATGAAAAGTTTTAAATTGAAAAGTTTTAAGTTAACATTTTTTCCTCGTTGCCAAACACACCCATAGTATGACGTATTTTGGATTAAAATATAGCATTTATTTATTTATTTATTTTGATTTTTATTTGAATTTTTTTTCATAAACATATTTTCCTAAGTGTATTTAATCTATATACGGAGTTTTTCCATTTTAGAATACTTTTACATATTTATTTTTTATTTTTAAAAAATCAACAATTTCAAGGGCATTTAAGTTATTTTTATCTCCTTAAAAAATTTGATTTTTAAAAATAAAAAAATAAATACATAAAAATATTATAAACTTGGTATATAAATTGAATAGACTAAGGAAAACATGTTTATGAAAAATTAAATAAAAATAAAATAAAATAAAATAAATGTTGTATTTTAGCCTAAAATACATCTTGATGTATATAATCATGCTCTTCCTTGAATGCACTGAGAAGTGGGCATGTCAAGTTGGGAAATGTCAAGGCAACACTTTC
The DNA here is from genome assembly GCA_035584095.1 of Annona squamosa. Taxonomy (NCBI): domain Eukaryota; kingdom Viridiplantae; phylum Streptophyta; class Magnoliopsida; order Magnoliales; family Annonaceae; genus Annona; species Annona squamosa. The sequence goes on along the minus strand of JAXCLR010000063.1, from coordinate 61,988,753 downwards.
ACTCCTAGGATACATTGTTGTAATCCGCAAGTTGCTTAGTGGGCTCGTATTTTGCCTTTTCTAGCTTTCTAAATATGATGAAATAATAATTATAAAAAGGGGCTTGCTTCTAGATAATTGGATTACATAATAGTGGTTTCATGTTATTCCCTTCGTTTTTAAGATTTTGATGTTTGATGAGAAATTCAATCCATTTATTGTATTTGGATCATTTGTTCAGCCGAAGACCAAGTTTTATTCAAATTCAATATATGATAGGCTAAATTTGCTTAAAAATAGGTACATTCATGTATAAATTCAAAAAAAATGCTTAGACTTATATATATATATATGTTAGAATGTAGCAATACTTCTTGGAATAATTTATTCACATATTTGTAATATTTTAGATGGTTTAGATGTTCAAAATACTACTTAAAAATTGATATTTAATATTAAATATTTTTATTATGTCGATTTTACACATTTGTAAATGAGGCTTATATGTAGTGACACTAGACAAATAAAAGAGTTTTGATAATAATATAAATGATACTAAATATAATGGATAAAATATATTTTCCGTCAACTATCTATATGTTAAAATTGAATAAAGTTATAAAAAAGATGGGTTTCAGAGAAGTGCTCCCATGTAAAAAAATAATAAAAAATAATAATACATATTTTTCACACATAATTATATGTATAGAAAAATATTTAAGTGTAGTCAAATTGTATATGTATAGTCTACTGAAAGATTAAGCCTACTTTTAATTGTATCTAAAATTATTTACTTAAAAAATAGTTGAATCCCATGTACCATAATGAAACTTGTACCCATTGAGTACGTGGGAATATAGGAGTGAAGTCCCCGATCATATAGGTATATTTGTTGCAGCATTTGCTTTCTATTTTATTATAAAATTATTATTCCAAGTGTATTTAATTCACATACTAGTTTTACCAATTTTGAAAATATATAATATATGCATATATTTTTAATTTTAAACATAAGTATATTTTAGTCATTTTAACCCTTAACTAAAATATCTTGTATTTGTTAAATTGGGACTCTTTGTTTTTTTTTTTAAAAAAAAGAAGAATTGTATTCTTCCCCCAGGCAGCTAATGCTTGACCGAGGGAGGTTCTTTTGTTCTCTATATTTATAACTGACCGAGGGAGGTTCTTTTGTTCTCTATATTTATAAAAACAAGATGTCGAAAAAAAATCTTGTACTTGAAATTAAAAAAAAAACTTCAAAAAGGAAAAACTCAATATATGAATTAAATATAGTTGAAATAATATTTTTATTAAAAAAATAAAAATAATATGTAGGCTGCATGGTTGCTACCATTTGCTGGCCTTATACAATCAGGGCTCTTTGATTATATATCATTTATTTAGTTGAGGTGTTGAATATGATTTTTTCTATTGCGGTAAATTTCACCTTCAGATCCCAAAAAAAAAACAAAAAATTAATTGAAGAAATTATGTTAAATACGGCTCGGATTAGTGATTTGGCAAAAATAAGAAGCCAACATTCTTCCGTGACCAGTGGTGGTATAGAATCAAAAGCTTCACTTTTTTTCTTTTTCTTTTGAGGGCTGTCAAAAGCTCCACTTTTATATAACTAGGGTGTGTCTGGAAATGGATGAAACTTTTGATGATAAGTTTTAGAAATGAAAAGTTGTTAAATGATGTGATATGATAGAGGTAGTGATGAGAAATAAATAGGATAAAGTTGAAATAGATAAGTTTGTTGTGTTGGTAGTTGTGTAGAAATGATTAAAAAGTAGGGTAGT
>JAXCLR010000063.1:61957654-61982097 GCA_035584095.1 Annona squamosa | reverse complement strand
TCAGTAGCAGCAAGGCAAAATGCCCATATCCAAAGCTCCACTCACCGGCTAGGGCAGGCAGGAAGCAATTTGGGTGGGAAGACGATCTGGAGCAGGCAGGAAGCAATTTGGGTGGGAAGACGATCTGGAGCAGGCAGGAAGCAATTTGGGTGGGAAGACAGAGATCGTGCGCTGTTTATTATCGAACCGGCTTAACCCGGTTTGACCATCTATCACGGTTGGACCGCGGTTCATACGGTTCGAATGGTTCATTTGGATTGAACCGAACCGAGTGTAATCGAACCGGACTCAGGGCCGGTTCCCGGTCGAACCGGTTCGACCGGCCGGTCCGGTCCGGTTCTGATAACACTGATCAAAATTCGTCATTTTTTAAAATTTGAATTTACTTTATAATTTAAAAATAAGGATTGTACCTTATTTAATTTTAAAAATGCAGGTGAAAGCTATTAATTTTTTAAATATAAACAAAAATTAAAAATAATAAATTTTTACATATATTAGAGATTACAAGTGGGCCCATATAAAAATGAAAAAAGTAAAAAACACCTGTATGTATTGAGTTTATGTGTGTACGAATGTGTTGAATGGAAATTAATAAATAACAACCAACATTGTCGGATCTTAATCTTTTGATACGATACACATATAATTAAGGAATATAATACAATTTTAAATACAAAAACACTTTTTCCCTTACAATTTTTACTACTTAGATAATTTTTGGTAATTACTGCAAATCTTAATTTTAAAGCACTAATTTTCAACTTGATTGAAAATTTTTATAATACGTGACATTAAAGAATATAATTTAATTAATCCCATGTATTGCGTTTTCTATGATTATACATTAAAAATAATTTTTACAAAATTTATAGAAAAATATATTGCCAACTAAAAATATGAAAAAAATGTAAAACCTATGGCGTGTTTGGGAAAGTGATAAAGTTTTTGGTAAAAAGTTTTTATGAATGAATGTTGTAAAATAATGTGACACGATATAGATAATGATGATGAGGAGTAAAGGGAATAAAATTAAAATAAATAAGTTAAATGTCTGAGTAGTTGTATAGAAATTATTAAAAAGTAGGATAATTGTACAGGAAGATATGAATAAATAATTAAAAATTATGATTTTTGTATAGAGTGAAAAATTTTAAGTTGAAAAGTTTTATGAATTAACAAACACCCCCGTAGTTGGAACGCGCTAAATGAGAGAAAAGCCTGCCATCACATGATCCTCTAGCTATACTAACTTGTTTAGGACTTTTTTAGCTTGCATTATGCACATGTTCCAGTACTTTTAGAAATTTTTGTGGTATTTGGCTGGATTAGAAATACTATTTTAATGGAGAATACTCCAATTCCAGTTAATATTTTGTTGTATATGACAGCTAAGCTAACTAAGGCCTTAGTGGAGTTGTTGACTATGATTTATTTAAATGTGAAAAATTAACATTTAAATAAGAATAATAAGTTATTTTTTGACTTAAAAAGTCATGGGGTACAAGTCTTTATTCATCGTTTAGTCGAAATAAGAACCAAGTATTCTTCTTTGACCTATCTACTTTTCAACTATTAAATGTTGGACCCTTATTTTAAACATTTTCACCTTCCATAATGACATGGCGATGGGTCTTTTTATCGCATGCATGGATCGATCATGTTGATAAACCTAGATGCCTAGGGGCACTTTAATTAACATCTACTTTGGTGGAATTTTGGAATTATTTTATAATAACTTAGAATTGAATCCCACGTCAAATAAGAGAGAGAGTTTATAAGAATTTATAAGTTAAGTTTCAAGTTAAATATTATGTAATTTATTAAAATTGTCCAGTTGAACTGTTAAGCGAAAGTGTACCTATGTCATAGTCATAATAGTTGAGTTGAAAGTATAGATAACAAAGTTGTTTTATGGATTATAAAATAAATAAAAAATAGATATTTTTTTAAAAATAAAAGTTAGAAATGATTGGAATTGTAAATATAAGAAAGAGAAAAGGCTCGTTGATATATGTAAAATACGTAAAAGGCTTTTCCTTTTTATTATGTATGGTGTATTCAAAATTAACCATCAATCGTCTTTTTTTTTTTACACGAAATGACCAATAAAATTAATATATTATTTATTTGTAAGTGATGATCAATTTAGATGGATACCTTATTTTTAATTGAAAATTCAATTAAGGGATAAGATATTCAATACAAAAGAAATGTTACAAAGATATGCTAATGCATTTATTCCAGCATCTTTACTTCAATAAACGATTTTTTAAAAATACATAATACATGCCTTAATTTGGCCACATTTTCATTGAAAATTCCCTATTTTTGGAGCCTTCGATTCTCGACGAACATCTTAACTTGAGAATGCATAACTTCCTTCTCTTCAGGAAATTTTTATTTTAGTCCAATAGTCACTGAAGCACGAGAAAATCCTGCACAGAAATAGAACAAATAAGTTTTTTTTTTTTTTTTTTAAAAAAAAGACACATGTAAAAAAATCATTACAAAAAATTCAAGGCAAGGTATCCTTAGATGGGTTAATGAAAAAGATTGTCGAAACTAAAATAGAGTTTTATTGCTATATAAAAAAAAAATTAGAGTTTTATTTGAATTGCTTGCATTCATTGAGAAAGCTAATACCTGGATCACATTTCACGGTGCACACGCGGTCGCAACCGTCGATCTTAGTCACTGCAAGAAATTAATAAGAAAGAAATTATTATTGTCTCCAAAACGACGCAAATGCTATCGGATGGAAATGGGATGAGATCTTACCGTCGCCACCGCAGCACTCTTTTGTGCACTCGTCGTGGCAAGTAGCGTCTGCACTTGCCAAATCCACCTGGGCGGAGACGACGAAGAAAAGGACTACCAATGCTGCAATCTTCTTCATTTGCGCCCTCTTTTTCTTCCCCCCTTCCTTTTTCTTATTCCTTCACAATAACATCTCCACACCCCAACTCTCCATGCTCTTAAACGGGTGGCATTCCTCCAGATTTAGAAAAAGACTGCGTTTAGAGCGTTTTCCCCCCTATCTTTCAAGGGGAGGTAGTTATTTCTCCACAAAAAAAAAGGGAGGCAGTTATCGAAGCTTTGAATGTTTACTATTACATACGGCTTTTACCACCTAATTTATGGGAAGCCATGGATTGTTCGCCTAGGCGACATATAAAAATGAAATTTTAAGGAGATTTTTTGAACCCCCCTACGTTCCCCGTGCAGGTGGGCTAAAATGGAGGCCGACACCATGATAATGTCAGTTGAGGGCTCATCGGATTGTTCGGTGCATGCACGGTCGCAGATTTATCAATGTTGGAAATAAATTGTTATTCTTTATTTCCATAACTTCAATGAAATGCTTACATACACGTATATTAAAATATAATAATACTTTATAAAATCATTTATTATCATGGTAATAACATTTTAAATTGATAATTTATACATGATAATATAAATAATTTTAAATATAATAAATAAATTTAATTTTTCATCAAATGTTAAAATATTAAAATGGAAGAAGTTATATAGAAGAGAAGTGTTATAGAAGAAAAGCCATTAAATTTATATGTTCATTACTACAACATATCATTAATAAGTCAGGTCAAAATATTATTAACCACAAGTAGTTTAATAAATTGAAGAAAATTTGTCAAGTTGATACCATGATGAAGTTACATATGTTTTGAGTGGAGCTAGCTTTGAGGCCTTGACATATTAGTAAGTCGATTGATATATCTTGTTGATTGGTCTCTGAAGATTGGTAATTAATTTTTTTGATACGACGATTGGTAATTAGTTGATTGGTCTTGTTGATCGATTAGTCTGATATGAAGATTGACCAAGTTGATTGAACTTCTTGATCGGGGCACATCAATTTTGGGACAATCATATATAATTTGCAAACCATAATAGACCGTGCACTACTGAAAATATTTGTCATAGAGGAATCGAAGTGTAACCTCCACACCTTCTAGAATTGTCAATGGCAATGTTTTAAGAACCGGATCGAACCAAGCATTTGGGTCATGAACCGGTCATGTTCCGGTTCACTAGTTTTTCCAATTCAACCGCAGTTTGATCGTTGGTTTGCACCAGTTGAACCGAAAAAATCGAAAATCGATCACAAAATTGGTTCAATGCCCGGTTTGATTTTCAAAACATTGGTCAATGGGTAAATTGTCAATTCAAAAATCCAATTTTTGATCTGCTCATTAATGGAAGAATTTCAAATCTGAATTCTGAGGTATATTCTTGAGAAGCTATGTGAGGAGAAAGGAGCTGTGACCTAAACTATTTAATCTGTGTTGGAAATATGTGGAAAATAAGCCAAGTTCATGTTTTGATGATTAATAAATCAATTTGAGTAAGTCTTGGTTACTAACATATTTGTGAAAGTGATTAAAGGTTATAAATTGGAAGAATATGAAGCATGGAAAGTCAAGTCGATTTCCAAGTCGACTCAGGCACCGACTTAGGCCAAGTCGATTCCCAAGTCGACTCCAGCATCGACTTCGAGGCGTCAATTCCTTCCAAAGTCGAAAACGAGGAATAAAGCTGCCGAAGTTGCAAACGAAGTCGACTCCGCATGCAACTTGGGTGAAGTCGCAGACCAAGTCGACTCCAGCATCAACTTCGAAATGACAATTCCTTCCAGAGTTGAAGTCAAGACTGAGAAGTACTGAAGTCGCATCCCAAGTCGACTCCACTTGCGACTTGAGGTGAAGTCGCAGACCAAGTCGACTCCGGTAGCAACTTGGAGGCGTCGTTTTCTGTCCAGAGTTGAAACCAAGAACAAGGGTTGCCGAAGTCACAGACCAAGTCGACTCCGACATCGACTTCGATCGGACAGAGGAGAAATTTCAGAAGATAAATTGGGATTAAATTAACTTCAAGGCAAACTTGAGTGAAGTTGAAGATCAAGTCAACTTAGATATTCAAATTAGAACATATGAAGACTAATCCAAGTCCAAAGAAAGCGAATTGCATAAACTCAACTGTTCTAATCAAGAACTTGCTCATGAATACAAGATTCAAGACTCAAGAACTCAAGGCTTGCAAATCATGGAGCTAAAGGAAACAAGAAAATGAAGACACATTAGTTCAAAGAGAAATGAAAAATGCAGAAGGACAACAAACATAAAGAAACTCAAACAAGGAAAGCATCTCTAAAGATTTCAAGTTCGTCAAGCAAACTGCCGATGTGAAGTCGCACCCAAAGTCGACTCCATCTGCGACTTGGGTTAAGTCGAGGACCAAGTCGACCCAAGCTGGAACTTGAAGAAGCTGCAGACTGGCGAAGTCGCACCCGAAGTCGACTCCATCTGCGACTTGGGCGAAGTCGCACCCAAAGTCGACTCCACCTGCGACTTGGGTCGCAACGGTTGGAAAATATTTGAATGTTGGCGCATTAAATGCGCGCCACCTACCTTCAAACGTTTGGATTTTCTCCACAATTATAAAAGGCATTCAATATGAATGAATGAGGTAGCTGAGATTTATTAACTGTTTATAACTTCTATCTCTAAAGAGCTTCAAGTGATCAAGCCAATCCTCAGAAGAAGAACTTTGCTTCGAACTGTAAGAACTCGACTGCTGATTCTTCAAAGCCAACATTACAAGTTTTTCTCTGTGCCAAAACTGTATCTACACAATAGTAATGTGTAGAATCTTTCTCTTGTTCTTATTGCTATATTAAATTTGATTTAGTTAGGGTAACTAAGATCAAGTGTAAGCAAAGTAGTGTATGATTGGAGTGAAACTCATCACTACTTGTGTTGTGATTTGTTGATGCCCCCTAAAGCTAGAATCTAGAAGAGAGCAGTGACTCTAGTTGTATTTGCAAAATACATAGTGGAACCCAAGTCACAAGGGGTGTGAGCTTGGAAGAGCGGAGTAGGGAAGTTGCCCGAACCACTATAAAATCTTATGTGTTGATTTATATTTCTGCTCTCTACATTATATTGCTTTCTATCTTGTTTTTTCATAAAGGAGACTAGATTAATCTGGGGTAAAGTTTATGTTTAAGTTATAAATTTTTAAATACTCATTCACCCCTCCCCTCTTGGGTACTTGCCATTAACTCAGGACCAACAATCTATACACCTCAAAAAATAAATTGACCTTTCCTTTTTCAATTTTCATTGACCGGATCACTATTACTTTGAATTTATGTACTTATTTTTAACATCATCTATAATCCCTCTAGGTCACTAAAGATATATGAAACATATATTTGCCTTGTGCTGTATATTTCTTAGTTTTAACATTTTCGTGTCATTTTTTCTCTGTTAATATTTTCAAATTCTTTGACTAGTGACATTTTCCTTTTTTTGCGATATTTGAATATATTTTTTTAAAGAAATATTGCTGTGAAATTAGGTGTTATCGACATTAATTCCGCAATATATATATTTATTAATTAATGAGAAATGAGAAATAAGAGTGCGTCTGTGATTTTAGCTAAACATATCACTTTTCTCTAGTGGTGACAAATTAAGATAATGAGATAATAAGTTTGCTATGGAGATGTTTTGGATTGCTAGAAAAACTTGTACTTTGGTGGTGGGATCAAAACGGTCTGCATACAGTGATATTATCATCAGTCCAACCCTTTAGATGTTTTTTTTTTTGAGTGATCAACCCTTTAGATGCTAAGCAACAATATTAGAATAGCAAATTGATGCAGCTTAACATTTGCTCCTGGTTGCTAATTAATGTTTTTTCCATAGAAGTTTTTGTTATCACTGAATTTTCGTTGCTAAATACCGATTCGTTTGTTATTCCTGTTTAAAACATCCGACCGTATGTAATATCATTCCCTGTTCCATTTTTCCATTTTTTGGAGTTGTTCACAACTAAGATAAGATGATTCAGAAATAGAATCTCCTGTTTCTCAAAAAAAAAAATGATATTTTATTTTTTTCATTTTCTAACTTTTTCTCAATCCTAATATACCTTATCCTATTCCCAATACATTTTCGGCGCATCACATGCTGGTATTATTACTAGCAACCCAAGGTTAAATCCTTGATGGGAGCATATCTCTCGTCCCCCATTTTAATAAAAAAAATCCTGTGATTTGATAAGAGCTTGGGATATAATTTCTCACTCTCAATACAGTTCTTTTAGTTTTCAATACATACTTCCCATTTTCTTAGTTTTAACACTCCTTTTTCTCGTAATTAACCATCCTTCCGTGTCTACATTAGAAAAAATTCCTTCCCTATCCAATTTTCTCATCCAAATACAATTACTTAATTTGGATGCTTACAACTAATTAAATATGCTTACAACTAAGCCCGCAGTAAAAAAGGAATTAATAAGTGCATTTTCAAATATGCTGATCTTAAAGAGCATCGATGACTTCAGACGCGTCTAAAAACTCACTTTTTTGTTTTTTTTTTTGAAAAGTTTTTTAATAAACATGTTAATCTGGTTGTATTTAGTTTATAAATCAAGTTTTATCATTTTTAGATATGTGTATATATTTATTTTTAATTTTAAAAACAAAAGTATTTAAGTCATTTTAAATTATTTGAAATGACTTAAATATCCATATTTTTAAAAATTGAAAATAAATATATACACGTGTCCAAAAATAGTAAAATTTAGTTTATAAATTAAATATAACTATATTAACATGTTTATAAAAAAATTTCAAAAAACAAAAGATTTTTGGACCTGTCTAATCATTTGGCCATCTAAAATTAAATAGGTTTTTGGATCAGTCCCATCATTTAACCATCTTAAATTGATCTATAGCATTATAAATATTTTAAATATTTTTTGGCAGCCTTTGAATTTCGTTACCTCGTCTCATTCACGTATGACTGAAACATAGCGAACTAGGTTGTATGTAGAAAAAAAACGATAAAGTATCTACTTTGCTTATAGAATCAATAATCAATTCATGAGATAAATACAATAATACATGCTTTCGATAGAATTTTCATTTTTCTGTCGGGCTTACAATTTTGACCACTCCTACAATAATTTTGGGGTGGTTAACAACATCTATCTTAATCCAAGCATTAGTTCTTCGTTTTCAAGGCTTTCTGAAAGTTCAATGAAGTCCCATGGTATCCGCAGTACCGGAAAAACCTGTACAAAAGTAAAATAATGATCATTGTCGCTGAGCCTTTAGTGATAATAATACCAAAGCAATTTTTTAGTTGCAAAAAATTATCACTAGAATTTATAATTTCAGTGGCAACAAAAAAAAAATACTGCTAAGGCTTATGACTAACTACAGCAATCTAATTTTAGCAAGATTGTAATGCCAATTTTTATATGTGCTCGATTTTCCACCTTGCTAAAGGATCCCTTTCTTGTAGTATATTGCATTTACACCTTCGAAGTAATTACAAAATAAATGTTACAAGATTTTTAAACAGATGAATGATCTTGTTAGCCTAAGTTAAGGAAATGTCTCACTTAGCTTACCTTAAAAAACTCATTTATAATAATTTTTTAGTTTTTTCATACACTTATTTATCTAAGTATATTTAACATATAAACTAAGTTTTACCATTTTTGGATATATGTATATATTTTTTTGAGATTTTTAAACATGCGCATGTACATATATGTATTTAAAATACTCGTAAATTTAAAAGTCTAAAAAATATATACACATATCCAAAAATGATAAATTTAGTTTATATATTCAATATACTTAGATAAAAAAGTGTATGAAAAAAAAATAAAAAATCGTTATAAATAAGTTTTTAAAGTGAGGTAAGGACATTTGCTTAGCCCAGACTAATAAGATCGCTCATCTTTTAAATATTCATTGATATATTTATAATAAATTTTAAATTATAAGCATACAACTTGCTTATGTAAAAGTTTGTAGGCATAAAAGCAAACACCACTAATTCTAAAATATAATAATAATAATAATAATAATGATAATGATATTAGCTAAAAAGGAAACATAGACTAAAAAATACATGTGAAAAGGGAAGACAGATTTAGGTTCTATGGGTATTTTGGTAAAATACGTAATAAAAAACTGACTGTATTTTTATATTTGTAAATATGATAAAATTGTCCATTTTTATTAATGTGGTCATATTTATATTTAATACTTTGTATTTATATTTGTAAATATTTATATTTAGCCGCAAAAATTATCACTAGAATTTATAATTTCAGTGGCAAAAAATAAAAAATTACCGCTAAGGCTTATGAATAACTACAGCAATCTAATTTTAGAAAGATTTTAATGCCAATTTTTATATGTGCACGATTTTCGCCTTGCTAAAGGTTCGCTTTCTTGCAGTATATTGCAGGTACTCCTTGGAAGTAATTACAAAATAAATATTACAAGATTTTTAAATAGAGGAATGATCTTTTTAGCCTGAGTTAAGGAAATATCTCACTTAGTTTACCTTAAAAAACTCATTTACAATAATTTTTTTAGTTTTTTATACAGTTATTTATCTAAGTTTATTTAATATATGTACTAAGTTTTACCATTTTTGGATAGATGTACATATTTTTTTTGAGATTTTTAAACATGTATGTGTATATATGTGTATTTAAAATACTCGTATATTTAAAAGTTTAAAAAAATATATACACATATTCAAAAATAGTAAAACTTAGTTTACATGTTCAATATACTTAGATAAAAAAGTGTATGAAGAAAATTAAAAAATTAATGTAAATGAGTTTTTAAAGTGAGATAGACAGGACATTTACTTAGCCAGGACTAATAAAATCACTCATCTTTTAAATATCTATTGATATATTTACAATAAAATTTAAATTATAAGCATAAATACAACTTACTTATGTAATACTCTGCAAGCATAAAAGCAAACACCACTAATTCTAATATATAATAATAATAATAATAATAATAATAATAATAATAATAATAATAGCTAAAAACTGAACATAGATTAAAAAATTACATGTGAAAAGGGAAGACTGATTTAGGTTCTATGAGTATTTCGGTAAATTACGTAATTGAAAACTGACCGCATTTTTATATTTGTAAATATGATAAAATTGTCCATTTTTATTAAAGTGGTCATATTTATATTTAATACTTTATAATACTTATAGATATCTATAAAATTATAATCAAACTAGCAAATGTAGATTTTCTTGATATTTCTAAACTAAGTATTTTAAGTAAAATATTAAATATATCTGAATCTTAAAACCAACTACGGGTGCAACTCAGGTTGGGTTGTACCAAGTTTGGGTTAGATGAATCCAAGCCCTAATATTATAATTTGGGTTCGAATCGAGCTCGAACCGGATTGACATTGGTTTGGGGTTAAAATTCGAGTTACTTTCAAACCGATAAAAGTTGAAATTATCGATAGAAATATCAAATTTTTTGAACATTACTACATTCACATATAAATAATTTACACATAAATATATTTGTATGACTTATGATATCTTTGACTTGGATAAAAGTTGGTATTTTAATTAAAAATAATTTTAACTACAATAAACGTAATGAGTTTACATATAACAATCAAGGTAAGAAAATAAATGAGATTACACAAAAACACTATCTAATGTTTAATAAAAGTAAGACTCATATATCTCATAGTTAATTAATATGTATATAATAATTTTAAAGGGTTAGTAAATTTATAATTATTTGCAAATAAATTTAAAGTATATATAATATATTCAACTTTTATGGACAAATGCATATAACATTTAGGTTTTAGAATAAATATTTTATAATTTAATTAGATTATGATTATATAGAATAACTTTATTATAATTATATTTGAAATATTCAATGTATAAATAAATATAATTATTTTAATAAATTAGGAAAAATATTGGGTTTGGATTGAGTCTAATTGAAAAAAAAATTAAAAATTAAATCTAAATTCGGTTTTGAAATCGGGATGGGTCGGACAAGTTTGAATCAACCAAGTACTAAGTTGCACCCCTGAAACCAACCCATAATGTTCCCGTCCGTGAATAGAAAGAGATGAGGATAAAGATGAGATAAAAATGGGATGAAAAATTCTTTTAAAATGCTTTTCTCACCGTGAAGATAACTTTTTATTATTTTTTATACAATTTTTCTCAATTGTGGTGCAATTTTTACAATTCTTTTCATCTCATTTTACGGCTCATTCCAGGTCCCATACCAACCGTGAAAGGGATTCCATTCGTGAGTGGAAGGATATAATCATATGAAGTGCTACCTGGATCACACTTGATGTTGCACACACGGTCGCAGATGTCGATGTTAGTCACTGCAAAAGAAAGAGAGAGAGAGAGAAGAATTGGTCAGTTTGCGACGCATTCTCTAATAAGGATGAGGCCCACCCAACAGCATGATGATGAACGGTGGAGATACGATCTTACCATCCCCGGCGCAGCACTCCTTGGTGCATGAATCGTGGCAATTAGCATCTGAGCGGGCCACCTCCACGTGGGAGGAGATGAGGAAAAAGATCAACACCAAGACACCAAACTTCATCTTATTATTATTATTTTATTTTTTTAAGAAGAAAAACTATTAGACCACTTCACACGCACCACATCTCCAACGCCCAGAGTTCCATGTATTTATACCAGGAGAAGACGTTTTCAGCTTTTACCGGCCGTCCTCCTTTCACGGAATCAAGGGCGGAAGTAGTTATGGAATCTGCGAACAGTTGGAACTGTGAACCAGACAACACGCCAATCTCGCGATTAGGCTGAGAATCGATTCCCTGCACCGCAGACTACCTTATTGGACTTTCGACTGAGCAGCCAAAACGTCGACGAACATCAGTGGAGTGGACCGGAATGTTTTGGTTGCACCGCGGTTAAACCGGAACCGTGGTTCATGGTTCTATCAGTCCAACCGACCTGTTCGGTCCTGTTCTTAAAACAGTCACTGGCTCCTTGCGTTTGGCACGGAAGATCCGACTGCTCCCACAACTTGCCAATCCCCAATTCGCTTCGGTACACGGTACACCGCAGACTACCTTATCGGGCTTTTGCCTGAGAGGCCAAACACGTCAATCGACGTCGGCGGAGTGGGCCCCACTGTGGCAGTTACGGAAGATCTGACCGCTCCCACATGCGTCCGCTAGCTGATGCTATCCGCTATCCGTGATCCAAGTTGCAGAGATGAGAGCGCTTCGCTCATCCACCCGGGAATCCGTGTCGCATGCCGACGTCATGCAAACCATCCAAATTGGAGGCCCGTCTCATGATCGCTGTGGTGCCTGGGGGGGCAGCTCATGGCTATCTTGGCTGAGATCCATCAAATGAAAGGCTCGGATCGTCCTCTAAAAATGCATCGGACGCTTGTGGTCCATAGCCGTGCATTGGAGGTCTGCCCTCGGAAAAAGACTGTCTATGACCAGCGTCGTAAAGGCTAGGGTGGTTCATCATCAGAGGTTGAAGAAGTTACGTAATGTGATTTGCTTCTTTTGCCCTTGACCTGTAGTACGCATTGCAAGTTTGGCAATTGAGATATATGGGATGGGATGATAAACTATGATGTGCTCCTTTTCGTACTTTTTTTTTTTTTGGGATGTTTTTTCACCCCCATGATTTAACAATTTAATAATTCTATTTTCCAACTTTCCTTATATATTTTAATTATTTTTCTTTTTAACTACTCTATTTATTTTAACTTTACTATTTTTATTTTCTATCAATCACATAATTTTTAAAATATTTCCTCTACCACTCTTACCCCATCCTAAAATTTCACTAACTTCTCAATTCTCAAACATTTTTCTCCATGAGGATGAGTGATAAGTTCAAAAAGGCTAGGGGTGGTACTATTGTGCATTTACATTCTCACGACTAATAACTCTAGCCATTAAAAAATACCTTAATTATAATCTTGTTACAATACATTTAAAATATGACTGAGAAATGATAAAATTTTTAGATGAAAAATTTTTTGTGCAAAAGTTTCTAAAATGAAAAAATAATATGATATGATAATGGTAACGATGAGAAGTAAAAGAAATAAAGTTAAAATAGAAAAATTATTTATATGAACAGCTAGATATAAATGATTAAAAAGTACAGTAATTGTATAGTAAGATGGAAATAAATGATTAAGAAATATAATAGTCATAAAGAATAAAAAGTTTTAAATTAATGAGTTTTGATTTGAAAAGTTTTGTGGGTAAACAAATGCATCCTTATGAAAAATTCTTATCCTTAACCTTATCCATTTAACATAGGCATTGGTAAATTACATTAAATAATAAAAATAAAATGATAACTTATTTAAAATCTAACCAATCGATAGACATTTCAAATATCGGTGATTTGCTTTAATTTAAAAGATTAAATTTTTATATTTATTTTAATTAAAAATATTAATTTCATTATCAATAATTATGCATAGCATGTGAAATAAACATTAATAAAAATATCGACTATGTTATCTTATAAATTGTAAACATCACAATTTGGATAGGATGAGGACAGAATCAATGTGCCATAGAAAAAGTGTTGTTATGTTGAGATCTAGAAAAGTCATATAGAAATTAAGAAAAAGTATATGATAAATAAGAAAACAGGTTGTTGTTTTTTAGAAATCGGAAAAATAATTTTGGAAGATGAGAGGTTACTTTCATCATCCCTCATACCATCTAAGTGAATATTAAGATGTAATTTTTTATTTCTAGTAAATAACAACATAGTTTTTTCAAATAATTTTTTTCTTTGTTAACATGCAATAGTATTTTTTGAATTTTTTCAATTTTCATACAACTTTTTCCCTTCTCAACATACAACAATACTTTTCATCTCACATCCACGTCCCATTTAAATATGGAACAAGCTGGTTTGACAAGTTAAACATTTTTCTTAATGCATGTTAAATGTTATATAAAAGTAGTGTTCTCATTACGTTACCTCTGAAGTGTATCTTCTTTAGGTTTAGGATTATCCAAAGTAGATGATATGATTAAAAAAAAAATTTTATGTTGTATCCATAGAGTCATGGGAAACCATGACTCGCATGACTCAACCATGACTCTGGCCCAATTGCGAGACTTTCTGCGCCTTGACATGTTCAAATGTTATCTCTGAATGTGGACAGTTGAAAACAATGTGGTTTATCTTATGTGACAGCCCGTGGTGCAGGCGCAATACGAATAGCCAAAGAATTTCTTTTATTTAAATTATTATTTTTGTTATATATGTATAGGCCCTACGTATGGTAATTTTTTGAAATTTTTAATATTTTATTTTGATTTTTGAGCAATTTTTAACACATGTATCCGTGCCTGCTGATTCTAAAAAATCTAAATAAAACATAAAAAATTTGAAATTTGTCAAATTTCATAGAAACGATCAAACGAAGATTTAGCGACGTATACGCATTTAAAAAACAAAAAAATGACGAAAATATTTTTCCAGCCGCCTGACCTTATAAAATAGATGCACTTGAAATAACCATCCATGCATGCGCTTATTGAAAAGTCCATTTTACTCTTTCTTCCAAATTAATTGATGATCTCCTTCTTATTCTAAATATAAATTCCTTTTTTAAGTGGAATTAAAATTTTATTCTTTCTTCCAAATTACTTGATGATCTCATTTGTTATTCTAAATATAAATTCCTTTTTTAAGTGGAATTAAAAATTTATTCATCCTAACCACCTGCAACTAGCACGTGGCTAAAAGTTTTGTATACTCACGTGTAGTCTTGGGTTTGAAACCAGTACGGGTTATATTCCTTATTTAATTGTGAAGTTGTATGACACTACTTATTATATTTAGGAGCCTCGTCTTCCATGAAGATATGTGGTAACTTGTAGTCCTTTCCTTCTGTAAAATTTGTAAAAATTATTTTAGTGCGTGATTATAATATAAGCTGAGATGTGATGTAAAATATACACCAGTCAAAAAAAAAAATTATTCACCCTAATTAATAATCTGTAGTGGCGAAATTTAAAAATATAATTTAAGCTTCCTAACTCAGCACATATATAAAACTACGTAGATAGAAGTTCTAATTAAGTTAATAAATATAAGGTCGAAAATTTAAATTAATAGACTTAAATTTTCACATATTCTAATGCATACTCTATAGGCGTGCAATACTAAAAATAAATATGGACAACAACTGATTAACTTTGCAAAAAGAGAATTACAAATTACTTGTCCGAAAATTTTAAATAAAGATAATAACAAAAAATAAAATAGGAGATCAATAAATAATGAAGATCATCTTCACTAATTTTTAATAGGTTTTAGAAGATTATTATCACATTTTATAAGATTATTATCACATTTTATATTGCACAAGAAATGTTGCGCATAGTTAATTAACTTAGAACTGGCTTACATATAAGCAAATGTCGAACTAGTTAAAGTGAGCCCCAATTGAAAGCAAAATTATGAAAAAATATTTATATATGTTATAAATGCATTGATTTATAGAATCTTTATCAAGAAAAATATCTTGTATGATTTAGATGTTAAATTAACGGCTCTTCAATTAATATATATATAAAATAATTTTATGCGCTAATTTTACACATTTATCAACTAGCGTTCGTGTATATTTTTAGGGCAAATTCCATGTATGCCCATAAATCCTTTTTTTTTTTTTAAGAGCATAAATCCCTAGTTCTATTCATACATATAAATTGTCAAAAATTTTAAATAGACATATGTATTTTATCTAAAATTTCATTTACACTCATGCACCTTTCTACTCAAATTTTAATTATAATTTTAAGTTAAAAACTATTCAAAATTTTATTTTTACATTAGACAAAAAATTACCTGAACCCATCCCATTTACGTTACAAAATGCCTCGCCACCTATTTGATTTGATGGGATTTTAATTTGCTTCTTGGCCCTTTTATTTTTTTTTTAAAAAGGATTTTTTTCCAAATATCCTCATTACGTTAGACACTAATCTCAAATATATCATTTCATTTTCAAAATCCTAAATGTACTTGCAGTTTATTCTAAAAACACTTAACCGAGAAGTTAACACCATCAGTTAATATATGAAATTACTATTACACTTATAAGATTTTTGACTTAGAATGTGTTTAGAAAGTGGTAAAACTATTGAATGAAAATATATATATATATATATATAATTTTTTGAATTAAAAGAAAATGATATGATGTGACAGATAAAATAATATAGAGTAAAAATAATAAAATTAAAATAGATAGTTTGGTTATATAGATAGTTGTGTAAAAATGATTGAAAAGTAGAATAGATGTATGAAAAGATGTGAAAAAATAATTAAAAAATAGAGCAGTCGTAGAGAATGAAAAATTTTAGCGTGAAAAGCTTTTATCATTGTCAAACATCCTACAATTAAAAAATTGAATGTCATAATTCATTAATTTCCTGAGTGCATATAAGTTATAAATTTAAAAAACTATAATTTTATTTTTTTTATATTGTATTACATTTTTTATAGTTTGATAATAGGAATGTTTCGAGCATTTATAAAAATTTAACTAACGTTTTTTTATAACCAAATTGTCATTTTGGGATCAACTGCTAACGTTTTTATAACCAAATTGGCATTTTGAGGATTAACTGCAAACGAAATGGGTATATCTCAGATTTTATATGTTTGAAATATATTTCGAACAAGACTATATATATAATCAATCACCACAGCAACATGTCGCAATGTCTATGGAGAAAGGGAGGAGTAGGAAGCATGGCGGGAAGTGGAGCCCAGTTTCCTCTAGTAGTCTTTATCCACACGGATCATTCCCATTCTAATCAAATCCAATTGCACACCAGGCCGAACCTTTTCTATCAGGCAAGTGTAACGTGTTACGCGTTGCGTTGCGATTTGCATGTAGCAAGCGATGATTTGCGTTTTTATCGATACCTCAAGTCCACTTGTGTGAAAAAATCAAATATCAGAAACGCAAGTAAAACGACGAACATATTATAGTTTATTTGGGAGAAATCATAAATTTGAAAATGGTAGATTAGGAAGATTATTAAAAATAAATATACATAATAGCAGAATAGAAGATGAACTTAATATTCGTTATGGAAGGAGGAAAACACGTGGGAGAAATGAAGGATAACTTGCCTCTAAAGTTTAATTATAATTGTAAGTATGCTTATATAGTTTTAAAAATTATAAATAATTTTCACATATTTCAATCATAATTATAAATATCTCAATATCATTATGAGTGAAAATAAAGTCGGATCAATTTCTGCCCTCATTTTAAAGAGGTTTGGAGCATAGATTTTAATCTGGTAAAGTAGATTAGGAAAATCTTCAGGGAGGTAGAATGGATTAGGATTTGAAGCCTATTCTTTAGTTATATAAGCGGGACGAGTCTATAATGTCTCAATGTCTCAACCCGCCATACCCTCCTCACCCTTGTAAGGTATAAAATTATATTTGTAAGCCATGTGCCTTGCTTATGTGAATGCAATTTTTTTGATATATGTGTTTAACTTTATAACTCATTAATGTGGATACAGTTTATATTTATATCTTGTTTATGAGGATAATTTTTTATTTTTTAATTGCATATATGTTATTCAAATTATATCTTTTCTTATGATTTATCAAGGAAATAAAAGTATTATTAATGTTGTTTACACTTTTCAAGAATAAATATTATTATTTTGCAATTTTGTAGTTTTAATTATAATTCAAAAATTCTTATGTATATTATTTTTATTGAAGATTGTTACACATGTTTATAAAAAGTCAAGTTGCAAATGAAATTATAAAAAAATATTAACGTTTTGTGATGGTAATTGTGTTTTACTCCAGTAAATAATAAAATATTGAAGTATTAAACCTTTGTATTTATCATATATGTAACTTCATATTAATGTGCATATAAATTCTTAAAATATTACATTTCGACCTCGTTGTCTTAATATTGTGTCAAAGCAAACTCAAAATTTGTCTTAATACCTATTAAAAAAAGTAAGAGTTAAATCGACCATGTCATTATTTTGTATAGAATGGGTAAAGTAGAGTTTCTAAAATGAAGGGTTAAGGTTCAATATATCCTCTCTTGCCTTAACCTATCTTTATTTTCACAGTTATTGCACTATTACATTGTAAGTGTATTTGCAAGTATACGCAAATTACATAAGTTTATTTACAAAAACTACATATACCCACTTAATTTTTAAAATTTATAAATATGTTCACATAGGTTGCATAGTTTTACAAATATACTTATATTGTAATGGTGCTGTAATGATATTATAACGACATAAGTATATTTACAATTATAATTAAATTATATGAATTTCATTTGCAATTTTTAAGACTATATGAGTATATTTATAATTATAATTAATCAAGTATACAGGCAAATCACCTAAAAACGAATAAAAACTTAAGTTGGTGGAGACAAAAATACATAGTTACGTGTAAAGTACTAACTAGAAATATGACGGTTAATAAAAAAAAAAGGTTGCCAAAAGGTTAGAGCATAAAATCATGTTTAAACTGGTAGGGAAAGTATAGAAACATTGAAATATTTTTTAAAATTTGTTCATTTCAGCCTAATTTAAAATTATTTAAAATAATTACGATAACATGAGGAGAGGTGTATACTTTCCTATTTTAAATTCATCATAGCAATATTGTTGTTTTTCAAGTAAGCAAATGTTTTCAACAATGTGTTCAAATAGCATATTTTTTGCAAGGAGAACAAAACAACACGTGTGTTAATGGCTGGATTACGAGGTAGTTGATATGGATTGAGGTTCCAACTCGAACTGAGGTGATGTCAGTTCAAAGTAAAAAATAAAATATATTACTCCGCTTTCACGTTACTTGATATGGATTGACATCTTAAGTATACCTACCTATTTATTATTTACTTCATATTTAAATCAACAAATTTTCATACACAGCTATTCTTTGTCTTTTTACTCTTAGTTTTATCTCTTTAATGTTCTCTCTCTTTTTCTCTCTATCATTTTTCTCATTTTTACTTTTTACATTTTTAGAAATATACCCTATTAAGAATTAAAAAAATATGCTTTGGAAATCAACAATAATAAAAGTAAGATTATTTATTAATTTTACATCAAAATAAAATTCCGAAAGACCCCCACGGGTGTTGAGATATTGTCACTGTATTTTCTTTACACATAGCTGCATGGGTAATTAATCCACCTCATGAGAATTATCCGAAATAGTCCTCTACGCGGGGCCCATGAAACTGACCTCATCGTGTAAACTAAACACACGGTCTACTTCATGGTGCACCAGCTGTACACGTGTCACTGCTCCCGCCGCAAATGCACGCAATGATGGAACCTCGCCCGCGCCACCTCAGCAGATATGTCGTGTAGCGACACCGAGCATCCAACGTGGCAGATTTTCGCGGCGTTTTTTAATTTTATCATGTCCTCCTCCTATTGAGATTCCCGAGCCCGTTCAATGATTGGGGGAGCCGCGAGGATCGTACGGCGTACGATGGTCGACGATGTCTTCCGGCGATCTCGACCGTCCAATCACATTCGGCCGAATCATCAGAGGCCAACCAGTCCTCCTAAATTGCTGAACGAACGCCAAGCTGGACCCACTCTCTCGGCGAGGAAGACGGGCTTCCGAATTTTCGGTAATTTTTTTTTTCTACGCGGTGATTTGGAAGCCCAAGGCCGTCGATTTATCCCTCAGAGATTATGATTCTTACCATTCGAAGCTTTTCATCGGCCATTCTTATGATTCGGAGCATTTTTGAGCAGCGGTACGGCCATCTGAAGGACGATCCGGAATTCGATCTTAAATCGAGTTAGGGTTCTTGGAGGTTTTTACAAGGAGAGCGTTTCGAGACGCACAGGAAATTGAGGAGGAAGAGAAACAGGTGGGAAAACGATGGTGTTATGAGTAACTGTGAAGAGATTACGAAAAAGATTCGAACATTTTGAGAAAAAAATTTGATTTCCCGCGAATTTAGAAGTGTTGGTGTGATATTCCGCACCTTTCCTTTTTCAAGAAATAATGATGACCGAGTCTTTTTTTCCCTTTCGGATCGGTTTTTTTTTTTGGTGATTAAAAGACAGCTCCTCGTAGCTTTTTGACGTTTTTTCCCGACATATCAGAAAGTTGATTTAATCGCGGAAGGGAATTTATAATAGCCGAATTCCTGTTACTTTCTGATTCTATGAAAAAACAGTCCGTGTTTTGTGCTGTTGTAGTTTTGTTTTGATTGGATTTTTGAGGGTTCTGGTTTTCTGGATTTCTTTTTGGGGGAAATTCCGAAATTCTGATTTACTTAGTTCGTTATTTTTGCTGGATTCAGCTTCTAGTTTGAATCAATCATACGTCTCGTGAATCTTTAAGTGGGCCATTGCTTTGATTTGGAGACATGGCATTGGCCTTTCCCCGCCTTTCTTCTTGGTGGTTCTGGGCTGGAAAAGATCACGAATCCACAGCTTCCACAGGCTCTGCCTTAAATTCGTCATCAGAATTCGGTTTGCGGGAGCCAGATTATGTGAAGTTTCCTTCGGTTAAAGGAGCCAAGATGCATTCCACACCTAGAAGAGTTAAGAGGAAGTGGCAGAGCCGGGAGCAACGGAGAATCGACAAAGAATTTGACATCGTCCTGGTACCTTCTGATGGCGGGTGTTTGTCGGGGTCGGAGTCGGATGATTCTGATTTGTCGATTGGATGGTTGGAGCCTCATGCTATTGATTTCCACAGCGACGATGAGACAGATAACAGTTTTGCTGTGCTTGTTCCATGCTATGGTCGTGACAGTGGCACTATTCAGCTGGTGGAGAACAGAACAAACCAACTGTTGGGTGCAATTGTCTCGGCGAATCTTCAAAGTGGATACTCTTCTGGTGAGAGCTATGTTTCTAAGCTATGCTTTCAATATGTGCATTTGATTGCTTACGGTTGCCTGGTAGGTCAGGAATAGTGTATCAAATCGTCCATTGGCTATGGCATGTGTATGGATGTGCATCTGTGATTTATGACACTGCAGTAAACATGACATGACACAAGTAGATGGCCTATATGATCTCTGATCAGTTGGGTCATGGTCTTGGTAGAAGGCTCCATCAGACTGGTTTATAGCAATAACGTCATGAAACTTTTCATGGTTGTGTAGACCAATTGCCAAGTTAATTTGCATCACGAATGAAGCTTATGATGAAAGAAAGAATGGCAACTGAAGTAGATAATATTCTTTGGAGGATATACATGTTCTGAGTTTCATCCTTTGTAAGTGTAGAGGACATTCAGTCTGGTATCGATTTGGAGAAACCTCGGTTGAGCTTCTTGCTAATGTAGGGGTTTTCCCTCTCTGTTTGTGCAATTCTTAAGTGTAATATAACAGATTGAGGAAGTGGCTACTTATCTTAAGGGGGGTGTTTGTTAACACTTAAGACTTTTCGAACTAAAACTTTTCATTTTCCATAATTATCATATTTTTTAATTATTTTTTAACTTCTTTCTATACAATCATCCTACTTTTCAATCATTTTTACACAATTAATCATACATCTAACCTATCTATTTTAACTTTACTCTCTTTACTCCTTACAATTATCCCCTATCATATTACATTATTTTCTCACATTTCAAAAACTTTTACGCAAAAACTTTTCATCACATTGTGTGATTTTTTTTTAAAAAAAATGTGGATCTGTTTGCAGTTGTTGCTGTCCATTTTTAACCTGATGCATTTGTTTTATTCGTTTAATGATTTATTTGTCTAATGAAAAAAAGAGTCGAAAATGTTGTTCACTAGGAGAGACGATATCATTTTGTGATTTTATTGGGTCTTGGACTTTGTTAGGAGTAAACCTTTAATATGCTTTTTCAGGGAATACATTCCCAGGATTTCTGAAATTTTTGTTAAAAATCTTTTGAGAGAGATGTATTGATTTCACCATACCTGGTTACCGTGTTCATCATGGTTGCTCTTGCTATTCCCAAAATGAAGCCAGTCTTTGCTGCCCTTTGGATTGGTTTTTCATGTCTCTGTGGTATTACTAGCGAATTCTTCTTAGATTACTCTTTATCTTTTGTAGATTTGAGCTATTTTCCTCATAAGTCACGGGTTAAGAGAAGTTTTTCTTGCAGTCTGCAAGATGGATTTAGTTTTGCTATTTACCAACATTTACACTGTTCATACGTATTTAGTCATTACCATCTTGAGATTGAAGACTTGGCTAAGGGTCCAAGTTCTCTCATGGAATGGCTAGCTGACTGGAGGTCTTCCTACTTCGTTATGTGATGAAGGATTTTTTTGACACTGCCTTTTCAGTGCAGTTGTATTCTTCGCACTAGAGATGATATAGCAAAAAACCAACGTTAATCACATTATTGTTTGACTTGCATGAAACGAACGGATAGCTAAAGAAAAAAATCTGGCAATTGCCTGGAAGGCATCCCTCTCTTTCTTCTATTTTAGTGTCTTGGTAGCTGGAACAGCATATTTCACAGGTGGATCTAAAGAAAAAAGAAGTCTGGGAGTTGTCTCCAATTCGTCCTTACTTTCTTCTATTTAAGATCGAGGTAGCAATTCACAGTCCCCTCTGGCAATTGTCTCGAATGCATCCCTCATTTTTCCTAATTTAGGATCATGACGGCTGGAACAACATAGCTAACAGCTAGATCTTACATTGTTCCAAAAAGTTGTGCTACGTACATGGATTCCGCCTTGGCAAAAATCCTTATCACCCCGCATGCAACAGCTTTTTGTGTAGTCTCCCCATTGTTGATATTGTCCTTATTACTGTTTTTAGGGGTTGAATTCTACCATTAGTGTTGGTAACAATGAAACACCTGATCAGATTATTTTTTCTAGCTCTGAACTGTTCATTCTTATTTTCATATCTTAGGATGTGTTTGGTTGGAGGTAAAATTTTTAATGAAAAGTTTTTGGAGTAAAAGTTGTCAAATCAATAGAAAGTGATATGATATAATAGGAGTAATTATGAAGAGTAAAGAGAATAAAGTTAAAATAGATAGGGTAGTCGTATGGGTAGTTGTGTAGAAATGATTGAAAAGTAGGGTAGTTTGTATAAAAAAATGTTAAAAAATAATTAAAAAATAGAATAATAATGAAGAGTGAAAAGTTTTAGTTGACACTTTTTGCCCTACACAAACACACCCTGAAGATGCCCAAACCAGTTTTGAGTGAAACCTTTGTGTTTATCCTCAAATTGGTGGTTGTTCGTGGCTTAATGATGCTGAAAGTCTCCTTTACTCTGTTCGTTATCTAGATGGCAAGAGGCATATTGAAGAATGGCTGTCTTCTCTTCAGAACAGCTGACGTTGGAGCCCATCTGATCAGACTCTGGCCTCTTGATTGTACTGGTTCTATTGTCCTTGTCCACCAGAGATGTTGCAGCAAGTCCTGAGGAAAAAAAAAAAAAAAGGAGAACGAAAGAAAGAAACAGAAAAAAGCAACAAGGATTTACAAGGAGTGGTGGAAAACGGTTGCGCTTTCTTCCTCTGCCATGACTTGTCGGGATTGGGTGCCAGCATCACGTATTCACGTGCCAGCGATTCTTTCTGTGAATAGCCCTGTACATATACTTTAATCATTGTCATTTGATGTTGTAGATATACCCGTCTGGCTCTTGTTGGTGAAAGAATTTAATTTTCTTTGTATTTTTGGTGAATTTTGCCTTTGATTTCGTATTTGGATGCGCCTGTTGTAATCTGATGTCCTGGATAGGTGTTGAAACTTGGTAGACAAGGTAAAAAGCTGTAAAGAGAAGAGACTAAGGGCTGTACTGGTAGAAAACTCTGCATTTAAGATGGATTTTACTAAAAAGTATATTGATGATATCGGCAAGGATTTTTTTAATATATATTTTTTTTGATGGGGTTAGTGGGTCACCCTCTCAAACATATTAGCAAGGATTATTATTGGTAGGCAATGTGTCACATCCGAAAACACCTTAAATAATGATGATGATGATGAGAATACGATGAAAAAATGATGATGGGAATAGAATTCAAGTCCTGATCTACGTAACCAGGGATTCGTTCGTATGAGACAAGTGGAAAATAATTTCGCTTGGTAAGAATGAAGGTACTTGGACGGTGTGTTGGCTAAAATTTAGATTAAACTCTGGAAGGAAAAAAAAAGCCAAAATTTGACATTCGCAAACGAAGAGAGTTTCTGGTTAGATCCAACAGAAACGTACGAGTTCAATTTCAGTTATATAAAAATAAATACAATAATTAGTCGAAGTTTGTTTAAAGGATGGAAGTGAAACTTCCATAAACAACATTTTAAAAGTTTCAATTAGACTGCACAGGATTGTGCCAGGGAATGGATCTTCAATTGCCCAAAATTATTTTTTTCTCATTTTTAATATAAGATATCATTTTTTAATATAAATATTAAGAGAGATGCTCAGTTGTAGTTTCACTCTACCAAAATTACGGTGTAGTTACTTCAAAATGGGCTCTACATGATTATAAAATTATAATTTATTCAATCAATTGTGTTGACAAAATATGTTTAT
>JAXCLR010000063.1:61935340-61957554 GCA_035584095.1 Annona squamosa | reverse complement strand
ACTATGGCAATCCTGGGAGAAAGTAAAGGTTGCCGCCCCGGAGTAGGAGAGTTCCGAACCACGTAAATCGCGTGTATGAACTGTAATCTCAACATGGTATCAGAGCAGATCGCCGGCACCGTTGCAGCCTGAGCCTTCTCTGGTAGCGTTTGCCGTCTAGCAGATTGTCGCACGCTCTCGTCTTCAGCGTAGACACCTGCAGCAGCATTTCAGGCCTGATCCAGGCGAACTCCAGCGGCCTGCCCACTCCCTTGCAGGCGTTACCCACTTTGCGGACGAACGCCAGCGTGTTGCCGGAGAGGATACCGCCCAGCGCCTTGTCTCTCTAGGCAAGATCTGCCGCCCGCGCGATCTGCCGCCGTACGCTGTCTTCTCCGGATCGATCCTTGGCGTCGAGTCCAACCGCACCCAATCCAGCAGAGCAGCACGATCCCCTCATCTAGGCACGCCAGATCCACGGCGCGCTGCCCGGACACCTCCTCCATTACCACGAATCCGATGGCGTCGATCATCTCGTCAAGGGCGAGGCCGACCAAGTGCTCCTCATCATCGGAAACGAGCTTCCGCACGCCCTCCGAGTTCAAGATCTCGCTGCTGGTGTACGTGAAGACGTGAGAGACGGGGCAGCCCAGCCCGTCATAGAAATCGAGATTTGGGAGACGGAAGTGATTGGGTGGGTGAAATTCCGGAAAGAAATGCAGAGTCTTAATCGTGATCTGATTCCTTTTTGGATGAACTGCCTCAACAATTGCTTCAATCTCGTCCCATGAGTTTCTCTGTCGTGGGATTTCTCAGAGTGAAGCACTGCCTTGATCTCTTCTTCGGCTCGTTCCAATAAATTGGGTGCTTTCACTTCTTCTGGCTTCGGATTCTCCATTGCTGGCCGGGGATTTTGAACAAGAAAAAAAGGAAAGAAGGATTGGAATTCTCCGCAGCTGCTGTGAACGTCTCCACCGGCCATGTCGTGAAGGGCTCAGTCTCTTGCCTCGACTGTTGTGAAATGCGACCGTGATCAACGGATGGCATCTGCAGTCACCGACGCGAACGGGTCCTTTAAAGCGTAGCTGCCGCTGGCCTCTTCTCACAAGCGGGCATCATCCGAAGCGCCCAACTGCCTGGCCATGATTTTAGGCGGGCCTCGCCAGCTCTGTGCTTTCAAGAAGGCCATGTCTTCCAAAATCATCAAGGCCCACGGTCTGTGAAGCAAAAAGAACGGAGGCACCGCTCTAGCCGCTTAACAAATTTGTTAACGAGTCTGCCCATTTTGGCGAGGTGGTCGTCCGGAGTCTCTAGACGAGCTCGGTCTTCGGAGATTGAGTGACCCGACGGCGGGAAGGACAAGCGGGTGGCTAGAGGTAGGATCTCTGTTTGTGGAGCTTGGGTGCCCACTTCATCTTGCCTGCACGGCTGCTGCTGTTGATGCTCGGAGCGGAAACTACCGCGCGAGGCACGTAGCGGAAACTTCCGCCTCTGATTTTGAGCAAAGCAAGACGAACAGATCTGATTTTTTTTTTAGATCTAATTTCTTGAGCAGACCAAATCAGGTATTTCTGGTCTTCATGGCTTATTCTTTGGGCAATAATGATACCAACATAAAGTTAACCACCAATTTGCTAAATGAAAATAATTATCTGTCATGGGCAAGAGCAGTTATTGTGGCTCTGAGTGGAAAATCCAAACTCGGATATATTAATGGTAAAATTTCTACTCCAAAGCCCGAAGACTCTAATTTTGAAGAATGGTTAGCTATGGATAATTTAGTCATGACATGGCTATTTAATTCAATGGAACCACAAATATATGAGATTTTTGCTTATTCAAAAAATGCAAAAATTTTGTGGGATTCTCTCAAAGAAGTGTATGGTCAAGAGAACAATGCTTCCAGGATTTTTGAATTGAAACAAGAAATTGCTCGTGCAGAACAAAATTCAGATCAATCGTTTGTTGACTACTTAGGTTTTTTGAAAAAGCATTGGGATGAACTAAGACAATATCGTCCTCCAGTTGATACCATAGAAAAATTTTTAAAAAGAGAAGAGCAAGATCGAATTTTTCAGTTACTGGCTGGCCTAAAACCAGATTATGAAGATCTTAAGAGACAGATATTAATGAGTCCTTCACTTTCATCATTCTCCAATGTTTGTGTCATTATCCAACAAGAAGAAAGACGAAGACGGGCAATGAAATCAGATAATAAAATAGGAACTGAAAGTCATGCTCTCGCTATTAAATCCAACCTGAAAGGAACCACCACATTTCGAGGCAGAGTACGAGGCAGAGGCCATCGCCCATATTATGATCATTGTAACAAAGCTGGACATAATAAAGATCGTTGCTGGGTTTCATATCCCTATTTAAGAACCTCTAAATGAAAAGAGTCTGATAACCAAATAGCAGCCCAAGTAAGTGCAAGTGTTCCTTCTTCTCAATCTGCAATAGAAAGTCTAGCAAAGCAACTTCAACTTCTTATTCAGCAAAACACTTCCCAAGGCTCTTCCACATCATTTGCTCAACCTTCTGGTATGGCTTTATTCTCTTCTTCTCATGAAACTAGTTGGGTAATAGATTCTGGTGCAACTGATCATATGAGTGGCAATGTCCATTGTCTATCTAAACTTCACTCTAAAGTAGCAATGCCTTCAGTCACAGTTGCCAATGGACAAATAGTTCCAATTCAAGGAGTTGAACAAACTCAATTGCTCTCCAACACCTCTGAAGTTTTATATGTTCCATCGTTAACTTCTAATTTATTGTCTGTCAGCAAGATCACTAATGATTTGAATTGCAATGTGGTTTTTTCTCCAAACTCGGTGATTTTTCAGGACAGGGCCACGGAAATGAAGATTGGTGAAGGAAAAATCAATCAGGGTCTCTATGTCTTAGAGATGTCACAAAAGGCTTTTATTGGGAAGAAAGACACAGCTTCTTCTTTCCTGTGGCATCGAAGATTAGGACATCCTTCTAATCCAATACTGCACTTTTTAAATTCTTCCATGTCAGTTGCTGAATGTGAAGCTTGTCATTTTTCTAAACAGCATAGACTGTCTTTTCCAAGACATTCTAGTTTCTCACATAAACCTTTTGATTTAGTTCATTCAGATATTTGGGGACCTGCCCCAATAGACTCTCGTGAGGGTTACAAATACTTTGTTACATTCATTGATGACATGTCTCGTTCCACTTGGATCTATTTGCTAAAAGCCAAAACTGATGTTGTGCAAGTTTTTCAGAACTTCCATAATATGATTATCACTCAACTTGGTGCTGCATTAAAAATACTGAGAACTAACAATGGTACTGAATATGTCAATCATTCTTTTTCGTCTTACCTCACATCTCATGGCATTATTCATCAAACTTCCTGTGTAGGGACTCCTCAGCAGAATGGGATTGCTGAACAAAAAAATAGACACATCCTAGAAACAACTAGAGCCTTGCTATTTCAAATGCATGTTCCAAAACAATACCGGTCTGATGCTATTCTTACCAGTTGTTATCTTATCAATCGTCTACCAAGTCGCTTGTTGAAATTTCAAACTCCTCTAGAAATTTTACGAGGAAGACTCAACCTGATATTAGTCATCTCCGTGTCTTTGGTTGTCTCTGCTATGTACATGTTCAAACTCATAGTAAATTTGCTTCCCGTGCTCATCGATGTGTCTTTCTTGGTTATTCTTCCACTCAAAAAGGATACAAATGTTATGCTCCTGATCTACACAAGCTGTTTATTTCCCGAGATATTTCCTTTGTTGAGAATCAACCTTTCTTTTCAACTCAGGTTCAAAGTCAGGGGGAGTATCTTCACAATGACTTTGCACCTAGGCCATTACCATTATCCTCAACTACTAATGAAGAGTCAGCTATGAGAGAAGATGAAATTTCTATTTCTCCTCCTCCTGAAGACCCCGTGGCCCTTCATGAAGACCCTGTGGCTCCTTCTCGTAGATCTTCACGAGTTCCAAAACCTCCTTCTAAACTACAAGATTTCTATACTTATCATGCAGTAGTTTTTCCTATTCAGGATTATATAAGCTATGATAAAATTTCTACGAAGCATTCTGCTTTTTTAACCAGTATCGATTCTCATAATGAGCCTACAAGTTTTCATGAAGCGATTAGCCTGCCACGGTGGAAAATTGCTATGAAAGACGAACTCAAAGCTCTTGATAAAAATCAAACATGGGATATTGTCAAACTACCAAAAGGAAAAAGACCAATAGGGTGTAAATGGGTATATAGAATTAAATACAAAGAAGATGGATCTATAGAAAGATATAAAGCTAGACTCGTTGCTAAAAGATTTACTCAAACATATGGTATTGACTATAAAGATACATTTGCACCTGTTATTAATATGAACACGATCAGAATTTTAATGTCTGTAGCTGTAAATTTTGGATGGTCATTGTTCCAGATGGATGTCAAAAATACTTTTTTGCAGGGGGATCTACAAGAAGTATATATGAGACTTCCGCCTGGACACATGTTAGAAGAACAAAAAAATTTGGTATGTAAACTGAATAAAGTGATCTATGGCTTGAAACAGTCTCCCAGAGCATGGTATAGTAAACTCAGTACTGCACTTATTGAGTTTGGCTTTGTCAAATGTACCTCAGATTCCTCTATGTTTGTCAAAAGGAATAATCTCAAAATGGTGGTTGTCTTGATTTATGTTGATGATATAATCATCACTGGAAATGACAACGTTGGAATTTCAGATCTCAAAAATACTTCAGCAAAACATTTGACATGAAGGATCTCGGTAAGTTGAAATATTTTTTAGGAATGGAAATTGCTTACTCTAAGAAGGGATTATTTTTATGTCAAAGAAAATACACTCTAGATCTGTTAAAGGAAACTGGAAAACTGGGAGCAAAACCAGTTGATACTCCAATAGATTATACAGCCAAATTTATTAAAACAAGTGAGCCACTAGAGAATCCTGGAAGGTTTCAGAGGCTTGTGGGAAAATTAATATATTTTACTGTCACAAGGCCCGATATTTCTTATGCTATGAGCTTTATTAGTCAGTTTATGCATTCCCCTACTGTTGAGCATATGAAAATGGCAGATCAAATTCTCAGATTTTTGAAATCTTGTCCAGGTAAAGGAATATGGATGAAACCTCATGACCATATTAGTGCTCCTCTTCATATGGAAATCCTTGGATATACAGATGCAGATTGGGCAGGAAATCCAGAAGACAGAAAATCAACAACAGGATACTGTACTTTTGTTGGTGGAAATCTTGTAACATGGAAAAGTAAAAAACAAAATGTTGTGGCAAGATCAAGTGCTGAAGCAGAATATAGGGCTATGGCTTCTACTGCAAGTGA
Organism: Annona squamosa; assembly: GCA_035584095.1. Classification (NCBI taxonomy): domain Eukaryota; kingdom Viridiplantae; phylum Streptophyta; class Magnoliopsida; order Magnoliales; family Annonaceae; genus Annona; species Annona squamosa. The sequence goes on along the minus strand of JAXCLR010000063.1, from coordinate 61,952,218 downwards.
ACTGATTTGGTTGAAATCTGTTTTACAGGAACTAGGCTTCCACATTCAAAAGCCAATGAAATTGTTTTGCGATAATCAAGCAGCTATTCACATAGCGTCAAATCCAATTTTTCATGAAAGAACTAAACATATTGAAGTCGATTGTTATTATGTTCAAGACAAAGTACAAGCGAAGATTGTTGAAACTCCATATATTAGAAGCCATGATCAACTTGCGGACATATTCACAAAAGCATTGCCAAGAAGACATTTCGAGAAAATACTGAAAAAAATGAATTTCACAAATATTTATTCACCAACTTGAGGGGGAGTGTTGACAAAATATGTTTATTATGTAATATCATGCAAGTTGGTATAATTATGTAAATTGTATAAACTCACTACATATATATAGTGGACTATGGCAACCCTAAGAGACAAGAAAGTGAAGTTTGCCGCCGTGAAGTAGGAGAGTTCCGAACCACGTAAATCTATGCGTGTATGAACTGTAATCTCAACAAATTGTATTTAGAATTATATATCTTATTATCATACTAATTTTCATCCTAATTGGATATGTGTATGTATCTCATCTAAAAATAATACAAATTTAAAATAATAAAATAGTTTGATGTAAATAACAATTTTAATTTTTTTTTACATGCAAACCATGTGTGGCTCATTTTGAGCCAAATGCATTATTAATTACGGTGCGGGAAAATGCACAAAAAAATTCTCATATATATAACAACTCCACTTTTCTCATTTTTAATAAACTTTTTCATTTCCTAATACTCTCTATGTACCCGCAAACATCCCCTGAATACTTTTATCTACTGTTTGTTTTAGATGCCTGGTTGGTCAGGCCACCCAAGTTCCTTATTTCAGGCCATCCAAGTTTTTTTTCCCCCTAAAATTGCTCTGCATGTTCAACTGCATAAACAAGTACAACAGTTCCTAGAAAATGGGCTATCATTAGGAAAAGTTGTTCCATTGCTTGTAGAAAGCTGTTTACTGATGATTTTTGCAGTGGAATTTTGTTATGTAAGAACACGAAATAAGAGCTAACCCAACAGTCCCTGAACCTTCATCAAAAAAAAAAAAAAAAAGTTCCTGAACCAATCTCCATGAAAAGGAAAAAAGATAAAAAAAAAAAAAAAAAGAAGTCCCTAAACCAATGAATGCAAAAATACTTGTATATAGGAACCAACGAACACATCGAAAGCAAATTTCACCTATATTGGAAGTAGAAATAGAAAATTTTCGTTACAAAAATATACACTGAGTACAGCTTACGTCGATACAAATTGAAATGCATGCTTATTATTGTTCTTTCGTCGAATGCTGCGAATCTCCCTTGCGGGATTCTTTTGTGGAATGCGTCGAAGAATCTCCGTCTCCTTTCCGAGAATGTGTCGAATCTCCTTTTCGGGAATGCGTTGAATCTCCTTTCCGAGAATGCGTCGAACCTCCTTTCCGAGAATGTGTCGAATCTCCCTTTTGAGAGTCATGGTGAGCAGCGTCACCTGTTGAAGATGAAGATGCCAGAGTTTTTTTGGCTTTGACACCAAAGATGAAAGATCGCAGCGGAATTTTAGTAGTTTTGCCTGTTGATTGCACATGCTGATATCGATTCAGACCGTGTTTGACTCCTGATGGCCCCCCAGCATTTCCATCGCCAGTAGTACTACCAGCAGTAGTCCTAGTAGTACGAGTGCTAGTCTTTGGCAGCCTTTCAAGTTCGAATTGGAGTCCCTTCACATGATCTAATCCTTCCTTCAGCTCATCAGCAATCTTATTAGTCTCGTTTTTCATGTTTCTGATCTCCCCTTGAAATTTCGCAGCCTGATAAGGAGTAAGGTCTGAAGTATAGCAAGTATCCAGAACTCTGGAGAGCTCTTCTTCTATGTTATGCAACGAAACCACCCTGCACTCCAGTTCTTCTTTAAGCACTTCGTTCTGTTCTAACCAAAGGAACAGCTCAGTCCTCAATTCCTTGAGTCTTTTCTTTAATGGGGCTGATTCTACTGATGAGTTGTCTGAAGCAGTACTGTCGCCCTCTTGCTTCTTGGTGTTTTTTCTCACTCTCAAGAAGTCAGCACGCAGCTCTTGCACTTTTGGCTGGAATTTGTGTATGTTCTGAGATGATTGGCTGAATCTCAACAAGGACTGGAGATTTTCCTCCACAAGTTGGTCGATCTCGTGGCGGAATTTCTCTTCAATCGTGGAAGGGGGCCGCTTCTTGTCATATAAGAGCTCTTCCAGAATTTTGTAGCTCTTCTCGCAGATGTTGCTCTCATCAGAGCTGGTAGGCTTTGATGTGTCTGCATCTGAATCATCTGATGCATGGGCAAAACCCAATTTCTCTCTTAGAGAACGAATCTCCTGGTCCTTGGTGGCATTGGAGCTTGTTAATTCTGTTACTTTTGCCTGGGTTTCCCGGGTTCTGGTCTCCATCTCAGACAGCTTTCTTTTTGTTTCCTTATAATTACGAAGAATCGTCGTGTATTCTGTCAGTAATACCTTCTCCCGATCCTCCAATCCATTTAAGTAGAGCTGCTGCCAATCCGGAGAATCTTCTTCTACTCTGTCACTTTTTGTTGAATCTTTTCTGAGAAATTTTGGGGAATGTTCATCTCCCTCTTCAATTTCAGATGAACTTGCCTCCTCTTCTTCCCGTTTGGGAGCTTGAATTTTCTGTAAAAGCCTGCCAAAAGTGAGACAAGAGTCTGTAAAGGCTATTTGAAGTTCATTATTCCCATCTTCAACAGATTGGCTTAGATCCAGAATTCCCTGTAGTTCCTTCTCCACTTCCCCTACCTTGGTGTTCCATTCCTTAGATTTGGAAGACTTCCTCTCCTCTTCCAAGCTCTTCACTTGATTCTCAAGCTCTTTATTCTTGGATTTCAATGTCTCCATGTAAGCAGTCTGTGATGAAACCTTGGTTTCCAATCCAAGGACCCTAGTTACAAGTTCATCCACCTTCTCCACCAATTCTGCAACAGCCAAAGCTGAATTAGAACACATCTCAAAATATTCCCTGATTTTCTCACATATGCTTTGCAGTTCTAGACCCTCTTGTTTTAAGACGTCACCATCTGCCTCCTCAAAATCCTCAATGGTAGAATCTAGTGGCTTAGTCCGATGCTTTCGAGATCCATCCTTGAGTGCATTCAATTTATCCTTGGCATCCTTGACTCTTTTTGATTCTTGCCTGGCATCTCCTACCAATTTCTTCTGTTTTTCACGCAAGTGGACTAACATGTCTTTGCATGACTTGAGAGCCATTGAGGTCATTAAAGCTCGAGCTTCATTGTCTTCGATGACCGTATCTTCTGCATCAACACTGAATTCTTCTTGCAAGCTGCAAACCTCATCTTGCATTTCTGTTATCTGACTCTCTATGTCCCAGTACTTTGAAAGGCCCGTTTCATAGGAGCTCTTGAAAAATTCTTTCTCTGTCTGTAAGACAAGGATCCCTTTCTGAAGCTTATCAATCTTTCCTCGTGCTTCAGCTTTGCTGTGTTGAGGGACTGTCTTTTTTTGTGGTTTCCTTGACTTTTGTCGAAATGAACTTCTTGGAGGCAATGGACTTCTTGATGGCAGTGGACATCTTGATGGTAATGGATTGCTGGGTGGTAATGGACATTTTGAATCCTTCCTTGAATGACTAGGCTTCAAACCGAAATTTGGCTTTTCAGTAGCCGGCTTTGGAATCTCGTCAGGATCTAGGGATGAAGGTTTTGATGGTGGCTGTTCTTGTTCTTGTCCTCGTCCTTGCTCTTGCTCTTTTTCTTTCACTTTTTTCTCTTTTTCATTCCCTTGCTCTTCTGCTTTTTCTTTCACTTTTTCTCTCTTCTTTTCCTCTATCTCTTTTTCTTGTTCTCTCTCTCTCTCTTTTTCTTGCTCTTTTTCTCTTTTCTTTTCCTCTATCCCTTTTTGCTCTTTCTCTCTCTCTGTTTCCTCTTTTTCTCTCTCTGTTTCTCTTTTCTTTTCCTCTGTCTCTTTTTTTTGCTCTTGCTCTCTCTCTTTTTCCTTTTTTTCTTTTTCTTGCTCTTTCTCTTTCTTTTTTCCCTCTTTATCCTTTTGTTTTTGTTTGTCTTTCTCCTTGTCTTTTTCTCTCTCCTTCGATTTCTCCTTATCTTTCACTTTTTCTTTCTTTTTCTCCTTGTGTTTCTCTTTCTCTTTCTCTTTCTGCTTATCTTTCTTTCTCTCTTGCTCTTTTTCCTTATCTATCTGTCTCTCTTGCTCTTCTTCTTCGTCATCGTCTTCTTCTTGTTCTTCGCCGTCGTCTCCGTCATCATCTCTGTCATCTCTACTAAGTCTGACATCTCTGTAACCTCTATTATGTTTGATATCTCTGTAATCTCTATAATTTCTGTCATTGACGTCATCCATATCATCTCCATCTTCTCCCATAAACTGAACTTGGTCGGGACAGACAGTTGCAATGGTGTTGTTGGCTTTATGCAACTCTCGTGAGAGGTGATCATATCTGTCAGCCAATGCTCTGTAAGCTTTGTAAGACTCTTCAACAAAGTTTATTAGTTCAGGCCTTTGCCTGTAGTACATCTCTGCCCTCCTGGCAAAAGAATCCGCATCCCCTTCCATGATTTTGAGAATGCGCTTCACTCTGTCTTCCATGTCTGCAAATGCAACAGGTTTCATGCATTAAGTTATTTACAGGAACTAGTCAATTTCAGATGTCCTATTCGTCATCACAGCTGTCTAGAATTCTGAAAGACCATGGAAAAGATACTTATTATCACTCGATTACTTTGATCTGATTTGAGGAAAAATCATGAGGAATTGGATGTCATTTGATTTCAGAATTCCTAAAATACAGACTCAGTATCTTGAAGTTGACATGTTATGGTGTTGTTAGTGTTTAACAGAAATTCTGCATCAGCAGGCCAACAACCGATGAAGTTGCCATGATTGTGTATGTCATAATTGTTGTCAATGCATGGCTTTTACTGAACTTTGGGAGGAGGAAAAAACCTAAGAAAAATTGCCAAAACTTTTCCCCTACTTTCTACATCCTTTTCTATAGATTAACAACTTAATTACGCACTCTATTTTCCTTTCAATTGTTCACATTTTTTTGCATAATTTCATACAACTACCTTATGTACTTTAACTTGATTTCCTTTACTCTTAATTATCATACCTATCACATCACATCACTCATCAACTTTCCCAAATTTTTTTCCCATTATTTTTCATCTTTCCAAATGCACTCAAATTTTCTATCCAAAAAAACACGTGCAAAAATTAGGAAACTCAAAATCATCCACGTGAATAACCATCATAATTCAGTCCTAATCCCCGTCAAGTGATTTTCTGTAGAATGAATCTCGTAGTGTCATTGATCCATCGTATGTTTAGGCATCATCATGCAGTTAGTTAGGAAAGGATTTGGACTGTAAAATTCCTCAGGATCTATTATCTCATTTCACCAAAAACAATCTGACCTGGTTAATCCTCCAGCATTTCAGCAGTCAAAACTTTTTTTACATCAGAGCATTCATCTACAAATGAAAAAGGACAGATTTATGCATACACTAGGAAATTGATTCCACATGAAAGCTGCCCTAAAACCTAAATACGGCAACAGGGAATGTCCAAAGGTTCAAGCTGTTCATACAACAGCATTCCTGGGAAAAAAAGGAAAAAGACTATTTTTCCCACAGGTCAAGATGCTATCAATGAATGGCTGGGGTTACCCTTTGTTGAGTTTTTTCCAAAATAAAATATTCATTAAATCTTTTCTATATAAAAAAGAAAAAAAATCAGATGCGTGGACTAATTCAAAATTCAGCAAAGGCATAACTAGTTGCTTTTTGTTCAGGAGAAATCAGTGGGGTCGCCCTGATTTCTTGTTTTCTTACTTTTCTATTAATTTTCACTTTCTTTAAACTTTTTCTTAATTCATCAGTTTGCCTAAACAAAAATTCCAACAACGAAAGCATGAAGAGTCGACAACATTAACATAAAGAATAAGAAAGCCCGGAACTGAAAATCCTGCTCCAGCCAATATCGAACAATGCATCGAATCAAAACGATCCCTTCGATTCATTTTACTGTCAGAATCAAAACAGGGAAAACCGACAAAACCCAATTACCAGATTCGTGATTCAAGCTTACCCACCACGATCTTGTTGGGCCAGCCTGACTAATACACCTTTTTTTTTATATTTTTTGCGTGAAATTCTTTTCCAGGTAATATTTAATTAATATACCAAGTTTTACAATTTTTGAATATGTGTATGTAATTTTTTATTTTCAAAATTCGCAATTTTCTGGGGTGAAAAGGAAGAGATACCTTTCAGGCTCTCGTCCAGCCATTTTCCTTGCTTTGTCCTGATGTTGCTGGCCCACCACCAGGAATATGCGTTGCTCGCAGCTCTCTGCAACATCTCTCTCACGCACAAACACTCTCTACATGGGTTGGAACGACAGAGACAGAGAAAGATGATAGAATTCCTCCCCCATTTTTTTTTTTTTTTTCCTTTTTTGAGATTAGCAAATGGAAGGTTTGAAATGGTATGAAGCAGCGAGAGGACGTTGGAGCGGAAGTAGCGGGTGATGTTGGAGGGAATACCGCGGGCTAAACTCTCGCCACTTGGTGGCTTCCCGCGTGTAATTGTAAAAATTTTCACATTAGCTAGAGCGCTGCGGCTGAAATGGATGAAAAGCCTCAACTGAATTTCAAGCCCAAGTCTACATTTTTGCACATTTTATAAGCCCTCAAACCGATGAAATATATGAGAATGTAACGTGAGGCAGAAAACGAGGCTGGAATAGTGATTTTACGCATTCATGAAAAATTTCTCTCCTATACTTACAATTTGAATAGTGATTTTAGTATTTCTTTGATACATATTAAATTTTCAAAATTATTAAATAATTTATTTTTACTTTTCAAATAATAAAGTGTCTCGGTACATATTTTATTTTCAAAAATCAAAATAAAATATTAAATAAATTTCAAAAAAATTTCATATTTCACGAGGTGTAAGCTATTCTATCTATATGCCTGAAGAATTTTAAAAACAGATTACTAAATGCGTTTGACGCATTGAATTGTATTTGTACCCCATTAGAAGGTTGATATTTAATTGTGATTGTGTAGAATTAAAACGAGTAAGTGAAAACCTGCAAACAAGTGAGTGTAAGCATCCCCATTAATCACGTTATGACTATGCTCGTCTTGTAAACTTGAAAATTTTATAATTCCGTAGATAAAATTGTTTTAATGACAATAATGAATATTAATAATCTACCAAACAAATTAAGAATAATATTTAATTGGAAATTGAAGGAATATATTAAAAATAAATATACGACTAATTTTTAGTCATCATACATGAATAATTTTAGTTTACTCTAATGTTTTGTTAATCTTAGCTCACAATTTTAATTATAATGCATAAGTCAAATCTTATAACATTCATATACAATAATGTGTGTTTTGGAAGTAATAATTTTCTTGATAAAAAAATTTTGGTATACAAGTTTTTGAAATGAAAGATATGTTTGGTTGAACTAAAAAAAATCAACCAACACTTTTTACTTTCGGTAACTGTCCTATTTTTTAATTTTTTTCACATTTTTCTATATAAAATACTCTATTTTTTAATTATTTACGCACAATTACATATAAAACTAACATATCTATTTTAACTTTATTATCTTTATACCTCATCATTTCTTTCATCCTATCATATCATTTTTTATTAATTTGATAATTTTTACGTAAAAAACTTATTATCAAAAAGTTTTACCTTCGACCAAACACAACATAAAAGAAAATAATATGATATAGTAGAAATAATGATTATGAGTAAAAAAAAGTAAAGTTAAAACAGATAAATCAGTTGTATGAATATGTGTGTAGAAATAATTAAAAATTAATGCAATTATATATAAAGATGTGAAAAAATAATTTAAAAAATATAATAGTTATGGAAAGTGAAAAGTTTTACACTTATCTAAATACACCCTATAGATTTAAGATAAGATGAAAAAGTATTATTGTACTTTTGGAATGAAAAAAATATTTGTTTAGGAAGTAAAATTTTATCCCGTTCTTTGATCGTGCTCTTTTATTTCATTTTTCTCTTACAGGATAATTGCCCTTATTTTAGATGCTTACCAAATATCTAACGTTAGACGAATATTCATTAACTTAGGTAAAGAAGAGGGAAATTCAGCTAGGCGGTTTTAGAAGAGCTAAAATCAGAGCAGCCCAAAGGTAAGCAGACAGAGACCAAAAAAGTTCGTTCTTTTTAATGTACGTATTCGAGTTTTGCTGTTTAGTTTTCTCTAATTGCAGCAATAATGACTTTTTAAATTTGATTCTTTGTCGTGATGTTTTGAATAATCGATTTTAATGCTTTCTTTCTAGATAGTCAATGTTTTTGAATCCCCTAACAATGCCAGCCATGGTGCCAATCAAAAAATAATACTGCTTATTTACACCCACAACCAAACTAGAATATAAGAAGAGAACAGGAGCTAACAGATGCAATAGACGTGCATATATATATCTAGGATGACTGATAGCCCTCCGTACAATTTATTCTACCATGTCCTCCGTAGATATTTTCACACTGATTTAAGAGAGAATACATCATCTCTCACACGAGCATAGAGATGTAGAATCATTTACCGAGATGCATTTGTCTGGCTATTTTGATTTCAGTCGCAACCTTCATCTTTCTGAAGAGGATGAAGCCCCTTTCTAATTGACAAAGACGTGGATCAGTTAAACTAACACTTCCTTCACTATCCTGGCGCCCCTTGATTTGGCCATGTAAAGGCCTACATGATGCATCACCGCCTGGATTATAAAAAGAGAGTGAGTGTGATATTATAGGTATGTCCTGCCAAATTGCAAATTGAAGCAAAGTAGTGGAATACCATGATTTGAGATTGAATCAAACAGGGTATACAACTGGAAGCAGAAGCTTGATTAACAGAGGGAAAAAAACAAATTCCAAGAAGGGTGTAACAGATCAATTTCTGTGTTTTTCCCTTTTACTTCTCTCTTTTCAAAATGAGCAAACAGACCTGTGATATAAATGCCATCTATATCAGTCTATACCCACCTGTGGATGGGCTAATGCCCCTTTCAAGTTGATAGCATCTTCAGCTGGAAAATCGAATGTAGCGCATCCACTCGAGCACAATATAACATCTTTCAAAGGGTGCAGCAAACCAAGGTTTCTTGCTGATAGTGTAGAAGAAACAAAGTCTAGCACGCATATGTCTGTGCATACACCCATCACCAAGATCTGTACAAGTTGTGGTTCATCAGACTCGTTTTGCACTTTGTAAAAATGAAACCCCCAAGATAATCCAACTTAATTTGATACAGAGGAGTTTTGTAGCATTATTTGAGATTACATTTTCAAGCAAGGCTAATTCAGTAAGGTGTGATGACAGAAACGGGGGTTTCTCCAAATCCCCTCATTTCAAGCAAGCACATGCCCAATCAGTTGTTTCACTTCCCATTTCTACCTGCAGAGATCTAGGAAGAAGGGCCTCTTCATGATGAATTGGGATTGTTCGAAGCTAATATGATCATTTAATTTTATTAAATTTGAATGCAATCTAATTAGCACTTACTGTTTCAAGCTCATTAGATTGCACCCAATCTATGAAAATATTTGATCCATCTTTCTCAGTTGAGCCAATGAACCCATCCATGCAGTCCTTCCGTCGTATTGTTACATTTGGTTCTCTCTCCAACCACTTCAGAGCTGCAGGTTCAATCAGAAGATAAAATACTGGTCTGTAAGAAGAAAATTATATGCTGGAAAATCACTGCAAATGAAAATATCAATCATATTAAATATTTTCAGAAGCATCAGATCAAAACAAATAAATTTTGAACTTTTCAGTGCATGGAAGTAACTCACTGCTGCGGGACAAGTAAAAAAGCTTTATGAACGAATAAGGAATTCAGGGGAAAAAAAAAAGGAGGGGGGGTGTGAAATCTAATAATACCTGGAACTAGGTCATCTTCTCCAGATCCGTTTATGCAGTGAGGGGGATATGGCGGCTCAGGTTTATGTGGATGATGGGTATCAAGGAAAGCGAGAATGGGCAATTTCCTGTCACAGAACAACCTGGCGAGCCTCACAGACTCCTGGATCATCCCAATCATCTGGCTATTGTCCTCCCTTGGAGCCTGAAAATCATGCCAAAATTACCTATGTCACTTCTTCTGTCTAGTAAACAAAGTAACTGAAACAATCCAAATCAAGACCAACATATTTGATTCCTCAGCTAGGAATTCAATCCATAAAATACAAATTCCAGGATAATCCAACCATGATCAACTCAAAAAAAAAAAAAGAAAGAGACTTCTTCTGCACTTCAAAAAAGAAACATAAATAATTGCAACAACAGAGACATGCATAATCTGAGAAAGAAACCAAAAAAATCACTATCTTGCGCAAACACATAAAACCCAAGCTGAATTTCATATGAGAAAATTGCAACAATCAAATATATATATATATATATATGGGGAAAATAATCAAGTACATTCGGACTTAGAAGAGAACAGCCCAGAAATAAAATTTTAGGATGAGATGAAAACAAAACAGAAAGCTTCTATTATCACATCATCTCCCAAAATAATATAGCAGAAGGTACTAGGTGGAAGAAATTAGAATATGTAGACAGACTGCGTACCAGGTTTCCAGATCCAACAGTGCAGAATCCATTGATGATGTCCACAAGAACAAGACCAGGGCTCGAATCCTGTGACAGACGGAAGGCTTCTTCCTCTTCATGCAGGGGAATTTCAGCCCTCAGAAAGTCTATCAGTTGAGTCCCCACCATTTTTTTCGACCCGTCGGAACTGCTGCCTGTGCATGCAAGAAACTTTAATGGACACGCATGACAAAGGCGTATTGACAGCACATCATCAGAATCTTTTCTCATCTCTTTTCGTGAGATGACAGCAGCAACTGTAGAATACCACTTGGAGACAAATTCCTAGTCCCCACATCTGCAGACACGCAATTAGGTATAAGCTACCATGCATGTTTTTAACTTGGGGTGTGTATGGTAATAAATAAATAATAAATTCTAAGGCGAAGGCCTTATTCTTATTATTATTATTATTATTATTATTATTATTATTATTATTATTATTATTATTCTCGTTTAGATGGATTGGCTTTTTGAGAGTAAAACAAACACCTAAAAATTACAGTTTTGTTTATAAAAAAAAATTACAGTTTTGTCATACTTGGAAAACTATTAATCAAAATTTTCGTTTGCGTGCTTCAATAGCTTGCTGTGTGAATCCATTAACATACAGCAAATAGCATCAAAGCTGGGAGTAAATTTCCAACCTTATTCTATATAGCATGAGTGGTTGATTTATGATAGTGTCATGCAAGAACGAAGCATTGTGAACTAGTAAACAAGGATTTTTTTTGCATTGTGGACTCTTCAAGTTTGTGCATTTGCATTTTAAATTTTAAAATTTGACGTACTTACTTTTTAAACTTTATAATTTTAAATCTATTGCTTTTAGAATCAACCGTTTCACATAGTTAAAAAAAATCCAAGTAACATTCATTTATGTAAGTAAAAAATACTAAAATGCCCTTAAGCCAATGTCTCACTTAGCTCACATCAAAAATTTATTTAAAATATTTTTTATTTTTTCTTCGTACACTTATTTATCTAAACGTATTTAACATATAAATCAAATTTTATTATTTTTAAATATGTGCATATATTTTTTAAAGATTTATCATAACGATGTCATCAAATTAGCTAACTAGAATTTATTTAACATAGCAATGTTATTTGTAGTATTAACATCATTTTCATTCTATCTCACTGCAATCCATAGTGCTAATTTGCGGCAAAAAAAATGTAGCATTGCACATATACCATAGTATTTTTCCAAATTATTTTAAGGACAGCAGTTTGCTTCCAAAATTTTTCCCAAAAAAAATATTAAAGTAGGCGGACCACGCCAAACAATACATTTTGGCAGTGAAATTTTATTTGTTATAATTAGGGGTGCAACTTGGGTATGGTACCTATGGGTCGACCCAACGGGTACCCTAAATAGGGTCGGTTCGGTTCCATCATGGTTACCTGTAGGGTCGGTTCAGTTCCGGGTAAAAAATACCCGTGGAAATTTGGATAGGGTCGGTTCCAGGTTCCAGGTACCCAGAACCGACCCGAATTATATATAAGAATATTATAATATATATGAATTCGAGCCTTTGCCCTAAAATTTCTGCGTCGCGGTCACGCTGCCAGCCTGCCCTAATTTCCAGTTCCCAAATTGATTTCGTCGCTGCCGCCGTACCTCCACGACGCTGACTCGCTGCCACCATTCCGCCATTCCTCCTAGTCGCTAACTCGCTGCCATTCCGGCGTTCCTCTGCGTTGCTGGCTCGCTGCCGTTCTGCCGTTTTGCCTTTTTGCTGCTATTCCGTCATTCCTCCTCATGGCTGTTGTTCCGCCATTCCTTCTCATGGCTGTTGTTCTGCCATTCCTCTGCTTCGCTGCTGTTTCATCATTCCTCTGCTTCGTTGCCGTTTCATCATTCCTCCGCGTTCGATCGTCGTCCTCGATGCCGGTAGCTAGTCAACATCGCCACGTCTGCTCATCATCGTCAACGCCGTCAGCATGTCATCGGCGCGTCCACTGGTCGTCCTCAACACTGTCAGCCAGTCACGCCTCCACAAGTCCTCGACGCCGACGCCGACGCTGACAACCAATCGGCTCAGCAACTCGACCCTTCCCGCCTTCCTAAACTCCCAAGAACAAAATCCAAAAGCAGATACAAGTTTTCGAAATTTGCGGTGCCAATGATTGTGTCGTGTTCTGTTTTTTCGCCATCTTAGGCGTTGTTCCATTTATGAGAAGGAAGAGGAAGTTCACTGAAGTCTGCTGCCTCTGGCAGTCCGCCCTCGACAAGTCGAATTGCAGTGGCAGCTGCGGCACAGCTCCTCCCCTCAATAGTCAACGGCAGACGCGCAACTCTCCAGGTCTCTCTATGCCTTTAATTTTTTATTTGCAATTTTGAGTGTTGATCTGTAAATTTCTATGCGTTTAGGACATCAGAAAACACCAAAATCCCATTCCGATCCCTGCATATTACCAAACAAAATGACTGAAAAACATCTCAGAATGATAATATAATTTTTTAGGAACCGATTTGGAATCGGAACCGGAACCAACCCGCCCTTAAAAAATAGGGTAGGGTAGGGTAGGCTCCGAACCGACCCGGCCTAAAATAGGGTAGGGTAGAGATTTTCTAAAATAGGGTAAGGGTAGGTTTCACCCCTACCCGGACCAAGTTGCACCCCTAATTATAATGACCCACCAACTTATATATATTATCGGAAAAAAATTTGACAAAAAATAGCAAAATTATATCTTAAAAAGTTTAAAACCAGAAAAACCTTTCTGTAAGTTTGGACTTTGGTTGCATATGCCCGTGCAGCATGTCCCGGATGCATACACTTATTTTATTTTTTTTGAAAATTTTTTCATAAACTTGTTAGCGCAAGTGTATTTAAAGTATGTATCAATTTTTACCATTTTTAAAGATTTTTAGATATTTGTTTTTTATTTTTAAAAATAAGTGTCATTTTAGTAATTTAAAATTATCTAAAATGTTACTGATTTTCAAAAATTAAAAATAAATATCTAAAATACTTCAAAAATAGTAAAAATTTATACACAAATTAAACACACTTGGGCTAATAAGTTTATGAAAAAAATTTCAAAAAAATAAATAAATAAATATATACATCCGGCACTGCATACTTCCGATTTCCGAAAGCACGAGACGAAGGTCATGAAAGTTTACCCTTACGGTTCCTCCCATATCAGGCACGCTTTTCTAAGTTTTCAACTTATTTTTTTTTATTCCGACGTGTACTGGCCTTAATTAGTGACGTCTGTTGTGTTGTATTCATTGAACCTGGGGAATGATTCCTTTCCAATTATGAGGGTGTGTTTTGATTTATGTAAAAAATATTAACTTAAATTTTTTCATTTTTTATAATTATTTTTTTCACATTTTTATATAAATTACTATCTTTTTTAATTATTTATGCACAATTATTTATATAACTAACATATCTATTTTAACTTTATTCTCCTCACGCGTCATCATTATCTTTATCGTATTACATTTTTTATTAATTTAACAACTTTTATTTTAAAAACATTTTTATTAAAAAATTTTATCTTTAACCAAAAGCATCTTTAACAAATAATTCAGTCATTCATAACTTTGAACCCAATGTTCGCCAACGCGGAAAACTATCCCCGTGAAAACTCATCATTCTACGGGTGTGTGGGTTAAAAACTCTTTTACTCGTCAACCTATGAGTGCGGTCGTCCCATGGATTTTTTTATTTAAATGTGTGTTTGGCGATTAATAGAAAATGTTAAGTTAAAATTTTTTATTATAAAACTTTTAACTTTCTATAATTATCATATTTTTTAATTATTTTTGTACATTTTTCTGTACAACTAACTTACTGTTCAATTATTTCTACACAACTATCCACATAACTAACTTATCTATTTTAAGCATATACTCTTTACTCCTCATCATTATCCCTATTATAGTACATTATTTAACAAATTTTACTTTTCAAAACATTTCGTCAGAAGTTTTATTCATTACCAAACACACTTTACACCTTTTAACTTTATTTAATAGCATTTAAAATTTTGAAATTAAACCGTTTATATTTTAAACTCTAAAAACTTCACTTAATTTACATTACATTTTAAGCCTTCGGCGGCCATATCGCTGTCAAATATGACGTAAGAGAGGACCATTCGACATGCTCTCTTTTTTTTAGGGAAAAAAAAAAGAAAAGAAAAGAAAAGAAAAGAAAATGACGTACATAACCTTTATGCAAGGTTATTAACTTCCGCGCGTGGAGAAGACTACAACCGGTGGTGCAGGGAGCTCCGTTCATGCACACGGCCGGAAAATGATGTTCGGAAGATGCTCACCTTGTCCATAATGATGCCCAATAAAATGCTTCTTGCATTTAAAGTTACTTTAAACCAATGGCCAAATTTAATCGGTACCTCCTCTACGCCATCTCATGATTTTTGAGAACCGGATTTCTGTAGTCATGGATGAATCTATGACCGCACCTGTTGTGGATATCAAAAACCGAAAAGTAGGCCTTCTATGCTTCCATTCCACGAGATTTTGAATCCAATATTTCCCAACCTGGCGAATGCTTTAGTTACCTATGTCAACCGATGGTTGGTTTTGATGATGTTGGAGTCGTCGAATTCTGATGGAACGAATTTCATTACCAAGCGCCGTTCTGAGGTAAGTAGCGTAAGCTCCCGGCACTACAATAGATGCTTGGGAAGACTTTCAATGTAGTGAATTGACCACTCGTACCCAGAATAAAATTTGTTTATACAAACTGATGAAGCTGCAATTAGCGCGCGGAAGAATCCTTCTATGAGAATACCAGCTTGAAAGCAGTAAAAAAAAAGAAAAAAGAAAAATTCCAGCAGCAAAGCCAAGATTGGATTGAGAAAGGAGGTATCGAGGATTAGAGCTGAGGTCCATTGTCGTATATTTCTTTATATCCTCCTTCAAGCTGTCAATCGTGGATGACGCAGGCTCATTTTGTTGCCGTATGTGCTGCATTTCTTGGCACTTGAGCTCAAGCTGCTGCCTGAGCAATCCCTTCATGGGTGTAGAGGAGCACCTGAACAATAGCATCAACAATATGAAACGGAGTGGAATGATTTGCTCCGGTCTGAAGGCGTGGATAACACCGGTTCCTATTTGGATACAGATATCAACCATGACTATGATGACTACAATCACCAATGCAAACAAATTCGTAATCGCTTGAGAATCTTTCATCGCTCCTATCGACGGCATGAACTGGGCCATGGCAATGCAAATGAGGAAAGTCCCAGAGAGTTTTGAAACCTGTTCCAGAGCTTTAAGCATAGGGGTGCTGATATCATCTGGCAACTTTGTTGCAATTGCCAGGAGAATAGAGGAAGTAGCTTTTAGAGAGAAAATTTTCACATGGGAGCCAGACTTCTCCAACCGGAAACGCTAGTGGTCATCTTCTCCACCCCGGCTGCCCGGAACGGAAACTTGTTGCTCCCTCCAGTTTGCTGCTCGTTGCCAATCCACGGGCGCCCTCTAGCGCCCGCACACCCTTTGGCCAGAAACATCGTTTCCTTTTTTTGGATTTTCGAAAACATCCTTTCCGATCTCTGGTTACAATAGATGGTATTTATGATATTTCACGTGCATCAACAGCAATTTTAGACACCATGATTGCTCAAGGTTTAAAATGTAAATGGCTAAAGTTTTTAGCGTTTAATGTATGAATACTCATAGAAAAAAAAGTAATTAAGAAAGAGAGAAGTCTGAATTTCAAGGCTCATTTAAGCTTTGATTGGTTGCATGAAAAATGAAATGATATTAACAATAAAAGGAATAACGTGAATCAGAGTGTAATCAAATTAACTGTGTATATATTGGAATTTTTAGTTTTCCTTCGTTCTCAAAGCAACCAATCAAAGTCTCCAAAAAAAAAAAAAAAGCAAAAAAGAAAAGAGGCAACCAATCAAAGTATTACTCGGAGATAACATATCCTGCCGAAATTAAAAGTTACAGTCATCCTTGTAGTAAGTAATTAACACAACTCGCTTCCGGCGCTGTGGCACAATTCAAAGCACAGAAGGCCTTATGCTCGATGGTTGTAAGTTCGACCCATCTCCCAATAGTGAGGATTATTAATTTCCCCTTAGTACTGTATTGGAAGTGTTATAGGAAACTTTTCTCAATGTTATGCATACGGTGGATTGGAATATCAGATGACCTGATTTATA
>JAXCLR010000063.1:61881305-61895217 GCA_035584095.1 Annona squamosa | reverse complement strand
CTACATGTCAATTTTTAATCCATTCAAATAATTATCCTCTATGAATATTTTTTGAGAATCTTACTTAGGGGGGTGTTTGGACACTAGCATATTTAGAAATTAATTTTGAATAAAAATTTTGGTGTAAAATTTTTTGAAAATAGATAAGATAATATGGATAATAGCAAATGGTAAAAAGAATAAGGCTAAAATAGACAGACGCTAATCATATGCTCATGGGTGCATACATCAATTTTTCTTTATTTTTTTTTAAATTTTTTTTACAAGGTTATTAATCTAGGTATATTTAACATATGTAGTAATTTTTATCATTTTTTGAAGTATTTTAGATATTTATTCTGAATTTTTGAAAATCAGGGGCATTTTAGATAATTTAAAATTACTAAAATGCCACTGATTTTAAAAAATACAAAATAAATATTTAAAAATCTTCAAAAGGGTAAAAATTGATACATGTGTTAAGTATACTTAGATTAACAAGTTCATGAAAAATTTTGAAAAAAAAATGAAAAAAATAGGTATATGCATCCGTGAGCATTGAGGCTTAATGCTCTTAGGTGCACCTAATCAAAACCCAAAATAGATAGGTTAATTATATAAAAAGTAGAAAAAATGCATAGGTAAATGTAAAAAAATGACTAAAAAAAGATAATTATAAAGAATAAAAAAATTTTGCCCAAAAATGTTAGGGCTACTCAAACACCATAAAAACTTACTAATAAGAACTTTTTATAGTTCACAATTATCTTTTTTTAATCATTTTTGTACACATTCTTATATAATTATTATATTTTTAAATCATTTTTACGCAACTATTTACACAACGAATCTATTTATTTTAACTTTTTTATCATTCACATCATTATTTCTATCACGTCACATCATTTTTTCTTATTTGAAAATTTTTACAAAAAAAATATTTAATATAAAAATTTTATTAATTTCCAAACACTTCTTTATAATATCATATTTTTCTTATGTTATCCTACAAATTAAGTTTAAGAATCAATACAAATTTTTCAATAGACAACCTCATCATTAGACATAGTTAAAATGTATTATAAGACGAAGGCCGAAGCTCTTAAAATGAAAAATAAAACTCCCACTCGAGAGATATAGCTGTCACTCGGGAATTGCATTACATTTCTCTTCATTTTCAAAATTTTAATTATTTTTTTCTTAACCATCGTCTTTATTCTTATCATATTTGTCTTTTTTTTTTTTACCCCGGAAAATTTAACTTTCTTTTCCCCACGTTACGGACCCGGAGCAATCTACCCACCGACAGCTCGCCGTTAATACCTCCTCTCATCTTCCTACCGCTAACACCGATTCCCCGTAAAACGACTCGGCTTCGGACGCCACGTCATCAGCGGCACTCGAAATGACGAAAATGTCCATTCCTCCCTCAACTCCGCCACGTTAAAAGCCTCCGATGGGCTGTATTTTCTTCGTCGTATAACACACTTCCCACCACATCGGAGCAATGAAAGTCTCGGACACGGCGATGGACGAAAATGGCTTCTCCTTCCCGTCCGACTCTGACCTCGACTTCAGCTTCACGAGCTTCGCCTCCAACACCTCTACTGAGCGGACATTCGCATCCTCAAGCGCGCGCAGCAGCAGCGTCAGCGTCTCGGACCGCCCCCTCGACCGAAGGGCCCAACCCCACCGCCGCTCCGACCGCAGATGGACCGCCGTCGATGCCGCCTCCCGCCTCTCCCCCGACGGCTTCCTCCGTATACGCGATCTCCGCCTCATCCGCCTCGTCGGCAGCGGCAACCTCGGCCGCGTCTATCTCTGCCAGCTCCGCGACTTGCCGCTGGAGGCTGACGCCCCGTCCTTCGCTCTCAAGGTCGTCGACCGCAACATCCTGTCGGAGAAGAAGCTCGCGCACGTGCAGACGGAGGCGCACGTGCTCTCCACCTTTGACCACCCGTTTCTTCCCACGCTCTACGCCCGCCTGGAGGCCTCGCACTACACGTGCCTCCTCATGGATTACTGCTCGGGCGGGGACCTCCATGGGCTTCTACGACGGCAGCCAGGCAACCGGCTACCGCTGCCGTCGGTGCGCTTCTACGCGGCAGAGGTTCTGGTGGCTCTCGAGTACCTGCACGCTATGGGGATCGTTTACCGGGACCTGAAGCCGGAGAACGTGCTCCTCCGGGAAGACGGCCACGTGATGCTTTCCGACTTCGATCTCTGCTTCCGGGCCGAGGTGGCTCCCACATTGTGCCGGGGGACGCGCGCTGGTCCCGCCGGATCTGGGGGTGGATGCTTCTGCTCCGGCGCGGCGGAGGTGGATTGTGGGGACCAGGCGGTAGAGTTCGTGGCGGAGCCGGCGGCGGCCTTCTCGAAGGCGTGCGTGGGCACGCACGAGTATCTGGCGCCGGAGGTAGTGGACGGGGCCGGCCACGGCAGCGGCGTTGACTGGTGGGCTTTTGGGGTGTTCGTTTACGAGTTGATGTACGGGCGGACCCCGTTTAAGGGGGAGAGCAAGGAGGCCACCCTGCGCAATATAGCGTCGAGCAGGGGTGTGTGGTTTCCGGAGCTGGTGAGTGCGGAAGTGGGGATGGAGGAGGCGGCGAGGGACCTGGTGGAGAAGCTGCTGGTGAGGGATCCTCGCAGGAGGCTAGGATGCGCCAGAGGCGCGACGGAGGTTAAGCGGCACCCCTTCTTTCAAGGGATCAACTGGCCCTTGATCCGTTGCTACCGTCCGCCGGGAGCTGATGGTCGTCCTCGTGATGGGCACGTGGTTAGGAGGAGATGGAGCTGGAAGGGGTTTGGTTGTTTCGGTAAAGGAAGGTACAAGCTTGGGCTAAACCGTAAAAGGAATGGTAGAACATGGGATTGAATTTTACTACCTTTTTCCTTGTAAAATCTTCGGATTTGTATAAAGAGTAGGAGGGAAGAGATTTTACATTTTTTTCCCTTTTTTGTAAATTTTCGGTTTTGCAGAATTTCTCCGTTTGATACGTAGGTCGGATTTGGAAAATGTTGGATTATTTTGAGGTAAATCTGTGAAATTTTG
This sequence comes from Annona squamosa, assembly GCA_035584095.1. Lineage (NCBI taxonomy): Eukaryota > Viridiplantae > Streptophyta > Magnoliopsida > Magnoliales > Annonaceae > Annona > Annona squamosa. The sequence continues at coordinate 61,892,186 of JAXCLR010000063.1, read as the reverse complement.
AGCAAAGCATTGTGAAACAGCGTTGGATGGTTGGTGGAGAAGAGGAGAAAATGTTGGGTAGGCAAAAGACCTCGGGCTTACCAGGTCTTCACAGGTGACGTGGGTAGAGCACTAAAGCTGTCATCGAACCGACTCCGTTCGGAATACTTGTGGGTGCTCCAATAAATGATTGAATATGAGCCGTAGATTAAGGGCACGTGACACACTACAAACTTGTCAGTTCAAAAATTTTCAACATAAATATTTTTATTTTTAATTATTTTTTCATATTTTTATACATAATTGTTTTAATTTTTCAATTATTTTTTTGTACCTATTCCTATCACAGCTATATCAATTTTAATTTTATGCCGTTGACTTCTTGTTATTTATCATATTGTATCATTTTACTCTTGTTTTAAAAATTTTGTAATATAATTTTTTTTTGAAATTATGATGTGAGATGGAGAATGAAAAATAAATTATTTTGAGATTTGTAAAATTGATATAAAATGATATGGTAAAGTTAGAATAAATAGAATTATTAAAAGATGATTATAAGTAAAAATGATTAAAATATATTAGTAAAGTTAAAAAAAATTAGAATGATTGAATATAGAAATGACGGGCAAAAAAGCGGAAAGGAGGGAACGTTTACCCCGTCGTCCCGCATTAATGGTTTTCCAACCTCTGAGTGGGATCACCTGAGATGAGAGATCTACGAAATTATCAAACCCCTCCCAAATTGGTTGAATGTCACTGTCAAATTTATCCACATGTCACCCCGCATTTTTGATGACCTAGTCACGTGAATCCTCTTGGACGTTGATGTTGACCCAAAGTGGGTTGCACCCGATATTTGTACATGGAAACGAAAATTTAAGAGATTCTCCTCCCATAATGCTATAATGATTGAATAGCTAATTTTTGGGAGATATTGCAATATTAATTTATAATCAAACATTTATTGAATTTTTGAAGAAATTTGTATCTACTCTCAAAATATTTGCTTTTAATCACTAATATACCACCAATATTTTTTTAAAATTCTTCTTATATTCCAACACTTCATCTTAAATTTTTATCATACACATGCGATCACAACCATAGTTAACTACCCAATTGAAGGACGACTTTATTTTTTCAAAATTTTTCTAATTGGATATATTTAGCCTTAATTACAATATTTGAATCACTTAATGTCACAAATTAATAATTTACTAATATTGTTTTTGAATAAATATAAGGATAATTTGCATATATATCAATATAGTTTAATTGAAATTTTAAATATACCCATATAATTTCATAAATTGCATATTATCCTCAAATAATTTTATCGAAATTGCATATTATTTTTGCATTATCGGTTGGCGTAAGATGGGAGACATTGAGACGTTAGTAATTATTTACTTGCAGAAAATACCGTCCTGGGTTGATGACATAAGCCGCGAGCCAACCAGCCAACGAATCCATTGTCTTTGAGTCCGGCGACCCAAACTTCAGTCCTCCTCATCTCCTCCCAACACCTCACGCGCTCCTCCAAACCTCCGTTAGATTCTCGAGCTCAAATAGATTTGAGCTGGAACAGCTGTAGGCGTCATCATCGTTGTCTTCTTCTTCGTCATCAGCGACATCTTTGTGGCTGTGATGGACGGTTGGAATTCTTTCAACATCTCCTTCGCCGCCTGCTCCACCCTCTTGCTCTTCTCGACTATGAGGATTTTCAGATTGTCTTTGCCGCCTCAGCAGTCAGCACAGCCAGGCGACTTGTCGATGTTGAGGAAGTGGGCAGAGATTGTCGTTAAGGCAGTGCAGAGATCATTGGTGATGCTGTTCATGGGCTCAACACCCGAGCCGTTCTTTGGGTAGATATGGTGCCAACAATCGCCATCCGAATCCGGCGTCACCCGCTGCTAGTAATCCTCCAGTAAGAGCATGTTCAGATTCTCAAATGAGACATCGATGTTGCTCGTGTTCGTTCAAGTTACTTAGTTGCACCACCTTTGTAATCTCATTACATGAATGTAGCTCTTTGTCGATCACTGATTTTCTTGGGTCGTCAGCGGCAACACCGGATGCATGCAACTCCGACCACCAACCCTATCATAGATGCAGCAGTCGAGTCCTGCTTTGGTGCATCCAGGAGGACAAGTGCATTGTTGCCATCACCTAACTCCGATGCCATCTCACTGCTTGCGTTAGGGGAGAGAATTGCATTACTGCCACCAACCCTTGATTTTCTTAAGTCTTTCCAGCCACGGATGCGATCTCCCACTTCTTCGTGATACCTAAGATAGCTACTATACAAAAGGCGCCGCTCTCACATGTAACTGCCTCTCTAAGAGGGCCTGAGTGCACCTCTCTAGTTTCTTGAAGAACATTGAAATTCATCATTGAATTACCATGAATCTCAAGTCGACTATCTACTTCTATCAGGGTCGGTCAAATATCTTTCCACCCATTCGTAGGCCTCCAGTCGACGCTTGTGCTCCATCGGTCTTCTTGGACCCTACAAAATGCAACACAGTGGGTTCCCTCCATGGATTGGGTTGCCATAAATTCTCCATGGCTGATGTTTTTCACACTCTGGATCGCCGTCTACCTAGATGCAAAGCAAGAACCGTCTAGCTGAGTTGTTGGAGTCCGTGAGGTGGGAGGAGAGTTGGGAGCCCAACCACAGCACCTGCGATGGTAGATAAGGTGTCTCATACCGTTTTCTTCTTGGGCATTGGCATTTTAGATTTCTTCCTTTTTGCCAGGTTTCTTCTCTGGCCATATCTTGGTGTGCATGCCTGATTTCAGTAGTTTTTCGATGAGAGTTTCAGTGTGAATGTTGCCAGGGATGGTGACATTCTATTACTAGGAATCTACACAACTGGACTCCAAAAAACAAGTGAAACAAGGGATTGAAAAATATTACATCTGATTCAACAGATGTTGGGGGGTCTAACAAGCTAAAAGAAGAAAACCCGAGAAAAGTTTGAACCATAACCAATGAGAAGACCCAAGAAGAAGTTTGCGTATGCGAGCCCAAGCTACCAACGACAATGTTCAATGCTGCCAATAGAGCTAAGGACACAAATGGAGTTGTGGAGAGCAGTGGGGGCTATGAGTAAAAGCAGAGATGATCTCAACGACGTCCATGCGGGCGGAGAGTTGGAAGGCTAAGGGTATTTTCATAAATCAAATAATCCATTAATGTCCCATTATCTTCCATCTAATTGGCAACCATCAATATAGAAGTTACGTATAATTTTAGCAAAACTATGTAGAGAATAGTATGCGATTCATACAACTATGTAAATATATTAGCAATTTTTGTCAAATTACGTGAGTATAAATACAAATTATATTAAATATAATTTACCAATGTTAATGAGGTTATATTATAATTAAATTATTTCAATTAAAAAATTATAAATGGGCAAAATTATCTTTTCAATAGATTAGTTAACAGTTGTTTTAACTATATGAATGTAATAAGAATTTAAAATAAAATATTTTCAGTATAAAAAGAAATTTTAAAACATTATAAGATATAACAGAAATTATATATAAATGTTCCAGTTATAAGAGAAATTTTTTCAGGTTTTACTGAAAGTAGCTAATAATAGCTATTTTACAATATTTGTGTAACCGTTTTGTAGGATTCTAGCTAGGTTGTGAAACGATTATTTCTTCCGATAAACTTGCTGACGGATTGACAGAGAGAGAGAGAGAGCACTATTTGGATTGCTTGCACTTCTGACACTATTTGGATTGCTTGCATTTTTGAACCTCTTAACTCGTGGCATTCATGGCTGATAAGGACTGCCTGAAAATTCTCCAGTATTGGAAGAGCACAGCAAAGACGTCTTTTTAGGTTGCTTTTCGTAACCATAAGTGATTCAATATTTACGTCAGTATAGAAGCTTCCATACTTACCTTTTTTAATTTTTAAATATTTTTTAAAGAATCTAAACCATTTATCATGTTTATCCATGTAAATTTATTTACGTTTTCAAAACCTACATGGATTTCAACTTTTGCATACTATATTAATACTATACATTTTTTGAAATTTTTAGTGATTAGATATTCACTCTTAATAGATACTATTTCTTATAAGGTATAAATTTTCAATAAAAATTATTTTTAGCAGCATGATAAAACAAGATGTATTAAATATCATCAATGATTTAAATTTTAAAATTTATAATATAAAATTTAAAACTGAAGAGTAAGTATGGAGGCTTACCTACCTACATAAATATTGAATTATCCCTCTCATTGGTAATGGACTTCATTCTTATGCTCCGAGAGCATGCTGCATGCTCCTGGGCGCATACACATTTTTTTTTATTTTTTTTGAAAATTATTTCATAAAATTATTAGCCCAAGTGTATTTAACTATGTATCAATTTTTACTATTTTTGAAGATTTTTAGATATTTATTTTTAATTTTTGAAAATCAGTGACATTTTACTGATTTTCAAAAATTAAAAATAAATATCTAAAATACTCCAAAAATGGTAAAAAAAATTCAAAGATTAAATACACTTAGGCTAACAATTTTATGAAAAAATTTTCAAAAAAAATAAAAAAATGTGTATGCGCCCGGGAGCATGCAGCACTGCCAGGAGCATAGGACTAAAGTCCCTTTGTTAATTTGGTGGGGGATTTTGTGGATTTTAACCTTATAAGTTTGGGAAATGGGAAGTACTTGTTACTTGGTGGTCTAAACTTTAGCAACTCTAGCCTTCCAATTACAGACCTGCGAATATAGCCTCGAGGGTTAATGTCGTCATATAGAATCCTGTAACTTTAGGAAATGATGACATTAGTCTCATTCTAAAATATTAAAAAAAAAAAAAACAGAACGCCGTTCTAAATAAAGACATTAATTTCAGCTATTATAATTAATGGACTAAACAAGCAGCCCGTTGGCCACCTAATAAGTGCGCCACAAAGATTTATCGAATGAGCAAGACATGCTTATATTTCATAATCATTTAATTTGACCTTTTGATATTATTGACCTGAATGCTTAATATGGATGAATTTAAAAATAAAATATCAAAGTGATTATAAATTTAACCAATAAAATAATTTAGATATTTTTTATAAATTTTTAATTTATATGTGGTGGGGACAGCCATTTGTAATGAAATGATTTTTACAGCCTGATCCTTTCAAAGAGAGATTTAGCGCATTTAATTATCAGCTTCTGGGAACAATCGTCTCTTCGTTTAAGATTATTGACTAACCTACAAAACACGCTGTTTATTCTTCCTAATTTTCCACTGGGTTCTTCTCGAGCGATGGGAAAAGCGGTTAAAAAACTCCTGGAGTAAAAACAATTTAAGGGGTCGAAGTAAAATATATAAAGATAAATTCGAAACTCATAAAATCGATATTTCTTATCTGAAAAAGGTAGAGATTGGTCATTGGAAGTATAGGAAAATAATATGGAAAATTTTTAAATGTTACTTAAAATGTCTCATTAGTTGAAGAGTATTGTTTAAAATGTTAGTTAGAATAGGAAATGGATGAAAAGGACGAGAGATGTGGAAAGATACTAAATTGAGTTTCAGGTTTCGAAGGATTATAATTCTTCGTGGCATTGAATTGGGCTCTTTTAAAGAGGTTTTCACAACGAAGTTCTTGGACACCGTGGACCGTTGTATTATCATTTTTCTGTGTCCTAACCATCCAGCATGGAAGAGGGAGTAGGATAATTTCAAATAATTTTAGTAAAAATTATTCAAATTAAACATTTAACACTTGGGATTCGACATTTACGTAGGGCTCGTCTAATACATTATCAATAATGAATTTTGGGATTTTTGCATACATGTTTACAAGGTTTAATATTGCTTTCACGTCCCTCAGTTTGCAAACATTGCAAGTATAAAATCAAGAAAATGCCTTTTAAGTTAAGTGAATGTTTGCAGATGCTGTATGTATATTTTTTTTTATTTCATCAATATATTATATTATTATTATTATATATATTTTTTACAAATATGTCTACAAAATTTGTATAAATTGTAAGTGCATCCCCTAATTTAGAGTGCATTCTTATTTTATAGAAAGATTAAAGACATCTTAACAAAAAGGTAACTTCATACAAATTTTGTAGGTACTTTTATAATTTTTACATAATTAGGAACATATATGCAACACTGGCCAAACTTTGTTTGCTTATTTGCAAAAAAATCATGAATTTTTCATACTAGTGTCTAATAACAAAAGAAAGTGGTAGCTTTTTCATAATCTCAATTTAATCAATATGATATTTATTCTTATGCAAGTTGGTAGTTTTATTTTCTCATTAAGCCGCAGACAGGACCACATTTATGAAGAAATAAAAAATTCTACTATTCATGCATTTTAAAAGTATTTATTTTGTCATGATATGAAAAATTGTTTCAATTGAAGTCTTAGGTGATATATAAGTTTTTAATGGAAAAGTTTTCAAAATAAAAAAACAATGTGATATAATAAAAGTAACAATGAGAAGTAAAGATAATATAATTAAAATAAATGGAGTGGTTTATGAAAATTTGTAAAAATTAATTGAAAAATATGGTAATTTTATAAAAAAAAATGTGAAAAGATGATTGAAGAATATGATTTTTGTTGAGAAAAAATTTTAGATGAAAAATACATTTTAGCATATGCCCTAGAATGTTAAAATACTTTATGAGGTTGAATTATATTAAATTATTTTTTATGGAAATTATATTCAATTAGTTGTATATATGCTTAATTGATAATATTTATTATTTATTTATTTTTCATAAACATATTTTTCTAGGTACATTTAATTCATATATAGAGTTTGTCATTTTATAATACTTTTATATATGGGCGGAAATTTGGTCAGGATTTGCCTAACATTGACCGTATTTTTTAAATATTCTATTTAGCTATATTTTTATATTGATTGGGACGAGGTTGATTTGACCCTTACCTTTTTTCAATAGGGTCTTGGGACAAACTTGGAATTGATATCAGATCGATTTCAGAACAACGAGTTAAGTAAAAAATCAAGTCAGATAATATGATTTTAAAAATTTATATACATGTCAAACATAAAAAATACATCCACGCTGAAACTAAACGTTTTCATCACTAAAACAAAATAAGAGAAAATATAGTTTAACTTTATCAAAATAGGTTAATATACATTTACGTATTAGATTTACATATATGCAAATTTCTCTTATTGATTATTATATTTTTTTGGATAAATTGATTCTTATATTGTTAGCAAAGTTAATTATAAAAAATATAAAAATTCTAAAAGAAAATGATAATAAATTTTAAATATGAACTTATAATTTTTAATAAATGAATAATCTGAGCGAGTCGAGAGTCATGACATGGTACAGGAATGAATTCTAACCATGTCAAAACGGGTCCAGTTACTAGTCGACTCAAACCAATTCTTGCCTCTACTTTTACATTTTTTATTTTTAAAAATGAAAAATTTTATGGGATAAAAATGAATTAAATTATTCTGAAATTGATGATTTCTAAAAATAAAAAATAGGCAAAAATATTATAAAATGCAATGCTTGGTATATTGATTGAATATACATAGAAAAATATTTTTATGAAAAAATAAAAAATAAACAAAAAATATTGCAAGTTAATTACATACTACTAATTATGTATAATGGATTCTTATACTTTATAAAATCATTTATGGACATAGAATTAATATTTAAGACCTTTTTGATGTTGGTTTTATATGGCTTTTTAACTGAGTCATGCTCAATTTGATTTTTATGAGACTTGGTAATAAATAGGTTGAATTTCGTTATCATTAAGTGGGCCCTATTTGCATCCAGTGCAATGGGCCGCATCTTAGCATAACCTGTACTCATTAACCCCTTCTTGTTTTTTGTCCCCGTATTTCATTTTTTGTTCACGTTAACTTTGTTTTCTTTCTTGGAAATCACGTTGATTCGAATTTAATTTTTTTTTATTTTTGCATAATTGAAAATCTAAGTTCGCGATTTCTCTCCCAGTTTTGAATATTTGCAGAATTAACCTTCTAAGTTAAAGGAGTTTTTACCAATCGATTCTTCAGAAAACGATTATTTTCTTTTGGGTGACATGGCACCAATTATTCGTACAAATAAAATAAAACGTTTAGCAAATATCGTTTTACCGGACATCCAAAATAAACTCGAGGCAATTTAATACAAAAGAAAAATATTTTCAAAATCAAGGCAATTTTATCCGACACCATTCCTGGACGGTTGCGGGACTCCTACACTTTATAAGGATTAGCTTTTTAAATATTCAAAACATGTCAATTATGCAAAAATTCTGAAATTATTTTATTGCCTCACTCACCTTGAATGACCAGGCATTTGACCAATGTATACTCTATGGGCAAGATAACAAGGCCACTAAGTAGTTGAGGTCATTATCTCTAACCAACATTTAAATTTTAGACCTCTCATTTACCCTATTTTGCAAGTTTATGTTAGTCGCTTGGGCATCCAAACAGTAATAAATCTTATAATTCCTAGTCAAATGGTCAGTTGGTATGATATTAAAAAAATGAAGAAATTTTGTAGTAAAAATGAGAGTTGCATGATATAATAGGATAATAATTAAAAGGAAAAAATAAGATAAAATAGTTAAAGTAATTATATGAAAAGATAATTAAGATATAAGATCATGTAAAAAGTATATAGTAAGAAGTGAAAAGATTTTTTTGCTTTATTTTTTTACTTCATCTATACTTGTTTAAGTATGATGTACGTTGACATTTAATAAATATTTTTAATTATGAAAAGGAAATGGCTTGTGGATTTTTCTTCCCGTCTGTTTTTTGTTTTGTGAGGTTTACTTTAAATATTAATTCAGTGAATCCCTTGGTTATAACCTTTCTTTGCAAAAATATAAATATTCTTATAAACAATTTATGAACCTTTTGAATGGAAGAAAATAATATTGAAAATAAAAAAGTAAAATTGTCATGTAGTTGTTGTTGCGTTTAAAAATATAGTTTATTCTTATATGACTGTCCCCCAAAATGACAAATCCACCCCCTCTTTTAGCTTGGCCACCGTTACAGACTCGGTGGAAGCGTACTTGAAGAGAAGATCATTGCTTCTGCTAGATATTTGAATCATAAAACTCCCACTCACAGTATTCCATGTACACTACATTGACACCAAAAAGAGCTTTTTAAAGTGAAATTTTTAACGGATCCCCTTCACGTATCTTTTTTCATCTGCTTATCTTGAATAGGCTTTTCTCGAGTGATATTAAATATTTATAAAATCGTAATCCTGTTATGAGGACATAGTTTTTTGAAGATTTTTTTAAAAATGTGGACTAAGATTTTATTTATATATACTAAATGTCATAAATCTTGAATATATATTTTTTGAAATACTGAATATATATTTTAAATTTAAAAAATAGTTTTAGGAGTATGTAAGTAATTTTTGAGAAAATTATATTATATTCACAAAATTTACTCATAATTTCACGTATATTTGCAAACTTTCAAAAAATCTAAATATATCAATGTATTTTACCTAAAATTCTCCTAATAAAAGTGTCGTCATGGATCTCTTAAATGGGTCGTTAGCCTATTGTAAAATGATGAATATGCCCAGCCCTAATATAATTTAAGGTTATTTGCTTAAAAGTTAAAGATTCATATCTGAATAATATATGATTTATAGTTTAGAATTACTAAAAATTCATTATAATATGAATTTTTAACTATAAATCATAATTGAGGATGAACATATTTGTCATTTTATAGAAGATTAATGGCTCTTTTAACGAATTTATAACTACATGAGTGTAAAAAAAAGTTAGGCAAAATACATTGGTATATTTGAAAATTTTAAAAATCCGTAGTTATAAGTGGATTTAAAAGTAAAATTCATGAGCATGTGTGAAATTTACCTTTATTTTTATCTTAAAATTTTTATTTTTAAAATATAAAAATATATGCACATGTCTAAATATTATAAAGCTCGATATGTGAATTAAATATACATTTTCATAAAAAAAATATAAATTCACAATGACTAGTAGGATGCCTGCTAGTTGGAGTTAAGAAGATCATTAACTATATTTATAATGTTATACACGTCAGTGTCTAATTAAAGTGATTTTTGTCATCATAAACACGTACATATTTGTTTATGTTATGAAAAAATTACATTAAAATAAATCCAACCGATTGTTTACAGGATTTCCCAACAAGGAAATAGAGCCAAATGCATAAATCTCTTAATTTTTTTTTAAATATTTATACATTGTCATATCTTGATATTAGAATGGAATACATTTACACCTTTCATACCTTAGAGGGAAATTTCCTAAATGCACCCCTGTGCCAGAAGAAAATATGTAGAAACTCGCATTCTAGGAAAAATTATAAAGCTCCACTACAACAAAACTAATGGACAAAAAACCTTCGCACATGGAGAGAGTTGAACCAGGCTTAGGCCGATAGGCCCGTGGCAAATCTCTTTAAAATTTTGGGTGTGTTTGGCAACGAGGAAAACATGTCAATTTAAAATTTTTCAATCTAAAATTTTTCACTCTCTATAATTATCATATTTTTTTAATCATTTTTTCACATTTTTCCATACAACAACCCTATTTTTCAATCATTTCTACACAACTACATATACAATCAACCTATCTATTTTAACTTTATTATCTTTACTTCTCATCATTACCCCTATCATATCACATCATTTGATAACTTTTACTCTCTAAAATTTTTCATCAAAAGTTTTATTCATTTCTAAACACACCCTTTAAATATGCGTGAATAAAATAATAATAATATTATGCCGTATGAATAGGTTATTTGGATTTTGGACTTCCCTCGAAGAACTGCAGTCCGCACGTGGCAACCGGGCG
>JAXCLR010000063.1:61827718-61855393 GCA_035584095.1 Annona squamosa | reverse complement strand
AAAAAAAACTAATAAGTTATATATAAAATTATGAAAAAAAGTAATTGAATATTAACTAAGATGAAAAATTGATCTCTGCAAATCAATTTAATTTTATCACATGAAGATAAACCACTAAAGCCATTTTCTAACTTGGACAATCATTTTTGAGAAATATATAGGAAAGAAAAAGAACTTACATAAGATTTTTATTGATTCAGATAAAACATACAATTAAGTTCTAAAAAAGTTAATATGAAAAATGATGAAAAAGAAATGAATTAATAACAAATATATTGATATTATTCAAGATATGTGTAAGAAGACTATAACAAATGTGAGGACCTTGGATGAAAATACTAATATTTTCTAAGAAAAATAAATTTACATCATGGCTCAATCTTGACTCTTTTCCTTTTTCAATTTAGTGATAGATGAAATTATTTAATACATAAGACGTAATACTTTGGTACATGTTATTTGCAAATGATATTGTTCTAATAAATGAAACTAAAAAAGTAAATTTGAAATTAAATAATTGCATATATGATTTAAAATCTAATTGTTTTCAAATTATTTGCACAAAAACTAAATATGTAATGCAATTTTAATAATAATGAACAAATGACTTTAGGATCAATAATAATGAAATAACAAAACTAATCACTTGTGACATTTAGGATCAATATTTCTAAAAAACAGGATAATTAAGATAGATATAATACATAGAATTCAAACAAGGTAGAAAAAATGACGAATTGTGTCAATAATTTTATATGAGTGTCAAATCTCAATTAAATTAAAATAAAAAATTTAAAAAACTAATTAAACTAGTTATGCTTTATGGTATATAATGTTGAGAAATTAAAGAACAACATATACATAGAATAAACTTAGTAAAATTGAAAATATTAAGATAGATGAGCAATAAAATAAGAAAAGACAAAATAAAAAATGAAGTAATATGAAAAAATCTCCCCCGCAGCATTTCTGAAGTGGTGCAGTTGCAAGTCTCCTCAAGTTTGTGGGAACCGTCCACCGGTGGGAAAGTTTAGAAGTAGTAGATAATTGTTAACAAATTGTAAGAATGTCTCAGAATTTAATTGTAATACCAGTTGAGATTGTATTGTATGAATACTCATCAAAAAAAAAAAAAAATCTCAAAGTGAAGCCAATATGTAATAAAATAAGAAAAAATAAATAAGATAGTTTGTTCATGTTAAATGAGGGCATGAAAAACTCAAAAAAACATGAATGAAAGTAATTGAATAAAATATAAAAATATAAAAGATTACTCAAAATATAGCCTGAGATCGTCAAGAAGGGCGCAATAGAATCAATGCAGTAAACCCCACCGAAGTGCGAAATGACTTATGATGATGATAAATTTTTAATCAAAGCATCTCTATTTACTATATGGGGACTGCTATGGTCCCGCAGTGTGGCGTACCCATTGGATTTTGCATTCTTTGAAATTTTATTGAGATCAAATCCATAAATTGATTGAAAACTTTAATTTTTATTTAGAGAATGATTCTCGCCTTAGAAGTAAGCGATAGTGCAGCATTTACAACAGAATAAATGGATATGCTTGAGGTAACTTATACAGGCCAGAAAAATCAATTTGAGGAGATCCTCACTAATTTCCGACTTGTTGGCATTAATTGGTATTCCCTCTATTTGTACACGAAACCAATTCAGAAAACACTGAAATTGATTGACTGAATTGGCCAAACAAGGACCGCAGCATATATAATACAGGATATACAGATGATAAAGAATCACAAGGCTCACATTGTGGGTGATCTAGCAGATTATGGGGCGATTTATGGGTTTATCGAACCGCCTACAGATGTCCAAGAGAGTCTGCTGGTACAGGTGAGTCCTCCATGTGCATGTATAGTGACGCCGAGATCCATATATAACCCAGGCACAATTCCCTGCAAATGCCAAAAAAATGCAACCTTTCAAAAACATAGCAGTCGAAAAAATAGACAACTTGAATCCCCCTGCTGCCCACACCATGGATGCAGGTCACACGACTTATAAGGCATCTCACCAACATCATGCAAATGCTAAACAAATAATGTTAAGTACAATGAATTGAGTGAATTCCCTATCAATCATCAAGATAGGATTTAGGAAAATAAAACAAATCTGCGCTTTAAGAGAGAATTGTGAAAGGTGTACCTGGGCACACATCAAGGCCCAAGGTATGCTCAGGCACACACTATGCACCTAGAAAGCACTCAAGGCACACCCATTTGATAAGTTCCACCTAAGGCACCTGCCGGGGAGCTTTATCAAAAAACCTAATTTTTCAAAATGATGAACTTTGAATTTCTTTTGCATGAATCTAATGATACTTTTGAATCATACTAATTTGTTGAATTGGAATTAATTATTGTTATATAGTAGGTTTCAATTGTGTTTCTACTTGCCTTTAATCCTATTTTTTACTTATTAGTATTAGGCACTACTAATTTTTAGATAAATTTTATATAAGCTTTGCTTTGATCCAGCCCACGCCTGGAAAATGTGCTTTGCACCTTTGCCCCAGGACCTCTTGCACTTTGAGCCTCTAAAAGCTATCCTTCAAGATCTCTGGAATGTTTCAGCTGTCAACATCTCTTGGAAAAATTTGAAGATTGGACAAGAAACATAAATTGTATTCAGATGAAAAATAAAACCGTATATATACATGCAAGGATGAAGTCCTCCCTTGGCAGTAAGTCTTTTTTGACCCCCCTAAGCCAAGGAAGCAAAGACACTATTTTTTATCTGCAGGAACATGCAAACAGAATGCTCACTGAACAAAGCTCTCATCATCTCCACTTTCAATGAAGTTTCACATCCTAGTAGGACTACTAGAGCTCTTCTAATGGGAATTCATATTCAGTAAAACCTATGCAGAAGAAGTTTTGCATATTCTTTGGGTGCATTTGAAAAGTGATAAAATTTTTGGATAAAAAGTTTTTGAGGTAAAAGTTGTTGAAATGAGAGAAAATGTTGTGACATGACAGGGGTAATAATGAGGTAGTTTAAATAAGGAGATATGAAGAAATGATTAAAAAATAAAATAATTGTAGAGAATGAAAAGTTTAAGATGAAATAGTTTTAGGCGGAAAGTTTTAACTTTAACCAAACACACCCTTTATCAGAACGACTTATAATCCAACCAAAATATGTTTTGTAGCATTTATCATCAATTAAAGCATTGTGTAAATGTTTATAAGAAAAGCATTGTGAAAATTAGAGGGAACATTAAGCAGAGGCAAGAAGCGTGGTGACTGACAATCCATGCGGAGAAAGTCAAAAAGACAAAAAAAAGATAGAATAGTAGGACTATGGATCCATGCAGCACCCTCAAAGCACATTTAATTTCAAGGGAATGATTTTTTTGCCATTAATGGATGAACAACGATACTTGTCATTAATGAAAAATTTGACTGGCATTTGAAATGGTGGTTTAACAATCCAAAGTATCAGCAAATTTAATTATTCTCTTGCATCCAAGGACGAAGTGATCCCTTGGTAGCAAGTGGTCGTTGTCTTCTTTTTTTTTTTTTAAATTTTTTTTTTTTTTTTTTAAGCCTAGGAAAGTAAGACATTGCATTTTTTATCTGGAGGAACATGCAAACAGAATGCTCAATGAACAAAGTTCTCATCATCTCCACTTTCCTTGAGCAGCAATTGCACTTAAATGAAATTTCACATCCAAGTGGGACTACTAGAGCTCTTTTAATGGGAATTCATATTCAGTAAAACCTATCCAGAAGGAGCTTCACATATTCTTTATCCGGATGATTTATAATCCAGCCAAAATATGATTTGTAGCATTAATCATCAATTAAAGCATTGTGAAAATGTTGGTAAAAAAAAAGCATTGTGAAAATGAGAGGGAACATCAAGCAGAGGCAAGAAGAGTTGTGACTGACAATGCATGCTGAGAAAGTCAAAAAGACGAAAAGATTGAACTGTGGTATTTTTCATTAATGAAAACGTTAACTGGCATTTGAAAGGGTGGTTTTTCAATCCAAAGTATCAGCAAATTTGTACTCAAAATTAAAAATGGGGTAAATTTGCAAAAATCTATTGCTAGTTTTATAAACAAATGCAGGTATAGTGAGGAACTCAGTTTTAAGTGGCTAGTGACAGTGACATACTCCACTTGTAGAAACCATTTATGCATAAATTTCAGACCAAAAATCATCCTGGAGTAGGATCCATGTACGGCAGGCCCAAGCTGATGGCGAGTTGCTGTTCTCTGACCAAAACCGAAACAACTGCATTGAATATGATAAAGAATCATTAGAATGAGAAATTCATGCCAACTGAAAAAGAATATGAAAGTTTTGCATTAGCAACAGGATGAAGAAAAAAAATGATCCCCGTGAAAGCAAAATACTAGAGCTCTTACTGACAGAATTCAAACACTGGATTCATAAAATAAGGCATATTACGACTGTCTTAAATGTTCATCAATTTGATCCAGCTGTCAGAAGTTTGCAGGCACCATGCATAAATATGTGTGAGACCACAAAAAGATTTTAAAATGATTCCATGTCTGAAATGAACCATCCCATATGCCTTGGACTGTTAAAATTCTATCCCTGTATCTTCTATGATCTAGCCTTTACAGACGAGCAATGTTCATTGTTTTTATATGAACTGCAATTTAGAAATAAATGAATAATCAAAAGTTTTGATTAGTCCAGTGTGTATAGGGCATGACAAACAAGTGTGCATGCAGGCTAGATACGCGTTCCTTCCCCTTCTTAACTCCTGCACCACAACAATGGTAATCAGCACCATCAATGATGGTAACTGCTCATAGTAATTAAAATTTCGGTGTGATTTAAAACGAATACCTAAAAATCACAAGGCTGTTGACATCGGGCATAATGTTAAATATGCTACACACGAACTGTCATTTAAAATTCACAATTTATAGCTACTTCAAATCAGATATAATATTAACTATGCTACTTGCAATTGTCATTTCCAAATTGATCTGAAAATTTGAGCACTTTCTCGCTAATGAGTTTAAAATTCCATATAACATAATATACACTGCTCAACCCTCAAATCTGTGGACTATATGAAAAATTCTATAGTTTTTTCTTTTGTTGTTGTTGTTGTTGTTGGTGTTGCTGGTGGTGTTGGTGTTGGTGTTGTTCCACGTTTTGGTGCATATCAAAGAGAAATGTGATACTTATTTGCTTCATGATCTTCCTAGTCTGATAATTCCCAATAGCATACTTGCTTCATTATCTTAATAGTCCAATAATTCCCAATAGCGCTTGTTTACTATGACATGTTCATATCTAGTGAATTTCCCCATTATCAATGACATCCTTTTCATAAAAGAGCCCATGTATATTTCTCTTTGTTTGCTGGTTCACAAATTATGCTAGGAAATCATTTCTTATCATTAGCTGACGTAAACTCATATACCATTTGTTCAAATGGGCCTAGATGGATCTACATTACAAGCGGCTGAGATCTTCTAGTTGCGTTTGACGATCTAAAAGGATATAGAAATGGGAGTGACTGGATGGAGAATTGAGATGCGCTATAGATGTGGAAATTTCATTTATACATCTACTTCCAAAAGGAAAGTCGGAATCTTTGCTAGGAAGCACCAATGTCCATGTAATATGGTATTGACCTGAACATTCAGAAAATGAATTTTAACCAAACAAAGGAAATGAATAAACAAGATAATGTCATGATTGAACAAAATACCTTGGAGCTACAGCATTAGTCAATGCTGATACTAAGTTTTAGTGCTTTAATAATACATCTCTTGATCATCCTGTTGCAGTAGATTTGTACTTCACATTTCGAGGAAGGCTACTTCTTCGGAACTGAGGATTTTCAATAGAATATACAAGAAGGCCCCCATCTTTTGTGCCCACCAAGAAGCATTCTTCTGGAGTCACAGTTAAAGATGTAATTATCTTCCCAACTCCATCATATCTCCTAACAGCCTCAAGTGAGTGCATGGAACGCAGAACTATTTGACCTTGGTCACCTGCACAGACAAGGAACTCACCACAACTGCTGAGTTCAATACAGTTGAGGCGGCCATTGGATTCACAATTGGCAAGATGCTTGCCATTAATAGAATACAAGTGGAGGCTGAGATCATTATCGGCGTAAACAACCAGTCGCCCATGCTGAGAAGCAACCAATTTTGACAGGGGGCAACCAGAAGGATGCTGGATGGATCTTACATATTTTCCTTCTCGCAATGTATGAAAAATACAGGTTGCATCTTTTGACCCACTGATAACAATATCAAGTTCCACACTAACAAATAAACATGTGATAATATCATCATGACCACAGAGGATGTGGAAAGGATTTTCAGTTATCACATAGTCTTTTCTGGGTGTCTCTATTTGTGTACTTCGAACTCTTTTGTCTATTGCTCTGACACGGAAAACATCCCAAACCATTACAGTCGTGTCGTAACTTCCAGTAGCAAGTATACTTCCATCAGATGCCACTGTAGCATAGACAGATATAAATTAAAGGCTTGAGCTTGGCTCAATTGATTAGCAAATAACAGATGAAATAAAAACAGAAGAATTCAACTCTAACAAGTGTCATAGCAAGTCTGTTTATTGCATATGTGAATTAAATAGAGAGTGGCTGATACAAGTTTGGCATGAAAGATGTTTCATTGATCATGTTTGTTCTAATAATTCATTAGAACTTTGAGAAAAAATAGAGTTAAATGGCTTGTTCATCATTGAAGACATAATGTTAAATAGGAAAGTGGTTAGTGGATCTTTGAGATACCTGCAACACAGCTGACCACATCTTTGTGCTGTCTGATGCTCTGCACCATTCTGCCATCATTCAGGGATATAACCTGGAAGCTATTCTCCCAATTACCGCATGAGATCAGGAAATTTTCATTAGGTGTTTGCAATGTAGCCAAGCATTGTCTCCCAAGCTCAACATTTTGAGCCAAAGGAGCCGCTATTTTGCGAGGTGAAAGAACATCAGAGCCAATTCCAAAAAAGGGATCCTACAAAATTACAAAGGATTATCATCAACATATATAAGCATATTCCATCCATATGAAAACATTAAGAAGAGACGTGGCAACTCAAGCCGTGAATTAATTAGCAGAGTATATCCAACCTGTGATCCAGAGAAAGTGAAGTTGCCACCTGATTGCAGTTGGGTTGTCAACCACATCTTTACTGACATTGTCAGGCCCTGGTTTACAACAACAATGTTCGAATCCAACACCGCAATAAATAATACAGCAGATGGTGGGTGTGTTGTATTAGGAATGATAGAAGTCAAAGTGATAGATGCAGGAGCAAAGTATAGAGGATGAGCAATGGGAATCGGTGGCCCTCTCCGAGGATGTTTTTTACGGAAGATCTGAATTGGTGTCTGGCCAAAATTAGCTATCTGATCTTCAATGGCAGATCGTTGCAATTCATCGTCCATGGCATCCAAATCAACAGCATTTTCATATGTCAGGTAATAAAATACATTTGCTGCCTGCAGCCCGACATATCAAAAAAGTTAGATGATCTTAATCTCCGAATGAAGATCCTAATCACTGAATGGACATTTAGTGAGTTCCTTCGTTTTTTAATGAACAAAGCTACCTCATTATACAGGGAACCACAAAACATACCTCCACAGCAGGTTTGCCACGCTGCTTGTAGCCGAATATAAGATCAATCCAGTGGTGAAGATTAGAGCTTACATATTCGCTTTCCAAAGCTTCACGGTTTCTGTGTATGAACTCTTCAGGAGAACCCTTAGGTATTGAATTCAAATTCATCAAGGAAAAAGGTTTTCAGTTAAGCCTCCCAAAAGCGGAAAAAAAATTAAAGACTGCTGAATTTCCAGTATGATTTCAAGCAAAGAATGATCATGGCTTAAACATGGATGAATGGGAAAAAGAAGAAAGATAAATATTAAAATTGAGTACATCCCAGGGAATATATGGGCGGCCCACAAGTGGTAAGATGAACAAAATTAGATTTACAGGGTTCGACCATTTGCAATGTAAGCCCAGAAATACAATGCTCAGCATTTGATTCTAGTTGAAAGACCTAATAGAGGAATGGGAAGCGCCAAAAAAGAGGTGTAGAACTGGTTCATAAAGAGTAGAAACCAACGGTTGGAATTAGGGGTGTTAACGGATCGGGTTGAAGCCTAATCCTAATCCTAATCCTAACCCATTTAAAATATCTCAATCCTAATCCGTTTATTAACCCATTTAAAAACCTCAACCCTAACCCATTTATAACCTATTTAATAAACAGGTTGGTGGGTTGTTAACGTGTTGTATAGCAAATAACCTGAAAGCCTAAACACTAGTCGATGATGATCTCACGGGGAGAGACGAGAGGGTGTTTTCAGCGTAGGGGAAATGGAAATAGGGCAATAACGAGAAAATAGAATTAGGGCAGTAGTGAAAAAATGAAAATTAGGTAACTTGAGAAAGACTTAATGAGAGAAAATAACCAAGGGGTTTACATGTGTGTGTGTGTGTATATATATATATAACTTTAATGAGTTAAGCGAGTCAAATGGGTTAAAAGAATTAAATGGGTTGAACAGATTATATGGGTTAAATAGGTTACTAAACGGGTTGACAAGTTATAAAATCTCAACCCTAATCCATTTATTTAATTAAATGGTTAAACGGGTTGCCGGATCATAACCCATTTATTCAAAAATCCTAACCCAAACTTATTTATAAACGGGTTGGACGAGTGGGTTGACAGGTTGACCATGACCATTAACACCCCTAGTTGGAATCATAGAAATAGTCCATAATAGGTTTTGATGCCACTGCACGCTCCAAGTAGCTGACCCAATCTTTGTTTACGAAAATAAAGATAGTTGTTTATGAGCTTGTTTCTGAGGTTGTCTACAATTTAAAATAAAAAAATAAAAACAAAGAGATGGAGAGGAATGGATACTGCGAAATTTCTAAAATCTACTGGTAGTCGTAGATGGTTCATGATGTAGCTATCATCAACAATAATGTGAGAGGGCAATTGCACTCCCATAATCCTAAGACCAAGCAAACAGAGCATGTAACCATACTGATGCTACAAGCATTGTTTCTAACTTACTCAAATGCAAAAAGACATACACACCTTTGCCCAAGGTGGAAGTGCAACATCCCCCAAAGGTTCACCATCCTGCTTCACACCTAGATGATAAGAGTTGGAATTCAAAAGAAATTCAGGCATGTAGAAGAATTCCGGTATAAGCTCCTTCACATCACTCGTATTTGTGAGACAATTCCGATATGTGCCCTCAATGCTTTGAAAAAGACGGTCTGCATGGTCAAACTTACCACCCTGTACAAAAAAGGCAAACAAAGGTGAGATTGGTACTCCAAACTGAGGGAAGAAGAGTTGCAACGGATGATAAACTGAACTGTTCTTCTGGCTCATATTACCTGCAAATTACGGTGAAGAGCTGTAAATGGCTCTAGCCTCAGCAAGTAATACAGGACAATCCCCATGCTCGAATAATGAGACCCATAGTAAAAACTGAGAGGTGAAGAAAAAAAATTGGTGTTATTGCAGTACTCTATAGCACCAAAGCAAATAATACGGTGCCAGAAATCTCATACAAACAGAACATATCAATCTTGGGATGATTACCTTGGGATGTCAGGATCACAGAAATTACGGTATCTATCCTCAAAAACCTGACAGATAAAGCAAAGAAATTACCACATAAAAATGCACTGAAGAAAATAGGGTATTGAATATCTAATCAAGTTTACGAGATGATAGAAACGCTGTAATGGCCGAAACTGAAAGAATAAGCACCTCAAATCTTTTTGAATCCAAAGCACCAACAGGTTGTAAAAGGTCTCTGAAGGTTGAGGACTTGTTAAAATCAAGTTTTTCAGAGGAATAATCAGCCAATACCCAAGGAAAGATAGGATATTGAGTCAAATCATTGTAGGATCTTCCAGCAAGAGTATTGAGTAACATAAGATATTCAAAATTGCTCATTTCTCTTCTTCGCCAGCTCTCCCTAGAATTTTCTGCCATTTCCTGTGCTATCCGTCTATCCACAAAAACAATGGCTCCATTTCTATCCTTTGCATTTCCCTTTGGGAACAACAGCTCGTTTCTTGCGGACACTATAAGTGTTCCAACATCTTTGGCATCCTTTTGCGAAGCAAAATTAAGAAACGCAGGAGCAACAGAATCATTGAAGAATATCTCTATTGCTGTATAGCGTAGTAAATACCGAGTCCAATGAACAGCTTTTATCTGCCGATGAAACGAGATATAAATATATAACAGAAGGTCAGGTCCACAAAAAGAGGGAGAAAACAAGAGACTCAAGATGTACAGATGTACAGAATTTTACCTTGCTAATATTCCATCTGCGAAAGCGCTTCATCTTAGCCAGCTGCTTTGGAAACATGGTTTCAGAGCCAGTGCCAACACTATCCATAATATTTCCTTTATCAAAGTCTGTATCAGCACCTTTATGTATCTTTGGGAGATTGGGATTGCTAACAGCACAAAATTTGTTAAAGACTGATGATCCTCCAGTTCCCTCCACCAAAAATTCTCCATAGAAATGAATAGAACTTTTCATGACTGCAAGACTTCCAGCCAATTTCCTTTTTGGTGTCACTAGAACACTTGGAATAGACAAGAGAACCTACAATTTGAGGAAATAAAGTCATTTCTGCTTTCATGGAACTTGTTCAATATGTATAAAAAGCAGTGAGGACATCATGAAAAATAAAAGATTACAAAATCCACCCTGATTCCTAAATTCATCCAGATGCAGCACATGTCAGATCCAAGACAGAGATCTGATGGTTTTCACCAAACTACTTCCACTGGACCGAGTGATGATTGGAAACAGGCCCTACAGATTGAAGAGCTTGGATATTATATCATGCAAGATCAGCAATGCAGCATATGGTTAACATCTGTACAAACCATCAGATCACTGGCCTGCAGTATTAAAAAATAGCTTGTAGAGATATAAACAGAAACTTGTGCAGAACTATTTCCAATATATTGTCAAGGATGTATGTTCCTCAGGAAGTGGACTGCATGTCATTGTTTCATACCTCACTTGTTTCCATATCTACCACACGAGATGAAGGATCCTTGATATCCTGAATAACATCCTTCTGATCTGTGGAGTCTTTTGAATACTCGATATGTTGCTTATCTGAAGAGTCATCATGGTCAGTCACTGCCTTCCTGCTTGATTCATTTTCTGTTTCAGTTGGGTCCAGCGTTCCCTCTTCTGTAATACCACGTATACCTTTCAAGAGAAACCGCTTCATTTTCTCAGGCATGTGGCTCCCTGTTGTAGTATAACCCTCATTCACAACACTGTTTGTTTCACTATAAGATGCTGTGGATGGAGGAAGACAGAGCTGTCCATTAAAATGATAATTCCTTCTCAGTTTTATTCTCCTTCGCCATCTGTCTTCTGTCTTATCAAGCTTCCAGTGTGTAACAATGCTATTAGGGAAAGGATTTGCTGACCATGGACCTCTCTCATCAACCAAAGCCCGAAACATATGCACCCATTTTTCCTGTTTATAAATAAAAAGAATGTCAGATGGCAATAAAAACTTCATTTTGGATGTCCAACAAGGATGATGTCCATAAGCACGATAAAGAGAGGCATCAATTCAAATAGAAAACCATGTTGTCAAAAGCGTGCTGGCCATTTTTTTCCTTTCCATTTTCAGCTTTGAGCCATGAATCTTGTGTCCCAGATGGCAGACCCACCTCCTGTGCGCTTTTTTTCCCCCTGGGCTGCTCTCCTGTCTTTTCTTATTAATGTTATATTAGGTGCTGTTTGGTGCTGCTGTTGAATTTCTGTCGATTTATTTCATTCAGATTTTTTTTTTTTTTTTTTTGCCATTAGATGAAAGTTGATTTGTTGTATTCAGTGTGTTTTTGTTGTTGTGTTTGTTTTAGATGATTGCTTCTGTCTTTTAATGCTGTCAATTTATTTTATTCTCTTTGCTCTTGATGATTGCAATTTAAGAAATATAGCATTTTCCATAAAAAATATTAGCCTTTTGAATAATACTGTTATATTCTACTGACAAGTTTTAGGCACTAATATATATATTATTTAAGGAGCACCATCCTTTAAGAATGCCTATGCCTTGCCTGTGTGCCAAGGCCCCAGGACCCATTGAGTCTTAAACAACTATGCAGAAAACAATAACTTACAGCAACAGTCTGTTGGTCTGCTTCATAATCAAAGTGGGAAATGGTTCTCCTCAAGTCCTCAGAAGCAAGTATGGAGCTTAAGTTAGTTTGGAGCTCATCTTCAAAAGCTTTCTTCTGGATGAACTCCGCAGAAGAAGCTTCATCCATCCTAGCACGAAGCTCTTGCAACTGCCTCAAACGATCAGCTTTTGAACCCTTCATGTATTTGGCCTCATCAATAACCTTAATGAACATTAAGATGACATAATTAAAAATACATACACACACACACACACACACACACATATATATAATGCAATAGATGCTTAATCACCATGATACCAAACTAAATATAAGAATCAGAGCACTTCAAATAATTTCACCCAGCTTTTAAAGATAAATGCAGGTTGGCTCACACAGAGACTTTTATAGTATTAGAAGAAAAACAGCAGAACAACATCATGGTACCGTTAATGAGTTATAAGGAAAAGGGGATAGGAAATCGACAAAATATTGGTACAAAGTTAGACATACCGCAGCAAGAATTCTTTCCTTCTGAATTAAATTGTCAATAGCACCAGCTTCCTTTATATTGCTACCTGAATCTGAAGAATCATCTCTTCCTGAGATAGAGGTAGCAAGCATTGACTTCCCACAATTAACGGTTTCCCGAATTAAGTGTGATATAACATGAAAACGAGCCCCGTCATCCAATGTTCCATATTGTGACCTCACAATAAGCAAGCACCTGAAAAGAGTAATTGGAAAACATACCCTAATAAGATAAAAGCTACACCAACAAACTTAACAATCTCCTTAGGCAATCTGCAGATATCAAACTTTCAAATTCGTATGTTCTATGTCAAAATTTCCAGCCATAACTGAGTCTACAGAAGTAATGTACCAGATAAAAAGTTGCAGCCTGCTCTTATTTTGCTCATCTTCAGCAGCGAGAAGACAGGGAAGAAGTGAGATGAACTGTTGCACACATTTTGATGCTCGTTCTAGACTAGATTCACAGAGATATAGAATGGCAAGCCTGAAAACAAGCCTTGGGCACTTTTCTCCCCGTAACAGCATTGCTTTATCAACATACTTATTCGGTTTCCCACCCAAGGCATTGCCAATGCCTCCTGAGACGACAACTGCTGCCATTTCAGCAGCAGGAATATTCAAGGACTCCACCAAGCCACGTGCTCTTTGGCCAAAAGATGGGCCAGCTGTGGTTGAAACTTTCAGAGACATCTTACTAGGACCCCTGTCATTGATCTCACTAATAAGAATCCACATCTTATCATACAAACTCCACCACCCATCATCCATTATATCTTCATCCAACAAAGTTCTCTTTCCCTGTGGATCCCTGAAAGGTACATGACTCCAAATCGTAAATGGATTGATTAAAGTAAACAATCATGTGAAAAATGGCTACAACAATTGCATGTATGTGCAGATAATATAATGAAATATGGCAAGTCAAATAAACTAGATGATGATTTTTAAATTTCAAGGAGAGCAACAAATAAATGTTGGCTACTAGCATTTTGAACATCAGAAGAAATCATGTATGCCATCCAGAAACAAAACCAACCCATCCATTCAATATCTCAAATTTTCACGAAAATTCGTATCATCTTGTTGCCATATTGAAGTGCTCTTATAGCATTCACAACTTCATCAGACTGTGTAAAGAAGTAAAGGCAAGAGCTCATTTAGTGCACAGTGGAGCTGCATTAGACGACCTCAAAAAATCCTTAGAAAGCCTAAGAAGCTCAGATGGCTCAGTTAGTAGAACATTAGTAAGCTCAAAGGGTAGAAAAATGTTACCTCACCTATCATTGGCAAGACTTGAGGCAGACAGTTATTCTGGAGATGACAAGATAAAGACAAAATGCAGGGTGGAAACAAGTAGTCTAGATATAACGTAGATGTTTCTTGATTGATCGACTGATAGTGCAGGCAAGAAAGCTAGGTAATGAACTGGTGCCACCCAACTTACACATAAAATGATTACCTCACCTAGCCTCGTTACAGACATAAAAATTGGCCATTGCCATAACTGCATCCTAGGCATCCAAGACATTTCATCTCCAGGGACCCAGTAAGAAGCCAGATAAAGCTTGCATTTCTTAGAAAGATCTGTCCTAAGCCTCCAGCAATAAGTCAGGTGGACTAAGTCAAAGATTCTAGTAGAGTAGAGAAGATCCCGGAGGGCACGTGTTGAAACGATGAAAATGACTCCGGGTACTGTGTTTTAGATGAGACACTAACCAAGATAGAAAAACATGGTATACCATAACTCATAATTTCATGTAGCTGACCTGAAATAGCTGGTGTAAAGCTTAGATGATGATGTGTGACCTGAAATAGCTTGTACAAAAGCCACTAGTTCAAGAGTGTACTTAGCAGAGCTGAAAATGAAAAATAGTTGTCCAAGTAGGTCATCATAATTCCAAATAAGAGACATCATAAAAAGATCTAACATTTTCATTCCAAGTCAGTCTCATAAGCATCTTTGTCAACCAAAGGTGCACACATAGGTCCCTGTGCAAACTCCATAAAGGTGCACATATAGGTCCCAGCACAATCCCCATAAGACTCTACACGCCATCGACAGGCAGGGCAGGGAGAAAATAATATATTTTCATATGTTCAACAACAAGGGTCCATCTTGAAAATCAGAAAAAATGATGTAATACAATGAGGGCGAGAAGTTAAAAAGAGGAAATCATGTGATAGAGGGTGAAGATTGGAAATAAAATGAGTAAAGATAATTCAAGAAGAACTGTTATGTAGTCACCTGTGAAGTTGGCTATCATCTTCTTGCATAGCTTCAGTTGCTGCATAGCTGATATCCTTAAAACTTTCTAATTCTGGCTGATCAAGGGTATTACCAGACGAGAAGCTACCTTCAGGAAACTGCAAGAACATTAATGAAAAAAACAACAGAATGCACAAGATCTCATAAGATAGTGGTGAAAAATAATTCTTGGCAATTGGGGAATATTTAAATTATTAAACTGGTAATACTTGCACAAAAGAAAGAAGAAGATCACAGATCAGATAAGATTACCGGAAGCCTGTGACCTCTTTCATTAATAAGAAACTCATCGACCAATCTAAGAAGGTATAATGTATTGTCTCGGCATGGTTGAGAGAGAAAAATATTTTCCTCAGATGAAAATGCTAAGAGTCTGTCTACTAAATCCTCAAAAATATCACGAAGTAAGCAGAGATGGGAGTGATCCACCTGTAACCATGACAATGAGCATCATAAAAACAGAACCCTATGTGCAATGAGTTATAAATAAGAATATTTCGAAAAATAGCATTAAGCAAAGGAGAGTTCAACATACTAGTTCAGAGTCCAGAAGCAAGAAATTTACTGTTTCTTCTAGTTGTTGCCAGCCACCTTTCACAGAACAAATATAGTGCGAAAGAACAGAAGAGAATAAACTTCTCACAATATTCTGCTCAACTTTTAAAGAACTATCAGCTTGAACTTGTGACTTTGCTTTGTAGTTTTTAAATACATAAAGCCTCACAGATGTCTCTAACCAAGATAACCACCCATGTTCCTATTTAGAAGTTCAAATAATTAGACACTGCTGTCAAAGATTGAATCCAAAAGCAAAAATTCAAATAATTAGACATGGCTGTCAAACATTGAAATTTGTTTAACAATGGAAAACTCATACCATCAGAGCTTCAGTATTAGAAGGATTTGAATCAACCAAATCAAGTAGATCCTTTAAGATCTTCCATCTTCTAGAATGATCCTCACAGCTTGACACAATCTTGAAAATGAGACCTAAGATCTGAGGAAGAAAGAAGTGTGAAGAGGAGCCACTGGAACCATTTCTTTTATTCTTTTGCTTTTCAGGTTGGCTCTGATTTTGTAATACCTGTTACCAAAATGATTTAATAACTTATTTTTGTTAAAAATTACTCTTCCAGACTGTTTCGTAGTGATAGGAACAAACTAAATAATAATTACTGACTGAAACCAAAACAAAAAATTACCATCATATTATTTATTACCTGTTTAGGACTGGCACCACCAAGTAGCACATCAAACAATGTGGCACATAAAAGGTCAGTTTGTGGAAACATAAAAAGTCTATCAGCCATTGCAGAAAGAATTGACTGAAATCTTGCATGAGCTTTCCTCTGACTCTCTGAAAGAGATTTAGCACGTCCAACAGCAAGATTAAAAAATCTTCCACCCTTTTTCTCGGATGGAAGACCAACTAAAAGTTTCCCCAAGAACTGCAGACCCAGCAGTCTAATTGGCTCTATTTCTCTGAGATTAAAAAAAAAAAAAAAAAAAAACATTAGAATACAACAATTGGTATCCCAAAGAATCTATACTGTCATGCATGTACAAAATGTGGTACTGAAGCATTGCTGTAATGCATCTTCCATTCATCAAAGTGAGAAGAAACTATAGAATAATTCAAATCCTATATGAATCTCCAATGAGTTGAATTGCGTGTTGTTAATAAATTTCTTGTGAGTTCTACAAAGAACATCAGTGGCCTTATAAACCCATGACTGAATATTCTACAGAAGCACAAATTTGACAATTACAGCAGAACCAGTTTGGTGGGTCCTGGGGACATGCAAACAATCAGATCAAACAACAACAACAACAACAATAAAAACAACGTTAAATAGTAATTTATTCACGTAATGGATCATTACGGGTAGCAAGATCCTAGAAACACAAAGAACCACAAAGGACTAAATATCAACTATGGCATGCTTGGGGATGAATGTTCCCCACCATGCTTGAGCATAAACATGATAAACACATAGGCTGACTTTCTGATAGCATAATCCTGCAGCAGAAAAGAAAATAAGGCAAACAAGAATGACAAGAAGAAGAAACTTGATTCAGCTGTCTTACACCATTGGAAACAAAGTCTACTACAACACATTTGATGAATTATGTATATCACATCATCACCAATAATCACCTATCTACACTGATAGATATTATATGCTGACACAGTACCACTCCAACAAATCCAACCGTTCAGCACAGTTGTTTGAGGCACAAGGGTCTCTTAGGGTATTGGCGCATTCTTTGAATGTTATAGATAGTTGTAAAAATATTTTAGACAAAAGAATGTCATAGTACCTACTGATCCCCAACCCCTATAAAACAGATTTGAACCATGAAGTTGAAGTGACATTCTTAGTTTCTAAGGTTATGTCATTTGCCTTAAGTGGCATCAACACCCAAAACAACAAGAAATGGGCAAAACATGCTAGGACATTTTTGTGAAGCAACATTCTACAACCATGCTCAATTGTGGTAGAAGGCAGAAAAGGGTTCTCACATCATCTGGACATCCACAGGCAAAGAATTTAATCAAAAACACAAGATAAGTATTGCTTATTGGAATGTAGGAACTATTTCAGAAAAAGATATGGTATTTGTGAAAAATTTTACAGTTTTTTTTCATTTGCTGTTTGATGGGAAAATGCATATTCTTGTCTCCTTTGTATCAAAATAAATAAATAAATAAATGGAAAGTTCACTATTTATTTCAGAGAGTTCATTTTTTTTTTCAAATTTAAGTCACCAACCTAGTGATATTAACGAATTATGGCCAGATTTTCAATGACTGGAAGTCAGTTCATGTTTAATACCTTCATCTTAGTGACAAATTGTACCATCCAATAAAATCAAGAAACAAGGAGTTGTAATACAACTGATAATGAAACCATTATTTTATTGACGGTTTTATAGTACTGCAGCTTGTCAAGAAGTAAGGAAGTGTGATACAACTGATTCTGAAACCATTCATTTTAGGGTGTGTTTAAGAAATGGTAAAACTTT
Source organism: Annona squamosa (assembly GCA_035584095.1). Classification (NCBI taxonomy): domain Eukaryota; kingdom Viridiplantae; phylum Streptophyta; class Magnoliopsida; order Magnoliales; family Annonaceae; genus Annona; species Annona squamosa. The sequence continues at coordinate 61,837,348 of JAXCLR010000063.1, read as the reverse complement.
TGATAAAATGTTTTTAGTGTAAAAGATTTTGAATTGGTAGAAAATGATGTTATATGTTAGGAGTAATGATGATAAGTAAAAAAAATAAAGTTAAAATACATAGGTTAATTGTGCAGAAATGATTGAAAAGTAAGGTAGTTTTATGGGAAAATATAAAAAAATAATTAAAAAATAGAATAGGTGTGGAGATTGAAAAGTTTTTTTGTTTGCCAAACACCCCCTTAGTGGATAGTTTTAATAGCACTACAGCTCGTCTCTTTCATTGCCTTCATCTTAATGACAAGCCATACTGTCCAATAAAATGAAGAAACAAGGAATTGTGATACAACTGACACTGAAAGCTTGTACATGGGATGAGAAATCAGTACCTCTGGAGAAGATTAATAAAAATGTGACAGCCACCCAACAAATTTACTTGCTCCAGAAAAGATACCAGCAACGGTTTCTGAGAAATTGCACGAATAACCATATTCAGTACATCCTCAATGCATGCCATGTCCTGGCTTCTCTCAAAGAAGGCCACAAGGGCCTTTATGTCAGATGGTGCAACAATCTGCCTGCAGTTAAATTTATTAATAGTAAGTGTACAAAAGTTTATTAAAATTGTGGTCTTTTGAATGAACGATCTTAAAAGACTACATGACAGGTAAGTGAGAGTAAGCCGCAATGCCACAAAAACAGGTGACGCCATTTGAGATGGCATCGTACCAGTCCACCTGTCCATGTTGACTTTTTGAGACCTATGGTTGGACCTGCCTGAGTTTTACCTCTGCAGACAATTAGAGGCCATGAACAGGTCCCGGTTCCTGGACTCATGTCGCAATTTCATCAACATAAAGCAAAAAGGAACAGATGCCGATGAAAGACATGTAGCAAAGAGAATCTTCCAGATGAATCAATTTGCAAATATTTTTACCTTAAACTCACTTCAGCAAGACTCAATAAAAGAACACGGAGTTTGTGAAGTTCTTCCTGACCTGGTCTCTTCCCAATCACCTGCCCAGTCACAGGATGCAAAAGTGGTTTTCTGCCAAAAGCATATTTACATGTCAATTTATCCCAGTAGAATTGACGAATTACATCAATAACCCGTGGGAGCTCGCATTGACTTGCCAAAAGCCTTGGATCATCTTCAAAGTATTGGATGAGAAACATATACAGTTCACGTTGCACATAATAATCCGCATACACCCAGATATGGGGATTCAGATATATCCTTGAAATGGCATCCTTCACCAGCAGCTCTGACATGCCAGAGAAAATGAATTTTTAATGATACATAAGAGCAATGGTATATTGCACTGAGAATAAAGAGCTAATGCGATAAGCAAATTCAAAAAAGACAACTGCAAGCAACTACAATAAGACTCAGATGATGGTAGTGATAGTGTGATGATCAAGATCATGGCATGTATGGTGAGATAAAACAAGAAAAGACAATGCTGCTTACCGTAATTTCCCACAATATTTAGCATGTGTTTCAGAGCTGAAAGAAGTTCTAGATTAAGCTGTTGTGGGGGAACTGATTGAAGCAAAAATCCAAGGATTAAAAATCCTGAAAGAAGATGCATCTGCTGCTGATTTGCTAAATTCTCATCTAACACAGAAGCAATAAGTTCAATGACTTCAGCAGCAAGTCTGTCCTTTGTAATAGACCTCAGCAAAGTAAATTCAGAATGTCCATCTTCTGATTCTTCAGACCTATCAAACTGAGTCAACAGCGGAAAGAACACAGAGATGCCCCCAACACAGTAAATAATATGTTGAAGCAACCGGCGTGAACACAGCTGAGTACCATCCATAACCATGGCTTTAAACAAATTCTTATCTGATGCATGGTCAAGTACTGGAGACACATTAAACAAAGTCCTACCATGACTAGCCTGTGAAAATAAAGGACAAGAACGCTTGGTCAGTAGAAACCCCAGCCCCCAAGAAAAAAAAATTTTACTTGAATGTAGTGAATGTTTCCAGAAAAGGAAGGTAACCTGTGCATTGAGACCAAAAATAATTTTTGATGCAAGACCATCTTTCACATCAAGCATTGCATTAGGAAGGGGGCTATAGGAGGCAAGGGCAATGTCATTATCAAGGAAAGAATACATGTAGCTTGGTCCTAGGCAGTATATACCCTTCATTTGCTCAGAAGAAATTGCATCACCAAACATGTAAATTGGACCAATTTGCCCAAGGAAAGGAAATGATTCTTTCATTTGAGTGAGAGAGTTGTCATCTTCATTCGGAGGAGGAACTACTTTAGCTCCAATTGAACATCGTGTCAACACATCATTAATCTTGACATATCTGTGAATACAATAAAATTGAAATTGACTGTTATCATCAGGAGTGTTTGCCTTAGTGTGAAACAAACATGAAGGAATGTAAAAATCTACGTTACCTGCATTTTTCAAAGGACACCAAATCACCATCCATATAGCAACGCAGAAGGCTTCCTCCAGAAAAAGCTCTTCCAATGCTATGAGTTATACCAAGGAAATGCCATTTTTTCTCAACAAGATTGAGATCCAAAGAAACAATTTGTCGTTTCTGGTTGACAGACTGCAAAGCACGATACAACTATTATTCATTCACTGAGTGAAATTTCCACTACCTCCCTCCACTTCCCCTCTTCCTCCTCTCTTTATCATTAGTTTAGTCATATAATTGTGAACATTATAATTCTACTATACATGGATCAATTAAATGATAAAGACAACTGAACATTATAATTCCACCACCAGTCTACACATGGATCAAAAACACCATCAAACCAAATGCACATCTCTGATCCTGCTCTATATTTCTGCAAATAAGGAAAAGGGAATGAAAAGTGGAATAAAAGGAAATACCATCAACAGGAAAAGAATAGATGAGAACCAGAAATGGATAAAAATAACGAGTACTCTCCACAGGTTAACACTCTCTAGGGCAAAATAACATGCAAGCTTAACACTAGTGAAAATACATCTAATACTGGGGATTATATGATTTAGATGCTGATCGGGGTGCTCAGAAGGATGTCAGGACCTTTTGAGGTGGTTCAAATCCACTTAGAAGAGGCCCGATAGTAGTATTACCTACAAATTGTTCTCTACAGACGCTACTACAACAAACTACTGTTGCATAGGAAAAAGGCCCATAAAGAATAAAAAAAGACTAATGATATGGTAATAATAAAACTCCTCTTGTTAAACAGTTACTGACAATAGAGAGAAGCCCTTTTGTCCGAACACATAATCAATGACTACGAACATAGAGTTTTGATGTCACATCGGCTAAAGATGTGAAAAATTGGTGTCATCAAAAGGTGTAAATGTCACGTCCGCTTAAAACCTGGAAAAATTAGTGTTATCAGAAGCAGGTAAATGCTTATCAAACAAACAGAGGCATGTCTCGGAAAGAAGAAAAAATTTTGAGATGGATATTTCTTTTAAGTTGTCAAAGAAGGATGCATTTAATGCTACAAAGTTCGAATAGGAAGCAACCAGAAAAGTGCCATGTTTCAAAAGAATCACTGAGGTGGGTTTGTCAATATTTGTACTTACAATCTCAGCAACTAAAGCTGGGATTCTAACAAGCATCTAGCACATTATTTCTAGACAGAGGTCATGCATTGATTGCATGCAATTGGTGTTCGGCAATCAGTGATTAAGGATATTTTGGTGGCCCAGAAACCATACTATTGCCTTTATTAAGGGAAGATATCATTTTATTATGGAACACCAGCAGAAATTGGGAAATTTTTGAGGGAAAAAAATAGAAAAAAATTTAAAAAGTTCTCTACAAAACTCAACAATAAATAAAGACAAATGTAAATAAGCATTTAAACCAAAATATTAATTAATTCCAACAATTATTGACCAATGGAAAGGCATATAAGAATTATACACACAACCCCAGAACATCAAGTATATGATCATACAGTGTTTATCAAAAGTCAAGTATATGGTTATATATTGATACAAACAATACACGTTAAATGCAAATAATTTTTTAATGCAAAGTTATCACAGTTATTTGAGAGGAAACAAAAAAGGAAATTGTCAACGGGGGATCAGCAACAATTTATAATAAATAGAAGATAATATCAATATATCTCTAATATAATCAACAAACCATGCTATTATTACCATATAAATATCCAACCAACAAAAAGAAATCATCAATAAAACAAGGAATAAACTAATATCAATGTTCTAAACAAAAAATAATAGGTCACCTCCCAAAACGACATTATCATTGATGCCAATAATTTCAAAATTGCAAAAAATTTCTGATAAACGACATTATCATTGATGCCAATAATTTCAATTCTGCAAAAACTTGCTGATAAATGACATTATCATTGATGCCAATATTTCAAATTTGCAAAAACTTACTGATATGTAAGGACATCAATGAGGACTAAACTGATTCATTTGCTATGCAAGTAGGAGTAATACCTCAAATATGAGTTTCCCTTTAGAAAGTAAAGCAGAGCACCCTCTTCCATTCTCTGTGAAGAAACTAAAAAGACCCATCATTCCATTCTCAGGGAAGTATTCTACTCGGACCCAACAAGAAAATGAAAAGCCTTTATTGCAAGGCCATTGCATTGGGGTTTTTATAATGATTCCCTACAAGACAAAGCAGGAATCTATTTGTCAATATCAGCCTTAGTCTGAAGGTAAAATGAAACAATATTTACAGTCCACAATATAAATGATAAGGAAGCAAAAATTAAATCAAGAAGAAGAAGAAACCGATTCCGCTCTTCAATAGTGAGAAATTAGATACTAGAGCTGCACATGCTTTTGTAGCACCTCCTATCTCCTACCTTCCACATTTCAATACAAACGGTTTCTTTCGTCTGGCCCTCAAAACATTACTGGAAATTCAAGGGTGATCAAATCATTTTTTTCTCTTTTTCCTTCCAGTGGAAAACTTCATAGGTTCGCACAAGTTATAGAACAACATCAGGTGACAAGGCTCCATTTTCTTGTACTTCGAAAACTTAAGTAAGACTCATGCTTTTCCTTTCAGTATCTTTTACAGTTCAATCATCTGCGTAGTATATGCATAACATATAACAGCAAATTTATCCAACACAAGTAGTCCACTATGACCCTAGCAGCAGCAGTTTTAATGTTCCTGCTCCCCACTAAATTTTTTTATCAGTCAACCATCGAAGGCGTCAGCCACTAGCCACGAAATCAGCCTGACTAGAAACTTCGGTAGGCATCGCAAAAGTGACAGTTGATATTGACACCCTTGATTTTTTAGATGGACCACGAGGTTTTACATGTAACAACTAATGGTGGTTATCTCTGGGCTCACATATCCGCCTGTCCCTTCATGCCATGTCCTACCTGAGTTTTTGAGTGAGACATTCTCTTCCTATTTTGCAGGATGTGCAGGTGGGTGGAGTGGTCATCATACAAGGAACATGATAATAACCAAAACTGAAATCTAGAACTGAAATCCATTTTTAAATAAAGGATTACCGAAACTGAAATCCAATCGACAAAATAATCCCTCAATGTCCAATTTTTCCATTTTTACATCATCCTTTAATTTTCCACAATAAAAACTGTAGACCATTTATTTGAAGAGAAGATTGGATGTCATCGATGCAACAAAAAATGCAAAAGATATTTCCACTTTCGATATGAGCTTGTCTAATATATTATTGAAACCCTGACACTCTTGGAAGCTTCTTAAATAGTGAAGTTTGAACAACAGGTTGATATAGGAAGACTTTTCTATTCCAATTACATCAAAACACTGAACACGAGTGATCATGTAATCAAAAACGAAGGAAAGATGTGCCCAATAAAATTAGCAGGGCAAATGCTAAAAGCCTTCCTATCATCAAAAGAAATGCATGTCACACGTTCATCATCAAATGAAAAATCACTGGTCTAGCGATGCTAGTCAGCAGAAACTCAGCAACAACAAAATTTAATGCAAATAACAATGCAAGGAAATTTCAAAACATCTCATAGATTACCAAACAAACCAAGGAACTAATGAAAAATGCTAGCTGCCTGATAAAGAGAGCTACAAGCACCGGTCAAGACCCGATTATCAACTGTTCTCTCTTTTGACAAAATAAACTGTCAGAAGATAGTGTGCCCATCAAGAACTCGTGTTCAGCATAATTTAGCTAGAAAACAAGCTCAATTTAGGAAGAGATAAGATCATCAGAGAACATACAGAGTCATCTCCGTTAAGTTCAAAAAATGCGGTGGGTCCTTTTTCCTTTAGCATAGACTGAACGCTAGTCAACAGCAATGAACAATGCTTCTGGCTGGATCCAATTTTTTCACTGCGCAGAAGAGCGAATATTTTACGAATGTCTGTTCCAGATATACTATGCCCTCCCACAACCTGAATTAACTGTGAAATCTTGGAAATAACATCGTCATTTTCTTCAAGAGAAAACCAACCAAGGAGAAAACCAAGCATTCCTGCTCTGACACATGAAGCTCTATTTGTAATGGAATCTTTCAGAAGATGCTGAAGAACGTCAAGCCCATAATGCCGCAATGAGCCACTGCTCTGCCCAACCACAATAAACACAAAAAACAAAATTACTAAGACAAATATATATTCAAGAAAGATAAAGTACACAGGGAACAAAGTACACATCCACAATAAACACAGCAAAAACAAAAATTACTAAGACAACTGCATATTCAAGAAAGATACAATACACAGGGAACCTATAGTACACACCTTCTGGAGGACACTCAGGAAAAGAATAATCACATCTTCATTCTGTTGTTAGAAGGAAAAATAACCATGTCAGTAATGTAGAATTCACAGTGGCCCAAAATGACATTTAAATATTAAATATTGCAGGAAGTGCCCACGAAGAAAATAATTGAGGCAGCGACAAATAATGAATAACTGATATCTTGAGATGAGAAAAAAAAAACATTCTACAAACACCCATTTTAATAGTCAATTTTGACATGTAATCAAGGGTTGCTTAAGTTCAACTTGACCTAAAGCCTATTAGGTCTTACGCCCAAACAAAAAATTTGGTGTGCATTAAACAGAAATTCCAAAAATAATAATAATAAATTCAAAATCTTATAAGCAACCCACAACCTCTTTGTAGATTTCAAAACATTAAACATCAAACAATTTACCCATTGAGTAATTTAGAACTCATTTAAAATATAATTTAAGACTGGAATCATTAGTTTGAATTTCATTTTGATCATTATCCCCAGTTAAAATACGATATTGACCTTGATTTTCTGAAAGGGCATCCCCCCTTTACAAGACCATTAAAAATCACCGCTGCATCTCTTATAGATTCTGAAAATATACTAAAAGTTGTTAACGCTAAGACATCCCCTGTAAGCGACACGCCACAGTGGAGCCTCGCTGTAGTGAGAAATGAGCAAAGGTTGCTAGAGCATTTCCCCATAAGCGACGCGCTACATCGAAGCCCGGATGTACTGAGAAATAGGCAAGGGTTGCTAGGGCATCTCCCCAGAAGCGACACGCCACAACGTCCGGTTGTGACGAGAAGTCGGCAAAGGCTCTCGTGCCTTTATGGACGTGATTTAGAGAAGAAGGTAGTACTAAAATACAAAGTCCGTTTTGCCTCATGAAATGTTGGCACTCTTTCAGGAAAAAGTATAGAAGTAGTAGATGTTATGAGACGAAAAAGAATTAATATAGCATGCCTTCAAGAGACTAGATGGAAAGGAGAGAAGGCTAAAGAGATTAATGGATTCAAATTATGGTATATAAGAAAGGATGGTAATAGAAATGGTATAGGGATAATAGTAGATAACAAATTCATAAATAAAGTTGTAGATGTCAATAGAGTAAATGATAGAATTATTCAAATAAAACTTGTATTAGGTATAGAGGTCATAAATGTGATTAGTGCTTATGCAACACAAGTAAGATTAGATGATAGAATCAAGAAACAATTTTGGGATGACTTAGATAGTGTAATGCAAAGGATACCTAACCAGGAAAAGGTTGTAATATGTGAAGATTTAAATGGACATGTAGGAAAGGAAAATGTAGGATATGAGAGAAATCATAGAGGTTTCAGTTTTAGAATAAGGAATGAAATGGGGAATGTCATTTTGGACTTTGCTATAGCATATGATTTCGTTATAGTAAATACCTTATTTCAAAAACGAGATGAACACTTGATAACTTTCAAGAGTGGGACCAATTCTAGCTAAATAGATTTCTTCCTTATAAGAAAATTGGATAGATCCCTTTGTATTAATTGTAAGGTTGTCCCAGGTGAGAGCTTATCCATACAGCATAGATTATTAGTGATGGATATACACACATAAAAAAGTCAACAAAAACAAAAGACAATATAATTCCAAAATTTAAATGATAGAATTTAAAGGGAAACAACATAGAACTTTTTAATGAAAGAATGATAGAAGAAAGAAAATGGAAGACACAAGAAGATCGAGTAGAATCAATGTGGGATAAAATAACGACTAATATAAAAAAAATAGGACAAAGTATTGTAGGTATATATAAAAATCGTAAATCCTCAAATAGGGAAACTTGGTGATGGAATGAGAATGTTCAAAAAGTTATAAATGCTAAACAAAAAAAAGTTTAAAACATCGCAGAAAAATAAAAATGATACAAACTTACAAAAATACAAACTATCAGAAAAAGCTACTAAAAAGATTATTAGCGATGTTAAACATAAAGCTCATGACAACTTATATGACAGATTAGGAACTAAACAACGTGAAAAGGATATATTTAATTTGGCTAAATTAAGAGAAAATAAAGTCAAAGATTTAACACATGTTAGATGCATTCTAGTCAAAGATGATGATATTAAAGAAATATGGAAAACTTATTTCTATAGTTTACTAAATGATACCTCACACGAACATTTAACATTATATATCAGTTTACAAAGAGAAAAAAATAGAAATATCAGTTATTTTCCAAAAATTCAAATATTTGAAGTAAAGGAAGCTCTAAGGAAAATGAAAACAGGAAAAGCCTTAGGCCCAGATAATATTCCAATTGAGGTATGGAAGTGCATAGGAGATGTAGGTGCAACATGGTTAACAAATTTTTTTAAAAAGATTATAAAAACAAAGTTAATGCCAAGTGAATAGAGGAAAAGCATTAAAGTTTCAATCTATAAAAATAAGGGAAATATTCAAAATTGTGCAAATTATCGTGGAATAAAACTAATGAGTCATACTATGAAATTATGGGAAAGAGTAATTGAACATAGACTAAGACAAGAAATTAATGTATCTGAAAATCAATTTGATTTTATGCCAGGAAGATCAACCACTAAAACCATTTTCTTACTTAGACTGCGATTAGACCCGCTATGCTTTATTGGGCAGAATGTTGGGCAGTTAAAAAACAACATATACAAAAAATAAGTGTAGCGGAAATGAGAATGTTAACAAGGATGAGTGGTAAAACCAGAAAAGATAACATTATGAATTAAACAATTCGAGAAAACTTAAAAGTGAGAACAATTTGTGATAAAATGAGAGAAAATAGATTAAGATGATTTGGTAATGTTAAAAGGAGGCCTGAAGCAGCATCGGTTAGGAGAACAGAGTCTATCCAAGTAGAATGTGGCAAGAGAATGAGAAGAAGACCCAAAAAAAA
>JAXCLR010000063.1:61802716-61820827 GCA_035584095.1 Annona squamosa | reverse complement strand
AGCAATCACTTACAAGCTATAGCCAACTCTTGCTCATTGATTGGCTCGCAATATCCAATCAGCAGGTGATTAGGAGCTTGCTAACTCCTCTTACTTGGAGTCTAGTAATTCAATAAGCAAGTGATTCTCGACAAACAGAAAATAAAAAAAAAAAAAAACTAACTCAGTGAAATGGGCAGTCACCTGATTGACTCAACCAAGTGACTAGCCCAGTTAAAGCTGAAACATTGTTTGCAAACTTGCCAAAAGAAAACATCCTCCAAAAAGTCAATGATTCTGGCACCAGTAGAATCATGAAAAACAAAGAGAATGGTTAAGCTTATTTTCACCTCCCTCATACCTCAAAGGTCATGGTGAGGGCTAAAGGGTGTCTCAAATCAATTATGGAGATTACCAAGGTTAAAATAAAGCTTGTCTGTATGGGTAACTAAGTTTTGAAAGACTGCTAAAAGCAAGGATTGTAGAGTTTCCTGCCAAAACAACTCCCTATGAACCACAACAATGAGATCAGCCCAGCTATCGTTCCAGAAGAATAAATTCACTATTCAACCTACTTGCTAGGAATATACAAATAACTAGGGGTGCAACTTGGGTTTATGAAATTCGGGTTCAGATCAACCCTAACCCCAACCTTACTTGTTAAATCTAAATCCCAACGTTAACCTTAGCCTTATTTGTAAAACCTAAACCTCAACCCTATTTATATATACCAAATTTGGGTAAGAATTCAGTTTGACAAATTTTTGTTTAAGTTTAGAGTGACAAGTTAAATTTTCGTGTCAATGTAAATTAATAAGTCATCTACATGAAAATAATAATACATTGCCCAATTAAATTTAAGAAAAATATAGTAATATAATATACTTTAAAAGAATTTTTTTTTCAAAATAGACAAAAGGAAGAAAACCAACAAATGTGAAAGTAAATAATACATAAATGAAAATGATATGATATAAATGTAAAAGTAAATAATATAAACATAAATTTAAATACAAATGGAAAATGATATAATATATACTTTCAACGTGACAAATATCTATGCAAACATAAATAATGGAAAAGGAAGAAAACCAACAAATGTAAAAGTACATAAACATAAATGTAAATATAAATGAAAATGATATAATTTACCAATAATTAATTTCAATATAACAAATATCTAAGCAAACATAAATATCAATAATATAAAATACATCAATATGAAATATTATTCAGAATTTATATATTTGTCTTTAAATATAAACAAGGAAATTGGGTTTGGATTCCTCTAGCCCAGGCTTTGTAAAAGTGAGCCCACGTACTAATTTCCTCGGGGTTCAGTGGGCCAGGTACAAGCTCAACCCAGCCCAACTTGAACCCCTACAAATAGCTAGCCGTCATTGGGATATTTAAAATTTTGTACCAGAATGGACAATCATACTCTTCTCAATGCTTTCTCCTCTTGGCTGCTACTAGTAACCATATTATGAAGGACAATTGGATAAGGTGGTCATAAAGATTCAAAAAAAGTATTTGAGAGAGAGGTCTTTAAGGATATTTCAGCATTATAACAAACAACATCGTGCAACAAACATTCATAAAATAGGTGAAAAGTAATGATCTGTGATGACAAAATGCCGCCATTATTTGTTATATTCCAAATTTTAACTTCTGTAAAAAATCTAGTAGTGCATGTAATTTCCAAAAAAAAAATCTAGCACTGCAGGAGGTAAATAACTAACATGGTCTACCACCCATTAAAGGAAATTAGAAAGGACATTCCATTTCTTTGACTAAATATAATTTTTTAAAAATAATATAGATGGTTCTTTGACCATCTCAGACGAATAAGTACAGTAAATGATTTAGATGAATAGAATAACTAAAAAGGTATATTCTAAAAATTTGCAGGAGTAAGATTTCTAAAGTTGTAAAAGAACAAATACCAGGTTATGTGAATTCCCATTTAGTGTCGCAGCAAACTCCACAAATGAAATTACTTCCACTTGTAGAATTTCAATTTCACAGTGCTTTATCTGCCCCTTGGTCGAATTAGAGCGCACATTGAAGTTTTCGGGAACGAAATCAGGATATGTAATGTTCTCCTCAGAAACTTCTTCTAAAGCTGATCCAAAGTAGAAAAAATTCTCAGAGAAGATAAGGTCCCATATTCCTTTCCCACGAAATACTTCCAGTAATCTCGGTGAGGAGACTAGAACCTTTCTAAATGCATAAAGGACGTAGTGTTGCAAACTGTAGGCTAAAACCCTGCAGAAAAGATTGGTTTAATGCATAAGCAAAAAGATTCAAATAAGAAACAGCAACAGCATTCATGCACATCCCAATGGGATCAGATGGTTGTTGAAAATATTTTGAACCTGGTAGTGGCAACTAAGTGCATCAGATGACACAGATAGTAGTAGTAGAGGATAAGCATGGTGTAAGTTGCAGCAATTTCTAAATACTAGCTTCCAACTATAGAAAATTTTAATTGATACAGAAATGAGGGCAAGAACAAGAATCTAAACATAATCCTTACAAATTTAGATAAAGCATATGGTGGGATCCCAAGGAAACTAATGTGAGGGCTGGTAACAAAGAAATAAAGCTTGTTTGGATAGAGGAAAAGAAAGAAAAAATACCTTTATTCACGCTTTAATTTCTAAAGAGATACTTCTATGGTGTCACCCATTTTAGGCCAACCTCCATGATTTACCTCCATGATTAAATCAAATCCAATTCACTAATTGTATCTAACATCATTTGTTTATCATGACACCAAAAATTACTCTAATTGAAATCTTGGGTGAGTTGTACCTGCTTTAAAATATTCATAGTCATATGTCAAATATGAACATTACTTAGATTTATTCACAGATGTACTAAAATGTTATGATAATATACAGAGTTATTTGCACTCATGACTATGACCCTCTACATAATTACACCTACGCCAATGACATAAATTTTATTGCATATGTGCCAATGGACTTTTAAATTTTTCTTTTTCTCTATTTCCCAAATTGTCCTTCTATGTATTTCTTCCTCCAAAACCCTAGCCAACAGCAACCAAGCTGCCATATTTGCCTTCCAAGAGCCGGCTCACATCATGGCTGCAAAGGTGGCCATGAGGAGTTCCTTTGCACAGCAAAGCAGGAGAGAGAGGTGGTTGGAAGCATGAGTTTTTGCAGATTCCTCGCATTGCAGTCCGACATGACAAGGGGGCCAGTGTTGGAATGGGAGAAATCGGTTTGGCAGAGCTAATTAGCAAATTGATGATCGGCCGATGATAAGTCGAGGATGTTGGGTTTCCAATGCGGAGGCGCAGGTTTCAAGATTAATGGTCGAGCTTGGAGCAGAGAGGGTGTTGCAGGAGTTGAAGTGTGCATTGATGATGAGGAAGAAGATGCAAGTGCCAATGGTCGTTTCTCAGAGATTTCCGGTGATCAAAGTAAAAATCTAGCGCATTGGGTCGGAATCAAAACAATGATTAGATGTTGTTGACAAGAGCACATGAACTGTTGGAAGCTCACATGGCGAGCACATATTATGGGCAGCAGTGGCAGAAAGGATTAAGGCTAGAGCTTCTACTTGAGGAAGAAGATCCACTGGCAAGGTGCATCAGCTGTATACTGAAACATGTGATATCTAAGGGAATTTTAGGTAATAAAAAATGAGAAATGGACAGAATAGGCATGGATGTGAATACTTCAAAAATCCTTAGGCACATAAGCAATAAAGTTTACATCATTGGCATAGGTGCAATTTATGTAAAAGGTCACGGCTATGAGCACAAATAACTCTTTTAACTTATAAAATCATCTATATATGCACATTGGATAACATGCAACTGAACACGTGTAATATTCCTTTGAACTGTATGTTTTGTGACATCATAACCCCAACTATCTCTTGATATTTTTACTGAAAGAATACACAAGTTTCTAATGTTTCCATACAACTTATCAAACATAGATTTTATTATCTGACTTGATATATCCTTTGGGATGTCAATATCCTCCATGCTAAGGTGTCAACATATCCACAATATCAATACTCCAAACATTGGTTACAACTATGTCATCTGCAAGTAAAATGAACCAGGGATATCTCCTTGCAAATGCCTTGGTAGCTGGTCCACAACTTGCATAAAAGGATATGAGCTCCATGTTGTATTTTATGTAATCCTAAATTAATTGGAAACTTATGGATGTCACTTTTGTTATGGCTCTCTAGAATGTATCCTTAATACTGTTAAGAGAATGGTCAAGCTTTACTGGGAGGAATATGGGCAATTCGAGCATGCCAGTTGTTGGAGGTCCGGACTTCACATCTGGAAATTTTTGAATTTTTTGAAAACTTATATATTCCCCATACAAAATCTCATCTTACGATACATAACAATCTATTTTTCTTCATCATTACCTAGATTTCCCATCTTCCACCATATGCTTTGACATGTACATACTACAACAACCCACCTTTCCAAATTCACAATGCTTTCCAATTCCACCAACCAAACACTAAAGGAACAACACATATAAAAATAATGCACAAAGGACCTCAACTTGGTCAATTTGGAAAAGACAAAAAAAAAAAAAAAATTCAGACTACAATGAAAAATGCAAGATCAGGAATACAAGCAGTCGATTCATTCATAAGAATCAAAATTACTATTTCCATTCTAAAACTCCAAGAACCTTGCATGGGACAGACTCCACAGTCCTTGTATCCATAAAACGACGGCCACCAAAACTAGAATATTAAGGTGAAGTGGCCAGTTATGCAATGGGGCCAATGTCAAAAGTTAGTAAGAAAAGGGTAAACAAACTAATGTGTACATTCAAGTAGAAAGCCCGGGCATTTTGCATTTTAAACCCTCTAACTTTGCCTATTCGCATATTAAACCCCAAAGTTTGGCCATTGGTATTTTAAACCCTGAAAATTTTGGTTCACTTGCATTTTAAACCATAACCCATAAAGGTACAAAAAACAACCGTTAATTCATGCAAAATAACGTAAATACTCTCCAATATTTTAAAAAAAAAAAAAAACTCAAATCTGCATTAAATAGAAAATGTTGTTGAATCCATTAAGAACAAAATAGAGAAAGCCTAATAGTCCAGTTTAAAATGTAAAAAAAATTCTTTTTTTTTTAAATATTAGAGTGCATTTATGTCATTTTACATGGATTAATGGTAATTTTTAATCTCGTTATGGGTCGGGGTTTAAAATGCAAAAGAACCAAAGTTTTCAAGGTTTGAAATGCTAATGGCCAAACTTTGACGTTTAAAATGGAACTATTAAAAAAAAAAACTTAGAAAGCGCTAACAGAGTCAGGAAATACCTAAAAATACATGTTCAAGGTGGTGGCCTAAATTGTCCACGACAAGAACAACATGGAAGGGTTAATTGCACTAACCTCAAAGAGGATTGAGCTAACACTTTGGTGATGATGATGGGGGAACATATGCAAATGGCCCACCACCATAAAATAAGTACATGGATTAAAAGATAGATGGACTGACACCAACAGGAACAAACAGGCGAATGCATGGTAGCTAGAAAGATAGTGGATGGTTGAACTGATGGACGCATATATAGGAAGTCATAATTACCAGAATCATATAAACACCTAAGCCGAGATTTAAAAACCTATTGATTAATGCAAAACATTGAAATAAGCTCAGAAGAATAGTAGCAGAGTTGATAATGCTCAGTAGTTGAAATGATTAGACTAGGATTTAATAAAGCAAAATGGGATCATTCACCTCAAATGGCTTGGAAGCTCATTCTGATTAGAACAAGCTTTGATACATGGAAATAGAGTATGAACAACCCTCATGATCCATTTAACTGAAAGTTCCCAGTACACAAAAGAGACAGGCACAGCACTTCGTCCAACTGATGCTTGTACGCAATGAAATTCCATGTCTTCCGGTGCAAGGAGAAATGAACAGAGTACCCTGCTTAGTTTAACTGCATAGTCATTCCAATTTTGCAAGTTATAACACCGCTGTGATTTTTCCCCAATAGATTCCTCAAGTTCCGCAAAAAAAACAGTTTCCATTGACAAATCCACCCTCCGTTGTCCCAGTTCCTGAAGCATGAAAGCAGGCCAACAGATATTGTTGGCAAATTTATGCACTCGGCCAATTTCACAGAGGAATTGCAAATTATTCAGATTCCCGAATCTAGACAGCAGTTAAGGACCCAGTACAGTTAGCGCAGACGTAGAAGACAACATAGAAATGACGAGTATGATTTCCGGAGAACAGAAATAGAAAACTTTTATTACTGGTCACATGAATTAGTAGAGAAATATATGCATGTGCATTTTCATCCACAATAAGTACCAACCAATGCATGCTTGAAGTCATAAACTAGAAGAATGCCTTTCAAAGGATACACAGCTTCTCTCAAAACTTCCAAGGAAAGTATCTGGATCTGGAATACATCATAAAAAGGATTTCTACATCTGAAAAGAACCATTTTGAGCATCAGTTTCCGGAAATAATGTAACTTAAAACCATGAAAACACATTACAAATATGCTCAAGACCAGAGATATTAAAGCCAATTTACAGGTCATCTTTTCATTTCTTTCAATAGTTAGATGCGCAATTCATACATCATGTCTGTACATATTCCTGCATTGTTTCCCAGGGAAAAAATAATCATATTGTTAAAAGATATAAATTACAATAGCATGTGGAAAAACAGTCAAAACAGTTCCAGGCAATGTTGTATGACCTATTGAGTCCAAAGAGGAAAATGCATCTGGTAAGAAAAGGGTACTCCCAATACAGTGCCATGACTTTTTGAGGAATGTTTGAATACTATGCTGAGAAAAATTAGCGCAACTTGAGCTCATAAAACTCGCATTTGCCTCAATCATAGCCCTAATCCTACCCTATTCATAAAACTTAGACCCTAACACTATGCATACATATTTGACATTCAAGTAACGAGTGACAAGTTTAAAATTTTCTATGAACATAAAATAACTAAAAAATTATGTAAGACAAAATAATAATTCATAACCTAAACAAGTTTAGGAAAAGTAATGTACAATACTTCTGCTAGAAGAAAATTTACCTTTTTGAAATAATAGAAGGGAAGAAATCTAACCATTTCTAAATATTTTATTCAATGAAAATATAGCAAATCTGAACCCGGACAGACCCAATTTACTAATTGGAACAGGTTGAACCCAGGTTCTTTGGGCTCAGGTAGTTAAAAGACCAGATAGAGTATCGGTTTTTCTTGGGGTACGGCAAGCCAAGATCGGGCTCAACCCCACTCAAGCCACACCCTATGTGAAATGGTTGTCAGAAACAGACGTGGTGCTGGGAATTAGGGAAATGTTTAAATCTTATATGTGAAACACTGTAAGCAAGACTAAGTCAATCAAATCACTCACTAAAACACAATGTCAAAGCTTTCGATTGAGAGCTAAACTCAAAGTTCAAGAAATCTAAAATTCAGCATATCAGTCAAATCAAGTTCAATACAAATTGTTTACAGCAGATTTAAAGACATTATCAGCTATTTTCTGCAACCAACAACACTTGATGAAATTTCTCATTTTTTCAAGCACCCCGCACAAATGGAGGTGGGATTGTGCAATGATAAAAGCTGCTTCCTTAGCAACCAAAGGTTGTTGATTCGAATCATTGGAAATGCACTTTTGTAACGAAGGGAGGGAAAGGCTGCATACACGGACACCTCTCCCTGGACCCCTGGTAGCTCTGGGCAGCAGGTTGGCCCTTTCCTGTCTCAGAAAATTAAACTGCCTAAAGAAGCTCAGAGATACTCCACAACCCACACAGCAAAGAATCGACCAGCATTACCAAGGTCACCTTTACTTTTGTTTTTCATTACAATAAACAACAAAGGGATATTCACAAAGAATTGCCAACAAATATTGAAACGGCAATCAGATAAACAAATTTTAACCAGAATAAGGTACTCATATGCTAAAGAAGAAGATCTCATATCTACCTCTCCACATCAGCATACAGTGCATGTACCGATGAGAGTGCATTGTTAGATGGAAAACTAAGTCCATCCAGTAGAACTTCAAGCCCTCCAATACTTTTAAAATGATTTTGCGCCCGTGGGTTTTCAGTTAAAGCTAATTTCAGGGTGTTCAAAGTCAAATACTGAACAGGTAACTCTGTCCTTTGTTCCCTCAAACCAAGCCTTCTGATAACTCGTAAAAGCTCTACAGTCAAACAATCAGCTTTTGTCACCAACATAACCAAGAACAAGATGCCAGAAATATAGAAGACTATTACCAACATGTAATCAGCATTCAAAGATGCAAGAGTTTTTTGAAACATCGAACAAGCAATTCCTTTGATAATTTTTTTTTTTCAGTGCATCAGAGGAGAAACCCATACTCGGAGGCAGAATGTGACAAAGTACCATCAATAAGAGAGACCATGATGTTGACATACAACATTCAAAAATCATCGCATTTGATGAGAAGCAAACAATTTCTTCGTAATAATCCACATGTATTAATAGGGAAACAATTCCTAATATAGATTTAATTTAAACCTTCCACAGTAGAAACACCAATCTCACCAGGTTAACATGAACTCATTGTTGATAATCATAACAACAAAAATAAACCAAACATCAAAATATGATGCTATGATAGCCATGATTAACTGCGCACTCATACTTGTTCGCCACTTGTCATGTGCAGACTTTAGCCATGCCATGAAATAGTTTCTCGTAAACCAATAGAAAATTGCCGTGTGGCATGGGATGTAAAACATATAAATGATGGATGTGGAAAGAATTGGTGTACACCCATTTGATACAAATTTCTCTCTAGATTGCTCTCTCCTCTCTCCTCCCTTCTCTCTTTTCTACTTCTCTTCCTACCCCTCCTGTCAGCCAAGCTTCCTTGAGAAGCCATCCCTAAAATCCTCATTGCAAAAATCCTCTTGAATCACTACCACCATATAAATGAGGATTTTTTATACAACATCAACCACTTGCTCTATAGTCTGTGCCTCTTCTTCAAGGCAACCAAAACAACTAAGTTTCATTAGTGAAAAGGTAAGTGAATATGATTATAGAACTATTAAGGAACACTAATTGAAAGAAAAGATCGGCCCGACTATAACATGCATAACCCAAGACTGTCAACGAAGGGTGTGTTTGGGAAGTTATAAAACTTTTGTTGAAAAGTTTTTGGCTAAAAAGTTTTTGAAACAAAAGAAAATGATGTGATATGATAGGAATAATGATGAAGAATAAAGAGAATAAGGTTAAAATAGATAAGTTTGTTCTATGAATAGTTGTGGAAATGATTGAAAAATATAGCAGTTTTTATAAGAAGATATGAAGAAATGATTAAAAAATATAATAGTTGTAGAGAATGAAAAGTTTTTAATTGAAAATTTTTAGGTGAAAAGTTTTATCTTTTAACAAACACACCCTAAGTATCACAATGGAGGCGCTGGGCACACTTTTTAAGGGAACTACCAGACATGAAGCATAACGCATAAGAAAAATTGATAATCAAATGTTTGGACATGAAACACAACAAGAAACAGACAAAAAGACTACCAAAAAAATCAAGGCATGACAAAGCCATCAACATATCACTATCCCATAAATTTATTTTTCAGAACATCGTAACTGAGAGATAAGTCCATTAAGGCTTTGAGCAGGGAAATTTTTTTAAGTGTCTGAATAAGGACAGCACAATAGCTCTTTTGTAATACAAAATAAGCAGATAGCAGAAAATATACATGGAAATGTCTCAAGGGTGTTAATGATCATGGTCAACCCGTTAACCCGCTCGTCCAACCCGTTTATAAATGGGTTTGAGTTGGGATTTTTGAATAAATAGGTAATAATCTGCCAACTCGTTTAACCATTTAATTAAATAAACGGATTAAGGTTGAGTTTTTATAACCCGTCAACCCGTTTAGTAACCGATTTAACCCATATAATATATTCAACCCGTTTAATCTGATCAACCCATTTAACTCGCTTAACTCATTAAAGCTTTATATATATAAATGTAAACTCTTTGGCTATTTTCTTTCTCTAAGTTTTCTTTCCGTCGCCTAATTTTCATTTTTCCACTGTTGCCCCAAGTGCATTTTCTCATTGCTGCCCTATTTCCATTTCCCCTACGTCGAAAACACTCACTCGTCTCTCCCTACGAGATCATCATCTACTAGAGTCTCGGCTTTCAGGTTACTTGCTATACAACCCGTTAACAACCCGCCAACCCATTTATTAAATGGGTTGTAAATGGATTAGGGTTGATGTTTTGTAAATGGGTTAATAAACAGATTAGGGTGAGATATTTTAAAAGGGTTAGGATTAAGATTAGGCTCCAACTCATCCAACCCGATCCGTTAACACCCCCTACTCAAGTTCCATAACAGCCGACTAGTAGAAAGTATACATGGAAATGTCTCAAGTTCCATAATAGTCAAAACCAATATAAAAAATAAGAGGAGGATGGCATACCTTACCTACTAACCAATTAAGACCACCTGCTTCCAAAACCGACACAATTGCTCTCTGCTGCCATCGAGACTTTGCATTGGAAATAGAAACCTTCAAGCTGCTTGAAGGATCAACAGTACATGCTAAGTCCTTTGGAACAGAAGTCACAGAAGAATCCACAAAACTGGAGCACAGCTGAGACTTCTCCTCTACATTTGCATTCCCATCTATGAAGGTAGAAATTATTGAAACAACACCTAAAAGTATCTTCTGCAAAAGCTTAGTTTTCTCTATGCAAGGAAGCGATGTATGTTCGTCAGCAGCAAATGCACCAGTCACCAACTTAAGATGAACAACAGCAGCTGAAGAAACCAAATTTCTACAATTAGAGATCTAGACATGAAAGACCAGTGAAAAATTATAATTGACCTGAAAGTATTCAATAGAAACAAACTAGAGTTACAGAAATTACTGTCCAAGAAACCACAACTGATGATACAGACTTATTCACCAAGGACCTGCCTGACCTCAGAAACCAGAACATAACATGCTCTTTTTCCTTAACACAGCTATATTTAAGTTATTTTTTAGGATTCAGACCCACAACTATAAGCACATGTATGCATATGCATATGCATATATCCGTATGTAGCTTTAGTGGTTGAACTAAAAGTAAATCTTTTCCCCAGGAAAATATTGTGAGGCGGAAACTGCTGAACTTGAATCTGGCTGCCAGAGGAACTCGTAATTGACATGCAAATATTAAAATCTTCTAAAAACTCTCTCATTATATAATTATTGAAATCAGGAACCAATCGAGGTAAGAATATGTGAGCATCAAACAGGACATGACCAAGACACATGCAATGCAATGAGACTAGAAACCATGTAGTCTGTTGGAACTTGTTCAGCATAGACACTTCAAAGTGCAGAATTTTCTTTCCCTTCCACTCTCCTTGTAAATTGTATCAGAGTCGAAAGACAATACAATAACAAACCTTGCTACCCTCTTAAGAAGAATGACTTGAATCCAACATTGTCATAAATTTTCTAAAGTAGACTCATGCAAGCAAGGGGTTAGATTAAGGAATGGTGTGCAAAAATTAACAACATCAAAGGACCCTACACGTGCAATGCTGTGTGTATAAAAACAATCTCTGCAGTATAAAAACTAACAACAGCAACCAATCTAACAACTTCTCTGATTTATCTGATAACAGTGCAGGGTGGTAGTTGAATGCCACGCACATGCGGGCCCCATTCATCAGATAACAGTATAGGTGATTGTTGAACACAGTGCACAAGTGGGTCCCACTATACCTCAAATGGCTACTTATGAGGAAAGGGAAGATGTCATTGGGAGTTTGCTTGCATAGAACCTTTCTGGTGTTTTAGGTACTCTCAAGATTATAAGTTGCTAGTTTAAGATTACGGTGCTACCGAACTGAAGACTCAAACTAGAATGCAAGACAAAATCATATGTCAGACAGTGGTAAAAAATTGAAAAAGACAAAAAGAAGTCGCAGGACAAAAAATTGATATTTTGAACAATTTCCAAATGGTTGCAATTTTTGACATTATATCTCAGTGACAACATTTTCATTGTCTCTGACAGCCATTATACTCATCTTCCTTTTTTTTTTTTTTTGGTTCCCAGCACCAATAATCATTTCAATCATACACTTACGTGGCCAATGCCATAATGAAAATATTACATTTAGTGGCAGCAAATTTCCATTTGATGTGAATTACCAAAGATTTTAATTGAGATGATTTTTGCAATCACAGGCAAATAAATCTAGAAAAGATAAGTGCAAAGTGAGTCTCCAACCGTAAATTCCTTGAAGCACAGGACCATACGATAAATTCTTGCACCATAATCATTGGCTCTAACAACACAAACAAAAAAAATGTGTCAAATAATAAATAAAAAGAAGAATACCTTTCATTAGTGCAGTGAGCTTTTGCAACCCTCCATAGTAGCTAAAAACTCTGCAGTTGTGTACTGAACGGGTTACTATTGACAAAGCATCCAAGGCAGGTAACCCCTCCGTGCCAATACTCAACATCATGGAATTCCCAGTTTTATCTGGAACAGACTGCGCTGTAAAGATTAAATTAATTATTCTTTGTTAATATTTCACAAGATCATGATGAAGAGGTAATTGAGTAATTGAATAGTAGACTGCGCAAACAAAAAATTTGCCACAATATGGCAACATGTCCTTGAAGAAGTCAAAGTTTAGTGTAACACCATCTTCTAACGCCCAACAAAGCGCCCCCCCAAAAAAAACAAAAAAAAAAAAAAAAGAGGATCTGATATGTAGATACGATGAAAGAAGGCTGGAGCCCAGCAAAGCCTGCCATTACTGACATCATATTGGAAACATAAAACTAGCATATCTGTCATTTAAGAAGTTACCATTTCCTATATTAATGACAGGCATTACCACCTTCTATATCAACTCCTAATAAAAAAGATCAAAGACATAGTGTGCTTAGATAGCAGCAGCCAGGGACGTTCAGATGACCTTAGCGGCAGAAGATTATGATGTTGGCATTTTTAGTGGAAGATGACAGAAAAATAAAGATTGTGTGTTTGGTATGGTGCAGAAATTCAGAAAAGTGGGAAAAAACTTTCCCACTTCTTCCTACACACCTTTTAATATAATTTGACATCTTAACTATCTAAGTACCCTTCTTTCAATCATTACCTCTATATTTTAATAATTTTCCTCATCTTTCCATACAACTACACTCCCTATTTTAACTTTATTCCCTTTGCCCTCATTCGTTACTACTATGATATCACATCGTTCTCTCACACTTCAAAATTTCGCAATTTTTACGTCATCCCACACGCACCCTATAATGGGAAAAGTTGGATTACTAGGAAGACGTCGCATCAAGTAGAGGCTTTGCTATATCCTTTGAAAGAAAACTAATACCATTACCTGAAGTCTGCTAAAGATGTTTTGAGCAATATTTTGAAAATTGGACCACTCTACTGAACTGACTAGCAACTGGTCATGGCTTCAATCAGCATTGACCATTTCAAAATTTTGAAAAGAAATTAAATAATGGATGTGAATGTAGAAATTAGCTCTAGGCATAGATTTGAAAAAAAAGATCTAGTTCAAACCTCAAATTTTGGTTTTTTTTCCAACACCACCAATATATATAAAATCTTAAATGAAACAACAACTGAAGTAACCAAACTAGATTTGTAAGTGCTGAGTTTTTAACATTCCAGTTCAAGGTCACGGCGGCAAACTAGATGGACCATCTGGTTGAATTTTAAAAGGCACTAGTTTCTTAAATGATGAAAGACAAGAAAAATATGAAGAAAAAGTCATGAAAACACATGGTGCTGGTAATTAATCAAACATTCTGTTCAACACTAACTTTTTCACAAAAACAGCATGCATAGTATTTCCCATATTCTTCTGCAAAGCTATCAAAACAGCAGAGTTGAGCAAACAAACAACTGGAAAAATGCAAGGACCCTGGTAAAACAGAACACAGATTGAATCTTGCCAAGATTAAAAGTGCAAATATTTAAATTTCTGGAGCACCAGCAAGTAACAGAAGTTATGTAAAGTTACCAATCTTTCAATGGACCCAACAAATCAAATAAACAGAGAAAAAGAAATGGGACTATGCTTGTAAAAGTGAAAAAAAGCCTTTACCATCTGTAACAAGAACACTCATCCTCTGAATCTCCTGAATTATAGCAAGTATAATTTCAGCAGGATGTCCAACAGAGCACCCAACAAGAACATCTTCAGAACCTGATGAAGATGATGCAGCCTCTAACTGCACAGAATATGCCGGCTCCCATTTATTAAACACACGCAAGAAGTGCATGAGAAAAACTTGAAACAACTTCCTCTTTTCCTCCTGCATATAGCAAGCGTGACACATATAATTAACCGACAATTAGATATTATTTATGCTTAAAGCATCGATAGAAAAGGACCTTGAACCAACTGTAAAAAAAAAAAAAGCATTGCAAATCAAGCAATTCATGCTGTACAAGACAACTCAATGAGCACAGTAGTCTCAATCAGGAACTACTCTGCAGTTTAAAAAAATGTCGTGAGATCAAATTTCACATTTAATATTTTAGTGCCCAATCTCAAATCAGCACGTTCAAACTAATTTGGACATAAGAGCTAGTTTCCCAAGATTTATCATGTGTTGAGCTGAGCATATATACAAATTTGCACAAAAGAATCAAAATTTATTGATTTGAATTAAAAAAAAAAAAAAAGGCCGTCCAAACAGAAATACAACATCTCATGCTTATCTCATATCAAAAGGAAATAAAAGAAAAACATGGTCATCGTCTCCAAGAAATAGGCCATCATAAACCGGCCATCATAAACTGTGCTCATAAGACAACTCAATAAGCACAGTAGTCTCAGTCAGGAACTAGTATGCAGTTTAAAAAAATGTTGTGAGATTAAATTTCACATTAATATTTTAGTTCCCAATCTCGAAATCAGTACTTTCAAACTAATTTGGACATAGAGCTTGTTTCCCAAGATTTATCATGTGTTGGGCTGAGAATATCTACAAATGTGCACAAAAGAATCAAAATTTATTGATTTACATTAAATAAAAAAGTCATCCAAATGGAAATACATCATCTCAATCATCTTATATCAAAAAGGAAATAAAAGCAAAACATGGTCATCATCTACAAGAAATAGGCCATCATAAACCGCATATTAACAGGTCTGGGAGACAACAACAACAACAACACACACAAGTAACTCAATAAGCAAGCATATTGTGAAACAAACGTATCACGTGCATTTTATGCTAAATGCAAGGTACTGTAGACACACTTGACCTTGTCACATAATCTTTAGATCTAAGCTTAATACCGCCATACAAAGCTTATAGCATAGGATTCACGTACTTCACCTTAAGTGGGTCATGATCTGATGATTGATCACCATTTATAGGATTGGCCACGTAGATCTCATGATCCTGAACTCAAGTGGCTGATCCAACCCTCCCAATTGATTCATAACGTCCAAAATATAGAAATTGGCCGATGAATCACCTAAATAGTACATCCTACCATTATTTACATTATGATGAAAACGAGCTGCTCTAGATGGACCATGTGGCACATCAGACACTGGCTGTGGTCATTGGCGTTGGGCCAACTGGTTGGGTTGCAACTACCGCCCGACCGACCTAAGCTTATCCATTAGGATTGTTTTCTTATGAGACCTGCCTGAGCCCAACCCAACGCTATTGCCACTGGTCATTACTATCGCTACCGTCTCCCGCCATTGCCACTGATCTACTGGGTCCAACCCATTATGCGGGCCTATCTGACTAGCACCACACTAAGGCTTGCACCCAAGGCCTAGCGCCTAGCGCAGCAGCACTTGGGAGAGGGTAAAGGATTCTGTGCAAAATTCCATATGAGGACTACATTGCAACAATTACTCTGTGCATTTTTTGGAATATTTTCTAAAAGGAATCCAAAAATCCCACCTGTCTTCTTCTCAGTCAATGGTGGGTTCAACAATGTCAGTTGCGCCTGCCCAATTATATATTTTTTATATTAATGCACTTCCAAGTATTTACACGCCATTTGTATGCGTGCAAACACAAAAATAAATATATTTGAACAATCCACATGCATAAAGCATGAAATCATTCCCTGCATGTTATTCGCTATTTTAACTGAGGCTACAATTTGGGTTTATGAAACTCAGGATTGCCTCAATGTAGAACTTAAACTTTTTTTGTTAAACCTAAACCTTAATCTTATTTATATTAATCAAGTTCAAGTTAAAATTCTCAGGTTGGCAACTTTTGTTTAAGTTAAAAATTACGGTTCAAAATTTAATATAAATATATAAACTAACATCTAAACAAAAATAATAATACATAGCATAATCAAATTAATGAAAAGCATAATAATGTAATATATTTCTAAAAGAAATTTTATCTTTCCAAAAGAATCGGGAAGAAAATTAATAAATGTTGAAGCAAATAATATAAATATAAATGAAAATTATATAATTTACCTATAAAATAATTTCAATATGATAAACATCTTTTTTTTGGGGTCTAGATGGAGGTTAATGCCCCAATCCAGTCTCAAACCCTAGACCTCACACACGTAAAAACTCACATGTACTAGTGTCAAATACCCAGTCATCTAGTGTATAAACATTTATCAACCTTAAATATAAATTAAATAAAACACAAATATTAAATTAATATCATTTAGGTTTTACATATATAATATATATTTTGTGTTAAATATAAACAAAATCATGTTCGGATTCCTCAAGTTTGCTTGAACCCTAATCCTAAATCTAATCCTATTTACAAATCATGTTCATCGGATTTCGTTCATCAAGTTCGGATTTTGCAAAAGCATGCCCCAACATAGTTTCTTTTAGGGTTCACCAAGTTGAGTTTAGCTCAACCCAGCCCAAATTGCTACCCTAGTTTCAACGCATTCCCAAAATAAAATTAAAAAAATCACTATGAAATAATTTAAGCATGAAAATAATGAATAAATTTCACTATTGCTACCATTAATTGAATAACTCACTTAGGCTTGTATGTTTGAGAAAAATACAAGAACTAATTTCTCAAATAAATTTCTACTTGCCTCTTGATTGATGGATGCAAATGCAAAACAAACTTCTTCTTTTTTATTCATATTTATACATCAGTCATCTAATATTACAAATCAGTACATGAAAAGTCCTCACAACCTAAAGGAACAAGATAACACCCCTACACTTGGGGGGAAATTAATGCTCCCACAATGGGGAGACGAGAATCGAACCTGGGGCCTGGAGGGCAGTACACCCCCATGCTTTCCACTACGACATCAGCACTGGAAGCCAAAACTGACTTCTTTGGTTTCTCTGACCCTTCTTCCACCTATTGACACAGCATAGCAGCATTTTTCCTTCTCTGAATCACAAGGAATTCCCTTCCTATTATAAAGAACCTTACTCAAAACCTCCCACACAATTTGTCCACATCGCAATACCACTTCACCAGGTAAGTTTTAAGCAGAGTAAGGCTTGGTCTTCCAAGTATAGTTGGGGCCCAAGCCAAAAAGAAAATTTTGGCAAAAAGAATTATTTTCACACTCCTTGCCAATCCAAAGCACAACCTTTGGGTAACAAACCATCCTTCAATGCAAACAGCCAAAACCCAACCATGATTGGGCACGTGCCACATACACCAGAAGCAAATTATATTCCTCCCTCTGCTTGAAAATAATGGGAGAATCTTCAACAACCGGTATCAAACTCATGTAAAATCTTAGCTGTTCCTTAAGACCGGAACAAGACATGCCACAAATTATTGACTATTGAGAGGTAACTCCTTTTGCAAGTGCAAGCAGAAAACTCCTACCAGACATTTCAAAGTATCTTCAAGATGTTCCAATAGGATTGTCATCCACTGATCAAATTGATTGAATGAAAATAAATTTTCCAGAAGAAAAATTCATATGACCCCTTATCATAAAGGGTATGTTTGGGAATGGATAAAACTTTTGCTGAAAAATTTTAGAGAGTAAAAGTTGTCAAATGATGTGATATGATAGGGGTAATGATGAGGAGTAAAGAAGATAAAGTTAAAATAGATA
>JAXCLR010000063.1:61765810-61786695 GCA_035584095.1 Annona squamosa | reverse complement strand
TTTTTAAGAAAATACAACAGATGTATTTAAGTTAAATTATCAATTTTTCTATTATTCTCTTTATATTATAATTACTATTCATATTTTTTATACGATTACTTTCTTAGAATTACTTTTACTTTCTTGACAGTAACTTCCTTTTTCAATTTTTTGTAAGCAGAAAATTTTCTTTTTTCTTTTACCTCTTGCCAAATGAAACTTACCCAGCAAAAAAATAGGATTTCGACTACAATTAATCCCTAATTGATCTAATTCCTGGGTTTGAATCGACACCTCATAGGCATGTTGGCCTTACCTACAATTTTTTTCAAGAATATATATGCATAATAATCTCATGCATTCTTTTATCCAAAAAATGATCTTGTGCACTCTATCTTGTGGAATTTATATTTTTTTATAATCTTTATACTTTTTATGCCAAGCAACATGTTTTATTTTGTATACCAAACTTTATCATTTTCATATTTTAATAAAATGTTTAAAATAAAAAATGTATTATTTTCATATGCAAGAGAGTAAGATATGGTAAAATTTTATAAAGAACACATATATTAAAAAGAAAATTTTGCAAATATACATACAAAGTTTGACTAATATTACATTTGTGCTCTTTAAGTTTGTCAAAAATACAAATATATCACAAGAATTGCGTAAAATTGTAAGTTTGTCTCTTCTGTTAGAATATCATTAGATTTTGTTAGGAAATGATGAAAATGTCCTTTAAACTAAATAATACACTTATAATTTTCAAATAATACAGTCATATTTGCTATTTTATTATTTTATATGTTTTAGTACATTTTATTATTTTAGTTTTTTTATATATGTTTACTTGCGAAATTTGCAAATGTATTACTTGACTTATAGAGCATTATCATTATTTCACAAAATAAAATTTAAGTATGTGATAATAAAAGAAACACTTATAATTTTATGCAAATTTGATAGACATATTTATAATTCTGAAAAAAATTAACCACGGATGCAATATTGGTTAAATTTTGTATATATATTTGTAAAAATCTATATTAAAAATAATAAAATCTGACAAATGAAATAAATACACATAAATTTGCATAAGAATATATAAATAATAGATATAACAGATTAAAATTACAAGAGATCCAGTGGACATGATCACGGTGTTATTGGATATATTTTTCTCGACAGCTCTTAGCTGACCACTCACCGCCGACATCGGTTATCGGAAACGGCTTCTCTCTCACACGCGTTTCAGCAGTTCTACCACATGTACACAAGCCACTTTTTTCGCCAATCCGATTCCAGCTCTCGTGCAGCCAGGACTAGAGTCTTCCGAGCACCGACCTAGACAATATTGATATTTTTGCAAGTAAGGTCGGTTTTTTATTTTGGCAGGCGATGAAAATTGTTAGATGAATTATTTTTGCGTAAAAAATTGTGAATATTTAAAAAATAACATGGAGTGATAGAAGTAATTAGCAAGAGTACAATAATAATGTTAAAATAGAAAAGTTAATTTTATGGGTAATTACATAGAAGTAATTAAAAAAATATGGCACTTGTACGAAAAAATATAGTAGTGGAAAATAAAAAATTTTAATGTGAAAAATTCTACGTAAATATATATAAGCATGTTTATCTGGGCGGTGTTTTTAGGACTTCAGTTTGTCGTTTTCAAAAAGCTCATTTGTTGTCGTTAATTGAAAGCTCCGTTGAATTGCCGGTAGACGCAAGCAGTCAGCTTTGTCTACAGTTCTTCAGATTTTGTCTGGGCGGGTTTTGTTTCAGCGGGGAGAAAAGGTGAGGAAATGCGGGTAGATGACACTGTTCGGAAGGTTCGATCCCGTGATGCCTGTGAGAATGCCACAGTATGGTCAGAATCCCGCTTTCCGGACTCAACGCGAAAGCCGACGTCTCGTTTTCGGCCCGAAAACTATCGAAGTTCACGTGAAGAAACTTAATTTCTAGATCGTGATTCAGTGCGGAAAGTGACGGAGGAGACGTCTCCAATTACGACGGATGCCGTCGATCGCCAGAATCCAATCATATCGAATCTTTTCACGGGCCGCACTTTCCATCTTTCGGGAAAGATTGTGTCTTTTGGGGAAGGGAAGGCCAATCGAGGGGCCTGGTTTATCTTCCGCTGAGGCCGGATGATGACGAAGGCTTGGAGGCATTGATCGGGGCGGCGATGATCGACGCTCGGGATCATGCTCTTCGCCGTCAGGTTTCGTTGCAGAGGTTTTCAAGTGGGAGTATCTCGCTGGTGGATGGGAATGCATCAACGGAGATCATAAAGAGGTGCGTGTTTTCGAAGAGGTTGCATGGGGAATCAGGAGGATCAAGCGCGGAAGGGAACAGGAAACGATGGGTGCAGAAGATGAGAGAGGGCTACAGCTTGCAGCTTGCGCTTGCTGCGCGCCTGGTCTCTCAGGCTTCTCTAGCGGATGAGAATGAGATGCATCTCTTGCAGCAGGGCGTGCCGGAGATTTGCGGTTTTTCTTCCGATGCTGAGAGAATCTCCTACTGCCTCTGGGTATGCTCCTGTGACAAAAGCTCAATTAATCCTCACCTTCTCTTTTCCTCCGATAAAAAAAAAAATAAATTTCAATTCTCACCTTCTCTTCTTCCGAGCGGAGCTAAATGGTGAACTGGCAACAAAATGTTAAATTTTAAAGGAAACCACCAGCCTATCCTTGCGTGAAAATTAAAGGAAACAGTCGGGGTTTTGGTAATTTTCAATGATGGCCGGACGCTATAATTATAGACTTATTTGTCAATATCTCCATCTCGATCTTAATGGCCTATATTCGATCACTTAAAATTTGTACTTTTTATAATATATTTTGAGTATTTTAGAGGGTGTACATGATAAAAAGCAAAAGTCAACACTAAACTACCTACCCTGTCTGTGCTCTTATCTTGTATTTCAATTATTTTTTTATCTTTTTAATTATTTTATCATATATTTTTAGGGTTTGGCTTTTATGTTTATATAACCATTTTTACTTTTAAAATTTTAATGTTTGATAAAAAATTTCCATATCCGTTGTATTTAACCTCGTTTATATTATTATAAAAACCATTTCATTTATTTAGTATTATTATATAAAAGTATCTTCTGTAAATGTGTAAAATTATTGAAATAAAATATTTAATATTAAATTTTCAACATCTAAACCAATTAAATTATCATTAATATGTGATAAATATTCTATAAAATATTATTATATGCTAATATACATATGAATGAATCTAATTATTTTTCTTAATTTACACATAAATATCTATTTTTAAAATAAATGTGACGTACTTATACACTTCACTTGGATGATACTTGGTTTCTTAGTTAAACAACTGAGTAAATATGATGAATATATTGGATTTTTTTTATCAATCAACAACCTATTAAAAATTAAAACGGTTACGGATGAAAAGTTAAGAAAGTTATATGACACCACTTTTATAAATTTATTTACGTAGAAATGAAACTCATATTTTTACACAACTGCCAATTATTTTATTATATATTTTTATATAACTACCTTTCTAAGTTTTTTATTTTACCACCTCCCAAGTGGACCAATTTTAGAAAGTTTCGCTCGCTTCTGCAACCTTTTGACCTCAGGTATGGGCTTTGACTGCTTTTATTAATTAAAATTTGCAATATTGGATGGTTTTCAAAATGACTCGTCAAACTTAATTGGGTTTGATAATTTTTTCATGAGTTTGGATTTCACTGGCAGCATTCGGGCTTGAGGTAAATTTGTTGGCCGACCATATTTAAGGAACAATTTTTGGGATGTGGAAGTTCGGCGGAGAAGACAGACGAGGTACTAACATGGCGGTTCCCGGTGTAGGTGTAAATCGGGCTGGGTATTAGAGTTTTTGTAGACACAACTCTAGCTTATCATATAAAATTTCAATATAATCCTACTTTCAATCTTATTTTTCACATTTTAGCTCAACTTTATTTTAATCTTATAAAAATTCGTATAATTCGTGTTAGAAATTGGGTTAATAAATATATAATATTTAAAAATATTTTTCTTAATTAAATCTATTTTTAAATATAAATTTATATGAAATAATAATAATTAATTTTTTATAGAAATAATTTTCAATTTATGACTTATACAATGATACAATTACTAAATAATCTTATTTCAAAGTAATAATGTCTAGTTGATATGTAATAATTTGACTAGTTATTAATAATTTATTATACTATATACACTAATATATGAAATTAGGTTAGATCAAGTTGATAATCATCAAACTTAAACCAACCCACTTTTAGAATGGGATTTGATCGAGTTGGGTTATATAATTTATTTTTTCAAAATATCTAACCCAATCCTATTGTAAGTCGAGTTGGGTTAGTTAGGTTCGGATTGAAACCACTCTATTTATACCTTAGGTGGCCGGAGGTGAAAGAGGTAAATTGGTCATTTTATCTAGGTATTAACTTTTATTGCTATTGATAAGGGTAAGTGTACGGGACTTAGGGAAAATTTGGAGTATTATAGGAGATTTTAAAAAGACACTAGTATTCAAGGGCCTACGGAGGGGAATTTGCGTTGTAAATATTTTAACTTTGTGTATTTGCTTTTTTGACCTTGATGTTTGCATATTAGTATTATAAACTCTCTAAAATTCACTTATTTGCATTTTAGGCATTAGAAAGTGCCGTTAAAATGTTGTACAATATGTAAAATGCCATTTATAGGATAATTTGCATTTTAAATCTTTTAATTTTGTATATTTGCATTTCAAATACTGAAGTTTGCGAATTAGTATTTTGAACCATATGAAATTTAGTTTTTTCACATTTTAGATAATTGGCCCATAAAACATTAAACATACTATTAAAATCTTGTAAAATATCTAAAAGAACATTTGCATTTTAAATCATCTAACTTTATATATTTACATTTTAAAATGGCCAAGGTTGAATTGTAAAGAAAATTGGATTTTATATCGCAAAAATCGGTCAATATGTGCCCGAATTGCAATATATCACTGGACCACTAGAAAATTAACGTTTTTCCTTGTTCGTGGAATCAACCATGGCTGCCAAAAAATTAAGAAAAAAAGATAGAATGTTGCCTGAAATTTGAGAAGGTACTGACACTAAGATCTACTGTCGAAGTTTTGTTTGATGTTTGATTTGTTTAATACTCAAAGGAAAAAAATAGTGAGTTTTTTTTCTTAAATTCTCAACAGCCATAGTTGATCCCATGAATGAGATAAGGTTAAAATTTTTGATGATTCTATGGTTTACTACACCTCGGGCACACATAGGCTTGTTACCATGACGTGGAGTCAATTTTTTTTACAATTCAATGCTAATTCTTTTGAAACGCAAATGTATAAAGTTGGAGCATTTAAAATGAAAATAACATTTTAGATATTTTATAAAATTGTATTAGTATTTTTTAATGTTATAAGGGCAATGGTCTAAAATGCAAAGAAATAAACTTTACCATGTTTAAAATGCCAATCGGTGTACTTAGAGAATTTAAAACACAAAATCCTTTAGAGGGGACATTTTAGACATCTTACAAGGCATTAGTGATTTCTTTAACGACGTCAAGGCCAAGGGCCTAAAATACAAATAATTAAAATTTATACAGTTTAAAATACTAATAAGTAAATATTGAGATTTAAAATGTAAATTCTCAAAGTCAGAGAACTTAAACAAAAATTCCCACAAAATTCACTAGTAGAAAAGTGTTTTTCACTTTTCACTAGATTGACGGGTTGAATTTCTATACAATGATGGTCTTTCACTTTCTTTGAAAGGAATAGTCTGAAAACAATGAAAATTTTTTACGAGAGTAAAGATGGCATGTTTTTCCTAATAATTAAGGGCATGTTCCAAATGTACTTAAAATGAGAATGAGTAAAATTGAATTGAAAATAGTTAAAATTGTATTATAAATTGAAAAAGCTGTATTGAAAATTAAAAAGTTATTTTAAAAATAATGATACTGATGTAATCCAAAAATCTGGTATCATTTGTAGCATGCCCAAATAAATATTCGTTCGAAATGTCTCACAATAAAGAGATTCATTTACTGAAATTTGCAGGTTAATGGATGCCTATCATATACTGACAAGATTTCTGATGGTTTCTACAATATTCTGGGAATGAATCCATATATGTGGGCAATGTGCAATGAACTTGAAGAAGGAAGACGACTGCCATCTTTGGCGTCACTTCGAGCCGTTGATCTACGTGATTCGCCCATGGAGGTCGTCCTTTTTGATAAACGCGAAGACGTGCACCTCAAAGGGCTTGAAGATAAAGCACAACAACTTCAACACTGTTTAGGCTATACGCTAGAATTAGTACATAAACTTGCGGAGCTTGTTTCTAATTTCATGGGGTAAGTTACTAAGTGAGCCCTCTTCAACCAACACACGAGGGTGCAACTCGGGTCGGTTCGAGTTAAGTAGTGGTTTACCTTACCTGTACCTTATTTATAAAAGACCTATCCTACTCTACTCATTCGCTGGTTTGATTTCTAGCACACTTTACCTTACCCATTATCCATAGGGTCGGTTTTGGTTTTGGTTTTAAATCAGTTTTTTTAATACTCAAATATAATACTTTTTAAAAATTTATACGTTATTTTAAATAATGTAAAATAATACTCATTTATGTTTTAAAATAATAAGTATATATATTATTGTTTACATTATTATACAAAAATATGAAGTATAGATCATCATGACTTAATCATTAAAACTATTAATATATTATAATCGTAAGTCCCAAATGTATTTATAAGAGTTTTTCAGAAGTCAGTGACGTATAAATAAATTTATGTAAATTTATACTTCACGAGATATGAAATTCATTTAAATTTGAATTTTTAAAAATATGTGTTTACGTAAGATGTCACAGATAAAGCATAATACATACTATATAATATATATTATACACATATATAATTATGTATATAATTAATTACCCATATGAGTACCTATGCGGGTCAATTATGAGTATTCGGCGTTATGGGTAGGAATTGGGGCGGGTCAACTTGTGGTCCGGCTTTGACTCGACTTGTTTTTGGCATGGTAAAATCAAAATATTTTTTAACCGATATAGGGATGAGCCAGAAACTTTGATCCGAATTCAAAAATGGAATCAGGGTGACTTGACTATGTCCCAACCCGCCCCGCATATATTAATTTATTAAAAATTATAAGCCTGTGTTTAAATATTATTATTATTTTCTTTTAAAATGTTCACTTTTTTATAATCAACTCTATCAACAATAAAAGAATCAATTTATTCAGAAAGCAATATAAGAATCAATAAAAAAAAATTGTACACATATAACCCTTACGTGCAATTGTATATTAACCTATTTTAATAAATTTATATTATATTTTCAAATGTTTTGTTTTATTAATTATGTGTTTTTTAATAATTAATGAAATATTGAAACATATAGTATTTAAATTTAGTATAGATGTATACTTATGTTTAATAAGTATATAAATTCTTAAAATTATCTTTTTTGATATGTATTTTTGACTCAACCGGCTATTCCGAAATCGGTCTAGTATCAACCCGAAGTTTGTCCCGGAACCTATTTAAAAAAAGTGATGGTCAAATCGAACTTGTCCCGACTCGGTATAAAAAAAATGATCAAATTTAATTTTTAAAAAAGTAGGGTTAGTGTTGGGCAAACTTTGACCCGGTATGGCCAGCCCCAATTCTCACTTCTACCCTATTTATCTATCCAACTCGTATTCTATTTGAAGAGATATATAATAATTTGTACCCATCCATGCTTATAGGTAATATTTTTTACACTATAGTATCCAAATTAGAGTTAGGTGGGTGGATACCGTACCCGAGTTGCACCTCTACAACCACGTGAAAAAGCAGATTGCTTTCACCTCGCTACTTCTAATATATCAAGGTTTTGTGCGTGTGCGTGCGCGTGTTTGCATGCGTGGAATTTGAAGGGGTGCCTTCCCAACGGAGCACAGGGATCTCTTCATCCAGTGGAAAAATTGCAGCAAAAAATATAGAGATTGTCAAAAATGTGTTGTGCTTCCTGTTAGCATGCTATCTGTGGGGCTCTGTAGGCATCGAACCATTCTTTTCAAGGTGATTGCCCCATTTAGCTTGCTGAAATTATTGATTATTATTATGCACGTTATCACCTAATGGTTTTTTTCCCACATTTTTAAATGCGTTTTCGCTGACGAGGTTAAGTTCATAGCTTAATTTAAGAAGCTAAGGCAAGGGATGAAGAAGGGATTGCGGATTAGTTTTGAGGAGGATTGGGATTATTTTCGTATTTCAAGCTTCATTGTTGAAGACGACACTGCTAACAACGGGAAGAAGTTCTCTAAGCAAGGGGTCAACAAAATGTGGCGGCTTGGCTAAATTTTATTTCATCGGAAGAGGGACTAAAGGGGTTAGGAGGAAGAACGGAGCATCATTCAAATTCTGCTGAGCATTTCTAGAAACGTGAAAGCTTTATAAATAATAAAAAAAGAAACCTGGACAAATCCAACTTACTCTTTATGCCAACGTGGAGGAGGTAACCATATATCCGTTGCCTGTTGCATGGTTCTAATCAGTTGGCCTTAGGAGCGATAACTTGGAGGTACTCCCCCTCTATTTTTGTTCTGTTCCAGACTTAGGTGGCATCAAGATGGGTACGGCCTCTTTTTTTTATTATTATTAAAAAACCTCTTTTGGTTTGTTAAAAAAAAAAAAAAAACCTTCTTTTGGCATCAAACGTGAAGCAAACGCTATTTTTTGATGCCAAGACTAAGCAATCTTGAAGATTCTTCACCTGCTGGGATATTATGCATGCAGAAGTTGGCTGACTACATTGGCTTGCCATGTCGGATAGCTCAAGGCTGCAAGTACTGTGTATCAGAATCTCCCTCATCTTGTCTTGTCAAAATTGGAGATGACAGGCAGTCATTGAGGTCTGCCATTTCTTGTCTTCCCGAGCATAATCTTGCTATAATTTTTGTTTTCAGTAGGTTGGGTATTTACTTTGTATTATCTGCACCTGATCTGATCCTCGCAGAAATGAAACTTGTTATTTCTTGGTACATTTTTCTAGTCCAAGCCACAAGACCCAAAAATTCCTTCCACGAATCCCTAATTTCTACTGATATCATTTTTTTAATAGAATACAGTTTTCTTTAATTCATTCGCGGAAATAAGGAAAGAGAACATTATCAATGTAGGACCATTTGACAGGAATGTTTGTTTTCTACTATTTAAGAGCATTTGTTGAGATAAACTTTTGAACACAAAGTATGTCTCCAGCCATCCTAAATGTTGATTATTTGTGGGATGTATATGACCGAAAGTTAGCAAATGAAAATCATGGCATTCTTATCAGATTCAATCAATTTCTTAAAGTTTGGTATCTTATATCAAAAGCTTTGTCCGTTTGTTACTTTTCCTGTCTCTATTTTCAACAGGGAGTATGTCGTGGACCTGGTTGCGGAACCTGGGAATGTCTACTATCCAGATTCTTCTATCAACGGTCGAGTGCTTTCATCAATCTCTTCACCCTTTCAAATTTCTCTCAGAAGAAGTTGTCAAGAATATTGCACAGATGATGCTCCCTTGCACTGTAAGATAAATTCTGAGAAACAAGCAGATGCATTCCTCATGGATATTCTACATTTTTTGTGCATGCATAGCAAGCGCATTAAAGATGGCACTTTATCTTTGAGCTACTTTGTCTGATGTTTCGTACCTGCCTGAGCTCACATATCTCATCACCTTCCATTTATTGATTTCTTGGTACAATTTGTTTACATGAGACTCTTTAGCTTGTGCATTTGAAATATGTTATCCAAAAAAAGATCTATTATATTGCTTTTTCTATATAATTGTCCTAACTTAGTATGCCAGATTTCTAGATGATTTATTTGTTTTGGAAATAAATTTGTCGAGGATGCATATGAAAGCACTAAATTCAGCTAGATAATGGTCACTGTACTTATTCTAAATAATTCTTCAAATGATTTTTGCAGATGAAATTGACAAACCACACATTGAAACACATGGTCTTTCTCTAGGGAATACTAATACCAATAGTTCCCTTCTGGCAATCAATAATGGTGTGAACAAAGCTGGTTCATTTTTGAGAAAAGACTTTGGCCCAGTTCATTGTCTGGAATGGCAAGAAAATGTGTGTGTTCCTTTTTACTCTCCAACTACTGAAGTACGAGGAATAATGGAAGTTCCAGTCCTGCCTTTGGAACTTGAAAATGAAAGGGGCTGGAGTGGTCAAAGCAGGATCTTGCAACCAGATGAAGAGACCCAATCAAAATATCTGGATATTATTCCATGTGTACGTTTAAGAGGAACTTCTGGGGTTGATGGGAACGCAAATCATGTCAAAGAATCCTACGCAGAACACCTTGTTTCATGCAATAGACAAACTGCAAAAAACGGTGGTAAAGAATCTAAAGTTGAAGGATTATGTGAAATGAAACCAAGAGAGGCTGAGAATACAATTGGGCTTAGAACATGCTTGCCCAGTATCTCCATTGCAAGTTATGTGAATCTTGAACCTTCTCTTGCTATGGATTGGCTTGAGATACCATGGGAAGAATTGCAAATCAAGGAACTTATTGGTGCTGGTATGTTCTACTGTTTATGAAATGCCACTATATATGTATCCATCAAAGGTTAATATGAATAAACATTTATCTTGAAGCTTCTGAACTGCTTTATTGTTGCTAATACCTATGTAACTGTTTCTTGGTTTGCAGGTTCATTTGGGACTGTGCACCGCGCTGAATGGCATGGATCGGTTGGTATTCTTTGCCTTGATTGTCATCTGTGTTCTCTTTATTTGCTGATGGCAACTATAATAGATATCTAAAATGATCTTTGAGTGGGTTTGTGGAAGTTTACTCACTTGATGGTTCAACCTGTTTTGCCCCTTGTTGGTGCAGAATTCTACTGTATTGATTTCTTGTTATTCAAATCACATGCTGACATCTGATTTGTTGACATTGTAGTTGTCTTTTGCTTCCATCCAAAAGTTTTTCAATTTGTGTTGATATCGCTGTTATAAGGGTCATTGATCCATTTTTTCTTCTGGTTGAATTCTTCGAGTGGCCAGTTCACTCCAGGTTTTGAAATTCAAAACAACAATTTTTCTGCAACTGACTGGTCAAGTAATTTCATTTACAAGAATTACATTGGATGGCAAAATGTTAAAAGTGGAAACAACTATCTATGAATGCTATTTTTGATAACACAAGTAAATGAGTT
Organism: Annona squamosa; assembly: GCA_035584095.1. NCBI lineage: Eukaryota > Viridiplantae > Streptophyta > Magnoliopsida > Magnoliales > Annonaceae > Annona > Annona squamosa. The sequence continues at coordinate 61,775,426 of JAXCLR010000063.1, read as the reverse complement.
CCCAGCTGGTAATCTTTTACAAATTCAAAGGCTACCAGCTTTTTTGTTCTGTTTGTATAGCACAGGCATTTGACACATGCTTTGTTTGTTGGTTTTGTTTAACTCATTCATGTAATATGGGTCAACTCATTTATTCATGCATTACTACAGGATGTTGCTGTTAAGGTTCTTAAAGATCAGGACTTTCATGAGGACCAATTGAAGGAATTTCTGAGGGAGGTATGTATTTGAAAGATTGCTAATGATGCCCTCAGCAGTGATCGATATTTCTGTATCACACATTTACTGATTAAAATGCAGAAAGAGAGGTATCCTTTTTTTAGCACTCATACTTGAAGGCAAACACATTCTAGAAACCGGTTAGATGGGGAACAATATTCTGAGTATTTTTTAAAAATTTTTTGGGGTAATGAACTGCTGATGTCTACTTCTTCTATTTTCCCACAAGTTAACAGGATTGTTTCAGGTGCATTTTTCATTGTCAGTCATTACTTGCTAGACTTATTTTATTCTTAGTCATTTCAAATCCAGCACATGATAGTACTCAGGTGAGTCTCTCCAGTTAATCCTACTTGGTTTGAGGTTCCCAATCCATTCTAAGTTGCAGTTCTGAACCTTAGCCAAGCACTGAGTCTACTGATTCTCTATTTAGATTTCTATACATAGTTTGCCCACTGTAAACTACGAGGATCCAATTGGCATTTCAACGCCAAATATATTCTCTTTCATCAACAATTGAACTTGTGCATATGCGTTAGCCTGCATTACTTTAGTCTAATCAAAAGTTTATTCTGACTCCAAACTAGCCCCTCCTACCAACTCTGAAGTTGTAGTTCCCTTGGCTGCAGCATGAGGCTGTGATGCCACCTTTTTAGCCTTTGTGCTTTGATCATATTTGCATTATGATTTCTGTCAAGCCATCCGTTGTTCCTCCTTCACACATGTTTCTTTTTAACAATCCATAGGTTGCAATAATGAAACGTGTGCGTCATCCAAATGTTGTACTCTTTATGGGTGCTGTTACAAAGCCCCCTCTTTCAATTGTAACTGAGTGCCTTCCAAGGTTTGCCTTCTTTTTGCTGCTTTATATTTTCTCTGTGCTGGACCAGCTGTTGAACTTACTCGATATCCTGTCTGTGTGAATTCCTTGATGATTGTGTATAGGGGTAGCCTTTATGGCCTCATTCATAGAGCAGCTGCAGGAGAAATCTTGGATAAAAGAAGGCGGTTACGGATGGCATTAGATGTGGTTTGTATTTCAAGTTTTTATGTTCTCTTTTCAACTGTATCACTGCACTTGAAAATGTATTTCGAAGTTTGCATTGACATCTACCACACATGCAGGCAAAGGGTATCAATTATCTTCATTGCCTTAGCCCTCCTATAGTTCATTGGGATCTCAAGTCTCCTAATCTGTTGGTTGACAAGAACTGGGCTGTGAAGGTCTGACACAAACTTCCTGAGATTGCCACTGTTTTTTCCTTTCACAACCAGAAGTTGATTTGTTTATTCTTGTGTTTCTCGCATGAAGGTGTGTGATTTTGGCTTGTCTCGATTCAAGGCAAACACTTTCATACCATCCAAATCTGTTGCTGGAACGGTAAGTGTTTAATTAAATGTCATCACTTATCCGTCCTAGAGTTTTTTTTTTTTTTTTTGATATCCATAGTCCTAGAGGTTTTACATAGAGAGACATCATGTGGTGTTAAAAACCAAGGGTGTTTGATGAATGTCTAATATATGTCCTATCCATCCTAGCAAAACAGTCAACGGAGCCTTCTGATGATCTTGTGTTTGTGCCACCCCTCTCCATAATGGCAATATATCTTCCAAAACTTAGGAGATGGGCCTGGCCAGTGGTCAGATAAACCATTCTGGTTATTAACTATCTGATGTTGGCTAAGCCATTGAAACTGTCAAGTGACGTGTTTCAAGCACCTGTTACAAGGCCATGAGTTGTGAGGTTGATTGCAATGATTTATGTGGTCTGCTTTGATCATAGAGATGCTCCATCCTGGCTTCTACCAAGTTGCCTCATGACATGTATGGTGGCTGAGTCACTATCTTCAGGTAAATAGATTAAAACTGACAGATCAACCACAAAATAGACAGTTATTTGTTTCTGAGTCAATGTTTGTTGGACATTTCAAAGTCTTCAGGCCAGGCAATTAAATCCAGTGGTTAATATCTGTTTTACAGGCGTATCTTTGGCAGTTGAACTGAACATATACATTGTTTAAAGCATCGAAATGGGAATGCTATCTCTGAATATGTTATTTCTTTCCTATGTACAGCCAGAATGGATGGCTCCTGAATTTCTTCGTGGAGAACCCATGAATGAAAAATCTGACGTTTATAGCTTTGGAGTTATCTTATGGGAGCTTGTGACAATGCAGCAGCCTTGGAGTGGATTAAGCCCTGCGCAGGTAGCATCTATTCATACTTGGAATATGCAAAGCCATTTGGATTATGCTTAAATCGCTTTGCTTTACTTCCAAAAGGATTGGATCAAGTGATACATTTGTATTTTTTATCCATACCATTTTCCATGAAATTTCAGGTTGTTGGAGCAGTTGCTTTCCAGAACAGGAGACTTGCAATCCCTCCAAATACCTGTCCTGAGTTGACTGCACTCATGGAGTCTTGTTGGGCAGAGTAAGAAATGTGTCTTAGACTTGTGGCCTTTTTATGGCATTAACCTGTTTTAATTAATCTTTCAACTAAAATCAATCTTCGCGTTGGGATGGGGACAAGGACATAGTCTTCTTCACTTGGTTCTTTCCGGACAGTTCCAGCCATTCAAATTTGACGTGGGGATCAACAGGGATGATGGGAACACTAGAATTCCACTGCATGATTTTGGCCTTTCAATCTGTGAGCTTCATGATGAATGCCTAGCGACCATGAAAAAACATTACAGAGTTTGGCTTTCTGTAACTTTGTTTAAAATGATGAATTCAGGCTTCTGCCATAAAGTGGAAATGTGTTTACTCTCTAAGCGTTCAATCACCTCATAGAATTTTCAGTTACCTTCAAAATGGAGGTTCCTTTCACACTAACTGCATTCATCTGACTTTATCTGTTGATTGGCAGTGACCCCAATCAGCGGCCAGCATCCGGGAGTATCGTGAACTCACTGAAGAAGCTGCTGAAGACTCCATTGCAGTTAATGCAGATGGGAACCCCGTAGATGGAGAGGAATGTGAACAGACCTAGCAAGTACATGCTTTAGTGTCTTTGCCTTGGGCAAATTGTGATGGTTGTTATATTGACCATGACAAACCAGCCCCCGCGATCAATCATGCTCTCTTTTCTTTTCTAATAATGCTTTTTTGGCGTCTCCTATAGCTGATATCTTTTTCTGCCGGTTACAATGGAATTTTTATTTTATTTTATTTTTGTGATTGGTTTTTATCATGGATTTAACTCGTAGCTTTTTGTACTGCTTTTGTCAAGTTGAGTTCACTTCAACGCAAGGGTGGCTGATCTCTTGTGGCCGCAAGATTGTGTTTCAGGAAGCCGTTCCGGATTCATGAAAATGTAAACAGATATTTAGGTTTTTGATTAGATGCTGGCAGTATATGTTTCCATGAATAAAAAAGGGGGTTTGCATCAAACCTTTGACTGGCAGCTAATATTAACCATTTTTTATTGGGTTTGGAAAGTTTAATAATGTATTCTTGATCATTTGCTGGCTTTAATGATGTTTGTTTTTTCACTGTATTTTTCTTTTTGTAGCTGCAGAAAATGTATAAAATAGTGTTGTTTAGTGGTAGAAATGACCATCGGCTTGGATTTCAGGAGAAATGGGTGGAATACCAAAACAAAGGGGTTTTGTGACTTTTGTCGGAATTTGGATATCATATTATTGCATCTATATAGTGCTTAAGCTCTCACGGAAAAAGGTTAAACCATAATTATAAGAAAACATTTAGCATCGGAGTGCATTCATTATTGTTGATGGTGAAAATTAAGATATTATTTTTTAGGTGTGTTTGGGAATGATAAAACTTTTTACGAAAAGTTTTTGAAATAAGATAAAATAATGTGATATAATAAGAGTAACGGTGGAAATTAAAGATAATTAAAGTTAAAATAGATAAGTTAGATGTATTGATAATTGTATAAAAAAACGATATAAAAAAGATAGTTGTACATGAAGAAATGAAAAAATAACTAAAAAATAGGGCAGTTGTGTTAGGTAAAAAGTTTTGGATTAAAAAATTATTATAAAAGATAAACACTCCATTAATTCGTAGTTTCATAAATCATAAATAGAAGATTTTTATCTCATTGAAGGATGAATTTGCACATTCAAATTCTCTCTAAAACAAGCAACAACAACGATGAAGAGTGGATTAGATTACATAAACAAATAATTGTGCTCATGAAAGTTTAAACAAGCATAAAATTAGTAGTTTGTATACTTAAAAATAAAATTCATAAAGACGGGAAGGCGAATGTAAAAAGTTGCTAGCTGACCAAAGAGCCGGCAAATATCTTGTTCTGCCGGACCATCGGCTTCAATACTACTCAACAGGCTGCTCGCAGTGTCAGGCACCTAGCTTGGACGCCAGGGCCAGGGCTGGTGCAGGGCAGGTAGAGGCGGAAATAGAGCTGTAAGCACGACGCAAGGCAGCGACGGGAAGCAAAGTAATACATCCTTTTCCAGACATTGTAGTTCACGCAGCCTCTTTCCTCCTCGCTCTCGCCCTCCTTTGCTTCCCCAAGCACGCCCTAGCCAACCTTCGCCGCCGCGGCCGCTCCACCCTCCAAGCCAAGCATCACTTTGTCGCCGGCGCCCAGCTCCTCGCTCGCTCCCGCTTCTTCCCCAACCCCAACACCCGCCCCTCTCTCGCCAAATCAGCTGCCGCCGAGGCCGACCTCGATCTCGCCCTCGCCCCTCGTGACGCTTCCCCCCACGTCCTCAAATCCCTCGCCCTCCGCCTCATTGGCCACAAAACCTCCACCCTCCGTTCCCTCGATGCTGCCCTCTCCCTTCCCGCCTCCCAATCCATCCTCGACGCTGAGTGCGCCTAGCTCCAGATCGAGATCAACCGCCGCTGCCGTATCGACGCCGCTGTTTCCGACCTCGTTGACGCCCTGCGCCGGCAAGAATTCCAAGGCGTACTGCCTGCTTGGATGCTGCTACGAGACGAAGGGAATGAAGGAGGAGGCGCGGAAGGCATACGAATCGGCGTTGGGTATCGATGCGACCTCTTCCGAAACTCGTGACGGCTTGAAGCGGCTGGTGTCCGATTGACAATCAGATCAGCTGTCCGTATGAAGCATCACGCCAGGGTTATAGCCTTTCTTCTGATGCATTTGGAATGCGCTTGCGTCTTCCCGTGTTTTCATTTCTGCCTAATTCGACCTAGTGGAGAATGCTTGCTGAGGAATTCCATGAAAATCGCCAACTTGTTTGCATCTCTTGTCACTCCAAACATCTTGAACTTGCATTGATTATCCGAATGTTTGTTGTCATTTGTGCCTTTGTTGCAAATGCCTTGTGAACTTGCATAGAAGCGTGCGATCGCAGTAATCATGCCTGCCGGTCTGCAGCAGATTGCAAGGTGGTTTTGCCTAAGCAACCATGACAATGGCTTCGGTGCAATTTGAAATCGCCAGTGCAATCTTGATTCAATTTGGAGAAAGTCATGCTACTTGTGTTCGACAACAGCTAAGCTAGCTGCTTGTATGATTCGACCAGGAGTTTCAAGTGTGCAGAGCCTCCTCTTCAGAGACGAATGTTGCCGTCACAGTCATGTAAGAAAATATTCTAGCTAGTTCTGGAAGAAAAAACATTTACCTAGAACAAATTGGAACACCAATCTCTTCAAGTGGAAAAATCGTGGGTTTTCATGTATTGATGAATCTAAACTCTTCTGAAATTCTTGGCATTGGTATGCATACTTTGGTTTTTTTCCTTTTTGATTGCCACAGGAGGCCCACCTTCCAACTTCTACCCATTGAGGTTTTATTAATCCGATCACCTGTTATTCACATGACAGGAAGAGATGTTCCTGATCTTTTTTTTTTGATAAAAAAGATGAGCACCTATCCTGCCAACCTCTGAGAGGGATAAGGACCAGAGGTGGAGAGGATAGGGCTATCATCAAATAGCATTGCCAAAAAATTATCTGCACAGAGTTTTTCCTGAAGAAAAAATGGTGGAGTATCCCACCATTCTTGTTCAGGCAAAAAATGAGATGACACAAAATCAGCCAAAAGGTGAGCGACCCAATTACCAGCCCGTAAGACGTGGTGAAAAGACAGAGTGGGCCTGAAGGGCGGTTTGACGAATATGGGAGAGAATCGCACCCACCGGAGCCCTGATGGAGCGATCACCCACCAAGAAATGAATAAGAGTCAAGGAGTCAGATTCCATCTGAAGGTTAGCGAAATGGCCATCCAAGGCCTACTTTAACCCCAGCCACATAGCAGTAGCTTCCATGCGACTCCATTCCTTCATAGCAATGAAATAGCCATAAGAGTCTTTAATAACCGTCGCCATCCCCGTACAATTGTTGTGGAGATTTCTTCGCCCATCAATGTTAACCTTGAAAGTGCCCAAAACAGGCTTAGTCCATCTGGCAACCAGAGGTTTGTCAAAAAAGGCTGACTCCTTTAAATCCATCGCAGTCCCATGCTGATGCTTGAAGTTAATGCACCACTCCTTAACATCAGAAAACACTGGTGGGGTGTCATTCGCCCAAAGTTGGTTTCACAAGTGCCAGATATGCCAACAGTACAGAAGGAAGAGGAGAAAAACATCCATGCAATTTATGGTGATGAAAGCCCAAAAATATCCGGAATAGAGGTGCCGAGTACGAAAGGAAGTAGATCACCCGCAATATTGTGATAGACCGATTGGGTAGCATTGCAATTGATAAAAAGATGAAATATATCTTCCGGAGCCCCCTTGCAGAACAGGCATGAGGTGTCTATAGTGATACCACGCCGCTGTAAATTAAGAAGGGTGGGGAGAGCATCCAATAGCAGCCGCCAACAAAAGATAAGTATTTTACTTGGGAGTTTAATTTTCCATATGAGTTTGAATATCTCCCGAATACGATCACCACTGGCATTGCCATATCCAAAGGCCATTCCGGTATCTGTGTGAGGAGCCCGTATGCAGATTTCACAGAGAAATGACCATTCGATTTTGGTTCCCAAAAATAGAGATCCTCCTCTCCCACATTCGGAGGCGGGTTTAAAGATATGATGTCACTCCCAGCCTTCCCAACCGCTTGCTAAACAAGGGTTTCCTCTCATTGCCCATCCAGTTCATTTCGGATGAAATTGACCTTCGCGTCGTTGAGAATGTGAGCCGGTAAGGGCCCGACCTTTTGAATTGGAGAAGAAAGCTACCTGTCCTGAAAGAACCCCACATGGTTCCTAGAGCCAACCCGCCATCGACCCCCCCAAAGGATCACATCCCTAGCTCTAAGGATATTCCTCCAAGTGAACGAGTCTGATGGCTTCGCTTTACATGACCATAGATTTCCATGACTAAAGTATTTGGCCTTCAAAGCAGACTAACAAAGGGAATTCATATTTGAGATAAGCCGTCACACCTGTTTGGCTAGCAGCGCATGGTTGAAAGAGATCAGGTGACGGAAGCCCATACCCTCAGCAATCTTGGTCTTGCACATATCTTTCCATGCAACCCAATTCATTTTACGTTTTCCATCACTCTCGCCCCACCAAAATTTACACAGCATGCTGTACATTTTATTACAGAAGCTTTTGGGGAAGAGGAATATACTCATAGAATAAATAGGGATAGCTCGTGCGACTGCTTTGATAAGAATCTCCTTGCCTCCACATGATAGAAGTTGCCCCTTTGACCCCTGAATCTTCCGCCATACACAGTCCTTTAGGTCCTTAAACATATCCTTCTTCGATCTCCCCAACCAGATTAGTAGCCCCAAGTAAGAGTGGAAATCCAGAGCACATGATCCAAACACCCCAATAATAGAACTTCTCACAACAGGGTTGGTATTGGAGTTAAAGAAAAGTGTCGTCTTGTTGATGTTTACGATTTGTCCCGAGCACTCACTATATGTTCTCAGAATAGAGAGAAAATGTCGCGCTTGGGAGTCAGAAGCCCCTATAAAAATGAGGGCGCCATCAACAAAAAAAAGATGAGATAGAGTGGGTCCCCTGGGGCAGAGTCTGATACCATGGAGTGACTTATGGAGATGAGCGTGAGCAAGAAGAAGAGAGAGACCCTTTGCGCAAATGAGAAAAAGATATGGAGAGAGTGAGTCTCCCTGTCGTAGACCCCTATGTGGGGGTGAGGAGAGGGTTTTTGTGCCCATTCACCAGAATCCGGTAGCGAACAGACTACATACACCTGCGAATCAATTAACCTACACAGGACCAAAATTCATGGTTACCATTATGTCGCTCAGAAAATCTCATTCTACCTGATCATAGACTTTAGACATATCCAGTTTAACTGCCAATTCTTTCTTGTTTCCCACTCTTCTTCGCCGGAGGGAATGAATGACTTCATAAGCAATCAGCATGTTGTCGGTAATGAGGCGACTCGGGACAAACGCGCTCTGTTGAGGGAAGATAACTTCATTTAGGCAACTTTTCAGACGATTAGCCAATACCTTTGCCAAAATTTTGTAGGCCACATTACATAGACTGATGGATCGAAAATCCCCCAGTTTTTCAGCGCCCGCTTTTTTCGAAATTAAGACAATGTTGGTGTGGTTGAGTGCTTGGAGTTGTTGGCACTGATGCGACGGAGTTCGAGCCTCCATAAAGGCTTTGCACATCGAGAAGACGTCATTCCCAACAGTACGCCAATGTGTGTGATAGAAGCCAGCAGGAAGTCCATTAGGGCCAGGAGCTTTAGAAGGGTTCATGACTTTTAAAGCAGTTAACACCTCCACCATGGACAGGGATCTAGTAAGATACGCTTGTGACTGGGTTGATATCTTCCTTGTGACTAGGCCTGTGATGCGGTGCAAATCAAAGGGGCTCGAAGAAGAAAAAACCTCCCGAAAGTAGGATAGAGTGAGATCCAGCATCCCCTGTGTGTCGGTGATCCGCGTACCCCCACCATCAGTAAGAGCTTCAACGAAGTTGTATCTTCTGCGATTGGACGCAACACGGTGAAAAAAAGACGTATTTCTATCTCCATGTTGAAGCCAATGAACTTTGGCTCTTTGCTTCCAGAGTAATTCCTCATCTTCCAGTAGGACGTGGATTTGATGTTGAACATATTGAATAGCAGTATCCCTTTGATCAGAAGGGATCTGAGAGTTTAAAGAATGTAATTCCTCTTACTTCTGATATATGAGCTTGCCAAGCCGTCCCCTTTTTTCCTGCTCCACCTAGCCAATGCCGCAGAGCAATTCTGGATTTTCCTTAACAATATCTCACAAGGAAAGGATCCAGTTATGTGTGTTGCTGTCCATGTGTGATGAATAATATCATGTGTCTTTATCTCTGGCCCAAAAAAGCTCATACTTGAAGTCACGTTTGGGTTTGCACTTGTGCTACATGGAGTTGAGAATGAGGAGGATGGGATGGTGGTCAGATGAGGCAGAGGATAGGTGATAGACCTTTGCAAACGGGAATATGGTTAGCCATTGTG
>JAXCLR010000063.1:61751168-61765710 GCA_035584095.1 Annona squamosa | reverse complement strand
AATAGAGAGAAGGTTCCAAGTTTCCGCCCTCCTTTGAACCTCGGGGTGACCGTAAAAGCCCGTAAACCTCCACCCCTAGATATCGGCGTCAATATAGTGTTTTCAAAAACTTCTGATTGTGACCCGGTAGTCATCATTCCACATAAGACAAAGTCCCCCCCTTCTATCCTCAGAATCAACTACTAAACAGCATTTAAACTTCAGTTTTCGTCTTACACTGTCCATTTCCTTGCTAGATCGCTTGGTCTCACTAAGGAAGACCACCGTGGGAGCTTTTCGCTTGACCAGGTCAAGCAAACACTAAATTTCCTGTGAGTTCCCAAGCCCACGGCAATTCCAAGCCCAGAAAGCCATTACTGGGGGTGGGGCTGAGGGGTGTCCTCAGCCTCCACCAGTACCTCCTCAAAGATCCTTGCATTTCTTTAAAGGCAAATTCACGGGAAAAAGTTCCTCCCCCATCTCCTCTTTGAAAGGTCGCTTTGTTATGGCTGGTGTGTCGTGGTATGTAGAGTCTGCTTCCCCTTCCATCTTGGACGAACCTGCTCATTCCACAGCCATCATTGGTTCTAGCTTTCTCATCTCCCACACCATTTGTGACCCATGAATCGGCAAAAGCTGCCCATCTTGTGGCTGATGTTGGACTTCTGTTAGCCGACGTGTGAGGGAAATGGTGACAGCAATAATGGCCTCTGATTGAGGCTCACTCTGCTGCTGTCCCTTTAACATTGTATGTCCCGCATCCACAGGGCGTGCGAAGTGAATGCAATCAGCATGGGGAGAGCTCCGGGAGACTGCACTGTCCATGGAAAAGGTTCCTTTGCCGAGTGTCATTGCAGGCTGTGCATCCCTTTCAGATTCGCTACCCTGAGAAGGAGAAACATGGAGGCAGTTATAGGTGGAGCGTTCTTTGGAAGTGTCCAGCACAACCGTGTGGTGGGGTGTGGACAACTCTGTCGTGGGTGGTTGAGGCATGGGCAATGCTGCTTCCAATTCCCCATATAAATGTGGAACCCGCTGCTGTACCTTCCCCCTTCCCGGCGTCCCGAAAAGGTGATGGAAACCCGCCCTTATTTAGTTCCCATATAGAAAATCCTCCTCCTTCGTCTTATTAAGAAGATTGTGATGATGTCCGCACTCCTTGAAGGTATGTCCGATTCTGCCACAAGCATAGCAGAAAGTGAGTAGTTTCTCATATTGGGAAGCCAGTCATTGCCTATCCAAGTTGTCAATTTGGATGAAGATTCCCCTTCTAAGAGGCTTTGTTAGGTCCACCATTACTTGAATTCTGATATGGTGATCCGTGTGTTCCACCTGGATGCATTGTTCAAATGAAGTGCCCACTGCTTTCCCCAGAGCCATTTTGTCGAGCAGGTATGGGGCATTATTGATTTGGATCTAGAGGGGCAATGTGGCCATCATCATCGCCCTCAACGAAATGGGCCGAAGCAGCTCCTTCAGTACCACCAATTGCCGATCGTATGTCCACGGTCTGCCCTTCAACACATTCTCACGGTCCTCTATTGTTTCAAAGTGCAGTATAAATAGGTTATCTTCAACCTGCGTGATCATCACACTCCTTGCCGTTGGCCAGACCTTTCTCATAGTGGTCTTAAACACTTCCCTATTGTAGTGCTTGTGTGTCCAGAGTGAGCAAAGAGCTGCCGGTTTATCGCTAGGGGCGATTTTCTGACAAGATTGGTCATTGTCAAGCTTCAGAGTTTGCATCTCTTCTCCCAGGAGGTCGGCCATCTCTCCACACTGCCCCTTCTCTGCTCGAGGTACCCGCCAGTTCTCCCCGTTTGATCCTGTGGACGAAACTCTCACCCAGATTACGGGCGAGGAAGAACCGGGGCTTTGGTTGCCATCGCCAAACGAGATAACGGGGACCGGGGGTTACTTTATCAAAGAGATGTTCCTGATCTAGATCTGTGCATTTTGTGAAATATTGTTAGGGAAGACAGGAGTTTCAAGAGACCATACGGCTATTTCTGATTTATGAGAGAACGGTTGACGTTTTTCGAATCTAGCTTTTTCACGAGGGTCATATCTATTTGCATCATGATCTTGCTTTTTCTTTTATTATTTGGCACTTCTTACGGCCCGGAACAAAATTCATACTTTAAAAATGATGATATCATTTGGACATAGCTCTATTTCAAATGGCAGGCATCACTTTGGTTCACATTCCGTCCCTCTTATATAGCAATTAGTACCAATGTGTTTGTTCTCAGCAGTGTTCGATCTCGTTAAGATCGAAAGAGAAAATTTCGCTAATTTGCTGACATATAAATTTTTTATTGAAACGTTGAATAAATAATAGTAATTATCACTTTAATGAAAAATTTGTAAGAATTATGTTTCTAACTAGTTCTAAATAATTTTAAAACACAATAAAGCTTTTAAGTTATTTTGACTCTGTAAACTCTAAACCATGCGTAATATTTGTTACTTGCGATGTCAAAAATCACTTTAATTAGAAATTAGTAAAAATAAAATTTTCACCCATCTTGATGATGTACAAATCGATTGGGTTACATAGAAGCGAGGTTATAAAAAAGCAAAGCTCTTTATGAAAAACACCAATTGATTTTATTCGGAAAAAAAAACACTAATTGAGAGTAAATACGTAGAATTCTCCTAAATTTCGAGAAAGGATATATCCATGTATATAAAGTCTAAATTTTGAGATTTTGGGCATCATAGGTAAATATACATGGATTGTTCAGAATGGTTTAGATTTATAAAATAACTTAGAAAATGAAAAAAGAATTTCAACACAACCGGTTGCATTATATTACTTCCTTTCACTTCTTTTATATATATATATATAATTTATCATGCTACCAAATGCTTTGGACGCCTTCCTCAGATGGAACCGACGTCCACTGACCCACACCACTGATCACCCGTATTGGCAGGTTTTGCACTCGCTACTTTCTGGATCATATTCAGTCTGGGAAGTAATCGTCTCATTGTCACAGATAAGGGCTTCGACCCATAAGGTTTCCCTGTTTAATAAAGCGCGACCCTGTTGGCAAGCTGAAGACCCACCTCCATAAGGATTGGATCGGATCCCATGCAAGAAATTAGAAATGAGACGATTAGATGTCTGAGAATAATCATACGCATCAGATGGGTCGTGACTCGATGTTAGATATCATGATAGAGGAATCTTTATGGGAGATTTGTTTTTTGTAGCATAACTGAATCGTTATTTTAACCAGATACATACATACTGTTTCTATTCTAAAATTAAGATTTTCTTTTAAAAATTAATAGCTTAAATTTTGTTTTAAATGTTATTTAGGGTGAGATTTTTATGAAAATTATGTGAATCATTTCCCACATCGCTTGCCACCTAAGCTACTCCCTATGGCATTGGCCACCCATCTTGCTTGATTGGGAGCTTGGGCCTCATAACACCTCATCATCTATATATATATATATATATATATATGCTCGAAGACCACACGGGAACCACGGGGCCGATAAACAACCTTTCATAAAATTAACTTTCATTTACAATCCAAAGCCTCGGCATGAGCAAAGTAATTTGTTTCGTGATGATTTTTTCTGTTTAAATTCCTCGGGTGTCGGGGATAGGATTAAGCCATCAATGATTTAAATAAATTTCATCCGTTTGGTGCAACGAGTTGGGTGTGATCGTAGCCCATTTTGAAATGCATATTTATCATATAAAAGTTTTTAATATACATATATTTTGGAATTGTAAATAAACACGTGAATCTATAACAAAGTGTTTGAAATTTTTTCCCCCTAAAATTTTTTTTTTGAAAATCAAGCGGTTGCATATGATCATAGCCTGTACATATTGATATTCACCTTAAGGAAATGGTGCTAACATGACACTCACGTGGGCCATCTTATCTTATATATATATTATTAGCCCACAAAAGGAAACATTTTTTTTATATTGGTATTGTGAATTAATAAAATTAACGGTTTAAATTTTTAAAATGAAAAGGGTGGACTAGGCCAAGTGCTCTGTATGCCATGCAACGTCCCTCGTGCTGCTGCGTTGATTAATAATTTTCTCAATGTCAAGGGCAGGCAGATTCATGAACCTTCCCTATTAGGATCAGCATTCTCCCAGCCAAGTCGCCACTCGCCAACATTCATTGGACCAGTCTCATCCCCACAGTTGGCCTAGATCCAAACCTCCAAATTCGAGAGGACACGTAGCCACAAATACAGCTTCATCATTGGCTAATTATGTCACATAGCCCCATCGTATTTAACTAAACACGCAAAATAGCATTCTCGTAATAGTTCAAAATGACAACGAAATGACTAGTTTCTATGGAATTCTTAAATAATATATTGAAAAGATATATAATAGATGAAATATAAAACAAAAAGGAAAGGATGGTAACTTGATTTTATTGTGTGAACTGAATTGCTCGTCTTGTATATTGAAGCCTCGGTTTGTATTTCAGTCATTCTGGTTATGCAGATCTTATTTTCTTAAGAAGGCGACAGAAGTGGCTTAAAAGGAATGTCATTCCATTAGTGGTGGCTCCATTGGTGGAGGCAATGGTTTGAAGTGTATGTTATTCTATTTGTGGTGAATGGCCCTCCTAAGGGACCATACTAGTACTGCAAGATAACTTGGAGGTTTCAACAATGTGAAAAGAACTGACCGTCTCTAAAGGGCCATTTAAGACAACTAAATAACCTAGAAGTTCATTGTTGGAACCAACCTTCCTTAGGAACCCGAGGGAAAATGATAGATGAGGAAACATGATGATTAAGCAATCTAGAGGCTTCATTGATAGAAGAGACCTTCTTTCAAAGGCTATTGAAAGATTGGTAGTCATAGGGTAATACGAAAGGAGAATATTGTGACTTTACCACAAATTATGACTTACGAAGTGTGTATTGTGGATGAGAAAGCTATATCACCCTATAAAGGAAGCGAAATGGAGTAGAGTAACTAATTTCCGTGTATTAGTCACTTAAGAATTTGAGTATAATGTCACTGCTTGGATGCCTAATTGACTAACGTAAGTGTATATAGAGTAGTGTAAGTGGAAGGTTTAGAGTTCAACTATTGAGTAGAGATAATGACTTTGTTACACCTTCATTGAGTGTTTGTTCGTTTAAGATGAGTGACACAATGACACAATAAAAAAATAATAATAAATTTGAGTGTATGATATTGGCTCCCACTAGCTGAGTAGTCCTTTTAACTAGTCAGATCACGATGACTCTTATAGGATCTTAGCTTAAGCTGAGCAAAAGGATGTCTTATGAATAATTTGAAGTATAATAACCTAATCCTTATCGAGATCTAACAAGTATTCAAACCTTAACCACTCAAACAAGTTATCCTATACTTATATGTTTAGCAAAGGATATAAGCTATGGACCATGATAGTCTCTAACTTTACAAGGTAAGACTAAAGATCTATAATAAGCTTCGATTGCTAAAAGCATAAAAGTTAATATGAGTGTGATCATTTTAGTAGAAGGATAGTTTTATTTTAGCAGAGTGACAATATTAAATGGGTAAATCTTAAGAGGGATAGTGTGTTCTTGTTAGATTAATCAACCCATTAGCAAGGGATCTCTTGAAAGAGAATAAAGTGGAGGGAGAAGCCTACCTCAAAGGGTCGAGAGCTTAAGAGATCACAAAGAGGAGTAAGGAGAGAAAACAAGGAGTTTAAACTTCCTTAAGAGATTTTAGAATGACTACTCAAGTACCTCTATTTATAGGATCTGAAGTATAGAAATTGCAAGTTCAAATGAAGGTAATTGCTTTACTAAAAAAAAAGGAGGGTAATTGCAAACTTAAGATTGTGGTAAACTTATAATTGGCTTAGACATTAACTTGCCATTGAGGTATAGTCATGACTACTGTTTTTCTTTTTTTATGTAGATATAAGTTTTTATATTTGATCGTGATTATTGATGGCGTTCTTCCATTAATAATGAAGCTATGCGTTAGATTAAAATACTCCTTATTTTGTTATGTTTTTAGTTAATTAAGGTTATCTTCAACTTATTGTTACATTTTTAATTAATTAAGGTTGTCTTGAACTTATCACTACATTTTTAATTATTGAATGTTATCTTGAATTTATTAATATTCTCACTATTGATTTATGTTCTTATTTACTTTATTTCAATTAGCATCCTCTTTTTATTCTTTCCTTCAATTTCTCCTCGTATGTTTTCATTCGCTTTTGCAATTTTCTTTTCCAAAGTTCAAATTGATGGTTTACCTCGACAGACAAGAGTATAAGATCCAACCATATTCAAGTATGTGATGTTGCCGCGTGTGATGTAGGAGGCAACTGTTACAAATGATTTGTCTTCCAGAGATAGATTAAAACAAATCTATCTATTCCTACCTAACTTCATGTCGAGTATTTAAAATTGCATTATTCCTATTCCACTTGCTCATGCGGGAATACTATATACATCAGTGCGCGGTTATGCAAGCATTGCTCTGGCGCGTCCATTCTACTTCCTGTATCTGCACATTTACCCGCATGTTTTTTCTCCACGTTTTTTTATATTTTTAATTATTGTTCTCTAGTTTTTCAGAACAAAATTACTTACTTCTAGTTATTCAATCACCATATGTAATTCTATCACAGCGTTCTCATTTTTTTTTTTAAAAAAAAAACCTCTTTTACTCATTTGCCCAAAAAAATGCAATATGTACCTGAAGTTTTTCTAGTCTCGAAACTTTTGCTTCATAAGTTGAACTTTGCACAAGATAATTAGGACAAAGTTTTGAAATCTGGATAGATTCATTATTAAAAAAAAAAAAAAAGACCTTTAGCGAGATTATTTGCACCTAGATGTCGACATATATAACTTAGTCACAAAAAATTTTAGCAACGATTTTTTAAAGTTGCCATTAAAAGTTTCTTGTGATGACAATATATATATATACACACAGAGAACTCATCACATGGAGAACAGTCCACTGAAAAATGGGTCTCACTCATATAAAAATGCAATGAAACTTTATATAATTATTTATTCATATAAAAATTATACTTTAGACAGTTTAGATTTTAAAAGTACCACTTTAAACCTGATATTTACTGAAACTATTTTATTACTTTGATTTTACACTATTTTAATATGGAGACCATATATATGCTGGATTTTGGATAAAAATTAACATGCTAATAAAGTAAACAATTCTAAATATAATGGGTGAGTTAAACTTCTCATTCATGATCAAGTGGAGCCAATAGTGCATAGACTGCATAATGCAATCGCATGCACTGGATCATTTTTCATATATATAACCTTATTTGTAAAATTTAGGAGAAGTAAGGTAAATCTTTATCAATGCCTTTTGCAACAAAGAATTAATCAACAGTAAAACCATATTGTAAAACATTGATTTTCCTATAGGTATTTCATGTTCTTAGTGTCATTTATTTCTAAGTGTAGATATGATTAAAATAAATTAATAATTAAAAAGGAGTAGTTGCAAATATACTCACTTCATTTGTCCTTAATTAGAAATATACTGGCTAAGTTTGAAAATTTTCATATATACCTAATATTATAATTAGGAACGTTTAAGAATTTTAAATTTTCAAAATACACATAATTGATCTAACATTCATTGCCATTAGTGTTATATTCAGACTGTGAAAACTTATTTTGTCTTGCTTCTCTCTCAAGTCGTATGGGTTTCCATCACACCATTTAATTTATGTCATAGCTAAATGATTATTATTATTAAATAATAAGAGGTATTTTAGACATTTCTTATGATAAATAACAGTAATTTTTAATTGAGCGTGATGAAATGGGTATGGATGAAATTTTACCAATATTTAGTGGGTATTTGTGAAAATTTTCAAACTTAGTAAGTATATTTATAATTAAAGACAAATATAATAGGTATATTTGAAACTAACTTTTAAAAAATAGATCAAGATAAAGAATTCATTAAGAAAATATATGTTAATGTTCCGTAACTGAACATTGTATAAAAACTTTTTTATTACTGAATTGTCACATTATGAAAAATTGTAAAATTTTCTGAAGTCGTGTTTAATTAGATACCAGCGAGACCTTTTACTACGAAGCCAAGAAAATTTAGTGCTTCAAATTTTCTAATAACTTAAGGGCTTATTCAAGATGAAAAAGAGTAGATATAGGAAAGGAATGAGATGAGGATAGTACGAATTTTCATTCCAGGTCCAAGAAGAATTTTCTATTTTCGATGTGTGATAACCTTACTTTTTAATTTCAAAACGAACTTATCACATTCTAATACATAATAATATTTTTTGAATCGAATGCCCTCGTTTCATATATCCTCATTGCATTCTACCACTCTGAACAGCAAAAAAAAAAAAAAAAAAGAAAAAAGAAAAAAAGAACTAAAAGCACGGCCTGAAGATGAAACCATGATCATTTATTAATTACGACCTCGTATGTACTTTATTCAAAATCTCTGTCCTTCGATGCAAATTCTTAATTCTCTAGGTAAAATAAACAAACAGCATAACTAACAGGGGTGAATATGAAAAATAATCGTATCCAAAGAAATGAGGGACCCACTGGTTCTTTCCAAATCTGGCAACGGTGAAGCTCCTTTCGCGTCAGCGCAAGCCGCACAACGCCAGCAACGAAGATATATTTCCATATTTAGAAACGTGTACGGGAAGTCTGACTCCACAGTTGCAGGGAAGCCGATCAGTGGAAAGAAGAATCCCATTCCAATCATACACGCCCTCGGTGACATGCTTACCGTCCAAGTGTTCCAAAAATACAAGACCTCTCACCCCATCTGACACATGCTAGCTTTTTTTTCCCCCTCTACCATGACTATTTTATTGTGGAATTAAAAGTCGACTAATGAATTTTTAGAAATATCTGTCATTTCGAAAATTTAATTCTATTATTATGCCCGCCAAAATTTCTAATAAAACTAAATTTTTTCTAGTCGTTGTTGATCACTTGCCAGGAAAATGAGTCAGAGAAGATGGTCCTGGAAAATTTTCAAAACAGGAAGAATGTCTAAATTCGAAGGTGGACACGATAGGGGGAAAAACGATGTTAAAAAGGGAAAAATGATACAATGAAATAAAAATAATAATTAAAAATAAGAGCGTACTACCATATGTTATGCTAATAATAAAAAAGGCATAAGATACCGGATTAGAGATGAAAATTCCTTTTTTCCCCCCGGTAGAAAATGGGATCATCTTTTTCCCCTGGTAGAAGAATGGGACAGGAAGAATTATACATCTTTATTGACATTCTGATGTCCATGCCTTTTATCATAAATCTTACAATTTTTACTCATTTTTTAAAAATATTTATACAAGTATTAATTTCTTGTCGAAATAATTTAGAAATTCAAAATGGTAAGTTTTCTAAAATAATTTTAACGTGATTAGATTTGATGGACATATATTTTTTTAAAAGGCAAGCATTCCACTATATCTTTTCCAATAGGGTAAGACGGTTTATGAATTTGAAAAGTAAATTTCTTTTGCATTTTAAAAATATTTAGTAATTATCTTTATTATATATTGGTATCATTACACGTATATCTATTGCTTCGTCGTTCACGCCAATATTTGTATTTGTATTTAGATTTTTCTTCGGATTCTGAATTAATTACCCATGCAGGAAGAAACGTCTAGATGTCTCAGATGCTGCGGACGTGTACAAAAAGTGGGGTCGTGTTGTAAAAGCACGAGCATTTGGTCATTTATTTATGTGTTTATACAGATGGAATTGGTAAGAGAGCCATACATGAGTTCATGCATCAATGTCATTCCCAGCACAGCAGTGGATTCCGGCTGCTCTGCCCTCCAGTCTCCCGGAATTAACCAAAAATGCCACTGCTTGGTTCCCATGGTAAGTTCAATTAAAGAAAAGAATATTTAGTATGTGTCAGTGTCTAAGTATCAAATCCTACAAGATTCTTACATGGAATCTCTGAATATGGAATGAAAATGCAATAATATATATTAAAATTTTAAAAAGGTGAAAAATATAAAAAGTTGTATTGAAAATTAAAAAATTATCTTGAACATTGAAAAACTATCTTTAAGAATGGAGATACAGATTTTATAAAATATCTTATATCATTTGAAATAGGCGCTGGGATATGAAAGTAAACAGAAAGCAAAACTTTCAAATTATTTTTATACACTTTTTTGTACGATTCGGTGACTTAATTATTTAACTATCCTAATTTTTCTATTATTAACTCAATATTATCATTATTTCATACTACTATTTTATTTTAATTTTATTTTCTTTATTTCTAATCATTACTCCTACAATATTAAATTATTTATTACTTCTTAAATTTTTTTCCCTTCTTACTTTCTCATTTTAATTTTATATTTTCTCAATTTTTTCTTTTTTACTGTTACACCTTCCAGAATGGACCTTATTCTAATTTTATTTTTCCTTTTCTTGTAAAAAGCATATATTTCATTTCTTGTTTTATTTTGGATTATTCCTTATATAGCTTTACATTTATTTATCATTTTCTTTAATTTTTAATGGTTCTTGAACACCTTAATATGCATGGTGTTTAAGTGAATATTTTTTATTTATATCTAAAATGATTTTAACTATAGTTATTAATTTTCTAAAATTATAATCATTACACCTATGCTATTCAAGTATTTGGTTATCTGAGGTGGATGGTCTGAACAAAAATTATATGGATAATTATAACTACGGTTATAATTTTTTTCCATTCTCACCTAACTTTTAATTAAAATTTTCAATTTCAATTTAAATTAGAACTTTTAATTTGCATAGTTACAAATAGTTTACTAAATATTAGGAAAGTAGCTTACTAGAGATAGTTTCACAAAAATGAATAAGTACACTTATTATATTTGGGCAAATCCATCGGTTACATCCAATACAATTCATGCAATGAATATAGAAAAAATATTTTGATCACGCTTTTATGGGGTTCATAACTTTAAAAATTTAAAAGTTGCGTAAAATTTAAATATTATAAAATTATGTATATACATTATTTCAGATTAAATAAATACTTTAAGAGGTTTAGATATTTAATTTATAAACTTTGTGAAGATTTTTGACAAGTAAATAATTTTAATGAGTTAAGGTTCTTTTTAAAATTATTTCTATTTTTCTCAACGCTAATTTTTGGTGAGAATAAAAGAGGCATAAAAAATAGATGCACCAATTTTGGTGCTACACTATGCTTCCTATTTTAGTTTTAAATGATCATAAATTGTAAAAGGAAAAATTTTTCTTATAACCCTAAAATTTACTTTTAATTACTAATATACTCATATTCGTAACATTTTAACCTAAGTTTCTATTATACTGATATCATCAATGCAGTCATTATCTACTTCCAAATGATGATTTTGCTAATTTAAAATTTTCTTATTGAAACGATTCAATCCTAATATAACTCAATCAATAATATTAAATAATCATTTTGTAATTGTATTTCCAATTGATAGATAATGGTTGTGTATGTTATAATATGATAGGAATTTAGGATGAAATATTCAGATCATGAGAGTAATAAGTGAAACAATATAAGAATAATTTTCCCATTGTACAATCTTTAAGGTTTTTTTTATTAGTAATCTTTAAGTTGAAATTGTCATGAATTGTAAAATTTTTTATCTCCATTTACTCTTAAGTTGAATGTCATAAAAATCATACATTTACTCCATACATTTACTCTCAATCTGAATATCATAAAATTTATACCGTTAAATGGTTGCTAAGTGCTAAGCATCTAAGTAAATGGTACTTTGGAAGAATTATTAGTCAGGGATTTTCAAAATCTCGATTAAAATTTTCTTTTTATTTAATATGATAATTTATCTCCTTGAGTAATTACACTTATATGATTGTATTTTATATTTTTTTTTATCGAAACTTTCGTTATATAAAAAATTACTACATTTATTTTTGTAATGTTTAAATCATAATTTGGTATTGGAAAGGTATAAAAAACACCTTCCTAATCACTAAGTGCACTTGCATTGCATAAATAACTGAAAGAACAAGCACCATTATAACATTTAATATTAATTTCAACCCTAGAAAAAACAACCCTCCCTCCTCGTAGTTAAATCAATTGGCCATAATTCATGTTTTGCAGTTGTTATTCTACAAATAGCAAGAACTAACGTCCTCATCTACTACAGGGGTCTGCTCCCATGCATTTTGGTCAAATAAATAGGTAATATAAGATTAAGGTAATTTCATTTTTCCAGTTACAATTGAAAATAAAAAACAAATCATGAAAATAACTATCCAAAATTCCAATTTCTAGTGCCATTATGAACATAAGTTTCCTTAACCTTTTATGGATGTGTGATACACAAGTATAATATGGGGTTGTTGTGCTAAAGTAGCAGGTTGATCGTTGGCCAAAAATATTTTTTCATTTTTTCAAAATTTTTTATACAACTATTAGTATATGCGTATTTAACCTATAAATCAAGTTTTATCATTTTAAAATATACTTATACTTATTTTTTATTTTTAAACATTTGAGTATTTTCGTTATTTTAAATAATAAAATGAATAAAATATCGCTGTATTTAAAAATACGAAATAAATATATTCACATTTTCAAGAGTGACAAGACTCTATTTAAATACTATTAACAGTTGTATAAAAATTTTCAAATATATATATTCTAGTCAAGAACAGGCACCAACGATCATGCCTTGTTAAAGTATTTTGGTGGAAAAACAGTAAAAGAAACTGAATATACGGATGGTTGTGTTTGCTAAAAGGTAGAAGTAAAAGCAGGAAAATTAAAATGTGAGATGATGGTTTGATATGTCAGAAGTAACGATTAGAAATTTAAAAATAAAGAAAATAATTATATGAAAATAACAAAAATATAAAGATAATAATAGAAAAATAAATTCACAAAAGGATGCAAAAGAAGCGTTTTCTTTACTTTTTACATGCGGACGCAGTTCGCTGGGGAAAAAGCTACCTCCGCCTCTATGCCTCTAAGCGAAATAGTGGCATATTTGTAAAATGTACATATCCCAAGGGCATAAGTGCATTTTTAGTCTTTCCAAGAACAGCATTATAACGGCCAGCTCTCCTACCAGTCAACAGGAAGCAGCAAGACGAGAGAGAGAGAGAGAGAGAGACGCAGAGAATGGAATCGGAGGGGAGTGAAACTTACAGAGAATGCATCCGGAATCACGCAGCAACGCTCGGAAGCTACGCGACAGACGGATGCGGGGAGTTCACCGCCGACGAATCCAGCGCCGGGGGCCTAAACTGCGCCGCCTGCGGATGCCACCGGAACTTCCACCGCAAGGTCTACCTGACGGCCCGATCCGATTCCCCGATGTTCGTTGGATTCGGCCGAGCGTGGTCGGCTGAGCCGCCCGAGGCCGACCGGTCCGGGAAGAAACGATCGAGGACTAAGTTCTCTGCGGAACAGAAAGAGAAAATGCTGAGATTTGCTGAGAAGATCGGGTGGAGGATACAGAGAGGGGACGGAGATGGGGAGGAGATCGGCCGTTTCTGCAAAGAGATTGGAGTGAGTAGGCAGGTTTTCAAGGTTTGGATGCACAATCACAAGAACACCGCCTCGTCCTCGTCCTCCACCGGAGGAAATCCTTCTTCTGCGCTGACGCAATGACTTGTTATTTTCATCCTCTGCTTTCTCTTTTTACGTTCTTTGTTTCTTTGCAAATTTTGGAGGCCGATGTGTTAGTTATCATTTTTTTCCTTTTCTCTTTCTTTTTTTTTTAAAAAAAAAAAAAAGAAATACAAATACTATAGTAAGAAAGTGTTGATAATACGCTCTTACGCAGGCTAGCTAGGCATGTGAAAGCACGGATGATAAAGTTTCTACGTCAACGACCAAGTAAATAAACGCCATTCTCTCTATTTTAACTTTGTCCTTCTATCATTTTCTTCATTTTTTTATTGATATTTCTATTTTTCAAAAGTATATATGATTTTCATGTTTAATCTATTTTATATAACTAATTTGTGACTGTTTGAAAAGACGGTGATCCATACTCGTTGGTGTTGGATTACTAATATCCGCTTTGTATAAAACAAAATATTTACATGATCTTTACCTTGCTGATATTGTAAACTTCGTTATCTTTTTTTTTTTTAATTTTATAAATTTATTTTCCCATCATTTTTTGCCTTTAATATTAGATCAAGTTTGCCTAGAACAACATTTTAGTTTCGCAAGAATATTGTGGTCTTTTCAGTCATTGTGTCAGTAAAAGTAGACATAACCAGCGCCTTACCATTTTTAATTACGTAAAACAATTGCTTAACCTGATCATTCTAAATAACGGCCAGTGGCACTCATGGTAATTTTTACTTTCCTGATTTTTTTCCTGCTAAAAAAAAAAAAAAAAGGCGACCCCACGTAAGTTTCCATTCGGATCACGTGGAAGTTTTTACTTTTATGCCACTATGTCCGCACAATGAAAGAAGGGGAATGATCTTTTCAAACCGGCTTTACAGTGGCCTCTGTAAAGCCAGCTCAAAAACTTATTTTTTAAAAACTTTT
>JAXCLR010000063.1:61736156-61749359 GCA_035584095.1 Annona squamosa | reverse complement strand
GAACCCGGTCGAACCGGTAAATACGGTTCGACCGCCGGTTCACCGGTTTGAGCGGTTTCTGGTAATCGAACCGAACCATATCGGATCGAACCGGTCCCGGTTTTAATAACACTGGTCTCGACTAGTGCATTCGGTTGCATCCTAAAGCGAATGCAAAGTTGCAAACCCATCGATTCACATTGCACTTGGTTGACCAATATGGTTGCTTGTACCCGTTTGTTTGGAGAGAACCTAGGTACTCGGATCTCATGACATAAAAGCATAAAGCAAACTTTCGTAGGGAACCATTGTGGATGTTACACGATTGGGAAAAACCAACCGTGCACTTGAAGGCTTCACAGATTAGAAAAAATGACCTTCCTTAGGAAGCCATTGGAAGTTTCTAATGATAAACCAATAGGCATTAAAAAGCATTGCGACTCTATGAGAGATTGTGTAAGGTGTAACATGAACTCGGACAATTGTGAGCCTTAAAAGGACTGAGGGTGGAGTAGATCGTAAGGTTGAAAGTGATGCAGACTGGAACAAGGTGATATTTATGACCATGATGGGATGGATGATTGTGTATACGTAGAGTATACCATTGGAAGTACCGGCCCTGGCGACGGCAATGAATAGGGAAGGAATGCCCAGTGTTGACGTAGGGGATACCAACTCGTAGTAGTATAGATCTGGAGATGTTGACTCCAGGCAGTGTGCATCTGAGGGATTTTAGCCCCCGGTGATGGTTGTAGGTTGGAAGGGACGTCGCCCAGGCAGGGTGCATACAGAGGATACTATTCGAAGAGGCAAGAAAGAAAAGCAAGAACAAATTTTGGGAAAAAAATCCCTTGAACCCAAAGAAAACTCGAATCTACTAACGGGGATCGTGGCTTTAAGGTGAAGCAGCTGCAGATTTCCAAATTCCACTTTATGAACTGAGACTCTTGAGTGATAAACCGCCAATGAACGCTGGCATTTTGCCCTCTGCAATGCTCTCAAAGCAAAATTGTATTACAAAATACTGTCCTTTCGTGACAGTTCTGATGTTACATATGTAATTTATTGGGTAAGATTGAAAGAATGGGAACCTCAGTATAATTATAAAAACAAATAAATATAACGAAAATGCAGCATAAGAACTCCATTTTGCGGGCGGGTTTCTCAATCTCTCACAACATTCAGGAATTCCTTTATGATGGGGAAATTGTTTTTTTTTTTTTAAATGGGCATTTTTTGCTTTGCAAAATAAGATTAGCAGGCTTCCATAAAGCTGTTGTTCAACTTTTCGCTTCATCTGGCTGATTCTCATCATCATAATCAACATCTATGCCTCAGGTGTCACAACAAAATCTGGGTCTGTCAACACGTCAATTATTACCTCGCACTCACAAAGAGCACCAACCAGCGGCTTCCTGCAAAGCCAAAGCAATGGGAAAGAATAAGGAGCAAGCCACGACAAATCCTTGGAAATGATATAGCAGTGAGAATCTTCTATACAACAGGAACAAGCATCAATGAGATACCACTTCTGAGATTGTTTACCAAATTTATTTGAATTTGAACTCCACACCTAAAAATTGAAAAAAAATTGAAAAGGACCTTCTCCTTTAACCAGACAATTCTAAGCTAATCTGTATTAATGCAAGGACAATTCATGTTGCAAAATAAGGGTACCTTGTGTAATTTCTCAGTGTCCATGTGTACCAAACAGATTGCAACTGGAGTCACCAGACCGCAAAACAAGGAGAAAAAAGCCTGATCTCTCTCCATAAGGTGTCAATAAGATTTGTCTCATCACCTTAAGATGAAAAGACAAGTTACTTAGGACAGTCAACAATCATCAAGGAAAATAATAAGCAATGAACAAATGTGCTAATAAAAGTAACTTCACGTTAAAATTAAAAGACAAGGAGGAAATAAGAATCATTAGAACCGATTTTCATTTATTTTAATGAAGCAGAGCGAATAAAAGAGAGCTCAGAAGAAAAGAAAAATACCATCAATAAATGAATTGTAAACAATGTAAAAAAGCCAAATAAATGAAATATGAACAATGTAAAAAAATCCCATATGTAATACAAAGTATGAACGGAGCTAAAAACGCCCTCACTATGGTCCATGCAGCAGCTCAGCTTATTTGGCACATTTGATTATATATTCAAAAATATGTGGTTTCAACATTACATATATTTGATGCATCACCTGATCTACAAACAAAATGGCATGGCTTTGCACAAACTATTTCCCAGCAGTTCGCCAACACATTTAAGGTATCGATATAATATTCACTATTGGAAGCCAGTCTCTAGCATTTTCTTCCCTGCAAATAAACCCATCTCAGAGGCCCAGTCCAACATTACAAACTCAGCAAATCTTCCAAAAACAAACAAACGGTGTACAAAAATGCTGATTAAGCACTTCTGGTTGCAGGTAACACTTAGATACCAATGGAACTTGATACTTAATGGCAGTGGTTTTCAATGCCTGTCTTTCAAGGAAATTAGCACACTGATCAATCAGATAACAACTGAAAATTACTCAAAACTTGCCGTGTATCCTGTACCATATGCATTGCTATAAAACAGCAATCTCATTGCTATGCAACCTCAATGAACAAATTTTGAGCAAGGAGAATGTTAATTATTTATCAAAATTCACAAGAACATCAACAGTTCAGTACAGAAGAAGGCTTGCATACCTATGGTGAAACTAGTGGCAACTTGAGTGCACAGCAGCAATCCATTCCTTGGAACCACTGAAATAGCCCAAGAATTCTTTTTGTCTTTCCAAATGACTTTGGGTAGTAACACATTATTGAACTGTGAAAGCCTATCATTTTGCAAATCAAGCAAAATAACGGCATAGTGTACAGTCTAAAGATATAAGCTTTGACAAAGAAACTTCCATGGAGCTACAGCAGCCACTGTACATCATTTTCAGTTTTAGTGGATTCCTCCGGCCGAAGGCAAAAGCAGTGAGGAAGACTTTTCATTGTCAAGATGCCCTCCATTAGTTCAAGTGATCATTCTATGCACCATCCCTTTCAACAGGAAGCTCCTCAATCAGTAAATCATATGCACGAGAACTTGGCTGAAAACCCTTTTTCTCCATGATGTCTAGCATTTCCGAGCATCGTTCAACATGACCCTTTTTAAGTAGACCATCTATAAGAATTGTCCACGTCACCTCATCAATATTATATCCGCCCTGAAGCAAATAATGGAAAGCAAATTTTGCACGTTCAATGTTTCCTTCATCACAAAACCCACAAATTAGGAGCTTGTATGATTCTAGGTTTGGCTGATGACCGCATTTATGCATTGTCTCCAGCAATGTTAACGCTTCACCATAGATTCCCAATTTGCAGCAACAATTAACCAGGGACGTATACATATCCTCGTTGGGAGACAGTCCTTTTTCATTCATTTGGCATACCAATAGCTGAGCCTCTTCCAGTCTCCCCTCTTTGCATAATCCTGCAGTCAACGCATCATATGTTTTGGTATTAGGAGTGCAACCAATGGCAGTCATTCTTTCTAATAGCTTTGATATTGTTTCCATGTCCAACACTTTCCACACATCAGGAGTACCAATGGAAGGATTGTTTGTGGCAGAATCAGTGCTTACCCCATTGCTTGATTTCTTTGCCACAGTCTCATGATAAATATGCTTGAGCAAAATGTAATATGTCTGGTGATCAGGTTCACATCCTGCATCCATTAATTGCTTAAAAACAGCAAAGGCACGCTCAATGAAACCCAAGTTTCCGCACCCATCCATTAAAGTTGTATAAGTCATCAAATCTGGGGGAATCCCTTCCAGACTCATCTTAGCAATCAAGTTCTCAGCTTCCTCCAACTTACCCTCACAGCAGTAGGAACGGATGAAAGCAGTGTAAGTGCAGACATCAGGATGACATCCAGATGAAATCATTTGTCCCAAAATTCTATGAGCATGACTGAAACCACCTTCTTTCAGCATGTCATCTATAAGAATCGTGTAGGTGAAACTATCAGGTTTGATTCCTGCCTCCACCATTCTGTCCAGCAAAGCTGCAGCTTCATGGGTTTTTTTCTCTCTGCAAAGTCCATCTATCAAGACATTGTAAGAATGAGCTTTTGGCAAGCAGCCTTCATCAGCCATTTTCTCAAACAGGACACGGGCTCCATCAATATTCCCACTTTTGCAGTTCCCATCAATCAAAGCAGTATATATAACAGCATTTGCTTTCAAATTTTTTTCTGCAAGGGAATCAAATACCCGATGAGCTTCCTCAAGTCTTCCATCTTTGCAAAGGGAGTCTATTAGAACAGAGTAACTCCACTGGTCAGCAACCAAACCATTGCTGGTCATCAAATCGAGTAACCTAAAAGCGGTGCCTATATGGCCTTCCCTGCACTGCCCATGGATCAATGAGTTGTAAGTGACTTGATTTGGTTCTAGACCTCTCTCAACCATTTGATTCAACAGCCCCATTGCTTTGTGTACTTTCCGGCCATTACAAAGCCCACATATCAACTCGTTATAAGTGCGGGCATTAGGTTCACATCCATTCAATTCCATGGACCCCAAAACCACATGTGCAGCATCAAACTTTCCTTGCTTGCAGTAGCCATCAATCAAAGCATTGAAGGTGACAACGCTTGGGGTCAAACCTTTCTCCAACATTTCATTCAAGAGCCCCTCAGCATCCTCGGTCTTGTTCTCCTTGCAAAAGCTGTCTATTAGCACAGTATATGTATGTACATTTGGCTCGCAACCTCTCTGTGGCATTTCTCTAAACAAATCAAATGCCTGATTTCTCCTGCCCAACCCACATAACGCATTTATAAGAACCGTGAATGTTCTCACAGTTGGTTGACATCCATCGGCTCCCATCTGGGAATACAAAACAAAAGCCTCGTCTATCCTGCCAACCTCACATAAACCATGTATCAGGACAGTATACGAAACCTCGTTCCTCGGGCAACCTTTCTCCGGCATCAACCAAAAAACTTGATATGCTCCATCCACATCACTGCTACGGCAGTGGCCCAGGATGAAAGAAGTGTAAGTAAATGTATCAGGCTTCAACCCATCGCGCAAAATATAGCTCAGATACGACCTCGCCTCTGCAAGATTCGCAGCCTTGCAATATGCATTGATCATAGTATTGTAAGTATATATGTTGGGTGCAATATGGTCACCCAAAATTTCCAAAAACACATTTTTCATCGCATCGATCATCATGAACCTCGACAACGACATCAACAGCGTGTTGTAGCATCTAAGCGACAGTTTGAATTTAAAATTATCGATGCCTATTCGGCTCATCCGCCGGACGAAATCCAACACGAAGCACATTTCACCTGCAGACGCGCAGGATTTAATCATTGACATCCTGATCTTCACAGCAGCAGGCAACAAGCGTGCTCGGATGAGGACATTAAGGAGCGAAGCGTGGGATTGAGCGTCATGGCGGAAGCCGGGCTGACGGGCTATCCAGTCGAAGAATCCGAGGGCGGTTCTGGCGTCGAGAGGAGTATTGAAAAGAGCGGAGACGAGGGATGGAGTCAGGAAGGAGGCGATTTTTTTGAGGGATGGGTTCTTCTGCCAACTGGGGCGAGAGAGGATGGAGAGGATTTGGGAATTTAGGGGGGCGAAATTGGAGTCCAGGGTAAGCGTTTGGGGGAGAGATACGAGAGAAGAGAGATGGTTTTGGCAGAAAAGTTGGAATAGAGGAGCTCTGAAGGTGTTGAGAGGGAGAGGGAGAGGGAGGAGGAGGAAGCAGCACTGGCCTGGATTGATCGCGGCCGTCGATCTTAACATTGTCGGGGATCGGATGCTGGGAAGGAATCCATCCAAGAATGCGGTGGGAGGCGGAGGAGGCGGAGGAGGAGGAGCTGATGGGAACGGGAGGGTGGAGTGGCTGGCTCGCCTGGCTTTGGTGAAGCAGAGAGTAGGGATTTGCTAACTTGCGCACATGGCTGCGCGAACGGGGCGGGAAGTTTTGCTAACTTACGCAGGTGGCGCCGTGCGTTGAGCCACCTCGGTGACTCTGGACTTCGGAAGCCAAGCCCTTTGAGATCAACTGAGCCAGATACCACTAACTCAAGTAAGACGATCAGATCATGTGAAGGATAACTTTCCACCATTTGATATTTGACGGGCAGCTACTAGCTCAGAAAAATGTAATTACAAATCCACTAAAATCAAGAACATTGATTTGTATCTTATTTATCATCCGATGTAGTACATGATTTTTGCAAGTATTCTTCCAAAAAACGGTATGTCGGTATATGTGCAATTAAAATTCAAAATTTGCAAATGCTATTATCATTTTTTTGAAATTATGAAATACATGAGACTTTTCAGATTTTTTTTTTAAAGAAAAAAATTTGTGTCACAGGTTTCAAGAGTCCTGCAGGCGGACACAAGGTGCACCCTAGACCTCAAACTAATAAGCTCGGATGAGTTATCAGGTGGCCTTCGCCTGGGTCGCCAGACTTCACATACACAGTGTGTGCATGAGAAATTATAAAAATTTTGTATACACAGTTTTTAGTGTGGAAGTTTTAAAATGGACATAAATAATACGATATAATAAGGATAATGATGAAAAGTAAAAAAAATAAAGTTAAAATAAACAGGTTAATTGTATTGATAGTTGTATATAAATAATTGAAAGGTAAACTAATTATATAGAAAAATGTAAAAAAATAATAATAAATAAAGTAATTATGGAGATTAAAATGTTTATGTTTGCCAAACATGCCCTCAGTTACGTTTTATTAGTGTGACTACTTTGGATCAATTAAAAAATGTGCCGTGGAATGAACCTTATATGTGATTTTCAACACAGTGGCTTGATGTTTCTTCCTTTAAAATTTATTCTTTAAAATGTAGGCCATGCAGGATACTCATTATTAGATATACATTTAATGATGTTAAAAATCATTTTGATTGGAAACTTATAGATTATTGATACATAATACCATTTGAGAATGGATATTTAACTACAGTATTTTGATAAATTTTGAAAATAAATGCATTATATTTAAAGAAGCATGACCAGATGCAGCTGGACTCAATTGGGCCTCAACTGCATCTTGCTGTTTAACATTTTTTTTTGTTTTTTATAAATATATTAATTCAATGATATTTAATCTATTATTCAAGTTTTACTATATCTTAACATATTTGTATTTTGTATTTTTAAACATTAGGACACTGTGGTGATTTTTTGCATAAAATGGTAAATTTTTAATTACACGTTCAATAGACCTAAATCAACGCCTTTATTAAAAAAAAATTACCCCACCTATGGCCACCGCATATGATCCCACACCACTCTTATTTAAAAGTTTTAAAAATATATATTATTTTTTAATGATAGATGAGCGCGTAAAGATAAATGATATAGATAGTATAGACTTGGGCTGTGTTTGTCATTTGTTAAAAACTCTAGAATGATAAAATTTTGAGTAGGTAAGATTTGAATGATAAATAAATTACTTTGTGCTATAATATGTTTCATTGGGTTGTTAATAGATAGAGTTCGGTGGGTTAAACTTAATCCGGTCTTAATTTATTAAAAAATGTCAACTTTAATTTGTTTAAAAATCTTAATTGTAGACCGTTTATAGCAATAGGTTGACAAATTGTTAATGAGTTGTAAATCTGTAATCAAGTTAAATTTTAATATTAATATATAAAATAGGGTTATGCTTCTATGTAAATAGGTTACATAAAAACGAAGCCATGTAACTTATCGATTTTTAATATTTTGATCATTAATAAAAAATTTAAATCATTCATTGTGTTTAACATCATTTGTTTATTTATAATGTCAAATTTCATCTCAATCAAGTACGTTAATAAGCCACATTTGTTAAAAAAATACATATATTTATGTATAAATTACGAAAACACTTAAATCCATTTACACATTATTATTATAATGTAATGATACTTTGTAAAATCATTTATCCGTATAGAAATGATATTTTAGACAGTTTAGATGTTGAAAATTATAATTTTAAAAAGTGATATTTAATATTAAACTATTTTATTATATTGGTTTTCAATGGAGCCCTTGCACAATGATATTTGACAAATAAGGAGGTTTCTAATGTACCGTGGATGACGTTTTATATAATAAATGGAGTGAATTTTTCATAAACCATTAATATATTATAGACGAAAAGAGTTATACACAAAGAATGTCCCATTGAAGCAATATTGTAAAAAATAATTAAACCCAATAACAAATAAAATGTTGATAACTTAAAGTATATCTAATTAACTTATGAACAAATGCTCCAATGTGAATGTTTGTTTAATAATTTTCTAAACAATCCGGTATAGTGTTTGTTTGTTTTCAATTTAAGACACAAGTAATAATTTATTTTGTTTCAATCGAACAACTAAATTCAAGACGAGAATGCACGAGCAAAACTAAAAAACGTGTATATAATATGAGAATGTTCTAAGAAGAACTTTATATTGTGAAAAAAACTCAATAATCATAGATCAAATAGCACGTACTGTCATACACTTATTGGCTTTAATGGGTCGTTGGTAGGCTAGCAAGTTGAGCACGTTCAATTGATCATTAATTCAGTTACTGGGCAAGTAAGTTGATAGATCATCATTTATTTATTAAAAAAATGCAAATATAGTTCATCATAAATAGGCTGGACGAACAAGTTTACGAGTTGACTCAACTCATTAACACCCCTAGTTTCATGTAGATTTATCTAAATTTTGATCTTCACCGACGGGTCAGTAAAACTGAATGTTTTCGACCAACGCTCCGAACTGTTGATGACTGGTCTCATGTTGGATTGCTTGGGCTCGTTTTAGGCGGTTGACCAATGCTCCCAATTGTTGCTTGCTTGGGCTCGTTTGGATGAGATGCCGAAAATGCGGCGTGGGGGAGACAAATTAATGCTTGTTGGGAATGCACAGACCCTTGTTAGGCTGGAATTTTCCGCGCAGCCCCCTCCCTCATCTCTCTCTCTCTCTCCTGCTGCCGTTGCTCCACCATTCCGATAGCGGCGCCCGCCCTCCCTCCCTCCCTCTATTCCCAATCCCGATTTCTCTCCCTCTCTACCTCCGTCTCCCTCCCTCTTTGCCTCTCTTCTCGATCCCCTTCTCCATCCCTTCCCCCCCTCTCCCTCCTTAGTAGAAAGCTAGCAATGCTCATAAAAAGCGTGTTTCTGTTGTCATGCTATCGTCTTTTTCATCGGAAGAAGAAGGCGGTGATGTGGGACTATCGAAATTTTTTATGGCCACTGATAAAAAAAAATGAAAAGGGGAGATTGAATAGAAGGATGAGTTGTTGGAGGAAGACGAGCTTCTGCAATTCTAATGTCATACGTGTCTGTAAATGAGCCAGTTGGAACTCCATAAACATGTCATGAAGTTAAATTCGGTGACAAATGCCATCTCCAAAAATAAAAAGGAGTTTGATATGATTTTCAAGAAAAAATGTGGCATGCAAAAAAATGGGAAGCCCGAAAGGAAAAAATGTAGAATGGGCAAAGAGCTAAAACTTCGCCGTTGTAAGATCTTGCACGAGCCAAAGTTCCCATTCGTGGCATCATCAGAAATACAAAAAAAAAAAAATTGGTATAGATGGTCATATGATGTGCCCGGATATCTGGACTAGAAGAAGACAAGCAAATCGTGACTTGATATGTAAAAAAATTTGCACAATCTTGTTCGTCTAGAAGAAAACCCACGGAAAAATTTGCCATCCCCAACAAAAATCAACTGCAGATGGCGAATATTTCAGGTGTAGATGCCGACAAAAAAATTTGAAATGTAAGAAAATCTGTAACGGCAAATCGTTGAGCTAAAATGGGCAAGCGGCTGAAACCTAAAATGGCAAAAAGATGCAGCTAGATGGTGGTTTGCTTCATCGTATAATCTACAATGATCCTGGAAAGAATATGCAAAAGGAATGGCCAAATGTCTTTAATGTTGTCAACATCAAAGCGGCGGTACTTCCAACAACAACAAAAAAAATGCAGTGACAGATCCAACGCGTATAGTGATCGACCAGTGATGAGGAACGGGAGGAAGTGCCAGAGGGAGGGAGAGGAGAAGACACGGAGAAAGAGAGAGACGCGAGGGAGGAATGGGACTGAAGTAGGCATGGCACCTGCCTGACGGAGCCAGCCCGCAAAAATCCAGTGGCATTAATTACACTTACAAGTGCTGCATTTTTAATCTGATCGGACGGCTAAAAACACGCCCGTGCGATTGAACGGTGAAGAGGTGCAGTCGAAAACAGCACCCATCTCCGATGGGTCGGAGAAGAGCACACTTCGATTCATCTAGGTAAAGTCTACGACTATTATCCTTTTTAAAATAATAAAGGGCTGAACAAGTAGCTAACCACATGTAATCAATCGCCTGCTAAAAACCTATATTCGATATAGTATTATGGCTTTAAACAAACGTGCTAAATAATAAATAAATCAAATAAATTTTTTACTTTTGAAATATTATATTTTATACATTTAAATATATAATATATATTATTAGTTTGGGTTGATTTAGAGTACATAAATCTTATACACTACCGTACCCTAATTAAATCGGTTATTTTTTTATCTGAACAGACCCAGCAGCGCGAATAGAAATATAGGAATTTTTTTTTATTGGAATATATTTACATACATCTCAACATTTGTTACACTGAAAGTTCTGAGACATTTTTACAAATATGAAGATACTACTCTACTAAATAATCAGTAAGACACAGCTTCCAACAACCAAACGGGAGACCACAGCTCCCACTAATAATTTTTTCCTCATTTTTTTTCATTCATGGCCGAAATCCCATAACGCGGGATTCAAACCCACGACGCACCCAGCGCATCCCAGACGTGACTCCCGCGCTAACCAACCGAGCAAGCCTCGGTTGGTAGAAATATAGGAACTTACTCTGCTTATCATTTTACGTTATCCACTCGGTTAAACCAATGCCCCGCCGGACGTACACTCTAGGCTCCAACTTGCAAACAGTTCAGGTGACGGGAAACATGAAAATAGTGAGGGTTTAGAAATGGATAAAATTTTTAATGAAAAGTTTTGAAGAGTAAAAATCGTTAAATGATGTGATATAATATAGATAATAATAAGTAGTAAAGATGATAAAGTTAAAATAGATAGGTTAGTTGTGTAGTTAGTTGCGCATAAATTATTAAAAAGTATGATAGTTGTATAAGAAAATATGAAAAAAAAAATAAAAAATGTAATAACTGTGGAGAACAAAAAGTTTTAGATTAAAAAGTTTTAACTGATATTTTTTAACCAGGGACAAACATACCCATAATTAGCATTGTATTATGTAACTTTGGCAATCCCACGAGCTTATTTACTTCAATAATTTTTAAATACGTGAGAATTATTTGAATCATCCAATGGGTTTATGTTTTGCAGATATGCAGGTTTTCGCCTCTGATGCTGGATTCTGTTTTCATTGACGGTGATTTGGAGCGGTCAAACGCTTCCAAGACAACGGTGGCTGGATTTAATGAAAAGGTGGGCGACGATCGCAGTTTGTGAAACAGCGGTAACTCCGACAGTTGTTGATGAGTTGAAAAGAGGGCAGCCATCAACTGAGCATTGCTGGGTTGGAAGACGCAACATTAGATTTTTATGCTCGGGTAGTGCTCTTGAGCCTATACACTTGCAGGCTCGAGTCATTCGATCGGCTTGAAATTTGCAAGGCATCTTGGTAATTTGCCGTATTAGTGAACCGTTTTTTTTATTAGTATCAGATACACAGTCAGATATTACCATTTACACTCGTTCAGAATTCTTATACCTTTTTTTTTATGAAAACAAACACGCCCTATCCCCTCTCCCCACAACTGTGATGGGAGGATGGGATAAGAGAGTCTGAGCAATTCATTACCAAAAAATTATATGTACTAAGTTTTTCCAAAAGAACATGAGGAAGATTGCCTCACCATTCCTGACAATCCAAAAAAGACATAGATACAAAATCAGCAAGAAAATGAGCCACAGCGTTGCCATGTCTTAACACATGATGAGTGGTAAAAAGTGGGGAGGAAGATAGAAGGGATTTGATTTCCGTTATGATAGCCCCAGCCAGTGAAAGAATCTGGTCTTCCTCCAAAATGTATTTGACTAAGAGAAGGGAATCCGTTTCAAACTGAATATTCCTAAGCCTTTGTTGAATAGCCCATTTAAGACCCAAAATGAAGGTCGTCGCCTCCCTACACAGAGGTTCCATGATACCACTTATTTTCCACCCCTTTGCAGCAATGAAGCTTCCATTAGAATCTCGAATGATGGCAGCAAACCCCAAAGCGTGATTGTCGTCATGTTTCCTCGCATCGACATTCATCTTGAGGACACCCCAGGGTGGTTTGGTCCATTTAGCCAACAGAGGCCTATCAATCGACCCGTCGAGAATAAGAAATATTGCCTTTGAATATTGCTCAAGGTAGTCCATGCACCATTCCAATATATTACCAAAGCTCGGTTGAAACCCCTCTTTCCAAAGTTTGTTGCGCATATGCCACACCCGCTAACAGTATAGAATGAAAAAACCCAAACCTCCCTGTCGGTTTGAAGAGACCATACACCGAAAAATATCCTGTATCAAGTCTCAAAGATCAGTGATTATAACCACTCTCAGAAAGATACTCCTTGTGTGTTGACACCCCGTGAATACATGAACAGCAACTTCCAACTCAGATCTGCAAAAAAGGCATTTAGGATCCACTTCGATGCTCCTACGCAGTAAGTTTTGATTTGTTGGTAAGGCATTTCGGAAAAGTCTCCACTCAAAAACCATAATTTTGCTCGGCAACTTTGTCTTCCAAATAGCTTTATAAATTGTCATGTTTGCCGGATTGTCCATTGCCGCCCTCATGACTCTGTATATAGATTTCATTGAATAATTGTCATTTGGTTTGTGAATCCAGAACATATGATTCTCTATAACCATATGGGGTATGGGTACTTGATTGATTCGTTGCCAACCCATTTCCCCAACAGCCGCCATGACTCTCTCCATATTCCATGAGTTCGCCGTATCGTTAATAAAGTAATTGACTGACACATTGTAACATACCGGTCCAGAAAAGTGATCTCGGGCCGTGTATTTAATGCAATTTCTCAAGATCAATCACACATTTATGACAAAATTAATTATTATAATTTCATAAAAATTTCAAAAATTCCACTTCCACTAGT
>JAXCLR010000063.1:61686997-61736056 GCA_035584095.1 Annona squamosa | reverse complement strand
CTATCTTATCCTGTGGGGCCCGCATGTTTGGGGAGACAAAAATATAAAAATTAATCATTATTATTATTATTATTATTTTCCAATATTTTACATTTTCCGATATTGCCCGTGGAAGGGGTCCCACTTTTGTCAACCGGTCCTCAGGCCATGTATCCTTAAAGAGTTGTACCCGTTTGCCATTACCAATCCGCCACCTGCATCCATTCTGGATCATCTCTTTTGCTTTCATGATACTCTTCCAGGTAAATGAATCAGAAGGTTTTACTTTGGAGCTCCAAATGTCGCAATGCGGAAAGTATTTAGCTTTAAGTATCCTATAACATAGTGAGTTTGCTTGCGAAATGCGGTGTCAGACTTGTTTGCCTAGAAGAGCAAGATTAAAAGCATGTAGTTCCCTAAACCCCAAACCTCCCGAAAGTTTCGATGTGCACATGTCCTTCCACGCAACCCAACACATTTTCCGCTTATTTTCTTGCTCCCCCATCAGAATCTGATTAGCATGCTATTAATTTCAATACAAAAGGATTTTGGTAGCAAAAATATGTTCATCGTATAGGTCGGAATAGCTTGGGCAACCGCTTTGATGAGGACTTCTTTCCCTCCCCAAGAGAGCATTCTACCCTTCCAGCTTTGGATCTTATTCCATATGCGCTGCTTAAGACCACTGAACATGCGCTTTTTGGCCCGGCCAAGCTATGCAGGAAGCCCCAGATAGTGGTCAAAGTCCTGCCCCATTGATCCAAGCAAGTGGGTGAGTTCGCTTTTCACATCACTTCTGACATTTGAACTGAAATGCATAGCCGTTTTATGAACGTTCACCATTTGATTCGATGCCTCCGAGTATTGTTGGAGAATTGCCATGAAATTCTGGAGATCCCGCCTCACTGCTCGAATAAAGTTTATAGCATCGTCCGCAAATAGAAGATGAGTGATGGCTGGGCCTCTTGGATTTAGCTTGATACCTCTAATTCTTCCATCGTTTGCCGCCCTGGCAATAAGAGCAGAGAGGCCCTCTGCACATAAGAGGAAAAGGTAAGGAGAGAGTGGGTCACCTTGCCTTAATTCCCTTTGTGGTTTGAAGTATCTTGATTTGAAGTCATTCACATTCACCCTATACCGAACTGTTGAAATACAGCACATAATCCATCTGATCCACACCGGTCCAAAATGCATGGCTTCCATTACCTTCAGCAAAAACCCCCACTCAACCCTATCGTATGCGTTGTACATGTCGAGTTTGATAGCCATCTCTTGCTTCCTCTTGTCCCTTCTCCTCCTTAGTGAGTGGATAATTTCGTATGCGACCAACATATTATCAGAGATTAGCCGACCTGGGACAAACGCACTTTGATTTTCGCTGATTAAGTCATGGAGGCATAGCTTGATTATGTTAGCCAAAACCTTCGCCAGAATCTTGTAGGCAACATTACATAAACTTATCGGGCAAAAATGGTTCAAAGATTGAGCTCCCGGCCTTTTCGGGATCAAAACAATGGTAGTGGAGTTTAGCTGTTCAATTTGCATGCACTGACGATCGGGATCCGAATGTTCCATGAAGTACTTGCACCACAAAAATACATCTCGGTCAACCGTTTGCCAATGCTTTTGAAAGAATCCCGCTGACATCCCGTCTGGCCCTGGAGCCTTTGTGGGACTCATCGCCTTTACTGCCTTGGTTACTTCATCAAATTCAAAGGTTCCGATTAAAGATTGTCTTTGTTGGTCCGTGATTCTAGTGAAATGGTAGAATTGATCCACTCCCATTGGGTTAATCCAAAAGAAGAGAAGAGAGTGAAAAAATGTTCCGCAGTCATGTCTAATAGATCATCTTGATCTTTGATCTAGTGTCCGTTGGAATTCATTAGGCCCTCAATGGTGTTAGTCCTTCTGTGATTTGAGGCCATTCGGTGGAAGAAACCCGTATTTCTGTCCCCCCTATGTAACCAATGTGTCATCGCTCTCTGTCTCCACATATGTTCTTCATCTTCCAAAAGAATATTGATTTGAAGCTTAACACTTTTTATGGTATCAAAATTCTTATACTTGAATAGACATATTTTTTTCTTTTTTCTTTTTTGTAAATATCCTTACACTTGAGAAGGCAACAATAACTACTCTCAAACTAAGGGAAAGACAATTGTACAATACCGGAAATGATGTGTCACGCACACACATATACTACCTGCAATAACTAGCTAGAAATAATGCTCACAAAAAATGTTGCTGGGAGTGATGCGAGGTTGATTCAAACTCTCATCCACGGTTATTGGTGGAAATATGAGCCACCATTGGTGGCATGAACCGTGCTATATGCGTACGTTCATCTTAAGTTCTATCACAATAGTCAAGATAAATTAATTAAGGGATCACATGTTTAAAAAATAACGAGATTAAGAATGGAAAATGCCAAAAAGATAATTTATAACCACATGACTAGCTTTTCTAGTTCTACTTTTACATTCTAATCATTATCTTACATCTTTTATTCTAACTATCTTATCTATTTTTATTATATATATTTTTTCTATTTCCACTCTCATTTTCATTGTACTGTTTTCATATATATATATATATATGAATTTTATTCATATTTCCATTCATGCTCATAAATTTTTAAAAATTTCAAATATATTCACATTCTTTGCATAAAATTTCACTTATTCTCGTACTTTTAGGGATGACATTATCCTCTTATAAAATAACGAATATCTTTGTCCTTCCACATGAACTAGAAATTGATATTACAATAAGATTTTGTTACTTGCATCATTATAAAATCATTTATTATTTAAGGATGTGTTCGATAAGTGATAAATTTTTTTACAAAAAAATAAAATAAAAAATGAAATAGAGTGATGTAATATGATAAGGGCGACGAAGACGAATATGAAAAATAAATTTAATAAATAGGTTAGTTTTATAAGTAATTACATATAAATCATGCGCAAACTTGATCCTAATTCAAGTAAGGTGTCATGCAAAACATTATCCATATTTTGTTAGTAACATCTTGTGTGCACACTCGTTTTAACAAATTTGAATTCAAAAAGATGTTATATCTTGTAAACACGTGGATTGTAAAGTAAGAAATCACTTGCAAAAGTCTTTTATAAATAAGCTTGTGAATTGCGATTAATATATTAATAATTTTAATGATTAGGTTGTGAAAATCTATACTTTATATATTTGCATGTAATAGTGTAAGCAGTAGCACGTGTACATGCGTGATTTTGAAATGTAAACGAATATTACTTTATATTTTTTAAAATAACATGAAAATTTGTTTAAAATATTATATTTAAATATTAAATGAACTGATTTGAAACCAGATATATGAGTAATGGGTAAGACAAGGTAAGTAGAAATTAAATCAACAAATGGGTAGAGTAAGGTGAACTTCTTGCAAATAAGATACATGTAGGAAATACTACTATCCGAATTGAACCAACCTAAGTTGCATCTATTGTAAAAATAATTGAAAATAAAATATTTATATAAAAATTATGAAAAATAATTACAAATATAATAATTACGGAGACTGAAACATTAGGTCAACATATACCTCTGAGTATAAAATTTAAGTTTGAGCAAACAAACTATAAATTATATTACGACTTTGACATATTGGTTGTTTCATAATGAGCTATTGATTCCTTTAACGAATTTCCAATGATATAAATATAATTATAATTTAAAACAAAGTACATAAATATATTTAACAATTTCACGTGTATAAGTAAAACTAAGTTAAAATTAGCAAGTACAAGTGAAATTTACCACAAATATTATGCATAAAATTATATATACATTAAAAAATTTTCAAATGAAATTTTTTTATCTAAAATTATTCACACTCTACAACTATCATACTTTTTAATCATTTCATTAATTTTTTATACAACTATTTTATTTTTAAATTATTTATTCATAAATTTTCATACAAGAATCACATGTTTTAATCATTATTTATGTCATATTATATTATTTTTAAAAATTTTACACCAATGACATGTTTGGCAAAACAAAAAACTTTCAAATCCCATTCATGATAACCATATTTTAAATATTTTTCTATATAACTATCATATATTTTAATAACTTATAAATAACTGATATATATATTAACTTTATTCTATTTATTTATCATTACTTCAATTATATCACATAATTTTTTTTAAAATTTAAAACTTTTATGGCAAAAATTATTCATCTATATTTTTTATCATTTCTCGAACATACCGAGACTTTTTGATAAAATGTTATTGAAGTAAAATTTGTTGAATTGAGAAAAAAAAATATAAAGTGATGGAATGAATTATAAATAAGTAAAAAAATAAAGTTAAAATGTACATGTTAGTTGGATAAACATTTGTATATGAATGATCAAAAAATAAGATAATTATATAGAAACATCTAAAAATGATTAAAAATAAAATTATTATGAAGAGTAAAAATATTAAATTAAAAAATTGATTTAAAATTTTTTAATATAAAAAAAAATGCGGCAGAGGCTTTACATCCTCCAATTTTTTCACTCTCCAGAAGCACCGACAAATTCTAAGCTAAAAGCGAAACCGGCCGGCCAAGCGAAGCATAAATCGCCGAATCCTGCCGATTTACCTTTGACTGAATTGGGCTGGTTTTGACCGTTAGTCGTCTTTGTCCCCGCAACGAGTGCAGTAGGAAACTAGCATGCAGGGCAGTCAACCCCCCGTCCCTCCCCTGTGTAGGTTAGCGAATACTTCTCATCGAAGGAACGAAAGTGCGCTTATTCCTCTGCCTCCCTCATCCCTCGCTGAAAAGGGAGAAAGAGAGGACGGGAGTGGCAGCCAAACGCTCCCAATCGAAAAATAGAAGGGGATAAAAGATAGTAGAGGGAGGGAGAAAGCGAAAGTAGAAGCGATTTTCGAAGCCAAGCCCTGGAGATGGAACTACCGTTCCTGTCCAGCACTCCGGCCAAACGGCCCTTCGAGGCGCATGATAGCATTCCTCCAAGCTTTAATCCACCCCATGCACCCAGCGGCAACGGCGCATTCAAGCGCCGGCCCATGCCCCCTCCTCCGCCCACCGTCGTCTCCCCGGGCCACGCATCCTTCCGCCTCCTATGCCCTGCCTCAAAGACTGGCGTTGTCATTGGCAAGTCCGGCAGCGTTGTCAACCTCATCCGCCAGGAGACCGGAGCCAAAATCCGCATCCAGGATCCGGTTCACGCTTGCGATGAGCGAGTCATCCTAGTTGCCGGTCCCACTGCTAGGATGACTGCTGCGTGGTCCCGTTCTGACTGCGGCGATGAAGCGGATGATTGGGATGGCGGCGTGTCGCCGGTGCAGGAGGCTCTAGTTAGGGTTTTTGACAGGGTTTTAGAAGCAGAGACGGAGGGGCCCGGGTCAGGAGGAGCGGTTGCTTGTAGGTTGCTGGTGCCGACGGGGCAGGTGGGGCCGGTGATGGGGAAAGGTGGGAGGGTTATTGAGAAGATTCGGAAGGGGACTGGTGCAAAGGTTAGGGTTCTTCCGAGACATCAGCTTCCGGCTTGTGCATCGCTGTCGGATGAAGTTATGCAGGCGAGTACTTCCCCAAAATTTTTGCTGCTGTAGTCTTTTAAATAAAATTTTTAGTTTAGTTTAGTTTCATTTATTATTTTTATTATTTGTAAATCATGCTTTAAGAGGCATTAGCCTATATTATAGAAAAAATTCCCCATAGCTTCGAATGTCAGAACTGTGCAATTTTATTTCGTATGTACTATCATTCCAGTTTACCATTCACACAGGGTTGTGCTTGATATCCAGCGCGCCTAATTTTTTAACTTTTGAAATTCTTGATGCGAACTTGATATGATTCTTGCAAACGCATATGCATTTTCTGTGCAAAATTGTCCATGAATATAACATTAGGGGTTATAGGTCAATGCAAGCGTTTGATAGTAACTGCTCAGTCGTTGCATTAGGTCTCGTTTTGAGAGTCTCCTTCTAGTGAATTGCATCATCTTGGTT
Source organism: Annona squamosa (assembly GCA_035584095.1). Taxonomy (NCBI): domain Eukaryota; kingdom Viridiplantae; phylum Streptophyta; class Magnoliopsida; order Magnoliales; family Annonaceae; genus Annona; species Annona squamosa. Next base: position 61,730,063 of record JAXCLR010000063.1, on the reverse strand, counting down.
GTCTGGAACTGCAGTTGGTGCAGTGCTCCTTTGTTCTAGAGTTTTTGCCATTGAGGCCTGTGGATGATTGATCTGGCAATTGCGGTATGTGTATACAAGGCATACAAAATGGAAGACCGCTCAATCCTTGACTAGGTGTTGCATAAGGACTATAGTGATTAAGAAAGGGATACAGCTGTTTTTCTTGTTCAACAAAGAAAGATCTAAATTTTGTGTACCCATAATGGATGGCAGTTTGGGTCTTTGAATTCTTTGCTCCGCTAGCATGGTATGAGGGCTTTTGTTGAGCACATGCAGATAGGTTATGTTCTTGCTGTAGGCATGATCTCAAGTTGGCTTCCATTGTTATTTATCACAAAATGGCTTCAGCAGTTGACAAGGGGATGCTAGAACACGACACACAAAAACAAACAATGCTGATTAGGAGTGGCAACGGTGGTATAGACTAAGGATGGTGATGATGCTTTGATTGGCTCAAAGAAGATGGTGTGCACATGTTGCCTTTGCAACCGCTTATCCTCTACTAGTAGTACTGGGAGGATGCAGTGGCTTAATTTCTCTATATTGGGTTAATCCAATCATCACATAGGTCCATCTATTTTATTTTGTTATATATATTGTGTTGGGTAGCACTGGGGAGTGAGGAAATTGGTTGATGAGTCATATTCTATCCATTCACCACTTGTTGTCTCCTTCGATGATACCTAGAGTTGCAATTTGAGCAGGTTTTACTTGACCTGACCCGGACTCGATTCTATATGTTAGGGCCCAACCTGAACTTGGTACTAAATCCTATATACCCAAGTTTAAACTGAGTTAGAACCGGGTCCGGGTGGGTTTTGTAGTGTACAATCTCCCCCACTAAATGATGCATCCGAGCAAGGAAGTCACTTGGATGGGGATGACCCTAGAATAAAAATTATAAAATGCAATTCTTTTATTCATAATAATCAAAAATAAAAAGATCAAAACATCTTTGCAGTTGTATCTTTTTATATACCATATTGAGCTGATTAGTTTCTAAAAAAAGACGGTCTTCTCCACAGACCTACCAAATCCTAATAAAATAAAAAATAAAAAATTATTCAATAAAAAATTAAAAAAAGCATAAGATCATTGTAAAACATAATTGTGGACCTACCTAATTCAAAGGGAGCAAGGCACAAGAAGACAACCATCTTCCTAATGTTCGATTCCACACCTGTCAGATTTCTGATGCAAATCAGGCGGATGGATGATCACAATGCAATCCTGCAATCTGCTATGCTAATCCAACTGTAATCCATCAGATTTCTGACCTAAATCCGCCATCCAAGCAGATGCAAGAAGCTGCACCAGAGCAATTCTGACTGCTGGCCTGCTTGCAATCTGCCATGCTAATATTCATGACTGATCATTGCAAGTTAGCCAGAAGATGGATAATGTCATTAGGGAGCTAAAAGATGGATGCCCTCAAGCAAACCAACGACAGGCTTCCCAAGACAAACTCCCCCCAAATGAGAAAAATAGAGAATAGGAGGGATTTGCCTAACCTAGAAGAAATCCAAGAGCTGAATTGATTACTGCACTATAGTTTCTGCTAAGAAAATCGTGGCATCACAACGAGTCTTCGAGTACAAAGTAGACCCACATGAGGAGGAATGATGGAAAGCTTTGATTTTTACAGCTCTTGGTGCCCAAATCTGCATTGCTTTCATGCAAAAACCACGGCAGGAGAAGGGGGTGAGAGAAATAAGGGATGTGGGTGTCAGGTGGGTTGGCTTCACAGGAAAGGTTTTGTTTTTTCTACAGGTTGGTTTTAAACCGACCCAATACCAGTCCAGCTTTGGGTTAAAATCAGGTTTAAATGCATATTGGGTATTTATTTTAACCGGTTTTGAGGGTCAGACTGTGCTGGTTTTGGTTGCACCCTTAATGATACCTGCTATGGAGGTCTGCGTTGGCGATAGCTATTTTGTTAGGAATGCCTATATAACCAGTCTCACTCTAGTGTCACTATGATGATAAGATTGAACTATCCTAAATTTATGAATGCAAATTGTTGCCTGTTTTCATGTTTTCAGATTACAGGAGATGTTAGTGCTGTTCAGAAGGCACTCCTTGCTGTTTCCCGTTGCATTCTAGAGAGTCCACCAACTGACAAAGTACAAGTGGTTGTTGGCCGCCCTAGTACTACTGCTTCTCCTGGGACCTATACAAATGCACAAGAGGAGTTTTTCTTGAGTAGGGGCAGCTATGCCAATTATGGTGCCAGGGTCCAGCCATTGCCAATATCAGTCGAGAGAAATCCAATGCCAGATCTCAAGAAGGCACAACAAGAGGTTTCTTTTAGATTATTATGTTCTAACGATAGGGTTGGGGGTGTGATTGGCAGGGGTGGGGCCATTGTAAAGGCATTGCAGAATGAAACTGGTGCTGCTATATGTGTCGCTTCATCAGTAGCTGAGTCAGAGGAGCGCGTCATCACCATTTTTGCCATGGAGGTTTTGTTGCTTGGGATCGTCCATATTATTATCTAACATTCACTTTTACTTTCTATATGCGTCGGCCAGGTCATAATCCTCGAGCTTTCTGTTTGTCTCCCTGAATTTCCCTTGATTTCGTGCAGGATCTAGAATCAGATTTCTCCCCTGCACAAAAGGCTGTTCTACGCGTTTTTACTAGGTCCATTGAAGCAGGTATGGAGAAAGGGCTTGATTCAGGCTCGAGGAAGGGAACACATATTTCCGGAAGGCTTCTCGTACCATCTAACCAAATTGGTTGTTTGATGGGTAAAGGAGGCACGATAATAGCAGAAATGAGGAAGGCAACAGGTGCAGGCATATGGATCATAGCTGGCGATCAGGTTCCAAAATGTGCTTCAGAAAATGATGAAGTGGTTCAGGTATGTAGGATCTTCCATTTAAGTGCCCGATTGATTTGATTTAAGAGGCTTCTGGCTTGTCTGCCTGAGAAAAGCTAGTGCGAGAGATAAGCTGCAGTTTATGGAGCTTATAAAAAGGTCTTATAAGCCGTCTTTGGACATTTTTTGCTTATTAAAAATTCTATTTCTTAAAAACCTGTCTTTTTTAGATAATTCTCAAATTGTCTGTCCCTTCTGTCAAAACATTTAAAGTTTAAAATTTAGCTATTTTACTTTTTATACTTATTTCTCAAATATGTATTTGGTAAACTTATTTGTTTTAGTTTATTTGTCTAAATATTTTGCTAGGTTCTTTCAAGCAATGCATTATATAACTTCTCAAATATATATATTTGGTAAAATTATTTATTTTAGTTTATCTGTGTAAATATTTCAGTATGTTCTTTCAAGTGATGCATTCTATAACTTTGGAGATATAAGGGTAATCTAGTCTTTGGTTAATGATTTCAGCACTTCAGCCTTATCCATGTCAAACACATTTAACAATTTCAAGCCATAAATTGTAGTTGAGCAAGCTATCTCTGCTTTTTTGATTGTGGTTGCTTATTAGCTTCGACTACTTATCAACTATTGCAATATGCTCCAGCCAAATGAAACACGCCCTAAGTTTCTTTGTAAGTATCACCAAGTATTTGAGGGACGTTTATGTTCAGTCCCTCATCTAGTGGTCCTTGCAACTTTTTTGAGCTTAGCAATAAGGCTCTCTTTCCATAATTGATTAATATGCAATTTTGGGATGATTGTACTTAGACGTGTCCACTTGAATGATCTACAACTAATTCCTAGTTATCTCTTGTGGATAGATTGGTTGTTAAGTACTGAATGTTCCTTTTATAAATGAATTTCTGCCAAAATTATGTAGAAATTGCTGTATAGTTTAAACAAAATTGTTTCCCTTAGCAGATAACTATGTTTTCCAGCCCTTTTGTCTTTCCGAAATTCTGCTTCTGCTGGTACCAAAAGGAGGTTTTCATTGATACCGATTACATATACATTCCTTTTAATGATGCTGATCCTTTGTAGAGTTGGCCTGCATTCATCTGCAACCTCTTCTTTTCGTTGCAACAATATAGGTTACCTGATGGTGACAGACTAAGTTGCTTTAATTTACAGATAAATGGTGATTTTGGGGCTGTTCAGGATGCTTTAATTCATGTTACTGGTAGACTACGTGATAACATTATGTCCTCAAAAGCAATGAATGGTCCAGAGACTGCTTCATATGGAAGAGCAAGGGAGCCCACCTCTCCTAGGCAGTACCCGTCACTGGGCTTTTCAAATATCATTGATCATCATGCTAGTTTAGCACATGGCGTTGATCATCTTGGGCTTTCTCACAACATTGACCGTCCCTTATCCCCAGAAATATGGTCATCACATGTAAGGCATTGTTTTTCCTTCTTTATTATTCATTTATAGCGGGTGAGCTTTTATCTAGTTTCAGCGCTCAGATGAAGGCTTAAAAGATGCATAGCTAGAGGGTATAAATGACTACAAATTAATGCTCATTTGCTTGTTGATATTTCTAAACATATGATTACAGTGAGCTTGAATGGCCATAATAAACATACCTATACAGACTACTTGGATAATCTGGTGAAAGATCCTGTGTTTGGCTTGTTCCACTTATGCTACCAAAATTTCAGTCCTCCATAGAGGATGATGTTTGATCTTTTGTGTTTATATATTTTACGCACGGCATATTCTTAAGTGTGAACTGAAACTCTGCCATGCAAGTAGTATTCCAAGAAATTTGATCTCTCTTAAAAAAAGTTCAAACAAATAATTTTCCTAAGTAATAAAAGAATTGATTTCCTATCTGGCTGATAGACAGATGATTAGTGGTATGAAGTATGGATCACTATGGCCTAAACAAACTATTGAATGACTATTCTCTCCTCTTCCTCTTCTTTTCTCTCTCTTAAGCTTAGCTTAGCCTTCAATTAGTTCTTTTGCTGTTATCAACACTCATCAAGTGATAAAATTTAAAATTTGAATACAAAAATATTGTTGAGGAAAAGAGCCCAAGTTAATTCTAGTAGATTTCTCACTTCTCGTGGGATTATTTTATAGTCTTGCAAGACTTATTTGCATAAATTGTTATTTATTCAAAATTTGTGTGACGAATATGATTATTGCTGTTGCAGAAATCTTTTGCATACATGGCTATCCATTCAAAATTTGTGTCTGATGAATATGTTTGGTGCTGTTGCAGAGATCCAGACTTCCTGATCCAAGGAGTATACCAATCACTGACCTTGGAAGATCATTGCCAAGGTCGAGAGGCGGGATAGAACTTGGGAGGTATTTTCACCATTGGACCAAAATGGAATCATTCTGTTAGATGTTGATTGGTTCTACCTAGTCTTACTAGATTTCTTGTCTTTCTGTTACTGAATGAGAAATAATTTTATGGGACCATTCCATCAAAATTCTGAAGGAACCTCTCCATTTTGTGTTTGCAAATGTAGTTCAATGAAAAGAGTAATTTGATCATTATTCTGAACACCACTTAGCTAGAAGCCTAGAGATCATTGTCATAAAAGAGTTGAGAGTTGACCATGAAGCAACACAAGGCCAGCTGTGTTTCAGATTGCTTAAGTTTTTTTTTTTCGCAGTGATATTGGAATGCCACAGACCACAATTCCTTAAGATGTTGAATGGTTCTGTTTATTCTTGGTGTATTTTTTTTCTTCCTACCATTGAAGAATGAGAAATAATTTCCTTGATTTTTCCATGAAACCTCTCTATTGTATTCCCACAATTATAATGCGATGAAATCTTATCTGGTCATCATTCTTAGCAATATTTTGTTTAACTATAAAGGTTTTTTTTTGAGACAAGTTTAATTATAAAGACTAAACAGAATATTAATTAACATACTTTGAGAATGAATTGTGCCCTTCAGATTCTCTCCTTGTTTGTGAGTCCTATAGATTTTTAATAAGATGTGTAAACCTTTGAAAGTTTTCCTTCTTTACGAATGCACGAATGCTCAATTCTATGACATTCCAATAATCGGCAGATAACCTATGCAATTTTCAATTTTCAATATTAAAATATTATTCATTTGCAAATTTTGTCGCCTATATGAGCTTTTCATTGAAATGAATTTTAGTATTTATTTACTTACAGTGTATGGTATTAAGTATGATGGCCAGATTTGATTTCTTCAAGCTATCTTTGTGGGCACAATTGAAGGGCTCCATAGAAATTTCAATGAACAGTTCCATAAGATTGTTTCTCTTGACAAACAAGCAATTGTTTGGGGGAATTTTTTTTTTTTGAAATGTGGTGTAAAACAATTTTTAGATTAATATTGTTACTATGGAAGCTAGACATCTTTCAAAATTCGTAGTGGTTGTTTAATCTTGAGTATTGCTAAGATATTGAATAAGATAAATACAGACCTTTCTACCATCAGCGGTTTCTGTTATGTGCATCAACATTTTTGTGCTTGGGAGAAGTGGGTAAAAATTTCCCTTCTGGCAAAGTGCAATATGCAGGTTTGGCTAAACTCCATTTCTCTGCAGTGAAGTTACCCTTCTCATTTAGGTGATGGCTGCATAGGCTATTCTTCACATTGACTGATACAAGCTGACTCTTCCACTCTTCACTACGTTCCAATATAGTCTGTTGGATGTTCTTTGCATCAGAACAGCTGTGTACTTGCAAGAATTGGCTTTTATGTTTTCAGATCTGATACACTATTCTGTTTGATGCTTATGTTTGAATTTGCAGTGGAAGTAAATCTTCAATGATGATGAACACTACTGTGGAGATAATAATTCCTGAGCATGTTATTGCTTCAGTCTATGGAGAAAATGGTATTAATCTGAGTCGTATGAGACAGGTATGTCCATATTCACTGTACTCTGGCTTTTATTAGCTTGTTTTCGCATGGTATGGTACCCTTCTTACATTTTTCTTATAAGAAAATGATAAATAAATTACTTAAATGCTCCACCAGTTACATACTAATACTAGCACAGGTTGATCCATTTGCGAATCTCATATCATATGCTCAATTAATAGCATATGGTGGTTAACATATTGATCAGGCAAGCCATCTGGTTATCCTCAATGATCTGCATAACCTGAAAAAGATCAATCTAATCTCCAACCTGTGATTTATGCAATCAGAGTGCAAGCTGAACAGTGTATCTTCACCTTCAACATAAGCACCAAATGTTGGAATCAATCTTGTTGACAGGGATTTGGCTATATAATACAAAGGGCATGTTGGACTAGCAGGGAAGGGGCTAACAGAGCTTCCGTGTTAATCTCTTGGCAGAAAATAAGGAGTGCACTTTTCATTCTTTTTCTTCACCTGCTGAGCCCCCTGTCCTAACTCCTATATGCCTCTGTTTTTCTTCATCTTCTTCTTCTTCACTGTTTAGCGTAGCAGAGTACTGTATCCATCTGTAATTTTTTTCTCTTTTTAAAATCTTCTTGCTTAATCTTCTGCCTCATGTGGGTGACAGACTCACTGTGTTGAGAAGTTTAAACTTTGAATTTCTTTGCAGCTCTTTTGTTATTGCCGTCGCATTTTATTTATTTATTTATTCATTTTCATTATATTTTTTTTTATTACATTGGGGTGAAGGGTCAAACCCTTGACATGAAGTATGCAAGCCACCATGTGCAACCATCGGGTTATGCCTGGGTTCATCATTCATGTTCATATTTAATTGTTAATAAAATCTCAATGGCTGCTGTGCAATTGGCGCTGATTCTGCTTTTTTCATCTTGCTGTCAACTTATTTTGTTCAAATTGTTTTTATGTTGATGTCAGTTTACTTTATTTGTATTCTGAATTGGGTTTTTGCTCTGCTTTATTGGTATTCTGAGTTTGGTTTTTACTCTTGACGATTGTAATTTAGGATATATTTGTCTTTTGAATGGTATCCATTATTCTCTAATTATAAATTTTAGGCAGTATTATCTTTTTAAATAAGTTTTATATAGTTGCCTGTTTAATCAGTTACACGTTCTCATTGGTATCATTGTGGACCATGTTATCAGATATCTGGTGCAAAAGTTGTAGTGCACGATCCACGGCCAGGCACACGAGATGGGATGGTGATAATATCCGGGACACCTGATCAGACGCAAGCTGCAGAGAGCCTTCTTCAAGCTTTCATTCTAGGCTGATGCTGCTGGCTTTGGATTACTCACTGACTTCTCCTATGTGGAAAAGTTATGGGTTGCTGCTGTCCTATGACCAATCTTGATTGCACAGGGAAGGGAAGTTGTTCGGTGACTGGCGTGCTTGCTCAAGACATGTTGTAAAGTTAAATGGAGTCCTGGCACGCAGCATCTTGAGCCTGCAGGGATTTTGCAATAAGATGATCATTTAAGAAAGCAAAGGCAAGGCAAGGGACATACTTGATTTTCTTGATTGTCTTGATTTTATTCCCTACGCTGTCCTGCATCATCACTTGAAAATTAGATGGGGCAAATGGCCTAAGCAGCGATGCACGTTTTTGAAAATGTATATTGAAAACTGATTGGAACCGACAATGTGTTCTTCTAATTGCTGCTGAAAGACTCTCTGCACGGCTTGGCTTGATGGTGCCTCTATCCAAGCCTGTCAATGTAACTCACTTTCTAGGTCGCTGGATATATGCGTGTATCAAATGAATAATATGGAAAAGACTGTAATTTGCTTCCTCGGTCTTGAACCAGTTGAAATCGTAGCGGGATGGGTTTCATTTGTGTGTATCTTTGTTTTGTTTTGTTTTCTTAACCCTTGCGTGGGAATTACTACACTGAATAATCCTGGTTCGGATTAGATATGTAAAATTTTACCTTGTCCAAGGTAGACTAAACTAAAGCATACCTTCCACCGACCAAAGGAGCAAACACGCCAAAGATTTAAAAAAAATGATGTGCTAAAAACTTATTCGACTACAAATAAATATGTTACAAGATTATGCATAAACGCATAAACGCATGAATCCGATGGAAAGGTCATATTTAAATCACATTGTTTCTCATAAATATGTTAATTTAAAGTCATTTTCCACTCGATCTGAATGAGTACGGAAACCGGATAATTTGGCAAAAGCCTGCCCGTCCGGAAAATGGACGCAGGAAGCAGGCTGCCCTGGCAAGGCCCATCGCACTGACGCCGTTTGAGGGCTCGTTGGTAAATGGCCAGACATTGCTTATGCTTACGTGGAGGGCGAAGGCGAATGACGGATTAACATTTCGATGCGAGCGCCTGAGCTCTTACCGTCCCCGTTTCCCTTCTTCCTTCCACGGCAGCCAAAACACCGTTTGGCCGAGATCTCACCGGGAGCTCCCTGTTCATGACGAATTATATTAAGAAAAAAAAAGAGTGGCATGAGGCGTAAATCCTTCGAGTCTCAGGCCCAAACAGCTATGTTTCGTCATTTTTAATTTCGTTCCGCTTTCGTTGCCATTCCAATATAGGTTTCGGTACAATGAAAGGTTTGAGTTCTAACAGATTCTTCCGACGTTAGGGCTTCGGAATTTGATTTTCGCGTGTTACGGCAAAGCCTTCCCCGAAGATGTCTGAGGAAAACGATTCAGAGCCGCTGGATTCTGGGTCCCCGCCGGAGGATCAGGCCATGTACGGCGATGAAGATGGAGATAGCCATTACATGCAAGGGATGCATCTCCCCGGCCACATCGATGGCGATTCGGGTGATCCTCCTGGCTTCCGTTACGGCAATGGAGGCGCAGGGGTCGGTGGAAGCGGCGGTGAGGAGATGATGGGCGGCGGCGGCGGCGAGGAAAGGGCAATCAACGGGGAGAACGTTGCTGTTCCCAATTTAGCTGGGGCATTGAAGACGCAAGACATGAATCAGTTGATGCTCTCGTTTCAGGGCGAAGTCTATGTTTTCCACTCCGTCACGCCGGAAAAGGTTCATATGTTTAGTTTTTGATGCTTTTGGTTGTATCTGATAAAAATACCCAAATCTGTGATAAGCGTTGCTCGATGAATCCGTGGGGAGGGTTGGAACAGGGCAGGATTCATATCGCCCTAATGCCCCCCAAAATTATTAGAAGATTTTACCTGAATGTGCAATTTTTATTTTGGAAATTTCAATCTATCGTATTTACTTATGTGATATATTCTGAAAGCCAGGATTTGAGAGGAGAAATCTTAGCTTCATATTCGTTCTTAATTTTTGATGGATATTCAGTTCTTCACTAGCCCTTTTTTCTTTTCTTTTCTTTTTTTTTTTTTTTTTTAAGCTTTGGAATGATTCTTTTGGTTGGCTGTGATATAGGTGCAAGCTGTACTGTTACTTTTGGGAGGACGGGAAGTACCTTTCCCAGGAGCTGATCCTCCGGACAACAAGGTCTTCCAACAGCTTTGCTGGTTCTCTTATGATGGTTGTGGTTTTTATGTTCCATAACTGTATTTTGTGCATCTTTTGTAGGCTGTTAGCTTTCCACAACGATCAAATCTTCCACAGAGACTTGCTTCTTTAATCAGGTTCCGTGAGAAACGGAAAGAAAGAAATTTCGGAAAGAAAATTCGCTACTCTGTACGCAAGGAGGTTGCTTTGAGGTAAATTGGGAAATTAGTATGTGTTCTAAATAAACAAGATCTCTTTGAATGCTCTAGCAGAAGGATGAAATCTTTATAAAAATGCATTCACGTTATTCACATCATTCTTATTTTCATGGTGGAGCATCACATGCCAATGGTGTTTCTCTTACTTTTGATTTAGAGCTTTGATGTGATCTTCTGATGTAAATGTCCTTTTCCTTATCTTATGATCAATTCAGGATGCGCCGCAAAAGAGGTCAATTTGCATCAAAAGATGAAAGTTCTGAGGAAGTGTTGTCAGCTTCCTCCAGTTGGGATCCTGCACAAAACTCATTACAAGATGTTCATGAAGCAACTACGTGAGTTCCAAACATCATTTTCCCATGCCGGGGATCCTTCTGTTGACAACAGGTAATTGTTTAGCTGTGTTATGGATATAGAACTTGGTTAATCTATTTTTGTTTCTTCTCTTGTATGTTGTTTGCTGGTCTCTTCAGATGTAATCATTGTGGCATCAGTGCAAAATCCACCCCCATGATGCGTCGAGGTCCAGCTGGTCCAAGGACACTGTGCAATGCGTGTGGACTGAAATGGGCTAACAAGGTTGGTAGTTTTTTTTTTTTTAATAATATTGAATACCGTAAGCAATATTTATGAATTCTATTTCTCAGTTTGGATTACCAGTTTTAAGTGTATTTTCTCATGTTGAGTTGCTAACTGAGGTTGCTAATATGTTTACAGGGACGGAATGAAGAGAGCGGCAATAACTATGGCCATCTAATTACCTCCTTTGTAATTTCTTTCATCTCTATTTTTTTCTTATGTTTTTTCTTGGGTTGTGCAGAATTACTGGTTCTTTCTTCTATTTCTTGTCTTTTTGAATTTCAGTCTGGAAACATTTCCATTCTTTGCACAATGGAGGTGTTTTTATGCTTATTGCATATAGCATCCATTGGCCATTTAAGTTGATCCTCTCTGCAAGATGAATGATGCTTCAATTCATGAGATGAAGGTTTGGTAGTTTGCTGAACCCAACAGTCAACTTGGGATACGCAAACGAGATTTTTAGCCTTTGCAGTTAGGCGCCGGATGAATATTCTTGGCCTAAAAAATAGATTCCGTTACTCAAGTTTACAAATGATTTTGTGTTTAATTTACCTGTATCCTGAGAGGCATGATTTGCCTTGCCATTCTTCCCAATAAACTACTCCTAGTCTACCTGAAATGCAGTTGTAGTTTTCTTATTGATATTAAACTGTGGCGAAGTCAAGGAGATGAACAACATAGTTTGGTGGTCCATGAAAGATGCAAGAAAAATTGATTGGCTCGTGCCACTGAGCTACCCGTCAAGATCTTTCAGATACAGTGAATGTTACTCCATGGTAGTGGATTGTAGGTTAAGCATAAAAAGGGAACACTATCTGTTGCAATTAGTGGTATATGTGGATCTGTTTGCATTGCTGGGCCTTAATATTTCCTCTGGATTCTTGGTTGTTTCTTATTTTCTTTATTTATGTTCATACAATGGGATTCTTGAATTAAGTCGTGTGGTGCTTCTAAGATACCTTCTTGATGGAGATCATATTGACATGCGGCTACTCCGTACCTATTTGAGGCACAATCATAGAAATTAGGTTTATTTTTTACAAACAGTTCAGATTATGGGTTTTTTTTCCTAAAAAATTATTTCTTAGGGCATAAGTTACTTCTCTATGACTGTTGGGGAATTTCTATTGTACATTGTTTTCAGTTAAGAGATAATTACCTCAATGGCTCCAGTTTATGGATTGCGTTGTTACGCCAAGGGAAACTTGGAGCCAGTGTTTGGCCCCTCCTAAACACTTATCTTTGCCAACTCCTGGAAGGTCCACTTAATATTGCTTTGCAAGGCAGACATGAACCATTTTGCATGCCCTTATCCCTAGCTAAGTGCATAACACTGCTATTAATTCACAACATATTCTTAATTATCAAAATTTCAACCCTTTCATCTCTTCAAGCCTCAGATTGTTACGAATCCTTCTCATGTTGTGGCTAACAGTAAAGAGCTACTGGGTGCCATATTGACTTCACATATTGACTTTTTCAATCTACTTGTGGAATTTGCAGGGAATTTTGAGAGGTATCTGTAAAGAAAACGAACAGGTAGAATTATTGTGCGTTGGAATAATCGCTGTTTATAACTCTCAATAGAGACTGCAATCATTCTCATATGCCTGAGGTTTTAGAAATATAAGGCTGCTATTTTGGAATCCAAAAGTTTGTAACTGACTGAAGAAGACACCTCTAGCAGCTTAACTCGTTGAGTCATTCACCTTAGGTTTGCCCATCCAATGCAAGAAGAGAGATATTCACCTTAAATGTGGATCTGCAGGGGACTTTGCCAGATCAGACCAAGGCTGCAACTGGAGAAGCTCAGAACTCAAATCCAATCACGCAGGTACAAGTTTTTTTATTTTTAGCAATTACAAAAGTTTTTGAACAAGAATGACAATTAGGACAACAGGTGACTTGTCATGTCCTGTGATCTGCACTACTGAATGAATTGGTAATCAAATTGCACTTGTAAAGGGTGATGGATATGCTGTGCTTTTTCTTTTTCCTTTTGTTTAGTGGGTAAGAAAAACAGAAATCTTAAGTGTTGGAATGCTTGAAAGAAGTTTGGTAATTAGTGCAAGGAAGATCAGTTCCTGGTCACAGTGGATTGTATTGTCATCATACTTGGTGCTTTTGTGTACATGAACCAATCTTGTTTAGTCCACTAGGCATTTGATTGCGCTTTTTTTTGACCTGTTTCACATAGCTTGTGAATTTCCTGAGAAACTTTCCTATGAGTTGCTTCATCTAGGAGATTCCATGCATATCAAGTTAGTAGAATTAACCACATTTACAGATTGTTAACTTGCATGCTTCAAGTCTTCATCCAAGAACAAAGCGATTGGTTTAAAATGGACATCTACTTTCTTTCTTTTCCTGCTTGGCTTTGAGTAACCTGCTTTTGCTCATGATTGAGTTTCCTGTGGCATTAATCATGAAAAATTACCTGGTGCACCTAACCTGGGTTATATCTACTCTGTTGTTACCCTGAAAGTTTCGCATGCTAATAAGAATGTTGTTTGATCTTCCATCGATGGCATATTTCCTCACGCTTGCCTCGTCTGCCAGTGGGAATTTTTTTAATGCTACTGGGAAGAAATCACTGGAAGGGGAAGAATGATGCAAGGAAAAAAAAGGATGGTTGTGCACTGGGGATAACAGGAGACTATCCAATAAATAGCAATAAATTCATTATTGGCTATAATATCTCACATGACACTTAAAACCTGAGCCATTGTTCTGGACTGAGCTCTGAATTATAAATGCATGGTCTTTTGACCATGGGCCATCCAAATGCGCACCATTTATAATATGGAAACTGACTTTGAATGTTAAGAAGTGCTTTTAAGTGATAAAGAAAGAGAAGAAAGAAAACAAACCAAAAAATGGTGGTTTCTCTCTTGCACTAGTCGACATGTAGCTTTATATGCCAGGATATTACTCATCTTATTTCATTGATTTCTTGCAGAGCGGCAGGTGACATTTTCAACAAGGGTAGGGTTGCCTCTAGTGCTGATGTCTCAATTATGGCAGTATGAAGGCGAATGGTATTCAGGTTGCATTGTGATGATTAATGCATAATGGGGTTTTGCCACAATGCTGGAAATAAGCTTTCCAAAGGAATCCGGGTTGCATTGGATAGTTAATGCAATGCAGGGTTTTTAGCTACTCTGAATCTATGATGGTAGAAATCTCTTTCTTGTTTCTGATTGTCTGATGCAGAGAAGTGTATGTTGGTCTAGGTGGGTTGTATAGATTCTGAAATCATCAACCCAGCTTTCATTGGGTTATGTTGATATGATTCCTCAAGTTTGCTTAGTCCAGTAGATTGCTGTCGTAAACATGTAAGGAACTCACAGGGCAGCTTTTACATAATCATACGAGAGATGTATGGCTATTCTTTCAATCAGATGTGATTCAGTTTACCACGGTGAACTGAGTGATGAGCTCTTACTGCTGATCGGTGGCACAAACATGCTTGCTTTTGGATCCTGCCTTTCAACATGAGGCTGTCGCTGCAAAAAAAAAAAAATCTCGCATTATAACTGCTGGAGATGCACGCGATTAACTCTGTGGTCTGGGTTGAGCTGGGCACCGAATTTTCACCACGGGCGGAAGTCCTTGCATTTGATTTACTGTCTTTGTAGACGGATGAAGATGGAACGCGATCCCCTGCAGCTACTTTGGTGCATTAAACCATTTTTAAAATTTTTTTTATACAAGTGTTAATCTAAGTATATTTAACATGTATATCAATTTCTACCATTTTAGAGTATTTTAGATATTTATTTTTGATTTTTGAAAATCAGTGACATTTTAGTAAATTACCTAAAATGCTACTATTTTCAAAAATAAAAAATAAATGTTTAAAATATTTCAAAAATGATAAAAATTAATACACATGTTAGATATACTTAGATTAACGCTTGTATAAAAAAATAAAAAAAAAGTTAAAGTGGGTTTAATGCTCTTGGGTGCACTGAAGCTAAGTGCACTTATGCAGCGGATAGCGTTCCGATGAAGATCCTGTTCTAAAAACATTGCATT
Organism: Annona squamosa; assembly: GCA_035584095.1. Taxonomy (NCBI): domain Eukaryota; kingdom Viridiplantae; phylum Streptophyta; class Magnoliopsida; order Magnoliales; family Annonaceae; genus Annona; species Annona squamosa. The sequence continues at coordinate 61,714,968 of JAXCLR010000063.1, read as the reverse complement.
TATCGAGTATGGACCACCATTGAATTCTTCTATGAAGGAGTCGTAAGATTTGTATCCAAGTCCGTCCATGGTTGTAGACTAGATGGTTATGCATGCGAGCGTTACCGTCTCTTGTCGGGGTTCGTTGGGTTGTGATTTTTTGTGCCCGGGTGCATTAACTCTTTTATTTTATTTTATTTTTATTTTTTTTATAAAAGTATTAATCTAAGTGTATTTAACATATGTATCAATTTTTACTTTTTTTTGGAGTATTTTAGATATTTATTTTTTATTTTTGAAAATTAGTGGCATTTTAGGTAATTTAAAATTACTAAAATTACCTAAAATGCTATTGATTTTCAAAAATAAAAAATAAATATCTAAAATATTTCAAAAATCATTGATATACATGTTAAATATACTTAGACTAACACTTGTACAAAAAAATTTTCAAAAAAATAAAATAAAATAAAGGGTTTAATGCACCTGGGTGTCCTTCTCTTCAGCCGTCATCAGTGGGCTCCGGATCATCAAAAGATTTGTATCCAAGCAAAAAAAATTTTACTTCAAACAAACACGGAATTCGGAAAACCTGTTCAGCATATAAATTTTTTAAATAAAAAACTAATATATAATGCAGCTTTCATGGTTAATCTATGGTACTCAATTTAATATTTTTATTTAGAAGTTTATTTTGAAAGGCTACCTTGTTTGTTGGTAATGTGAGACTGAGAATGGAGAATGAAATAGGTATGATAGGATAAAATATAAATAAAGTAAAAATAATTAGATATGAGAAAATAATTAGAATATGAGAATAAAATGAAGAATAGAGTAATTGGATAATTAACTTAACTTTTGGCATTATTTATTCTCCATTTTCATTCTCGCTGTATTATGAAACACACCCTATAATCGTTCCATGATCTACCGAAGTCAACTGGTACACTTATCGGGTCCTATTTTGGTGATTATATAAAAGTCAAACACATTTATTAATTTTACTATTATGTATAGAGATGAGATTCATGTTCATCAAAAGTAAGATAATTTCAAAGTGAATTTCTTTTGATTGATTGATTGATCGATGTTTCAAAGTGAATTTTAATCCGCTAAATCTGCTTATTTTTTAAAAATGCTCTACTAATTATTTACTAAATGTCTAACTTTTAATGAATCTGATCCTATGCTTTCGGGCGCATATACTATCTTTTTTTATTTTATTTTTTAAATTTTTTTACAATAATGTTAATCTATATGTATTTAATATGTTTATAAACTTTTATCATTTTTGAAGTCTTTTAGATATTTATTTTTTATTTTTGAAAATCAGTGGCATTTTATGTAATTTAAAATTACTAAAATACCAATAATTTTTAAAAATCCGAAATAAATTTTTAAAAATCTCCAAAAATAGTAAAAATTGATACATACGTTAAATACACTCAGGTTAACAAGTTTATGAATTTTTTTTTTTTAAAAATAAGTGTATGCTCTCCGCAGCATCGGATCTGGTTCCAACTTCTAAAGTGTTCATCGTACCTAATTATGCACCGGTCACGATCATAGATATCCTGAGCGCCTGCCTAACAAGCAACGCGGACTGCCTTAGTTTTCGATTGCTCGCACGCTCGCACAGTCGCACAGTCGCACATCCGACGCGGAACTGAAGCGAAAGAAATACCGTAAAGAGGTTTGAAGTCGCGGCTAGAACGGCCACGTCAAACGTAGCACGAATATCTTATGTTTTTTTTTTTTTTCCCGCTTCCGTTTCGCTCCTTATCTTTTTGTATTTCGTCGGGCATCTGGCGGGCGTGATAAGGTGATTCGGGAATCATCATGATTTTCGCCTACTCCGTATTCCATTTCCCATGCAGTTGGCGTTGTCACTTGGAATACTCAGCAGGAAACAGATTCTTTCCTTCCTATTTTCTTCACGGAAAGCCTTCAAATGCGCCCCACGGCTATCATTTTCTTGGATATTCTCATCCTCGCTGTGGTAAATCTGCTCGTCGCGTGGTGATGGCTCCTCCTCTTGGCTGCTTGCGTGATGCAAGACGTGAAATCACCGAAGAGGAGGTCCATGAGCCAAGAGGTGATAGAAGAGAACTGGGCAAAGATCAGAGAGGAGTAGCGTTGCCAACAACAACGACACCAAACATTATCCCTCCCGAGGGTCTAGCAGTAATCAGTGCTTGCGTAGTTGGTCTCCTGACTGGCATTTGCGTAGTTCTCTTCAACAACACTGTATGCTTCTACTTCACTTCTCTCCCTTTCTCACATTTCTATCTTTTTTATATTTTGCTCTCTTTAGGTTTTTTTTTTTTTTTTCTGAAAATCCATATCCTTCCATGTCAGCTGTGGATGATATGTCAGTCCAAAACTTGGAAGGAGGAGATGGTAGCAACCATTAGATTGTGAAGATTCTAATGGATTCATTTATCAGCTTGAATTAGATATTCTCAATTGGCATTCGATTTTATTCGATGGAGCTTTTCGACGCAAATTGCACACATTAGACATGCTTGAGTTTTGTCTTGCACCTATTTAATCGCTTGTTCATACCACTATCCCCAAAATTAACAGCCCACCTTAGACGTGCGTTTCGACTCAAATTTATAGGTTCAAGAAATAAGAGATTTGTTTTGGGATGGAATACCTGCACGAGGTGCTTCATGGTTGAGAGAGGAGCCCATTGGAGAAATCTGGCAAAGGGTGATTCTAGTACCTGTCTGTGGGGGTGTGATGGTAGGCATGTTGAACTCGTTACGAAGTGCACTTGACACCAATGTTGGAGGTATTTTCCCATCCAATGTAAGATCTACACTGCAACCCTTTTTCAAGGCATTGGCTGCTTCCATCACCCTTGGAACTGGGAATTCATTGGGTCCTGAAGGCCCTAGTGTTGAGATAGGCACATCCATGGCAAAGGGATTAAGTCATTTATTTGAGAGAAGTGCTGAAAGAAGGCTGTCTCTCGTGGCTGCAGGATCAGCAGCTGGAATTTCATCAGGTTAGCATCTCTCCATAAAGTGTACTTGATTCAAATCCTGCTTCTGGTTGTTTGTAGGTTCAATAACCATATGCTTTTTCTCTTGGTGTAAAAAATGATAAGTTGAAAGCAGATGGGAGCTTTTCAATTACTATGATAGATGCTATCCAGGATGTTTGCAAGAACTGCACAGTAAAAAATAAGCCAGTAAAGGCTCATCGTGTAGCTGAATGGTCTTAGTGTTTAAGGATTGTGCATCCAGAAACCACCATTGCAAGTGATGGGGATTGTTGCTAAAAAATGATTTACAGCTGGTCCTACTTCTCAAGAATCAAGACTCAGTGGGATTACAAAGTCAAATTAATAATATCAAAAACAAGGAAAAATCAATCAGGGTCTTGCAATCAAAAAGTTTCTCCCTTTTCTTCTCCTCAATGCAAAGAGCAACAAAAATTGTTGTTCCATCAATGAGTTGGGCAGGGTCCTTTTTGCGTCGGAATAAGAGAAAGGGGGCCAATCTTCTTCAAAATTCATCATGAAATGTGATATACCCATACAAATGTTGGAGAGATAAAAAAAGATTCAGGGCTGTTCATCTTCTTGTTTAGTCAAGCATGAACCAGTTCATAGATCTTTTGTTTTGATTACCAAGGAATAGAAAATTTACAAATAAAGTCCAAGGATTGGTATTCCATTACTTCATTTTATACATAAATGATCACATTAATTGATGTTTCCAGTGTACCTATGATGTAGTGCCAGGCAGGTTGTTAGTTAGTGTATATCATCTTACAAAAATAGTGTGGTGAGTGGTGTAGATCAATCTGATATGCATAGAAGTATTTTTCCATGATTTATTTCATTAAATCATGCTTGCCTTTGACTTCCATGCTTGTAGGGTTCAATGCTGCCGTTGCTGGCTGTTTTTTTGCTGTGGAGTCTGTCCTTTGGCCATCAACCACAGACTCTTCCTCATCCCTTACAAATGCTACCTCTATGGTGATACTCAGTGCTGTCATAGCATCTGTTGTATCAGAAGTTGGTCTTGGTTCAGACCCAGCTTTCACTGTACCAGAATATGATTTCCGTTCTCCAAGTGGTAAGTTTCCACTATTTAACTTTATAGTGCAATCAAAGAGAACTTGAAACTTTTCCTGCATTAAATTGTAGTTCAAGTAGAATTCAGATTGGAACATGTCACACAATTGTTCTTGTTTCAAAAATTTGCTTTGTGCCTATGTTTTCTCTATGATTTGTGCTCAACTATTCTTCAGGTTCTTTGTGTCAACTTTTTCATATAGTATCTCTTTTAAATAAAGTTAAATAGGTTCCATTGTTAATGATTTTTCTAGGTACAGTTATGAATTTCATGTTTTAAAGAATTACTTCTCTTCATGTGTTCCCAGAGCTTGAAAAAATTCTGATGGTCTGTATCTGATTCGATACATCTTCAGAACTTCCGTTGTATCTTTTGCTGGGTGTACTCTGCGGGCTTATTTCATTAATGTTATCTAAGTGTACTTCGTATACACTGAAGTCTGTAGAAAATGCACAGAAGGTAACAGGAATCCCGAAGGCTGTATTTCCTGTGCTGGGTGGTTTGGCTGTTGGAATAATGGCTTTGGCTTATCCCGAGGTTCTTTATTGGGGTTTTGAGAATGTTGACATTTTAATTGAATCAAGGCCATTTGTGAAAGGCCTCCCAGCTGACCTGTTAGTTCAGCTAGTGGGAGTAAAGATAGTTGCAACCTCCTTATGCCGGGCTTGTGGATTGGTCGGAGGTTATTATGCACCATCTCTCTTCATAGGTGCAGCAACAGGTATGGCATATGGAAAATTTGCTACCTACATAATATCTCAGTCAGATCCGACATTTCATCTCTCTATCTTGGAAGTGGCATCACCTCAAGCATATGGCCTGGTAATGTTAACATTTTTTGTCAGTCAAAAATGTTTCTGCTATCATAAAGAAATATATTTGTGTGGATGTCTTTTTTAAAAAAAAAAAAAAAAACTACCTAATGATGCACTCTCCAATGCAGTTCTGCAACTGGTCATGTGCAGAGAGAATCTTATTATTCTATGTCACAAGCAACTGTTCTAACATGTCTATGGGCGACAAAGTCGTCATCATCATCATAAACCGTTTCCCACCTATGTGGGGTTAGCTAATCTAAGGGCAACAAAGTGCAGGCAGAAAATGACCGCTAAAATAGCTGGCTGGCTGCCTGGTTGTGTATTAGCTGAAAATGCAAGCATAAAATGTGAAACCCTCATCACTTTGTTCTCTTTGATTGGCCTGGCCAAAAGAGTTCTGGTCTGAAGCACATTTTATGGTGCATAATTGTCACAGCATGGTAAGATTGTGAAGCCAAACAGGCCCTAAATTGTTTAGAATAGGTCAAACTCTGGGTTGACAGATTTCTTTCTTTATGCAGCCAAGTCCCAGTCGAATAAGGATATTTTCACATCCCACGGCAATTAATTTAATACGGGAACAAAATCCATGCGGCAGACATTTCATTTTTTTTTTTATTTGGAGACCTCACATAGTGGAAAACAGCTTATGATGATGTCATCATGATGACAATTAATTTAGTACTGTATCAAAGATTCTAAATGTGTTTACATCACTGGCCGGAAAATGAGGTCCATTGGATGATCAATAAATCTGCTAAAATAGAAGAATAAAAGAGGAACCTAAGGGTGGTAAGAGTATCTACTTGTGCCAGATGTGTCATCTGACATGGCGACTGTTGCCTTTTCTGGGTAATGAAATTGAATAGACTCTTTTTTTTTTTTGGACTTCCTAGTCAAGTTAACCCTTTACGTAAGTACCTTTAAATGCTGTGGCCACAGACTGCGGTTGTATTTAGATACCAGCTGGTTGTCTCTGACATTGATATTTTGATGCTTCAAATGTATATGATTTTTTATGCACATCCATCTTGGAATAAAACTACTGTTAACATGCATATTCTGATTTCTTTACATGTGTTTGTACTCTGGCTTGTATATGCAGGTGGGGATGGCTGCCACTCTTGCAGGTGTGTGTCAGGTGCCATTGACGTCAGTCTTACTACTTTTTGAGCTGACACGGGACTACCGCATAGTTCTACCACTGCTAGGGGCTGTAGGATTATCATCATGGGTCACATCTTTCGACACAAGAAAGAAGCAAGATGGTGATAAAATTCCATCTTCAAATGAAAATCCCAATGTCATGCAGACACCAAAAGCGTCTTCCTTGTTTTCAAGTCAAATATTGGTTGGTTCTGGAAACAGAGATTATATGAATGATCTATGTGAATTGGAGAGCTCACTCTGTCTAGATGACTGCAGTGCTGAAACAATGACCTTGCAAGAGAGAATTTCTGTTTCACAGGCGATGCGAACAAAGTTCGTTACAGTATTGAGGGGCACTTTGTTAACGGAAGCAGTGACTCTCATGCTTGCAGAAAAGCAGTCATGTGCAGTCATAGTTGATGATGACAACTTTGTGATAGGATTGGTGACACTTAGAGACGTGCAGGAGTTCAGCAAAGTGGTAAGAACCAGGTGGAAGAAACCACAGGTAAAATTAAAATCGCCATTTCTCTAATCATCATCACCATACTTTGAAATGAGGATTTCCATGATTGCTTGTCTAGATTATTATGAATAACCACAGACTTGAAACCCACCCCTTAACTCTTGTTTCTTTTTTATTCACAGAGAAAAACAATGGATCTTGCAACCAAAGAAAAAAAGAAAAAAAAGAATTTTATTAAGAATAGAAACTTTCAGTATAATTAATTCATAGCAACTAATTTTGATCAGCTTATAAAAAGGAGGCCAACCTGATGCATAGCGCCCACACATTGTGAGTTCACGTATGCAGCCTTGTCCTTGTCTTTAGAAAGAGGCTTATTCGCATGATTCGAACCCATGGCAGCAACTCTTATCATCATGCCTAGGCCTGCCCTCTTTGATAAGCTAAAGGAATCTTTCTTGGTCGTCTTCTTTTTTTGTCTGAGGACGATCTGCAGTTTGAACTATAGGTCAGCATGCCTGTTTCTTAAAGCCTCAACTTCCCCTTACTTCTTATAGATTTTAATCTAAAAAATTTGTTCCTCATCAGTATGGATCTCAGTAGCCATAACCATCTTTTTAAAACTTTCTTGTTGATGCTATTTTTGCTACTCCCAGATTTCCTTGAAGGCATTCATCAAGCCTGTTTGGACCATCATATTAGTGAATGGCAATTATACAAAATATCTCAATTTATGTTGCCACATCTAGAGGTTCTCCCCTTTGATAACGGCTGTGGAAGAATCAATTCGAAAACTCAGACAAGTGTAAGATTTGGCAAGTTCATCAGATACATGCTTGTCATGGAAGTACACATCCCAGCCAAAATATCCCAAGTAAAACCAATTTATAGGTCAAATTGTAATGAAGAATTTGTGCTTGTGCTTTTACATAAGAAAACCTGCCTGGTGGGATCCTTGCGCTCTTGGGTCAGAAGCAGTAACAAAATTGCCAGAATGCAACTTTTTAAATGATATAATTTTTTTTTTTTCCCAAGCTTGATACTGGAAACACAGCATACTGGTTTTTCTTTAACCTTTATATTTGTCCTTTTTTCCAGACACTTCCAGAAACATTCTTACAGTTTATTAATTTTAAAGAATTTTTGGCAGGTACAGAAACTTCTGGTTTCTGAAATGTGCTACCTAGATGATGAGAAATGTACAGAAGTCTGGACTATAACTCCGAGCATGAATCTCCTTGTTGCTGAAAGGATAATGAATAGATACGGTGTTAATCAACTTCCTGTTTTGTCAGAACATATTGAAAACTGTGGGGGTGGACACCTTGTTGGCCTACTAGACCGAGACTGTATTAATCTTACTTGCAGGTTTTATTACCTCTTCCACCAATTCTTTCTTATTTTTCTAAACTAAAATGTAGAGCTCTGCAGGTCCCCAATGCGAACAAATGAGAAGGTGAAGTCCAACAGGTAAACATGAGATCCAATCACATGTATGGTTGCCTTGTACCGACTTTGGCATGTGACTTGGTAGTATTTTGGTATGGGAATCTCCACCAGCCAACTTATGACCCGTGCCTCTGCAGTAGTAACATAGATGCGAAGCGCCCTGTGCATTCGTGGACCTAGCAAAGCTCTACATTTTATGCGGGTTGATCTGGAGGCCAATGAACATAATGTTAAAGACTAACTTGTTTTCCACTTTTTGATGTTATTAAGGGCATTCACTGCCAAGGAATCTCTGAGTTTATCATCTACGGTGGATTTGCCTAATTCGTAGTACCACAGAAAGTTATACGTATGGAGAAATCATTCAAGTGAAGTACAATGAAGATGATTTGGGTGCACCAAGCAGAGGTTTCACCTGTGGATATGCTCATACTGTATAAATAATAGCAAGAGCTGTATCCAGCGCTACAGGGCAATGAGAAATATGGAAGCTGTTCTGAGATGATATGTGCCGCAACAATTCAGTGCTAGTGACATGGCCACCGTATACGACCTAGGATTGTCCTCTAGAAATATGCTGCTGGCAGTTTTTGTTCTTAGTTCCAACATGGTGACTTGAGAGGTGGATTTGGCCTCGTTACAGGTTTTGCGCTGATCTTTCTCGTGTTTTTGTCTGAATTTAATATATTTTATGTACCGCGATTGTATGTGGCTTGGGCGATTTACAGGCTGCCTAAATATTATATATATATAAATGTATGAGCCCATTTAAATCTTGTGAAATTTGTCGAGTGTTAAATTTGTTTGGTATTTTTCATTAAATAAAAAAATTACTCCCTGCCAATAAAATTTGTTTTGAACTCTAGCATGCGTATTTTCAATTAATGCTTTTATTCACTCGATTCAATTATCATTCGGTAATAATTTCAACCATCACCCTATATAGTTCCAATAGAAACAAATTTTATTTACTTTCATCCCCAGGATAATCAACATCAAAGAAATGAGGAATTCTCTTCCTACACGGTCCCAAGTGTGTTTCCGGCTAATGGGAAACGATCTACTGGCACGTACAATTGTTTTATTTTCAAGGACTCAGATGAAGGGTCTAGAATTTCGGCATATGAGGTGTGTAGACGGTCTAGAATTTTGGCTTATGAGGTGTGCAGACGACCTCAAAAAAGATCAAAGATTCAGGCATTGGCCTTGCTCTCTCTCTCTCTCTCTCGCAAATGCACCGTCACTGAGAAGCACTGCGCGTTGTTAATTAATTAGGCGTATCCCAGAGATGAATTCGCTCATTTGCAACCAAAAAGCGAAGAAAACAGACTAGTCCTAACGGAAATATAGCTGCTCCCATTTGTAGGCCATTAATTAACCTGAGCAGATACACCGTATTTGCAGAAACACGGCAATTATATTATCATTATTATTATCATTATTATACAGTGGTAGCTGATATCCGATTTCCATCCACCTCTCCGAATCATCAGCTAGGAAGGCACAAACTAGAAAAAGCATGCTTTCTTTCCTTCCTGAAAAATAAAACTATTGCACGGTAACTAAAGAATAAATGACTAGGACATTTGGTGGCTTACAAATATTTAAGTTGCCACAAAATATGGACTAGACACCATAGTGATTTCCACCCCCATTGGCATCCACAGTTGATGGAAACGGTGATTGTAGTTCGCCTGAATGGGCTCTACGGGAACGTGCACTCTTATTAGCTGAAGCCTGATAGAATGAATTGTAATATGTGCTTGATTTGGACGGTGCCCCAGCTGGATCATTGGATCCAACACCGTAACTTTTGTCCACGCTTTCACCTTCAAGTGGCAACTCTTCGAGCGTCTGCTCAGGAAAGAATAAAAAAAAATGCAAGTTTAGAAGAGGACAGAAAAATTGATGATGCAGGTTTTCAGCCTACTGATTCAGAAACAAAGAATAATTCCTGAATGATGAGATGAGGGGAATTTTTAATCACACCTACCACCTTCAGCATTCAAATTTGGATCGGATAATAGTAACCGCTGCTTGATCAATGGAATCACTCCAAAAATCACAGACAGACAGGCAAACACAGACTTACCCGGAATGCCTGGTTCAAGACCTTAAGCATTTCTCTAGTGTGCTTCCTTTTTGTTGCTATTTCCTCAGGTTCTTGCAGCATCTCTTCAAAGAAGTCATCCCTGGTTGAAGAAAAACAAAATCAAGCATTTTATTGGATGGAAGAATTTGCCATACAGCAGATCAGAAATTACTAGTCCTGCTGATGGGAAACAGTGACACCAGCTCGAGAAAACCAATGGACTGCTTAAACTGATAGAGCATATGGAAAATAGGTAGCAGTAACTCAATAAAATGGGCTGCTTATCATCACACCTGTACAGTTCTTCAATAAAGACATTGTGCAACTCTCGTCTTGCATGATTAACCTGCATGTGCACAAATACAGTTGAATACATGTTTGCGAATTCTGAATCAACCTAATCCAATGGAATCATTATTTGTGATTTGATGTTTAATCTAAGCTGCATTTTCCCCCAGACGAAGGGCAGCAAAAATTTCATTATTCTGCTCAAGGGATGGCAACTATTGTGCTGTGTGGAGTTGGCATTTCATACTCACTCCAGTCGCTATCCAGAATTTTCCCAAGTTGAGCCCAAACAAGGAACTACTGGCTACTGCTTATAAAAACGAATGGAAATACTTACCAGGAAGTGCATAACAGCTTTGGGCACAGAGTCTTCAATATTCTTCCTAACAATGTCATAATATGATCTCAATAGCAACTTTGTGACAGCTATTTCAACTTCCTCCTCAAATGTGTGTGTTTCTGAGGGCCTCAGGACAGTGGGTGGCTGGTTCATGATAATAACGAGGGCATTATGCAACATAGTACAGAGCTGGATCAATCCAATAAACAACAGTGTCTAGTTCATGTACCTCTTTCAATTGGATCACAGAAAGTGTCCGCTCCATGCTTGGAACTGGTTCACCATGAAGCCCGCATACTGAGGCCTCCTTAGCAGGAGCACGGTTTTCACTACCATGGCTACTACTGAAAATCAATGGAATGCCCCAGCTTGACACAGAACCATTGCCTGACAGAAGGCAATATGCAATTAGAAAAATCATGAAATTAACAGTTTTTTTACATATGATGTGCATTGAAGAGTCAGATTCACATTGTTCCCCAATCTTGGGCATGGAATGGCTCCTTATGTTTTCAATTTTGACCAATGATTCACCAAAATGTGTGCGCGCCAATATGTGCAATGAAGGTCCTCAGACTATGAAAGAGTCCATTAAATTATATAGCTCGGAAACGGTGAAGTGATGACAAAGTTCATCTAAGACACTGCTAGTTGCTATATCATCTAGGACATTTGAATTTGAGGTGGTCTTAAAGATCTCAAAGAAATGGCATTCCTTTGGGATAAAAAATTACCAGCTGATACAGGATTGTCGACATCTGCAACAGGTCTTACTCCCTATAAGATATCCAAAAGAAGACATGAGAAAAAGAAAGCAAGTTAAATCATTGATTCACAATCCAAAATTAGAAATACAATCCAATATTTTTTATTATAGAGAAAATTCTCTTAAAGTCCTAGATTATCAAGGATCACTAGTCCATCTTAGCATTGTTAACAGCTTAGAGGAAACTAGGCTATTTTTGCAGACTATTGTGTTCATCAAACAAGAATAACATGTGCATTTTAATACATAATAGTCCCCTAGGAGCTAGCTGAGTATCCCTTAAATTAGTCATTTATTTGTTGAGAAGTTCTGGTATACCTCTACATTCCATGAAGATTTTACTAATATTATAATTCAAAGCAGAAAAAATATTCATACACATACACATACATATACATGACAAGGGATATGGCCACCATGTTGCATCTGTGTTTGGGTGGAAGATTAATGAAATGGGGCCCATATGATGAAATCAGAATCAAACCAGTTGCATAGTTTAAAATAATTTCTTTGATCATGGAATAAAAAATCAGCTCAATTGGAATCTTTGGTGGGCCACGTTTGCTTAGACATACATAGTCAAGTGTAAATTATGAAAAACACTCGGATCTGTTCATAAATGGATTAAAATATTACAATATTTTATAGACTAATTTATCCACACAGGAATCACATTTTCAACGGCTTAGATATTGTTTTAACACCTTTGAAATTTATGTGTAAACCAAAAAAATTATATTAGGTTGATTTTACCACTTTTCTAGATGAGGCCCATGCAAGTATTTGATTTCATGGAACTTAGTACCCTAGTTGAATAAATGATACCAAAGGTCCATTTGGGGAGATGTAAAAGTACAAGTCAGAAAGGTGAAAAAAATTTTAAAATGAGAACATGACGTGATACAATAGAGATAATAATTAGGATTAAAGAGAATAAAGTTAAATTTGATAAGGCAGTTATATGAAAAAGATGCGAAAGATTGGACTATAAATGATTTATATACCTGAACTATATTCATCATTGATATCTTACTTCAACGAAATGCTTTGATAAATATAAAATAATTCTAGCTTTGACAAACACCCTAAAATTCATGTTTATCCTTCATGATTTAATCTTGTTTCAAATATCAAGGCATATAGAAGTTTTAAGTTTTTGAGTGTTTTTCAGAAACTTAATATTCATAGAATTCTCTATTAGATGTTATATGTTATGAATTCATTATAACATAATCATTGTAAACTGAACCTTTAGAAAGTAAGGTTGAACTCATTGAACTATTTTCATATAGGGGTATACTAGGGTGTAGCAAGTTGCACCATAATTTGAGCGCACCTTGATTAAACAGGCCCCCTATGATAATGAAATCAGAATCCAGTCCACTTATTGCATTCAGGGCCTATCTGGGAATTGGTAGAAGTGTTTTAAATACACACACTTCCTGCACACTTTTTTTGATATGATTTAACATCTAAACTACCCACCCATTTTTCCCATTATTTTCAGTGGCTACGAAATTAATTCTAAAAATTCTAACTGATCAAATAAACCCTTAATTATTTAGTTCTGAAGATAAAAGAAACTCTCAATTGTTTCCATTATTTTGCCTTACTTATTTCACTTATTGAGATTATTTTTGGCATTTGGGCGTAACATGAGAAGCTGTATTTAATATATGAGCAGCTCATTGATATGAACTATAGTTTATCACTGATTAAACTTGAACTTACTTTAGCTCAAGTACGGCCAACCTCTTAAAAAACAGGACATTGTGCATTAGAAAACTGACATTTCCCTGGACGTCATTCATCAGAGTAATGAATTTCCCACCAAGTCTGACGGATATGATAGATACACTGGATATCACAGGCATGCTAAGCCAGGGCAAAAAGAGTCAACAAAATAGAACCATCACTAGTAAATCCCTGAATAATGAAAAATATCTATGGTGATAAAGGTCTATACCAGAAAGACAAAATACGATTAACTACTGAAATCATATGCCGTCATCTTAATGGTAATAAAGCATTATCAAAACGATATGTGAGCTATCTCATTTACAAAATATCACTCACAAAAAATTAAATGAAGATTGATTATTCGCAGGTAAGTGTTCCTTGATCCCAGGTTAACTCAAACAACGGCAGATTAATACTGGACCTACTATTGTTATCGATATATATATATATATATATATATATATATTGGACCTACGAAATTCAAACTAATCTGAAAATAAAATAGAAAGTCCACTGAAAATCATCATGATACCAAATTCTAGATAGTCTCAAAATGAAACTGACTAGTCCAGTGAAAACAGTATTGCCTTATCTAGAAAGGACCACCATTTATCAGAATCTATCCCATACCTGTTCAGCAACAATTCCATTTGCACCAGATCTGGAAAAAATAGCTCGAGATTTCAGACTTTTTTCTGATGGCTGTTTATCAGGATTTACTGCATCCTGGAAAATGGAAGTTGCCAGTAAAACAAATTTTAAAACAAATATTTAGCGTAGAACAATGGTGAAAAAGCATACCTTTGTTTTAGGAAGAGAAACTGTCAACCTAGCAGACTTAACGTGCTGAGTTGCAAGCTCTATAGCTTTACTCCCACCAATAAAGTTTGGATGTGAAGTGTTTATGTAATCTAGCTACAAAACAACTTAAATCAGTGTACCGCTCAAAAACAGGAACTTTCAATTTTGATGACAACCAACAAATATGAGCTAGAAGCCTTTTTTTTCTGGTGCGCTCAATTGGACCCTCAATACTGTATTCATGCGCAGGGCGTCAACCGGAGTACAACCGAGCAGTGACAGGCAAGCTCGATCTCAACACTGGAAGAGTTACCCTTGACAGAGTAATAAATCAAGATATGCACTGAGATCAGAAAAAAATGACCTCAGTGTCACTGATGCCATTGAGACCAGAAAAATGTGGATTAACCGCATTCTATCGAGCTTTGACATGACAGGACTGAAAATTACCACTAGGAAACACGTCACCCAAAAACTGAAAGGAAGAGAGTGAAAACAGGAAACCTTCACCAAAATGGATCAATGCTCAATGAAATGGAAATGGGTCTAGGTTTACGCATAACCTATAACAATCCGTGTTGCCTAGGGTAGAGCAGATACTTGGCGGTCTGAAACTAAGGTACTTTTTATCAAAAAAAAAAAAAAAAGAACAAAGAAAAAAAGAAACTAAGGTGGTTGGATCAGGATTGGGTCAACCCTATAACCCTGGTCAACCCACACCTATAGCATTTTATAATGAAATTGCAGAACTCCTAAACACTTATCCCCTGTTCCATCCATGAAAATTTATACACTTTAATTTAATTTGTTAATCAATTTTAGTTCAACATCAACATTGTTGTAGTTTATGATATGTGAAGAGATTAAATCTCTTATATGTAGACCTGCATTTCCAACCCATATTATAAACTTAAACTCAACATGATGACAACCTGGACTTGATTGATTTTCCAAAGATTAGGGTCAGGGTTGGGTTGACCTTAATCCAATCTCGTATAATATAGGATTAGGCAAGGGTTCTAAATAGGATTAGGGTCACCCCAACACGTTTATACCCTAAAATTAGGAAAAACAAAGTGCTCTGTTGATTCAAGAACTAGATCAGATGCTGGCCATATACTTGTATGAACTGTAGTAGATAGCAATATCATAAAGACAATGTCAAGCTTCCTACAATTTTTGTGCTGCTCTAGAAAACATTATTTAGTCAATGAATAGCAATTTTCAGATTTGAAGATCATACCTCCATTTCAATAATGTGTCCTATCATTGTCTCCGAAGGTCCAAGGCCTTCTCCTAAAAATTTTCTAACGACTTCGTCCATCCGCTTTCTGAGTACAGGAAACCGTTGCAGTTCACCAGTCATGCACTGGTGGCTCATCTGGAATCCAAACAATTTAGTGAACCAGAAATGTACTAGCACATAAACTCTCTCTCTACTAAAAATCATTCTGGTTGCTGCTCAATGTGGACCACACTTTTTGTAAAATATAAAATCACCAAACAATTTGAGAATCACTTGAATTCACGAGTTCAAGGATTGGAATGTTACAAAATTTTAAGCAATCTCCGATTTCAGAAAATAATTATAGAGTTTTATAACGTTCCATATTTCATCGAGCAGATTCAAGTAATTTTATCTATTTGACAAAGATACTAAAAAACATTCTGGTTGATGCTCAATGTGGGCCACACTTTCTGTAAAATATAAAATCACTGCATAATTCAAGAATCACTTGAACCCACTATTTCAAGTCATAATATTTTAAACAATCTCCCATTTCACAAAATGATTGTATTGAGTTTTATGATGATTCGATACTTCACTGAGCAGATTCGAGTAATTTTATGAGTACACAACATTTTAAAAATGACAATTTGATTGAGAATAATTTCTTACAATTTTGCATTGTATGGTTACAAATATTTTTTTGGAATTGTGTGTCGGTAATAACCTCTTTCTTTTTTTGCAAATTGTGTGTCAGTAATAACCTCTTTTCTTTTTTTGCAATTTTGAATGTGAGATTGCAGATTTGTTTTCCTATTTGGTATATCTGCACATGCCTGCAGATAGCAGGTAGGGTTAAGACGTCCACATGCCATACTGACCTTAATTAATTCATCATAAATGAACCTTGCACACTGGATGCTTGGAACTAATAGATGTGATATCTGCCTTCGGATCAGAACTTCAAACGGAACCTAAAGATATAGTTCACCGATATCAATCACAGCTAGAGGGAAAAGTCATGCTTTTCAAAATCATTAGAAGCCCACATCTAGAAATCAATAAGCCTTAAAAAGCTTGCCTGAGGAACAAATAAGGCATTCTTAGGGCCAGTAGCATTCTGAATGGCTGTGCGGATGTCATCATCAGTCAAACCATCACATGGATCCACTTCCTGAAAGAAATAAAAACATGAATAAAGCCATGGGCACCAAGTACATGCTACAGGCAACAAATGAAATTAATGACAGCGGCAGTCGAGAAATAATTATTCTAAAATTACAGTATAAGTATTAGGGGGAAAATTAGGTGGTAACAGGGTAAAGTTGTATCATCAGAGAGAAAAAAAAAAAAGATAAAGCTGTAGAAACTGAAGGACACATTGCTAAGGGCATGTTTAGAAAATAAGATTTCATTATGAAGGAAAATGAAATTCCTCATAACATGACACCTAGTTACCCCACCAGCCTTCCTTTTTCTACATCATTACCTTTCTCACTAAAAAACTTCCTGGGTGAGTACGGTCAACATCACCCACCTGGTGCTGAAATCATTTCCACCCATTCACAAAAGAAACGAAATATCTCTATATCCGAATCTCATAATTTCCATTAGGACATAAAAAGTGACGCACCTCCAATCTCTTGACAAAGATTGATTGAAAAATATAGTGAATTCGTGCACCACCGGAAAGCTCCAATGTTGACAGTTCATCATGTTTCCCCTCCAACGTTGAAGAAAAAGCTGTCATCAACATAACACATGAGTTTCCACCCATGCATCCAATCAATGACAAAAATAACTGTCATAAACATAACAATATAACATATGAATGGCACCTCAGAAAATAGGTCTTATGTGTTTTCCTTCTGATTTTTGAACATATTCAGAAAATAAAAACAAATAGGAAAAAAGTAAATTAATTTTGAAATTGCAACATGTTAAAAATAGCTTTTACCTTCAGAATATTTAGAAAGAATCTTCAAGATAAGTGCTCCCTGACCTGCCTGCATAATAAATAAAGAAAGAAATAAATCATAAAAAAGAGCTACAAGTAACAATGGCAGAAAATTTTAATGAATCATGCATCTCTCTCCCAGTCGACACAAGAACAGCATTAAAATAATGATTCGAAAAACCCTCCAGATATCAGAGAGAGAGTCTTCCTTTTGTTGACATCCGACTTCAAGGGCTTAAGCAATGTTCCGAGTTCACTTTTAATAGTAGAAGCCAAAACATCAGGCTTCATTTGGCGACAGTTTGGGAGGAAGGCTTTTGGTTCTGAGAAATTTGAGCTTTGAGTAGAAGCAATATTTTCGAGCTTCTTTACACACTTTTGGGAATTAAACTTCTCCTACAAATTGTTTACACCACATAGCCAAGAGACTATTTCAATTCATCATGAAGGGTAATCCAAAAGTGCATATTGCCTCTGCATAAGCATAGCCAAACAATACCCAAGTCTTCAGTCAAACAAATAGCCAAGATATTCAGAAATCAATAAGCTCGTGTTAGACCTACAAGAAGCAATTAAACTTAATGCCAGGAAGATGGAGGCACTACAAAGAGATTGGACAACCGTACAATATAGGCTGTTTCCAAAATATTTTGTAGAAAAATATTGAAAGATGAGGATGAAACCAAGGCCATGCTAAGGACAGCCTATAAGCAAATGCAATATAAGTTTATGTAATCAGGGAGGTTATCTAGATGGCAGACTGTAAAGTTAGAGGAAGCAAAATTTTGTAGAAAAATATTGAAAGATGAGGATGAAACCAAGGCCATTCTAAGGACAGCCTATAAGCAAATGCAATATTAGTTTATGTAATCAGGGAGGTTACCTAGATGGCAGATTGTAAAGTCGGAGGAAGCAATATTTTGTAGAAAAATATTGAAAGATGAGGATGAAACCAAGGCCATGCTCAGGACAGCCTATAAGCAAATGCAATATAACTTTATGTAATCAGGGAGGTTATCTAGATGGCAGACTGTAAAGTCAGAGGAAGCCCAATAAAGCAAGGAAATTGGAAATAGTTAGGCCTTTAAAGAAGGAACCAACTCTTCAGAAAAGCTGTTCCATGGAATGAACATGTTATTAAATAAATAGTACCAATACAGCTTCTGATACTGTTCAGATATTCATACATAATCTAGGAATCACTAAGCCTAAAACACCTTTGATTCTGCAATTTCCCCATATGCAGCATTCTCCTTTGCTACTGCCATCAATTGAGAACTTATGCGAGCCTTCAATGCAGGAAGAACTGCCCTGATGTGCTGTATCAGAATCTACAAACAACATAAAAATAACCAAAACATCAGCAGTTTGTAATATAGAAGAAATAATTTTTTTTTAAAAAAAAAAAAGTCAAGCTGCACCTAGTGCAACACCAATTACTGAAATAATATTGCCAAATAACCTCACAGTTATTTTCCAGTAAATAGGTAATGCAGCAACAGAAGATATGATTACAACAGGGAAGAATCGACAACATGACTGCCGAGGAAATATCTGTGAATTTCTATCATTTCCTTTAACAATTTGAAATCACGATCTTGCCAAAAAGGCAATATCCCTTTATGGCCCATTGCACTTCACTCTACCTAGATCATTGATTAATGGTAAATCAATTGAACTAACATGTCAAATCAAGCAATCCTGTAACCACATAGGAAATAAAAAGCTGTAACTTCAAGTCCACAGGTGATAAAACAAAAGAAATACAGAGATACTCCATGATTAGCAAGCTAGCAGCTATATGGTTGACTGCAGCAAAGACACCAACGAGTGCTTTAACTACATCTTGAAAACATCCATTTCAATAGAAAGTTGCAGATTTCCACAGAAGAGTGCAGTGACTGAAAATAGCATTACCTCCTAGAAATCCTACCTGATTCAACTTCTTGGCTAACTGGGGAATACCACAGCGGTCTGAAAGGCCACGGTACACCTGCAATCCACATCAAACTTACATTTCCCAACTTGAAAACTCAATGTAGGAATAGAAACAAGAACTCTGAAGAAAGTAATGAGCTCATACTAATTTTTTTCGAAAGAATTCCTCTTCATAAGCAAGGGCTTCCTTAATACTGCGGTTGTAAATAATATCCTGAGGAAATTTAGCAAAAAAGGGTAAAAGATCTCAGAAGCTTCTAATGATAGAAGTGCATGCATAAACCAAATGGACCAAAACTCTCTAAAGACAAACCATTTGCCAATATAGAAAATTTTTTTATAACAACACAAAATGATAAATTAATGTTTAGATTTTAATAATCAAGATAAATTGCATAGGATGCATTTTTTGGGGAATATCCAATATCGTAGAATGTAGTTACAAGGATATATGTGGTGCCATGTGCAAGGATAACACATTTACGCTAAGTTTGTATCATTCTGGAAGATTGCATAAATGTAGAAAGAGCTTACAGTGAACATCCAATATTCAGTGATAGAGTTACCTCCTGACTACGATTCACAACACCAATATAACCAAGTCGAAGAGGAATCACATTTCCAAGTAAAAAATTGCGTGCATCAGTACCTCTATCCATGATATCCAACTGCAAAAGGATAAGTATACAAGATGTCTCAAGGAAAAATTGTTGGGTATGTATAATTATATATTACTAAAATATTAGAATTGTATATAAAAAGCCCACAAAAGGTCTCTGACCTTAGTGATAACTCCAATTGTTCGTGAACCTGTCAAAAAAATTTCACATCAAATTTTATATTCCGGTTACTCAACCATTAAATTCAAAAAATTACGTGCCATTGTGAAATTAAGCATGGACATCACATAATCAAAGCAAATTTGAAGAATTTACCATCAGGATCAGCAATCCTTGCCATCGAAAGAGCATCTGAATTTGCCAAGTCAGCATTTGCTGGTGTAACAGCTAAAATTATGCAGGTCCCATGTTTAATATATGACAATATCATATTTCTGATCCTCAGCTCGATGTCTGTAGGCTGATCGCCAACAGGAACCTTTGTAATCCCAGGCAAATCCACCAAAGTAATATTGAGAACATTTGGAGAGAAGACCTTTAAACGAATCTGCTTGTCTGAGACTCCCTTGTTTCCTCCTGCTTCCCTGTCAGTTTCAACCTACAACATGAAGTTTAATCCACACTTTTTAGTTAACAAATGAACATCAATGGTCAACTCATACTGAAGTATAACAAACTAAAAATTAAAAAATAAATAATTGATAAATCTGCACCATCTGATGGTGATTGTGAGTCATGGTGTTTTTTTATCAGAAAATATATAAAAGTGAATCATTAAAAATCTCCACTAAGAACCTCAAAGTAGTTTCCTGGAATGTTTCCTTTCATCCTAAGAAAGGAAAAATACTCAGGAGGTGATTGGTCCAGTGAATATGGAAAGTAAAACAGATGATAAGACAATTATTATTAAAAAAAAAAAAAAAAGATAAAAGGGCGTCTTCGTTTAAATACAAAACTTTTCAATTTAAAACTTTTCACTGTACATAGCTACCCTATTTTTTTAATTATTTCTTTACATCTTCCCATACAACTACCCTAATTTTTTAATCATTTCTACACAACTACCTTATCTATTTTAACTTCATCCTCTTTACTCCTCATCATTGCCCATACCATATCACATTATTTTATATTATTTCAAAAACTTTTACACCATAAATTTTTTATCTAAAAATTTTATTACTTCCCAAATATACCTAACAACTAAAAGGCAAGGATTTTAAAGATGCGCCCACACACACATACGATCCTAGAATAGCTCATGCAATTTAGCACATCCTTTGTTATCAAGAATCCTTCCTATAAAGATTTGCTTCTTCCCCCCATTGACAAGGACTAGCAAATACATATCTCCTCCCCCGTGCCTCCCCCTGTTTCTCTAGACACCCATCCTTTTTATATTCCTTGACTTCCCTGATAACAATGCCCATGGCAGAGTTCCGTATATTTACAGAAATTTTTCTCAGGCAAGCAGTCAGCGTAAGCTAAATAATCTCCATGACCTTATTTTAAATATGGTCAATAATGTAAGGTGGAAAACTAGCAATTCAACCCATAAATGATTACATAATTAGAGTATGAAGCTCAACTCTACAGATTGAACTTCTCCAATATCATTTACATTATTAATCCTCAATGTGAGGTCCACAAATTCAGTCTAATTTGCGATATGAACACACCTTTTCTTCCATCCAATATCCAGGCATTAGATAAGCCCTAGTCTAAAATCAACCTTCAGCATTTTCTTGACTCTCTTCTCGGGTACCTTCATACACAAAAGCAACAAGCGAGAGACTTTCTAAACAACTTCGAACGTGATTTCTAGTGTTGTGAGCATGCATTTCCCTCCTTACGTCACTACACGAACATGCTCAGCGCGCAAACAGCCGCATGCACTTCGGCCGTCACCCAAAAAACACATTAAAATAATCCAGAGAGAACTCGAAGCAACATGATGGCTGTCAGAGTCCAGGCATGGATTGACGGGAGCCAAAAGGGCACCATCAGCATACTTGAAAATCTGCTCCAGCTGGAAATCTGACTTTCTAACTATAGAAAAAAAAAAAGAGAAAATCATTGAAGAATCCTCACCCGAATCTCCCTTCTAATTTCCGCAAAATCAAAGAATTTCCTCCCAGGCAGGTGGAGAAACTCCCCCCACTCCGCGCCCTCCTCCCCTGCTTTCGGCTGCACGTTCACGAGCTGGAGCACAAGCGGGCGCCGCGTGCAGATGTCGGAGCCCCGCGGCAAGAAGTCCCTCCCCACCAGGGCCTCCAAGACGCTGGACTTGCCGCTGCTCTGGCTCCCGACCACCGCCACCTGCGGCAGATCAATGGTCGAGGCGCTGCCGAGCTGCGAGAAGATGTCTTGTAGCTTGTTGACCATCGGAATCACCGTGTGGCCAAGAGGATTCGCCGCGGGATGAGACGAAGAGGAAGGGATCTGATCGTCCCCCATGGATCTTCCCAAGATCGAGCTATCAAGGGTTCTCTGGCGCGACGGTGGAATTGGGTTTTCCGCACCAGCGATGTCCTCCTTACGTCGTAGCAGAGACTAGCGGAGGATGGGAGACGATCTTGCCATCTTGGGCTCATCATTCAATTCTACACGCTTGTACGTCCTTCGAGACACCACCGCACGTGCCATGTTTCCCGCGTGCATGATATTGAAGACGTCCATCAACGACATGACCGGATTACGTGCTCTCCCGCACGCATTCGGTGCGCGTAGAGTCGCCGTCGTTGGCAGCGAAATGAGTGGTACCGTTTCCCGAGATTCAATTCACCATTTCTACAATCCAATTTCCTCTTGGCCCACCTGCGGCGGCAAAGCGATGATCAAGACCGTCCAAATTACTGTCATGATTTCATGATCATTCCTTCTAAGTAGTGGATGGCCCACGAGTAATGTCGATGAGATTTTTGATGGTCCGCCAGGGTATGAAGATTGACAGGAACTGGCCCGCCACTGAATCTGTCGGCCTTTTTCCCCTGTAAAGTGGGTCAATGCAATTTCTTTTCCGTCTGCTCGATTTTGAAAATCTTCGCCAAAGGGCTTTTCTTCGGACACGAGTGGGCCGCATCTAATGTGGGGTGCGTTTGGCAATCCATAAAAAATATCAACTTAAAATTTTTCAATCTAAAACTTTTCACTCTCCATCGCTATCATATTTTTTAATTATTTTTTCACATTTTCTTATACAACTACCCTATTTTTCAATCATTTTTACACAACTACCCATATAATTAACCTATTTATTTTAACTTTATCCTCTTTACTACTTATCATTACTCCTATCATATCACATCATTTGACAACTTTTACTCCTCAAAACTTTTCATCAAAAGTTTTATTCATTACCAAACACACCCGTGGTATGAATCATCGCCATATGGTCTTGCTTGCCGTAATCACTTTCATAAGTTCCGAAATTATTTAGTATTTTGCCTTGTCTAAGAGTGATCTCCTAGAAAATAATCTAATTTTCGTAAAAGCTAGCATAATTGTAGGAAGCTGGTAGTTGATGCTTCCAACAGAAGCACAACCTATGAAATTTTGCTGCACAGGACGCTGCGCCAAATAATCCCTCAGCCAACCCACCGGGCTTGTTTCCAGCTCGGTGCTATTCATGCTTTCAATGATTTAAGAGTGCTTTATATTACTGATTACGAGATGATGGTTATCATCATAATAATAACGATAAAATAGTAACGAACATAGAATAATCAAAATTTAGTTGTAAGGCATAAATTATGATCAGTATGGATGATATATGAATCTAGCTAAACAGATAAATGAATCATAACCACGAATTGCTCTTCTTCGTGGAATGCATACATTAGAGCAGTAAAATGGACAAATAGTGACTGGACGACTTGCTACTCTAAATCATGCAATATATTTGTCAATACACATTTACCTAAAATATCAAGAATCACTTTATGCTCTGCTCGGATATATCTAAAATTTTTCAAAAAAAAAAAAAAAAACCTAAAATTTTCAATCTCCACAATTGTTTTATTTTTTAATCATTTCTTCATGTGTTATTGTTATCCCATTTTTCAATTATTTTTATAAAACTATTCATAAATTAACTTATTTATTTTAACCCTATTTTATTTATTCTTCGTCATTACTCATATCATATCATATTAATTTATTCTGTTTTAAAAAATAAATTATACTGAAAACTCTTCTTTCAATAATTTTACACTTCTCAGACATATTTTTAGTTGAAAACTTGTGTATAACATATTTTCTATATTATTTTTAAATTTTGAGTGTCCCTAAGGATACTTAAATTTTTTTAAACAAAATTATTTCAATACAAAACTTTTTACTCTTCATAATTATTATATTTTTTAAATTATTTATTCATATCTTTATATACAGCTATCATATTTTTTAATCATTTTTACATGACTTCTATAACAACCAACCTGCTTATTTTAAGTTTATTCTTTTTATGTTTCATCATTAGCAATATCACAGCATATCATTTTTTCGTATTTCAAAAAAAATTATTCTAATTTTTTTAAAGAATTATATCACTTCCAAATACGCCCTTTACTCTTATAAATTCTAAAACTATACCAAATTAAGGTTTTAAAGTGAGAATAATTCTTGGCATTTTACTTGGATTTTAAAAGGTGCAGTTAGAATAATAAAACCAAACCAAGTACATGAAAGTGTTAATGCAATTCTTTTTTTTTTTTTGTTACGCTAGATTACAATGGAGACCATACTCCCACCAATGGCACTCACGCACCCCAACATCTCATATCACTTGGTTATCCCCTAGTTGATAATGTAATTGGTTAACCCTAACATTGTAATATTAGTTGGCTATTCCCTAGTTGATAACACAATTCAACCAATTTAGTTTAGTTTTAATCTCATTGTCTCTGGTTATTTTCAAATAAATTACTTTTGCAAGTGACAACGTGTCATTTTTTATGCTAAATTGTTCGCCTCCAAGGCCGTTTTATTTGAACTTGGT
This sequence comes from Annona squamosa, assembly GCA_035584095.1. Lineage (NCBI taxonomy): Eukaryota > Viridiplantae > Streptophyta > Magnoliopsida > Magnoliales > Annonaceae > Annona > Annona squamosa. The sequence goes on along the minus strand of JAXCLR010000063.1, from coordinate 61,690,247 downwards.
TTTTTTTTAAACATGCAAAAGTTATGATTATTAAAATTTCATAAAGGATATGTTTGGTATTTTGGAAAACAATTGTGAAAAAATATGCTATGGCAAAATTTTACAATTATCATAATTAAAGAGCGGTTGTATAAAAGAATATGTAAAATAATTTAAAACTAAAGTAATCATGAGAATAATGTGTACAATTACTAGAAAGTACGATAATTATATGAAACAGTGTATGGAAAAATTTATGATTTCCTGATACACCCAAATTTATAATGTGAGTGTTTAGTTTTAAAAAGAACATCTCCACGTTATGATGTATGGAGGACATTTGTCTAACGCAAAAACTTTTCATTCTAAAACGTTTTACGATCGATGATGGCTACATTTTTTATTTTTTTTCGTATAACTATAATATTTTTTAATTATTTATCAATAATCATTTATACATTTAACATATCTATTTCAACTTTATTTTTTTACTCCTTATCTGTGTCTCTATCATATCTCACCATTGTCTTTATCATATCACATCGTTTTTTCTACTTCAAAAATTTTATACTCCAAATTTTGTATAAAAAGTTTTATCACTTTTTCGCAAACACATCCATAGTTAAGAAAAGTATGTGAAAATAATTTTTGATGTCTAATTAATTTAGAGCTTTTCATATTAATGATGTCTAATTAACTTAAGTTTTTCCAATAAACTTGAAAAATGTCCCAATTTCAATTTCAAGCTCGAGCAATAGTCTTCATTTGTACCAAAAGATAAACTTAAAAGTGTGGATTCAACTCCCATATGAATACAGTCAGTCTAGAAACTCAAATTATTATCAACGAAGATCTTACACAATACATCATTTTATAGCTATTTTACCACACCCTCTGCATCATTGGTTGATGGAGTGTGAATATTAATCGGTAGTCATCCACTGCATGCGCCGCATACACGACACATTTAGAGCAGCAATGCTGGCATGGATGGGGCTGGGCTATTGCAAATTGACGACTAGAAAGAAAGACTGCTTAAATGAGGAGTCTAGCCACACCAAGTTAGACGTCACAGAGACAATGTTGCTAAAGGAGATTTCCACCTCTTCTTTCTTGTTTTCCTTCCTAAGCTTCAATCCTCTCTTTCTCATCTCTATTAATTAATTCATATTTATATATCATGGAACAAATACGAAAAACGCTTCGCCTTTAACGTGGAAACAATGATGAGGAAGAAAGTACGCAAAAGAAGAGAAGAACAACCTTCTTTTTTCTCCCTCGATTACCTAAGATTACAACAGCATGAACTACGGTAACAATTCAAATGCGATTTCAATCAGAAAACTATATTTGATATTTATTTCTATAGTTGATATTCGCACCGTGTCAGCCAACATTGTAGATCGCGTCTTAAAATAACATAAAAACGACACATCATGTAAAATCATAATCAATTTATTATTTGTGGTTCATATATAAGCTTTCATGTGTACACCGGATGAACCTCAAACTAGATTATGAAGAAGCAAAAATTGGTCTAGCCATAACACAAGCAAAACCTACCCTCATTTGTTGCTTTCTTAGCACTTACATTCAAAAAATTACTAGCTATGTAAGCATTCAACCCACTCTATTGAAAAGCCAGAAAAAATATTGAATTATAGTGTTCATGATATTAAACATTTTTTTAATTTACTTTTTTCTTATCTACATTTCGTTTTATGCTTACATATTACAATATTACATATAAATGTTCGACATTTTAAATAAATTTTGAATAAACAATAAACTTAAAATATTACGACTATTTGATATTAGTATCACTACTCAAAATAATTTAAATCATCGGTTGAACAGAGGATAGTACAATTCACGGTTTGTTTTCGAAAATATGGGTTGTAGCTTGTGAAATACTTTCACACTCGAATTTGAGACCACTAAATAAAGAGAAAAGTTGAATTAGCAATTGCAAAATATCTTTTTGCTCAGTCACTTGAGTAATAATAGTGTCGGTCAAGGTTGACGCTGCCGGGGCGTGAGTTCTAATGTTGTTCTCATCACAGGAGTCTTTAGTATTTTTTCTTAATATTTGGGAGCTTATAATTTGTTTTTCTTAATAACGGATGGTCTTTTTCTGGAAAATTATATATATTTTTTAAAATTTAAGTATGTTGGTTGATCTTTTCAGATTGGTCTAAAATTTGTTGATTTCAAATTGGTATATATATATATTATTTTATTTGTCAAATATGTTAATCTAATTATATTTAATCTATAAGCAAAATTTTACTATTTTTGAATATGTCTATATATTCATTTTATATTTTAAAAAACATGAGTATTTAAGTCATTTAAAATTAAATTAACATGTTTACAAATTTTTTTTAAAAAACGACAATAATTTTTAGATAGATACGAAATCACTGAATTTTAGATTAGTCCTGGAAAATTGAAAACTATTGAAAGGAAGACAGTTCCAATCTTCTCATATTGGTACAAAGTTGATAATTTTAGATTAGTCTAAAAATACATTTTTTACAAACATGTTAATTTAATTATATTTAATATAAAAACGAGCGGCGCTCGTTTGGTCGCCGGGTGCAGAATGAAGCTTTTGTTCCCACTGGCGAGTGTTGCATCCCAGGTGGGGATTTTGAACCAAATCTCAGTGGGGGTATGTGTGTGGTCCTCATTATTTTGTTGAGAGCCGGTCGTCTCCCCGTTAATATTTGGGAGCTTGTTGTCTCCCTTTGAAAATATGGTTAGAATTGTCTTAGAACTTTAAATATGATATGAGTTGAGATATGTTGTAAATATACTCAATCAAAAAAAATTTTAATATATAAACTAAATTTACTATTTTTGAATATATAAATATATTTATTTTGAATTTTTTTAACACAGACATATTTTCCGAAATAGGACCGGCCCGTGAAGATAGACCGGTCATCCGATAAGATAATCGGCCAAATGGAAATACCTTTTTGTCGAGAATATTCTTGAGGCTTCACTTGGTTCGTCGCGATTGAGAAAATTCGTTGCTTTGACTCGATTACGGCTGTGCCCGGGGCTCTTGTAGAGGCGACGATACAAAAGCATGCCAGCAGACGATAGCCGCGATAGAAATCGTTACCATCAAGCGCCGAAAAGATGTACCGATGAACAAAGGAGGGCTCGTATAAGGCTGCCAATAAAAGAACGATCCTAATTCTGGTGTTTGAATTTAACGATTTTTACATCTCCAAAGGATGGAATATGATTTTGAAATATA